>JABWPP010000050.1:213814125-214414125 GCA_016920855.1 Puya raimondii | reverse complement strand
ATTGCTTGTTATGGACATAAAGGTTTTTATTATAACAAGTACATTGAATTTACTTCGAAGATCGACTCTAAGTTTGAAGGGATGAAAGTAGACCAGATAGACTTGTTCAGATAAACATTTATGGTGAAGTTGAGCAGTGGTTCCTAAGTGTTTTGGTGAGGAAAACTTCACTCGCATAACATTCTCTCTTTCTTCATATGTCGTTTCAATGCTACTAAAAGTTTCTAGGAGAGGCTTACACATAAGTAAATTATCATATGTTAAGAACATCAGTTTCTAAAAATTCAACTGATCGAGTAGTTTCATCATGTGAAGCAAAAAAGATATTGATGGCATATCGTAAATCCTTTCCATGTTTATTATTTTCCAAGTTTTGCAATTAAACTATGTGATGTATTTAATTTTGATCACAATAATCACATATAGTGTTAACGCCTTTATACAGGATGAAGTGGTCAATTTGCAATCACTTGAGTCCCATGGTTCATTTACAAATTTGATAGCCACATAATATAGGGTCCTTTCTGTTCATTGGTGTAATCTAATAGCTAATATTATTTCTCAGCACTGTTTCCCTTTTTCTCTTTTTTTCCTAATTGCACACACAGAAAGGTCTAAGAAAAATAAGAACGTAATTAAGATTGATTAATCTCGATAAAGGTTTCGAGATAAATTATTTTAGTAGTAGGTTGCTAGAATGTAGTCCTTGGTCTTTTGGTTGATAACTCGCCAAAGTATTGACGGACCATCCATCCCTGAAACTGCTATAAGTTTAGGAGCCTTTTTATATATACCCCTGCAAAATCAACTATTTGCATCTACATTCCTGTAAAGTGAATTTGGACATACACCCGTCAAAAGTACATTTTCTTAAAACAATTCCCATATCTTATACTAGGAGAGTCATCCAGTTCATGGGGGTGGCTAATTTTGCTTTGCATTACATAAAAGATTTCTAAAAAGAGGGGCACTTATACATGAGTTTTGAAGGGTATACTTAAAATTTGCAGGAGTGGGTAGATAATTATCCAAAGATACATATGCAAATATCTCAATCAAGTTTATTAGAATCTAACAAACAAAGCACAATTTTACCGCTTATTGAAGATTGGACATTTATCTTCTCAAACGAAATATAAAAGAAGCATTGTTTACTTACCTCCACAAAATAGAGAACTCCGAATGTGTAAGCTCGAACTGTGTCAACACGCTTAATTTGAGGATCATGCCTTATAACAAGGTACGTCAACTTCTGCAACATTTCTGGAGGAGCTGATTGACCAACTAGTGAAACTGCACATAGCATTAAGAAAAAAACAAACCAATAATAGGTCAAAAGTTCACGTGTAACATGGCGCATGACCGGGTTATAAAGGTGTTATATGCGTTGATGAGGTAAAGCAGTAATAACAGTTCCATAATACACGGCATAGCCATTAGAACAAAAGCTATAATATTATCATTTATTTCCATACAATTCAACTTGTTATGTATTTGAAGAACCTAATTTGCTGCCATAGCGACAAATATTACATAATATATGAATTTTTCTTAGTTCTACGATGTTCTATGGTCATTTTCTTCAGAATGTTCATTATTTACAGCTACTCTTCTGTCGGAAAGACTATATATACATGAATGTTACTGACATATCCCTATCATATCATATCATATCCCCACTTTCCGAGATGTGTTGTATTGTGAAATGTAAACCGAACAGAAAAAGTGGGGCTTCAACCAGAAGAAGTTAAGAGAAAGAAGGCAAAACCTGCATTTTCCCAGACAGTTCCGGACCAATTTGTAATTGTGTAAATTGCAAGTACAATAGCCCCAGCTGGATCAATCCACCAGTAAAATTTGTCTCCGAGAACAGCAGCAGCCAAGCCCAAAACATTTGTCACAACGTCGAAATAATGATCCTATATAAAACCAATTATAGCAGGACTTAAGAATAGAATAATATATTCATTCTCCAAATATCATTATGCTACATGCCTATTCGAACTACAAGTTTTACTTATATACATCTATTTGTTTACAGTTTTACAAATACCACTCAAATGTGCAGTTTCTTACAATTATTCAATTCATGGCGGAGAGTTGCTTATGCATTAGAAGACATTATTCTTTGTAGAGAAGGGCATTCTTGTAACAATTTAAGTACAAGAGCATATATGAGCTTAATTATATTATTAAAGTGTATAAACAAAAATAAAATTTCCACATAATATTCCAAGGGATAGTAATATCTATTGAAATCAGAAAGAACAATGGATTAACCTTAGCGTAAGCACGAACAATCTTGTTCCCTGAGGTTCTGCAATAGAGCCAGAGAGCCAATTTTACCACTGTTGCAGAGAGCATGATCGAATACAACCAAGCTAGTTGTGCCGCATTCATCTTCTCAGGAGCTTCATTTTCTACTAAACGTTCGGCAGCTTGAACTAGAACCTGAAATCCTGTAAATATGCAAGAAAACAAAAGGAAGTGGTTGCTTAAACAAAACATAACAAATGCCTTCTCTTGCTCGTACTACAAATCGCTACATGTCCTTGGATCAAAAATTCATCTGAATATGAGTGCAAAAGTAATGAAGAATCTCTCAAAGAGCAAGGATAGGATTTTACACAGAAAGTAGTTAAACTGAAGACAACAACATCTAATTTGATAACTTGGACATTTTCAATTATAAAAGTAAAAAAGTCTTAAAAAAAAAAAATAGAGGAGAACTCGCTTATATTAACCTGGTATTTCATTGCATCATGTTGTATATATTTTGGGTTTATGTTTTGCCCAACTGTGCTTTAAAAAATTCATATTTTTGTGGTAGCTTTCTGAAGTATCCATCCATGTCATGCATCAACAGTAAAAATATTCGTCCAACTTGAAACATAGTCAAAATTTTGTCCTGTTTGAAACAGACTTTCTTTCCATAGTTGTGGTGCATATCATATGAATTTGTTCTCAAACATACAATAGAGATAATTCCAACTGCTACAAAATCATAGACTTTGGCTTTGGCCCGGTTGGAGCTTTTGCAGAAGCGCA
Organism: Puya raimondii; assembly: GCA_016920855.1. NCBI lineage: Eukaryota > Viridiplantae > Streptophyta > Magnoliopsida > Poales > Bromeliaceae > Puya > Puya raimondii. The sequence goes on along the minus strand of JABWPP010000050.1, from coordinate 214,411,077 downwards.
GGACGAATAGAGCTGCCTGAAGGCTCCATTTGGGAGTGTGATGGCGCATGGTGTAGAGCAGTGCATTAAAGACAAACTTGCATCTGCGAAAGCATCCTATTGGATTCTTATCCAACCGCCAGGCGTGAAAGAAGAATTTGGTGCATAACTACAGAGTAACCTCCTGAGATGTTAAGGAAGAATGACATTCTCAGCTTTCGCAAAACGGCTATCCTTGTGAGCGAAGCGCATCTCACGCGCTGCGCTGCACGCATCACATGCTCCCAAACGGACCAGAAGGAGCACTAGGTGCCTTTCTCATTAAAATTTCCTCAACAACCTCTTACTATAGAAGTAGAAGTTTCAAATTAGAGCTCCAGCTTATTATTCAGCTACTTGCCATATCAAAAGCTTCATATACTTTGTTACCCAAAAGCCTGTTCAACTTCCGCTTTTCACAGTAGAGTTGTTCGAAAAGCCAAGTTACATACATTCCACTGAGCACTTATATTCTCATTGTCAGAACATAGCAATCAACATCGAAGTAGTCGATAATATACTAACAAGTTCCATTACAACAATGACCATCAATTAACAAATTGAGCTGCCAAACGGAAAAAGAAAGCTTTACCTAGCGTGGCCATAACAGCAGCAAATACAATAATACCCACAGGTTGCACCCGCAGCTTGCCAATAGGGAATTTGTATATATTTATATTCTTCATATAAAGATGGGTGAACCAGAGAATGCCGCCTGCCATCAGATCCAACAAGGAATCAAGCGTTGAGGCAGCAATAGCGATGGATCCACTCCTTATGGTAGCATATACCTGCAATTTGAAAATTTAATATGATCATTCAAATAAAATCTCATTAATAAGCATAGCCCTCTAGTTGTTTACTAATAAAAATCAAGAGTAAACCGCATCGAGATCCCCCAACTTTTTAAGACTTCTCAATTTAGTACCCAAACTATAGCTACAAACTTACAAATGGATCCCATACATTTCCATACCATTGCAATCTTAGTTCCTTGGAAAATACCCCAGGAAACTAATTTTAGGCTGGAAATTTTTTTTCCATGTGTTTGGTTTGTAGGAAAAGTAGATTTTTTGGAAAATTATTTTCCATATTTCACGGAGAACTTACCTTTCCGTTTTCCAAATTTTTTTTTTCGGAAAACGAATTTTTTTTTCTTACGGACGTTTTGAGGAGTAAAAAAGAGAATTTCTCTTTTCTAATACATTGGTATACGTTTACCCCCAGCCGTAATCTTAACCATCTTCTACCGTCATCTCTATCTCCCTATATATATATATATATATATATATATATATATATATATATATATATACACACACGGCATAATTATCTTCATCTCCTACCAGTCATGTCAACCATCTCCATCTCCTTTGTGAAACTATTTTACCTACACCAAAATATACTTAAAATTATTTTTATTTACTTATTATTTATATTATAAACAGTTTGTGAGTAATTTGTTAAATTTTAAAAGGTTGGTAATCTCACCTTCCTTTTGTAGAAGGTGTTTATATACCAAAATTTTAAACTAACCAAACAAGTGAAATAGAAATAAAAAAAGTTTTTTTCATTATTTTTATTACCATCCAAACACGCATACATGGAAAACTAATTTTCTTTTCTGTCGAACCAAATAATAGAAAGTAAAAATTTTCTTTTCCACAGAAAACTTTTTTCCCTGAAAATAATTTTCTACTATTTTCTAAGGAACCAAATAGGCCCTATGTTCTTGTGCTAAATTGGATGGAAATGCCCACTAAATCACCACATCAGTAGTGCAAAATTGCTTACATGACAATTGGATAACAACTGCGTGGATACGTCTATCCAAGATTGATTGAAGAATTCAATCAAAGAGATAAGATTGCAAAGAAAATGCTGAAATTTAGGAGCTCATCTTACCTATTGAAAGATTGGCGACCGAATTGAAACTACGCCAAAATGCTGAGGACCTATGATACAATTTACAACAAAATCAACAACAAAACAACTAAAAGGACAAGTACATGTTACCTTTAAGGCCAAGAGAGCAATATTTGCATAGTTTGATATCCTCATGGCAAATTCACTTTGTCTCTGCTCTTCAAGATCTTGGGCTTCGTCAATTTCATTTGCCGTATTTAATGCATCAACTTCCTCGAAGGATCTCAAGGTGGCAAACTGTTTTTCATAGTATTCTTTTTCCGCTGGAAAAGAAAGTTAAACAAGGAATAACATTCGTCAGAAAAGTTAACTATGGAAACTAGAAAAGTACATAAAAACCAGAGAACATCAAATACGCAATGATATTAAATAGTAGTGCTCCATATTTCCATTTAGGTAGTTGAATCTCAAGCATACCATATTATCTAAAAATGCAATGCATTATAACAAACACATCATATCATCTAGTAAGTTAATGCATTGTACCCATTGGCTACTTGAGAGCAAATCAATGGGAGAAATGATGCCAGAATATTGAAAAGAATAAAAAGGATGAGAACACCAAAATGTTTTTGAAACTAGAGACAACTTCGATTAAGTAATTCTAAATCATTCATAATACATAAATGCTTTACATAGCAAGGTAACTTGCATCTAAAGAGGTCAAAAAAAGGGGAAAAAAAAAAGATATAGTAAATACAAGTTCGAGCTAGAGCAGAAGGAAAGCATTTAAATCCGTTTGAACCTCCAGAATTGCCTGCAAATATACCACTCACATAAGTGATTGTTTGAAACAGGACAACACAAATAAAACATAAGAAATGCAGTTTCCATTTTGAAACAGCACATAGAGGTCATCACTTAACAGAAACAGATATAAAAGATTCAAACCTTTTAATTCACATTCCATACATCACCATACAGATCAATCTATCATACCTTTTAATTCACATTATATAAATAAAATAGATCTATTATAAAAGAATGATCCTCCTCCAGAGAGACAGAAGTTACTATTAAAAAGAAATGGAAAAAAAATTGCACAAGGACCCCCTCAGCTAAAGGCAATTATTAAATAGATTCCTCAACTTTTTTTTTTCTTGATTAGCAACCCCCTTAACTTTTGATAATTTTAACTTAAGTTAGTTAAATTTAATGGTAAATCAATTAAATTTAACTTTTTGAACTAACAAAGCTACAAATATTGTGAACAGTTAATAGCTAATAGCTCATAGAGCCGTTAATTTTAACAAATACACAACTAGTTTTTAAAAAATAATATATACAAAAAAAAGGTGAGGTATAAATAATAAAAAGGGGAAAATTTGCTAATATATCCCTGCAAAAAAGTGAAATTGCAGATTGTCCTTCAAAAATTTAATTATCAAATATTTTCCTCTAAAATTTCAAAATTTTACAAATTTATCCTTCTCCATATGCTCACTAGTTAAAGTTAACTTTTTCTTTATAAAATGACCATTCTATACTTAAATAAATATTTTTAAAAAAACTTTAAATGCTATTTTTTTTTTCGATGTCTCTATTCTATCTCTCTTATCATTCTATGTGAATCTTAATATCCTAATCCATAAAAACTTTGAATTTTTTTTTTTCTTCCAAGAGTATAATGGTCCAGACTCCGGTAAAATAAAATAAGCGGTCAATGGGTAGAATTTTTTTTTTTGCATATTTTGGAATTTTGAACGGGTATATTCGATAACTAAAACTTCGCAAGAATATATATCTATATTTTTTTCCCCTAAAAAATACAAAAGTTGGAGCCCCGGAGTATCTATTTCAAAATCAGCTATAATTGAGGGGGTTCTCCAACCACTTTCACCTTCAAAAAGGAAAAAAGGAGAAGATACTCCCAAAAGTCCCCACACCCCAAACAAGGGGTTAAAAAAAAAAAAAAAGGTTAGAGAACCTATTTGAAAACGGGCTATAGTTGAGAAGAATCAGTGGATCACTATGCACTTGTACTTATAAAAAGGAAAACTTCAATTAGCTCCCTGATGTTTGTGTGTGGTATTTTTATTTTGCCACCTCGTGATCCGAAAAATATTATTTTATTATTGTGTGATTTTACTTTTATTTCATGGTAAAAATTGCCTTCAAATAAGATAATAAAATAACACAATTTATAAATCTCGGAATGATAAAAATACAGCATATTACTAGCATATAATTTTCATTTTATTACTTTGTGACTGATAAATTATACCATTTACTATCTTCTTTGACAACAAATTTTTATAGTAAAATAAAAAAAAACCACTAAGAAGATATATCTAAAATTCTCCCCCAAAAAGCAATTTTTTTAAAAAAACCCAAAATTTTCATTTTATGACTTAAAAATTGTATCATTTGCTTCTTTTAGCAGCAATTATTAGCAGTGAAATAAAACTAAAATCAAAGAAATATCTAAAACATTACCAAAAAGAAATCTTAAAAGCCTTAAGTTTCATTTTATTATTTTCTGACTTGTAAATTATATAATTTTTCTCTCTTATTTAAGAGCAGTTCCTCACAATGACAAAAACAAAAAAAACCACATATAACAAAAATTTTCCAAAAGCACATCTAAAAACACCCTAAATTCGAAACCATGTTGGGATTTTTTTTTTTTTTTTTTTGCTATTCTAAAAATAAACAAAAACAAAACCACATATAACAAACAATTTACCAAAAACACATCTAAAAAACCCTAAATTCGAAACCATTTTGAGATTATTATTTTTTGCTATTCTAAAAATAAACAAAAACAAAACCACATATAACAAACAATTTACCAAAAACACATCTAAAAAACCCTAAATTCGAAACCATTTTGAGATTTTTATTTTTTTTGCTATTCTAAAAATAAACAAAAACAAAACCACATATAACAAACAATTTAGCAAGAACACATCTAAAAAAAACCCTAATAAATAAATTCGAAACCATTTAGGGATTCTCTTTTTTTAAATTTTTTTTGTGTTATACCTTCGATCAATCCTTTGGTGCGGGAGACGTCGATGTGGAAGGGCTTCTCCGGGTCGACGCACTCCTTCACCTTCTCCGGCAACCTCGCCACGAACTCGCTCCTGATCGTCGTCACCGAGTTCCACCTCCTCCCCACCTCCCCCTCCCCCACCGCCGCTCCTGAGCTCAGGAGCGGCGCCCTCGCCTCCTCCCCTCCTCCTCCTCCCTCCATTTACGCCCCTGCTCTCTCCGCCTCTCTCTACCTCTCTCTACACGGATCCACAACCCTAGACCTCGAAACCCTAATCTCTACGCATCTGCGCTAGGGAAAAGCTCCAACGATCGCATTCCCGGGGCCGAGAGGGAGAGAGAGAGAGGGAGAAGGGTCCAAAGAGAGAGAGAGAGAGAGAGAGAGAGAGAGAAGGGTCCAAGAAGAGGACGAGGATGAGAGAGAGAGAGAGAGAGAGAGAGAGAGGAGATATGTATTCTTGGCCACAGCTTAGGCTTAAAACGGTGTCGCTTTTCGCTACGATTGAACGAACGTTCTCCCGGGGTTTTGTTTGTTATTTTCACGCCCCTTTATTATTTATTTATTTTAAGAAGGGAGGAGGGAAAATTGCTTAGAGGACCCTCAAGTGTAGGATATTTAGGTATCGCCCCTAGACTTTGACTTCATTTATTTATTTTCTATTTTGTTTTTTGCTAATAGTGTCGGTATTTCATATTGTTGCCTTTGTAGGTTGAAGAAATATCTATTGGTGGAGTTACGGTCGAAATTTGTGGACGCTGTGCTGTCTGTGCGCTTAAAACTTCTGAAATAATTGTTAGCGCTGATAATCTCCAAATACCATCAGAGCTTTTCTATAGTCTGTTTGTTTCACCAAATGTGAACTTCATAAACTGTAGGATGAATTAGAGTTTATGTGACAATTATTATTATTTTTTGTTTGTTTGTACAGCGACGGAACTGAAATTCTCATAATTTTGTTGTTTGTTTGGAATAAGTGAATGACGTAAAAACTAAAAATGTGAGAGATGAGTTAATATTTTATTACTTTTTTTTCGTAATTGACTTCGGCCTTTGGAGAGTTTGAGTTTTCACCGAAAAAAAAGTTACGGTGAAACAAGCAACAAAAGTGAGCATTTACGGTCAAAAATTACATCACTCCTCTTCACTTTCGGTGAAACAAATAGTATTAAATTTACTGAAATCTTAATTTAATTAACTACAATATTTTTAATTAAAATTCAAAATTAAGAATGTATTCGTATTTTCTTTTACCAAACAAACTCATATAAATACATGTATTTCAAGTTATTTACCATTCATCAACACTATAATAAATTAGCATTTGTAAACACAAAATAATAATAATAACAAATTTAAAGTTAAAAATATTAATTAAAAAATAAAATTAAGAGGGCCATTTCATAATGGCCCTTTCCATAGTTGAGGGGTCTCCAATCCCCATACATTTTTTAATATTTTTTTAATGCACGTTATGGATTGAGGAGCCATGTCATTATTATTATTATTATTATTATTATTATTATGGTCAACGTCATATTTTATTTTCTTTGTCATCATCTACATGAATGATTGGATACAAATTATTATAGAATTTATTAACTACCAAAGTAACATGGGGGTTTTGGAGAGATATTTTAGAGGATAAATTGCACTTACATCCAAATATATTTAGAAAATTTATGTTTGATCCTTAGCCTCTCTTCACAAAGTGACAATTTTTTTTGGGCTAAATCACAAAATCCCTCCTTGGCGTTTGTCCCTTAATCTCAATTGATTCTTTTTTTTAATTGTTGCTTCAATTTAAATCCAACAATTTACTACTGTTTTAAATAAATTTAAAGATTTTGAGATGATTATTGAATTTGAAATTAAAAACTTCACTAAATTAATTTGACAATTTATTTAACTTATGTGATTATATTCGTTGAATATATTAATTGTTATCAATCAACTTGTTTCTTTTTTAAAATTTATATCCAAATTCAGCGATCATAATAAATTTTTAGGCCTGCTTGATGTACTGGCAAAGTGCATGATTCAAATTACACTAACATTTCATTTAAGGGTACAATCGAAATTAGGGTAAAGTACGAGGGGTGATTTGAGATATGTAGGTATGAAATATCCAATAATAAGAAAGCTTGAATACAAGTTTAGTGGTAAAATTACATCTATATCTTATTTTTATAGTGCTTTATCATGAAATGAAATTATTCAAGTAATTGCCACATAGGAAATTAAAAAATTGCTTAAATGTTGGCTACACAATGATTAAGTAGAAATTTATGTTATAAAAATTTAAGGGCAAATTTTATTTATGAAGTTCAAACTATTATTCAAATTGCACTTTAGCCTTCAAATTTTAAATTATTGTACTTTCGCTCATTGTGCCAAATCATCTTTATGGCATTTGATTTTTATACATTTATGATTTATTCAGAAGAAGATGAAATAATATTTATTAAGTACTAAAGTATTATAAGTCAAACTTTTGAGGACTAAAGTGCAAGAATTTTAGAATAATTTACCCTAAAGTAACTATGGTTGGAATTTTTTTTTTTTTTTTTTTTTTTTGTAACATTCAATTGGGGATTCCATTCAAACAAAAAGGTCAAAAAAAAAAAAAATCAATTGGAGAAATTCTAGCATGGATTTGTGGAAAGTTGATGCTGTGTTAGGTTTTGGTAGGGCTTTTAGTCATGGGAAAAAAAAATTCCAAGTCAAATATGACCCAAATTTTCCTTCAAACTGATGTTGTTGAAAATAATGTTATGAAACAGATCACAAATTTGTTTGCTTTTTTGAATCTGGAAGATTGAATTTGTGATTCTAAAAAAGTCATGAGTCTAGGGATGTCAATGGGTATGGATACCCGAAATATTACCCGAATCCGAATCCGAACGGGGCGTGTTTATCCGAACTAAATGGATATGGATTTGGGTATGGGTATAGAAAATAAAAATCCGACGGGTATGGATACATGTATGGATTTCGTATGTACCCGACCCAAACCCGAGCCCGAATCCGAATAAATTATATACATATTATTTATTTATTTATACAATATATAAAATGCCTAATAATTTTATTCGTTGGATCTTCATCCAACGATATATTTTGAAATATAGTAAAAAAATTATTACTTTGGGTTTGAATTTTCGGGTTCGGGTTCGGGTTCGGATTTCAGGTTTTTGATCGGGTCGGGTATGGGTACGAATTTTTAAAACCCGCCGGGATCAGGTCCGGGTTCGGGTTTCAATTTGGTTGTCGGGTTCGGGTTCGGATTTTTGAAAATCCAACCCAAATCCGACCCATAGACATCCCTACATGAGTCATATTAGCAAGTAAACGTATTCTTGAGTTTAATGTACGAAAACAATAAGCTAGTGTTTGGTTGGGGGTTAAAGGGGGGGATAAGGGGGTTAACCCCCCTTTTAACCCCAAACACTTTTTTTAGGGGGTGGGGTTAGCTAAACCCACCCCCCTGGGTTAAGAGGGATAAGGGTGGGGTTAGCTAACCCCACCCCTCCCTGGAATAGGGGTGGGATTAGCTAATCCCACCCCTATTTAATTTTTAAATATAAATTTTAATTTTAAATTTTTAATTTTAAAAATTTACAATTTGTAATCTTAAAATTAATATTTAAAATTAATATTTTTTTATTTTAAATTTTAAATTTTAAATTTTAAATTTTAAATTTTAAATTTTAAATTTTAAATTTTAAATTTTAAATTTTAAATTTTAAATTTTAAAATTTAAATTTTAAATTTTAAATTTTAAATTTTAAATATTATTTTAAAATTTTAAAATTTTAAAATTTTAAATTTAAATTTTAAAACGTAAATTTTAAATTAGTATTTTTAAATTTTATATTTGTAACTTTAGATTTGATTTAAAATATAAAATATAAAATTATAACTTTAAATTTTTAAATTTGAGATTTTAAAATTTAGATTTTAATTTTGAATTTTTCAATTTTAAAAGTTATCTAGTTAAATTTGAAATTTTAAATATAAAATATAAAAATTGAAATTCAAATATAATACTTGGGACAATATCATTATTTTTCATTTATAACTATCCATTATTCTTCTTATTCCATCTTATCTATCCAAACGCTATTTTTCTTAATCCCGGAAACAACTCAATTATCATCCAAACGTAAAATTGGTCTATTCCAGGCTTAACCCTGAACTTAACCCTATCCCTGAAATAACAAATTCTTACTTAACCCCGAACCAAACGAAGCCTAAAGAATTAGCCCAAGGAGTACTTAAAAGGGTGCTAACGATAGTGGGACTTCTGAAGGTAACGAGAAGCTAAAAAAGTTAGTACTATTTTATTTTGGCATTGAAGTTCGTAGATTATGCGAACTTCTACTGACAATTACACAAAGATCAGCCTTTCGATTTCGGTGGAGATAGAGGACGAAGTCGAGTGTGCGAAACTCACAAGTTCCTCCCTTCTTCGACCTTCCATTAACAACTTCCAAGTTAAAATGGTGAGCCCATGACTGGAATTGATGAATCCAAATTGTAATAACTAGAATTTGGTTAGGAATTTGGGTTTGACGAGTTATTAATGCTATTGGACTAGACTGTTACAGCTAAAAAAAAAGTTTGTCATAAACAGGACAAAATTTTGACTATGTTTCAAGTGGAATAAAATATTTTATTTTATTGTGGAACCGATCGTACCTGGCCTATTTGTTTGGGTAAAAGTGGGAAGCGAAAGTGATTTTTGATCGTAAGTTCACCATAGTATAGTTACAGTCTGAACTTGAGTTTTCCAAAATACCATAGCAGGAGAGAAGCTGGTGAAACAAACATGCCCTTAGCACAGTTGGTTAAGGACTTGATGATTGATACTCGAGGTTCCAGGTTCGAATCTTAAGTGCTGAACTTAGTTGAAAATTTGAAGCAACTAGACTTCCAATTTAGAACTTCAGATATCAACCATCAAGTATTTAGCCAATTTTACTAGGTTCTTTCGGTGGTAGGGATGAAACGGTCGAATATTGGCAGCTTTTTGAAATCATATACGCATCCATATTTTTTCAAATGCGAATTCAGATGCGTCTAGCAGATTCAGATTCAGATATGTATTCAAATATTATTCAGATAATAATATAAATTAGTATGCATATACAAAAAAAACTAAAATTACCACAAAAAAGACACAATTTAATATTTTAACAACCATAAATAAATTTTAACATGAAATTCATAGTAAAATAAATAAAGAATATAATAAAAGCCACTTTATCTTATTACACAATATATATTCATATCTCTTTTATCTTTCATAGATAAAAATAATCGGAGACGGTCAAATTTTTTAAGAAATCATATTCACATTCATATATATATATATATATTGAGTTGAGCTGGAATACTATTAATAGTATTTGGACTCTTTTACTATCAATTTTTTAGCCGTTAGATCTACGCTTTAATCAATTCCACCTTTAGATCATACTATTCAACCAACCACCCACTCAACCCTACGGGGACCACCATTAAAACTTAGGGGACCACTATCATTCTAATCGTACAATTTTTCATTCTCGGGTTAAAAACTCGATAGCAATCGATACCAAATACTATAAATAGTATTCCAGTCCAATTATATATATATATATATAGGGTTAATTGCATACACGTCCCCGCAAACATAGTGAATTGCAGATATATCCCTGCAAAGTTCAACTTCCATTAGTTATTCCTGCAAAAGTCCTAAGGTATTCAGATATGTTCCTCTGGTTTAATTCCGTTAGAGAACTGTTTATTTTTTAACAGTAGCTTCGTGAAATGATATTTTTGCCCTCGCAAATATGTCCCTCCAAAAGGAGGATACGAAGAAGAAGAAGAAGAAGAAGGCGGTGGAGGCCGTTGTCCGGCCGCCGCCGCACGTCCGGCCGCCGTCGATCTCCCGTTCCGCCGTCGACGTGCCCTACATCAGCCGCTTCCTCCGCGACCGCGGCTCCTCCTTCTCCGCCGCGATCGCCCACCGCATCTCCTCCCTCACCGGCGACAACGACGACGACCACTCCGACCTCGACTCCCCGGCCCCGATGGCCGAGTTCCACCTCTCCGGCGTCAAGGTTATCATTCGCGTCAAGCCCGCCACGTCAAGGCTGCCGCCTACGCCGTTCCCGATCAAGTAGAAGAAAAAAGGAAGAGGAAGAGGAAGAGGAAGAAGAAAAGGGAGATGGGTAAAATTATCAATTCACCTTATTAACTAATCATGATTAAGTATTTTAATTGTGGTTAACTAAATTTCTCTAACGGATTCTAACGGCACGGACATATCTGAATACATTAGGACTTTTGCAGGGATAACTTATGAAAGTTGAACTTTACAGGGATATATCTGTAATTCACTATATTTGCGGGAACGTGTATGCAATTAACCCACATATATATATATATATATATATATATATATATATATATATATATATATATATATATATATATATATATATTAGATGTGAATTCTGATAGAATATTTATCGAATGCTAAATTTTGATATCCATATTTGCATCTTATCAAATTTGTTGTCAGATTCGATAAGAGTTTATCCTAACCATGGGTGTCCTATGTAGGAATAATGCATGTGCTGGTTTGGCTCATTTATAGCAACATGGCTAGCATAGATGCGTACGGAATCATTTCATTTGCCTATAAAACACTACAAAGAAATAAAATTATATATTTATTTCTAAATAATTTTAGTTATTAAATATTTTTTTTTAGAATCGCATAGTCTACAATATATCCATCCAAAATTACATAGTTTGCGAATACATTCTTTCTCATTAGTTGACTAGTTAAAATAAAATTTTCAATTATGTTTAATGTTATTCATTATTCCTAATATTTTTATTTTTAACTTTTTTGTTATTTTATGTAAACATAAATTATAATTTTTTTTAAATTTTTTTTAGGAAACATATTTCTTATAAGAGTACAATGGCCTAAAAACTGCAATTTTAATGGATCAACTAGCGAAGCCAACATGTAGAAATAAATTTATATATTTGTTGGATTCTTCAAAAAATATAATAAACAATTAAATTTTAGGGATAACTTCAAATACCATCCCTATAGTTTTGTGCTTTCTCACTTTAGTGCCCTGTGGTTTAAAACGTATCACTTTAGTACCCTGTGATTTGGTTATTCTCTTTTTTTGTTATCTTTTCGTTACTTTTTTCGTTAAATTATATAGAAAAACTTCAAATATCTCACCTATGGTTTATCGAATATTCACTTTACTATCCTGTAGTTTTAACTTTCTCATTAATTTAACAAAAAAATTAACAAAAAGATAACAAGAAAAGAATAACCAAACCACAGGGTACTAAAGTGATACGTTTTAAACCACAGGGTACTAAAATGAGAAAGTACGAAACTACAGGGGTGGTATTTGAAGTTATCCCTAAATTTTATAAAATTAAATTTGATACATGTGAAATTATCCTAGCCTAAAATAAGCCGGCCTTGCAGAGGAGGTCACATCAACATCATGCCTGGGCAGGTTGCCATCTGGTGAGTAATGCTTTCTCGCGCGCAAAAAAATAAAAAAAATAAAAAAATAAATAAAAAGTAAATAAATAAATAATTGCATACAGTTTCTATAAACGTATCAAATATCAAATATATCATCACAAAGTTTAACTTTTTATTTTTATCGCTACAAAAGTTCAGTAATATTCATATTTGTCTCTCTAGTTTGTTACCGTTAGAGTACTGTTTACTTTTTAACAGCAGATAAGTAAAATAATATTTTTGTCCTTACAAATATATCCTTCAAAAAAGTCCCAACTGTTAAAATTATATAAAAATATTCTCCCAGAAAAATATTTTATCCAATAATATAAAAGGGTTAAAACGGTCAATTTTAACTCATTCACTAACCAGGGTTAAGTATTTTACTTATGGTTAACTACATTTTCTAATGAATCGTGACAGCCGGGGTATGTTTGAAAACAGTAGAATTTTTATAGAGATAAAAATAAAAAGTTGAACTTTATAAAAATATATTTGTTATTTGATATGTTTACAGAAAGCTATGTGCAATTAATCTAAAAAAATAATAATAAAGAAGAAAAAAACCTACCCAATTGAAAAATCAACAAATAGATGAAGTTGAGAAATTTATTGAGCAGGGCTACATATACGCTAATTTTATGTGTAAATTTTAATTCTAATTTTTGATAAGCTAGGATCTTTTTATCTGTCATATCAATTTTTTTTAATATTAGAAATTTTAATTTTTTTAAATATATGGATTTAAGGGGTTTAAGATGCATATCTCTATGTGGGTGCATTGGTAGTTGAAGGTGATTGCCAAACAATTTTATAAGGACAAAAAAAAAAAAAAAAAAACTTTGAATTAAGGTTGCAAAAGGCACGAATCACACTCTTGGAGGGCCTCCTTTCCCATTTTTTTTGGATGATTAGAATGGATTCGAGATGGATTAAAATTTAGAAATAACTTCAAATATCACTCCTGTGATTTCGTACTTTTTCATTTTAGTACCCTGTGGTTTAGTACGTATCACTTTAGTACCCTGTGGTTTGGTTATTCTCTTTTTTTGTTATCTTTTCGTTAATTTTTTCGTTAAATTATACAGAAAAACTTCAAATATCCCACCTATGGTTTATCGAATATTCACTTTACTATCCTGTAGTTTTAACTTTCTCATTAATTTAACGAAAAAATTAACGAAAAGATAACAAAAAGAGAATAACCAAACCACATGGTACAAAAGTGATACGTTTTAAACCACAGGGCACTAAAATGAGAAAGCACGAAACCACAGGAATGATATTTGAAGTTATCCCTAAAAGTTATGTTATATTTAATTTTTACTTTTTGCTCTATTTTTAACGGATCGAAATAAATCAAGAAAAGAAAGAGATATTTTGTTTTCTACTTTATTTTCTTAACTTATTGATTCAGAATGAATCATTTTTTTCTTGCTTCCCATTCAGAGGAGAGCGAGATAAAGAGTTTCGTGAACTCGGATTCATTTGCATTCCTACTTAAAATGTTGTCGCCTTGCGTATTATTTAATATTGAATGGTGGGGTACTCCAATTTGGTAATTAATACTACAATTAAATCAAATTCAATAATTGTATCTAGATGATTTCAACTGTAACTACCTTTTTAAGTAACCTTCCTTAAATGGTGATTAAGAAACTAATTATTAAAATAAGGTCCTTTTCACCTTCCTAAAAATCTGGCCGGGTGACAACATCCAATTTTAGGGGGAAAAAAAAAGAAAAAGTCTACCTGTACACCCCATTTTGGCAACTAATAAATCAATGGTCAAGATTAAATGTGCATTAATAAGGGTTATAACCTTATCCTCTTTTTTACCTGGAGCATTTCCTCTCTCTTTCTTTCTTTGTCTCTCGCTTAGTATTAAATATTTATAATATTCTATATTATTTTTTTTATATATTAAATATTTTAATTTTAATTTTATTTCTAATGAATTTTAATTTAGGTAGGTGTTTTACATTAAAAGCATCGAAATTTAATTCATATTTATTTTAAATTTTAAATTTTATATTTGGTTCATTATAATTAATTTTTTTAATTTATAATTCAAATTTGATACCAATAATTAAATTAAATTCATGATTTAAAACCGAATTTTAATTTCAATTTAAAATAGATGGATAAAAATGCAATGTTTTATCAAATTGATTATAACCGTTCGTTTTAATTTGAGATATTTATTAACAAATTAATCATAACCGCTCGTAGGATTGGATTTCCAGATGGATAGGATTGTTTTTTTTTTAACAAATTGATCACAAGCGTTTGTTCTTATTTGAGATTAATAAATTAATCATAACCGGTCATAGGGAATATTCTTTTATTCGTTTTTCGATTTCGTCTGTCATTTCTATATACTTTTATATATAGTATAAATTATGAAAGTAAAATTTATGTATTCTACTTTTATATATAGTATAGATTATGAAAGTAAAATCTATGTATTCGTACTGTTACCAAGCAGAATACAAGCCGAACTCATATTTAGCTGAACACGAGCTGGCACGTGTTCGGCTAGCTGGATTGCCACTCTGTATGTGAGTACGCTCTATAACCTATGCTCCAAAGTAGACTGTATTTCAGCATATGATTATAAATATTACTAATATATATATAATTGTTCACAATAAGTGTACATCATGTCGAGTGCAGTTAGAAAATAATTATAGAAATAACAAAATTAACAGCGACTACTCGCCGAAAGTTCTACCGCACAACGCGCAGTTAGGTGACGTTGGCAGCATATTAAGGACTGCCGGTCCTGCAGCATCGTTCCCAGGACTCTATTTCAACATTTAGTTTTCATTCATAATTCCCCAAAACGAGCGTAATACACTCCGGAATGATTTGAAGATCAATACATTTGATCAACAATCGATAAAACCTTACATCTTCGTGAAGTCGGCTTCAGTCATCTCCACCTATAAATCGTCTGAAACTTGAAACAATAGTTTGTAAATCTTCGTACTTATAACAGTGGAGCGGTAAGTCATGCAGGCACCCCCCTCCTCGCCCTCTACCTTGGCAGCCACCCCTACCTTGATATGCTTTTCCTCTTTGTCGTTCTCAAATCCCACAGCACTCTCGTTATCGTCATCGTCCACGTCTGCTGCCTCCACTGTAGCCTCACCTCCACGATTTATTTCATATACGAGCCTGCGTCGTTGCCGGCGGCGTTGGAGGAGGTGTGGGCGAAGTAGAAGAGAGTAGTGCGGCATCACGTGGGGCGGTGGAGGAGGATAAGAAAGAGAGAGAGAAAGCGAGAGCAGAAAGAGAGAAACAAATAACGAGAAGGAGAGAGACAAGAGGTCGGAGAAAAACGAACGAGAGAGAGAGAAAAGGAGATAGAAAAAAAAATAAGAATATTTTAGTCAGTTTACTAAAAATTCAGATTTAATATGAAAAATCTAAAAAAGTGACATTTTCTTACAAAAATGTAATTAATAATATTTTTATAAAAACCTATAAAATTATGTTATAATGATATATTTTTGCAATAATTAAAATTTATTAAGGTTATACACAAGAAGTTAAGGGTAAAATGTCTCCTGAACTTTAGCTCTCTTACAAATAAGCATATGAGCTTTTAATTTTAATAATTATATTTTTTAAATTTTATCAAATAGTTCAATAGTTATCTCTTTTTGATCGAACTTACTAATTACTGACTTAGTAATGGTGAAATATTCCTAAAAATATATTTAGAAGGGGCCGTTTCAAAATATCTTCTTGCAATTGAGGGGTCTTCATACAATTTACCTTGATATTAAAAAAATCTTAGAATGTTGTCTTCTTGTGCATTATTAATAATTAATGAATTGTGGATTACTCCAATTTGGTAATTAATACATTAATTAAATCAAATGCAATAATTGTTCTTGGATCATTTCAACGATAACTACCTTTTTTAAAGTAACTTTCCTTAAATTGTGATTAAGAAATTAATTTTAAATTGTAATTAAAAAATTAATTATTATTAAAATAAGGTCCCTGTCTCCTACCCGAAGATCATGCTAGGTGTTGGTGACAGCATCCATTTTCAGAAAGAAAAAAAAAAGAAAATGTCCCTTTTATAGGTAAAATTATACGGACCCCCCTTAACCATAGCCATTTTTGAAACAAGCCCCTTAAACTTTAGATCTTTGAAAAATAACTAGAATATTCTTAATACCTACTCTGGATTCTCTTATAATATTATTCATTACTGATTTAATAAAAAATGGATAACCTGCTTTTATAGTTTGTAGGTAAAATTGCATAGGTACCCCGCAAACTGCATTGCTTTCGAAATTAGCCCCTGAACTTTATTATTATTTTTTTCGGATTTGTATTCCTACAAAGTAATGAATTATTAGTGTATATCCTACAAAATATTAGTTATCAAATATATCTCTAAAGAGATATCATTCTACATGAACCTTAAATTATAAATTCTAATTTTTTATATAAAATTTATTTTTTAACAAGCACATAACAGTCCAAACAGTGAAAATTCTACGGAGTTTTAGAAGAATATATTTGGTAATTACAGTTTTGTAGGAATAAACTCATATTTTTAAAATTTTATACAGGTATATGTACGAAATTATTCTTTTCTTTTGGATGGACACGTTCTTATGTTTTATTTTTTTTATTTGAGTTATAATACTTAATTAAGTTAAAAGTTTTGGTAAATTTGATTGCTCAATAACTATTGCGTTTCTTTTGAGTTATTCTAGTCATTTAAGTTAAGGAAAAGTCTATCTGTACACCCCTTTTGGAGTGTACATCCTACAACTAATAAATCAACGGCCGAGATTAAATGTGCATTAATGAGGGTTATATAACCTCACCATCTTCTTTAACTAGAGCATTCTCTCTCTCTTTCTTTCTCTGTCTCTCGCTTTCTCTGTCTCTCGCTTAGTATTAAATATTTATAATATTCTACATTATTATTTTTATATATATTAAATATTTTAATTTTAATTTTATTTCTAATGAATTTAAATTTAGGTAGGTGTTTTACATTAAAAGCATCGAAATTTAATTCATATTTATTTTAAATTTTAAATTTTATATTTGGTTCATTATAATTAATTTTTTTAATTTATAATTCAAATTTGATATCAATAATTAAATTTAATTCATGATTTAAAAACGAATTTTAATTTCAATTTAAAATAGATGGATAAAAATGCTATGTTTTATCAAATTGATTACAACCGTTCGTTTTAATTTGAGATATTTATTAACAAATTAATCATAACCGCTCGTAGGATTGGATTTACAAATGGATAGGATTATTATTTTTTAACAAATTGATCACAAGCTTTTGTTCTTATTTGAGATTAATAAATTAATCATAACCGGTCATAGGGAATATTCTTTTATTTCTTTTTCGATTCCGTCTGTCATTCCTATATGCTTTTATATATAGTATAGATTATGAAAGTAAAATCTATGTATTCGTACTGTTACCAAGCAGAACACAAGCCGAACTCATATTTAGCTGAACACGAGCTGGCACGTGTTCGGCTAGCTGGATTGCCACCCTGTATGTGAGTACGCTCTATAACCTATGCTCCAAAGTAGACTGTATTTTAGCATATGGTTATAAATATTACTAATATATATAATTGTTCACAATAAGTGTACATCATATCCAGTGCAGCTAGAAAATAATTATAGAAATAACAAAATTAACAGCGACTACTTGCCGAAAGTTCCACCGCACAACGCGCAGTTAGGTGATGTTGGCAGCATATTAAGGACTGCCGGTCCTGCAGCATCGTTCCCAGGACTCTATTTCAATATTTAGTTTCCATCATAATTCCCCAAAACGAGCGTAATACACTCCGGGATGATTTGAAGATCAATACATTTGATCAACAATCGATAGAACCTTACATCTTCGCGAAGCCGGCTTCGGTCATCTCCACCTATAAATCGTCCGAAACTTGAAACAATAGTTTGTAAATCTTCGTACCTATAGCAGTGGAGCAGTAAGTCATGCAAGCGAATCCATACATCATATCGAAATCTTACACGGCATCTACCAAGGTTGAATTCCCACGGTTCTGCCGTAATGGCGAGTTTGTCGGATTGAAGTGGCGACCGACGGATAGCTTTATCCCGGCTCTTACCGCTAGGAAAGAATACTACATAATTGTCGTCGCCGTCGGGACAATCTACAATTCCAAAGTCTCTTGGATCTCTACCAAACTGCTCAGCTAGGAAAGAAGTCACGCTATCTTTTGAGCAGTCATCTTCAGTGTCTGAGGCTACAATATTCACCTGTGCTGCACAATCGTACAAAATATTAGCATCGAAGTATCTATTGCAGAAGGGAATAAAACAGTAGTTGTATCTCGGACGTGTGGAGTTAGAGCTTGACATGATAAATGGCTAGTTATAAGAATGAGCACAAACGCATTAGGGTCGAGGAAGGAAGTGAAGCGAGAGGCTTATTTGTAGGGCCAACATTAAATCATCGGTGCTATCTAATATCCGAATCTACCTGAACTGCCTTATATGGGTGTGCCCTACAATGCCTTACAATGCCCTACAATGCACACTCATATTAAGTAGGGACTTATCACTGGCATGTATATGGGTGTTACATATAAAGCTTCAAGTGTACCAAACTGCCCTATAGGTGTTCCGTTATCGGTTATAACATGCAAAATCATGTCCTACCCTACAAAAGTAAAAATATTACTGGCAGATATATGGGTGTGCCCTTCAGTACTATACATGTACCTCGGCACCCCTATAGCTGTAGCTCCTTTTTATAAGGGGGACTTATCACCGGCAGGTATATGGGTGTGCCATACAAAGCTTCAAGTGTACCAAACTGCCATATAGGTGTTCCGTTGTTGGCTATAAAGTACAAAATTAGGTCCTACCCTATCACTGGCAGGTTTATGGGTGTGCCCTACAATACTTCAAGTGTACCGTCGTGCCCTATAACTGTCCCGTATTGTGCTATAACATGCAAAATCATGTCCTACCCCATAAAAGTGGATATATCACTGGCAGGTATATGAGTGTGCCCTTCAGCACTATACACTACCCCATAAAAGTAGATCTATCACTGGCAGGTATATGGGTGTACCCTTCAGCACTATACATGTTTCTCGGCACCCCTATAGCTGTATCTCCTTTTCATAAGAGGGACTTATCACTGGCAGGTATATGAGTGTGCCCTACAATACTTCAAGTGTACCGTCGTGCCCTATAACTGTCCCGTATTGTGCTATAACATGCAAAATCATGTCCTAACCCATAAAAGTGGATATATCACTGGCAGGTATATGGGTGTGCCCTTCAGCACTATAGATGTATTTCGGCACCCCTATAGCTGTCGCTCCTTTTTAGAAGCGGGGACTTATCACTGGCAAGTATATGGATGTACCCTACAATACTTCAGGTGTGCCGTATGGCCCTATAACGCTCCCATTGTTTGCTATAACGTGCAAAATCATATCCTACCCTATAAAAGTGGACATATCACCGACAGATATATGGGTGCGCCCTTCAACACTATAGACGTACCTCGGTACCTCTATAATTGTATCTCTATTTTATAAGAGGGGCTTATCACTGGCAGATATATGGGTGTGCCATACAAAGTTTTAAGTGTACCAAACTGCCCTATAGGTGTTCTGTTGTTGGCTATAAAATACAAAATTAGGTCCTACCCGATAAAAGTGGACATATCACTGGCAGATATATGGGTGTGCCCTTTAGCACTATGCATGTACCTCAGCATCCCTATAGTTGTAGCTCCTTTTTTATAAGAGGGACTTATCACCGGCATGTATATAGGTGTGCCATACAAAGCTTCAAGTGTACCTAACGGCCCTATAAGTGTCCCGTTGTTGGCTATAATGTGCAAAATCATATCCTACCCTATAAAAGTGGACATATCACCGACAGATATATGGGTGTGCCCTTCAGCACTATAGATGTATCTCGGCACCCCTATAACTGTAGCTCCATTTTATAAGAGGGGCTTATCACTGGCAGATATATATGTGTGCCATACAAAGCTTTAAGTGTACCGAACTGCCCTATAGGTGTTCCATTGTTGGCTGTAAAGTGCAAAATTAGGTCCTACTCGATAAAAGTGGACATATCACTGACAGATATATGGGTGTGCCCTTCAGCACTATACATGTATCTTAGCACCCCTATAGTTGTAGCTCCTTTTTATTAGAGGGACTTATCACCGGCAGGTATATGGGTGTGCCATACAAAGCTTAAAGTGTACTGAACGGCCCTATAAGTGTCCCGTTGTTGGGTATAACGTGCAAAATTAGGTCCTACTCTATAAAAGTGGACATATTACTGGCTGATATATGGGTGTTCCCTTCAGCTCTATAAATGTATCTTGCCACCCCTATAGTTGTCGCTCATTTTCATAAGAGGGCGTATCACAGCTGGTAGGTACATGGATGCGCCCTTCACCACTATAGATGTATCTTGGCACACCTATAGCTGTCATTCCTTTTTATAACATAGAAGTAGGTTTTGAGTTAGGTACATATTTCAACAGGACGTACAATGGTAAATCACTTACTTCCCATTCAAATGGCATACTTATAATTGATTATAATTAACTTTGCATACAATAGAACGTTGGAATTTGGATCCTATTCAAATTACACATATATACGAGTACATTTGTTGCACACTTATCTTAAAGTAATGTTTCAGCTGCATAACAAAATTTTCAACTCAACATGTTGAAATACCAATATAAGGTTAACATACAATACAATATAAGGTTTCCAACCATGCATTATAAGGTTTACATTCCTAGTCTTGCAAATACTATTATCATACATCATTCGGAATACAAAATTAGAATAATGGTGAGGGGGCAAAATATTTATCAAAATCGATACTTCTAAAGTTATAAATGTATAAGCGCCATTCCACTAAGCCCTAAAAATGTATCATTGCGGCGACAGAAAATAATACAAGCATTTCTTTATAATATTTTAAGCAAAAAAATAATCACATAATCAATACTTAACCAAATTTTACTCACATGCACTGTTAAATAGCTAAAAAAATTATAATATAAAAAACTAAACTTAAACTGTGACAGAGAGACTTGAATACAAAATCAGGAAGGAAAATTACTAATGAAATATTAATAAAATTGCTTCAGATGAAAGAAAATTAAACGTAAGAAAATTAAAAAAAATATTAATCAATGACCTATACATCCACCTATTCAAAAAAAGAAAAATTCTATTAATAGCAAAAAATTATGAAGCATAGAAAATTTGCAATGAAACATAATTATAATAAAAATGCATCATCCATTAACTAGTTGATCATTAGTCCAAATCAGTAAAAAATTACTGAAATAATTCACCATAATTAAAAATATTAATTTACTCAAAATACTACATAATATTGAAAAAATAAGTGAAACAATGAGTTCAAATGAAGCAACGAGTTCTTTAATTAGTTCAAGTGCAGAAAATTAAAGAAAAAATTTTCAATTACTGACGAATGCCTGGGGACGCGGCTATCGTGTGCGCCGTACATGCGGATGGGGCTAAGGATCGTAGCTTGAGAACTCCAGCTGAAAATGGAGGAAGAGAACGTGCGGATAGCCGCACGACACGAGTTCGACGAAGAATCGGCGAGGGATGAAAGAAGAGAGAGAGAGAGAAAGCAAAGATGGAGAGAGAGGGATTAATTATCTCACACGCACACCGCCCCATCCCGCTCCCGCGCTGCCGTCACCTGCTCACGCCGCGCCGCGTGCGCCGCTGGCGCCACCGCTACCGCCACGGTGCCGGCGCCGGCACCGCGGCCGTGGAGGCGGAGGCTGAGGTTGTGGGTGTATGCAAGTATGCATGTGTGGATGAGGATTAGGGAAAGGGGGAGGAAGAAGAAGAGAAGAAGAAATAGTGTAACTTTTACATAAAGAATGCAACTTTGACCAAAAGAGTGTAAATTTTATTTCAAAATAGTATACTTTTTATCTCAAATAGTGCAACTTTCATTAAAACAGTGCAATTTTTTTAAAACAGTGCAATTTTTTTGAAATTTACATTCTTTAGACCGTAGTTGCACTCTTTAGAAAAATATTGCACTATTTTTGTTTCTCTTCTTCTCTTTTTTTTTTTTTTTTTTTTCTTTTTCTACTCTTTTTCTTCCTCCTCCCATCTGAGCGTGCATGAATTCGGCGTTCTCCTTCCACACCTCGCCGTCTTTGTAGACCTCCTTCTTCCATATGGGCACGGACGCCTTCACCTCGTCGATCAGAAAGCTGTAGGCCTCGAGCGCGTCGGCGCGGCGCGCACGGCGGGGAAGCCCGGGCTGGGGTCGCAGGCGATGCGCCAGCAGGCGGGGACGGGGGTGAGGCCACGATCGGAGAAGCTACAGTGGGAAGGGAAGATGCCGGTGTAGAGGACGCTGATGACGAGGTCGAAGCCGAATTCGGAGTCGGCGAGGATGGCGGAGGGCGGACGGGAGCAGCCCGAGGAAGTGCGGCGAACGCTTCATGTCGGGGCGCCGCACCGGCTCGGGGACGACGGACACCACGCTCGGCGCCGAACACGAGTTCGCCGAACACGAGTACGCCGAAGAATCGCTTAAGGAGGAAGGGAGAGAGAGAGGAGATAAAGATGGAGAAAGAGAGGAGGGACCGTAGGTCCCCTGCAGGAAAAGAGGGAAAGAGGGAAAGTGTAGGATGAAAAAATTGGGGAGTGAAGTTATCATCAGTTTTTTATTTTTCTTAAACCCTATTAATCCCAGCCGTTAGATCTAATAGTTGTAGGATGTACACCCCTATAGGGGTTGTACATGTAGCACTGCTAAAAAAAAACCCGTTTATAGATAAAATTGTATGGATACCCCCGCAACTGTAGAAATTTTGAAATAAGCCCATCATTCTTTTTTGACATCATTAACCAAACGATCAATGGTCACAAAATTTATAATTTTAATAGCCAGTACGGTATGTTTGCTCGTTTAACGGTATAGAGGAGTTCAAATTAACTGAATTTTTATTAAAAAAATTCTTTAAACTATTTAAAACAAGATCTATACTTTAAATCTTGAATATAAAAATTATATCATCACTTTTTGAAGGATATTTATTTTCAGCCATCCATTTTATATTCAGTTGATAAACAAGAAAATAATATTGAAAAAGTATGAAATTTGATTTTCAGATCGTTTAAATGGTCTAGATCATGTTTAACGGTATCGATCGTCGATTTGGAAACTTTATCATTAAAAATAAATTGTTAGTAAATTGGGTCTTTTACTACAGATAGTATTATAGTAAAGCTCTCTCTCTCTCTCTCTCTCTCTCTATATATATATATATATATATATATATATATAGTAGGACTACTATACTCTTATGAGTGAGTATAGAACTCTTTATCCTCATAAGTTATTTTCAATAATAGAACTTTCGAATCGAGGATCCACACCGTTAAATATGATTTAGAGCATTTGAAATTTCTAGAAAATGAATTTCGTAATTTTTCGAAATCATAATAAAGTCCATCAAGCGGGGATAAAATATCCAGTCAAAATTGAACGACCTCCTAAAAATAGAGAATCAGATTCTTTAATTTAAGATTGGAATTTTAGATTTTTATCTAGATAGTGAATAGATCTCTATCTAGTTATAGACCTCCTAAAAATAGAGAATCAGAATTTTCCTCCTTCACTGCCTCGACGTAAACGCCATGCTCCTTTATCCTATCTCGCCTACACCTCTGCCGACGCCGATGATTGGATGCGGGCTCAAATTTGCCGCAGATCATAGAGGTGAGGTTGCGGTGAAAAGCATGGCCATTGATGGTGATGGCGACGAGGTTGCCGCAGGATTTGAGGACGATGGGGAGGAAGAGAATGTCGGGGTAGGGGTAGTGGCTGCGGCTGCGGCACAAGACGAGGGTGGGGGCGCGGTAACAGAAAAGAATGCAGAGGGTGAAAAAAAGAGAAAAAAGAAGAAGAAAATGAAAAATAAAAAGACATTTTTTTTCCTTCTCGAAAGGCCATAATATGCACTGGCCACTACAGTAAGGCCAAGAACTAGAGAAGAGGGAGAAGGAGAAGTTCCACCGTCTTGGACGAAATTGTACTGTTTGAGGTTAAGTTGTACGTTTGAGGATAAGTTGCATCATTTAAAACTATTTGAGACTAAGTTGCACCACAAAAATTAGAAATTGTACTATTTGAGATTAAGTTGCACCACAAAAATTAGAAATTGTACTATTTGAGATTAAGTTGCACTGCTTGAGAAGTTGCAACTCTGTCTCAAATAGTTTTATATAGTGCAAGTTAAGTCTCAAATAGTGCAACTTAACCTCAAACAGTACAATTTCATATTAAACAATATAATTTTTTCTTCTTTTTCTTCTTTCTTCTCTGCTTGTTGGTCTTTTTTTTAGCGGCCGCGGCAGGTGGTGACCTTCCTAGAAGAAGATATATATATATATATATATATATATATATATATATATATATATATATATATATATATATATATATATATATATATATATATAGCAGAGCTACTGTGCTATTAAGAGCACAGCAGCCCCTGTGCTCCTAAGTTTCTAACCACCCATCAATTTTGATGGGTGGTTAGGAAGAGAGAGAGAAGAGAAATTGAGGAGAAATTGGGTGTCTCAATTTCTCATCTCCTTAAATTTCTCTCCAATATCTCTTCTCTCTCTCATCCTAACCACTCATCAAACTTGATGGATGGTTAAAAACTTAGGAGCATAAGGAATGTTGTGCTCTTAATAGTATAGTAGTCCTGCTCTCTCTCTATATATATATATATATTCACTTTTTTTCTTTTTCTTCTTTTTTCTTCTTTTTCTTCTACCCTCTCCATTATTTTTTGCTATCGCATCCAGTGGTGGATCTAAATTTTTTTTTAGAGGGATCAAATATAAAATAAAAATAAATATAAAAACATACACAAATTATTAAATATAATTATTAAGAAATATTACGTAAAAAGAAAATATGTATCATTTTGAATTATAATTATTTTCGACGTATTTTTATATTTTAGAAATGATGCATGATGGCATCATTAAATAGGATTATTTTTTTTCACTCAAACCACTGTTGTTTTGAAAGAAGTGTAAAATATTTTATATTTTGGTGGGTGCTAATATTTTATATTTTAACAGGTGCTTTTTTTTATTTGAATTCTAGTTTATAACATTGGAAAAGATTCCACATGGGAGCAAAAGACGGTCTTTATTTATTTATTAAAATAAAATGTGATCAATTAGTCAATAAAATAAAGTTAATTACAACATGGACCCTACTTTTTGAGATGTTGGGACATTTTTGGGGAGGAATAAGTGGGGTCAATTGACCCCACTCCCCCTAAACTAGATCCGCCAATGCCGCACCCCCCTCCTCGCCCTCTACCTTGGCAGCCACCCCTGCCTTGATATGCTTTTCCTCTCTGTCGTTCTCAAATCCCACAACACCCTCGTTATCGTCATCGTCCACGTCTGCTGCCTCCACTGTAGCCTCACCTCCATGATTTATTTCATATACGAGCCTGCGTCGTTGCCGCCGGCGTTGGTGGAGGTGTGGGCGAAGTAGAAGAGAGTAGTGCGACATCACGTGGGGCGGTGGAGGAGGATAAGAAAGAGAGAGAAAGCGAGAGCAGAAAGAGAGAAACAAATAACGAGAAGGAGAGAGACAAGAGGGCGGAGAAAAACGAACGAGAGAGAGAAAAGGAGATAGAAAAAGAAATAAGGATATTTTAGTCTGTTTACTAAAAAATAAGATTTAATCTGAAATATCTAAAAAAGTGCCATTTTTTTACAAAAATGTAATTAATAATATTTTTATAAAAACCAATAAAATTATGTTATAATGATATATTTTTGCAATAATTAAAATTTATTGAGGTTATACATAAGAAGTTAAGGGTAAAATGTCTCCTGAACTTTAGCTCTTTTACAAATAAGCATATGAGCTTTTAATTCTAATAATTATATTTCTTAAATTTTATCAAATAGTTCAATAGATACCTCTTTTTGATCGAACTTACTAATTACTGACTTAGTAATGGTGAAATATTTCTAAAAATATATTTTGAAGGGGCCATTTCAAAATATCTTCTTGCAATTGAGGGGTCTTCATACAATTTACCTTGATATTAAAAAAATCTTAGAATGTTGTCTTCTTGTGCATTATTAATAATGAATTGTGGAGTACTCCAATTTGGTAATTAATACATTAATTAAATCAAATGTAATAATTGTTCTTGGATCATTTCAACGATAACTACCTTTTTTAAAGTAACTTTCCTTAAATTGTGATTAAGAAATTTATTTTAAATTGTAATTAAGAAATTAATTATTATTAAAATAAGGTCCCTGTCTCCTTCCTGAAGATCATGCCATGTGTTGGTGACAGCATCCATTTTCAGAAAGAAAAAAAAAAGAAACTGTCCCTTTTATAGGTAAAATTATACGGACCCCCCTTAACCATAGCCAACAACGGAACACCTATAGAGCAGTTTGGTACACTTAAAGTTTTGTATGGCACACCTATATACCTGCCAGTGATAAGCCTCTCTTATAAAAAGGAGCTACAGCTATAGGGGTGCCGAGATACATGTATAGTGCTGAAGGGTACACCCATATATCTGCCAGTAATATTTTCACTTTTGTAGGGTAGGACATGATTTTGCATGTTATAGCCGATAACGGAACACCTATAGGGCAGTTTGGTACACTTGAAGCTTTATATGGAACACCCATATACCTGCTAGTGATAAGTCCCTACTTAATATGAGTGTGCATTGTAGGGCATTGTAGGGCATTGTAGGGCACACCCATATAGGGCAGTTCAGGTAGATTCGGATATTAGATAGCACCGATGATTTAATGCTGGCCCTACAAATAAGCCTCTCACTTTACTTCCTTCCTCGACCCTAATGCGTTTGTGCTCATTCTTATAACTAGCCATTTATCATGTCGAGCTCTAACTCCACACGTCCGAGATACAACTACTGTTTTATTCCCTTCTGCAATAGATACTTCGATGCTAATATTTTCTACGATTGTACAGCACAGGTGAATATTGTAGCCTCAGACACTGAAGATGACTGCTCAAAAGATAGCGTGACTTCTTTCCTAGCTGAGCAGTTTGGCGGAGATCCAAGAAACTTTGGAATTGTAGATTGTCCCGACGGGGACGACAATTATGTAGTATTCTTTCCTAGCGGTAAGAGCCGGAATAAAGCTATCCGTCGGTCGCCACTTCAATCCGACAAACTCGCCATTACGGCAAAACCGTGGGAATTCAACCTTGGTAGATGCCGTGTAAGATTTCGGTACGATGTATGGATTCGCTTGCATGACTTACCGCTCCACTGCTATAGGTACGAAGATTTACAAACTATTGTTTCAAGTTTCGGACGATTTATAGGTGGAGATGACCGAAGCCGGCTTCGCGAAGATGTAAGGTTCTATCGATTGTTGATCAAATGTATTGATCTTCAAATCATTCCGGAGTGTATTACGCTCGTTTTGGGGAATTATGAATGAAAAATAAATGTTGAAATAGAGTCCTGGGAACGATGCTGCAGGACCGGCAGTCCTTAATATGCTGCCAACGTCACCTAACTGCGCGTTGTGCGGTGGAACTTTCGACAAGTAGTCACTGTTAATTTTGTTATTTCTATAATTATTTTCTAGCTGCACTGGACATGATGTACACTTATTGTGAACAATTATATATATTAGTAATATTTATAATCATATGCTGAAATACAGTCTACTTTGGAGTATAGGTTATAGAACGTACTCACATACAGGGTGGCAATCCAGCTAACCGAACACGTGCCAGCTCGTGTTCAGCTAAATATGAGTTCGGCTTGTGTTCTGCTTGGTAATAATATGAATACATAGATTTTACTTTCATAATCTATACTATATATAAAGCATATAGGAATAACAGACGGAATCGAAAAAGGAATAAAAGAATATTTCCTATGACCGGTTATGATTAATTTATTAATCTCAAATAAGAACAAACGCTTGTGATCAATTTGTTAAAAAATAACAATCCTATCCATCTGTAAATCCAATCCTACGAGCGGTTATGATTAAATTGTTAATAAATATCTCAAATTAAAATGAACGGTTATAATCAATTTGATAAAACATAGCATTTTTATCCATCTATTTTAAATTAAAATTAAAATTTGTTTTTAAATCATGAATTAAATTTAATTATTGTTATCAAATTTGAATTATAAATTAAAAAATTTAATTATAATGAACCAAATATATAAAATTTAAAATTTAAAATAAATATGAATTAAATTTCGATGCTTTTAATGTAAAACACCTACCTAAATTTAAATTCATTAGAAATAAAATAAAAATAAAATATTTAATATATATATATATATAAATAATATAGAATATTATAAATATTTAATACTAAGCGAGAGACAGAGAAAGCAAGAGACAGAGAAAGAAAGAGAGAGGGAATGCTCCAGTTAAAGAAGATGGTGAGGTTATAACCCTCATTAATGCACATTTAATTTCGGCCGTTGATTTATTAGTTGTAGGATGTACACCCCAAAAGAGGGTGTGCAGGTAGACTTTTTCTTAACTTAAATGACTAGAATAACTCAAAAGAAACGCAATAGTTATTGAGCAATCAAATTTACCAAAACTTTTAACTTAATTAAGTATTATAACTCAAATAAAATAAAATAAAACATAAGAACGTGTCCATCCAAAATAAAAGAATAATTTCGTACATATACCTGTATAAAATTTTAAAAATATGAGTTTATTCCTACAAAACTGTAATTACCAAATATATTCTTCTAAAACTCCGTAGAATTTTCACTGTTTGGACTGTTATGTGCTTGTTAAAAAATAAATTTTATATAAAAAATTAGAATTTATAATTTAAGGTTCATGTAGAATGATATCTCTTTAGAGATATATTTGATAACTAATATTTTGTAGGATATACACTAATAATTCATTACTTTGTAGGAATACAAATCCAAAAAAAATAATAATAAAGTTCAGGGGCTAATTTCAAAAGCAATGCAGTTGGCGGGGTACCTATGCAATTTTACCTACAAACTATAAAAGCAGGTTATCTATTTTTTATTAAATCAGTAATGAATAATATTATAAGAGAATCCGGAATAGGTATTAAGAATATTCTAGTTATTTGTCAAAGATCTAAAGTTTAGTTTACTTACATATATTTTTATCTTATCCTTAAAAAAAAGCAGAAAATAAAAGGTCCGCTTGTTTCAAAAATGGCTATGGTTAAGGGGGGTTCGTATAATTTTACCTATAAAAGGGGCATTTTCTTTATTTTTTCTTTCTGAAAATGGATGCTGTCACCAACACCTGGCATGATCTTCAGGAAGGAGACAGGGACCTTATTTTAATAATAATTAATTTCTTAATTACAATTTAAAATAAATTTCTTAATCACAATTTAAGGAAAGTTACTTTAAAAAAGGTAGTTATCGTTGAAATGATCCAAGAACAATTATTACATTTGATTTAATTAATGTATTAATTACCAAATTGGAGTTACTCCACAATTCATTATTAATAATGCACAAGAAGACAACATAATTGTGACGCCCCGGACTTCCCAGGGGGTCACCCATCCTAGGACTCCTAGGACTACTCCCGTCCTAGCACGCTTAACTCTCTCAACCTTTTGTGTCTTGCCACCACCCAAAATGCTTAAGCCGGGTTGAGAGATTAGCCCTATTATATCTTTTTATTACCTGGGGTGTCACAATCTCCCCCCCTTTAAGCCCTGACGTCCACGTCAGGTTCAGACTCACAAGTACCAGGCGGTGTGAGACTCATCTCGCTAGCCTAAACCGGGGGTGCCGCACTCTACCCATAAACCGGGGGAGCCATGCTCTACCCATAACTACATCTGGCTCAGTCAAGACTCATCTCACACTTCCGGCTGGTAATTGGCTCTGATACCAACTGTGACGCCCCGGACTTCCCAGAGGGTCACCCATCCTAGGACTACTCCCGTCCTAGCACGCTCAACTCTCTCAACCTCTTGGGTCTTGCCACCACCCAAAATACTTAAGCCGGGTTGAGAGGTTAACCCTATTATATCTTTTTATATAGGACTACCTGGGGTGTCACAATAATTGTATGAAGACCCCTCAATTGCAAGAAGATATTTTGAAATGGCCCCTTCAAAATATATTTTTAGAAATATTTCACCATTACTAAGTCAGTAATTAGTAAGTTCGATCAAAAAGAGGTATCTATTGAACTATTTGATAAAATTTAAAAAATATTATTATTATAATTAAAAGCTCATATGCTTATTTGTAAAAGAGCTAAAGTTCAGGAGACATTTTACCCTTAACTTCTTGTGTATAACCTCAATAAATTTTAATTATTGCAAAAATATATCATTATAACATAATTTTATTGGTTTTTATAAAAATATTATTAATTACATTTTTGTAAGAAAATGTCACTTTTTTAGATTTTTCAGATTAAATCTTAATTTTTAGTAAACTGACTAAAATATCCATATTTTTTTTTCTATCTCCTTTTCTCTCTCTCGTTCGTTTTTCTCCGCCCTCTTGTCTCTCTCCTTCTCGTTATTTGTTTCTCTCTTTCTGCTCTCTCTTTCTTATCCTCCACCGCCCCACGTGACGCCGCACTACTCTCTTCTACTTCGCCCACACCTTGACCAACGCCGGCGGCAACGACGCAGGCTCGTATATGAAATAAATCGTGGAGGTGAGGCTACAGTGGAGGCAGCAGACGTCGACGATCACGATAACGAGAGTGCTGTGGAATTTGAGAACGACGGAGAGGAAAAGCATATCAAGGCAGGGGTGGCTGCCAAGGTAGAGGGCGAGGAGGGGGGGTTGCGGTCATTGGCGGATCTAGTTTAGGGGGAGTGGGGTCAATTGACCCCACTTATTCCTCCCCAAAAATGTCCCAACATCTCTAAAAGTATGGTCCATTTTGTAATTAATTTTATTTTATTGACTAATTGACCTCATTTTATTTTAATAAATAAGTAAAGACCATCTTTTGCTCCCATGTGGAATCTTTTTCAATGTTATAAACTTGAATTCAAATAAAAAAAGCACCTGTTAAAATATAAAATATTAGCACCTATCAAAATATAAAATATTTTACACTTCTTTCAAAACAATAGTGGTTTGAGTGAAAAAAATGATCCTATTTAATGATGCCATCATGCATCATTTCTAAAATATAAAAATACGTCGAAAATAATTATAATTCAAAATGATACATATTTTTTTTTTACGTAATATTTCTTAATAATTATATTTAATAATTTTTGTATGTTTTTATATTTATTTTTATTTTATATTTGATCCCTCTAAAAAAATTTTAGATCCACCACGGGATGCGATAGCAAAAAATAATGCAGAGGGTAGAAGAAAAAGAAAAAAGTGAAATAAATAAATAAATATATATATATATATAAATATATATATATATATATATATTCTTCTGGGAAGGTCACCACCTGCCGCGGCCGCTAAAAAAAAGACCAACAAGCAGAGAAAAAAAAAGAAAAAGAAGAAAAAATTATATTGTTTAAAATGAAATTGTACTGTTTGAGATTAAGTTGCACTATTTGAGATTTAACTTGTACTATTTAAAACTATTTGAGACAGAGTTGTAATTTCACAAGTAGTGCAACTTTAATCTATTAAATAGTGGTAGAAATAAGAAAAAAATTGGGGTGAAAATATCACTCGAACCGTTAGGCCGCTCACCGGTCGGGTTCGCTCACCGGTTCGGTGTCGAAGTGGTCCGGGCCGTGTTTGGTGGGACCGGTTCGGTCACGAAATGGGCGGATGTTTTGGTGGGGCCCACATTTCCCGCCTGTTATAGCGGGCTCGTACGGTAATTTTATTATATTAGTGGTGAAGATATTCGCGCGTTACCGCGGGTTAATTCTATAAAAATAAATAATAAATAAAACTAAAAGCAAAAATAATTAAAAAATTTAAAAATTAAAAAAATTAAAAAATAAAACTGAAGAAGAAGCAACAGCTATTATAGTAAAAGTATAAGAATAAAAATATAAGAAGAAAAAAATCAGAAAAAATTATAAAAATAATAAATTATATTCATAGCAGAAGCAAAAGTTGAAGTTTAAAATGTCATATGCCTCATAGTTAGATCAAAAAATTGGAAGTAATTAAAGTATCACGTGCCTTATAGTTTGAGCAAGAAAATATAACGTATTAAAATTTAAGGACTAAAGTGTCAAGTGCCTTATAATTTGCGACCAAAAGCGTCATTTACTCTTTTATATTTTAATTTTGTTCCAAACGAAAACAAAGTTGAGTATCGATCGATTTTGTTGAATTAGTAATTTCATTCTAGGAAAGAGCATGTTAAACCAGCTAATAAATTTTAGAATGCTTAACTGTTAAAAATTAAAAGTCGACAAATCAAATTTTGAATATTCTAAAAAGTTTTAAATATAAAATTGAGTATAAATATGACATTGAAGTTTGATATTAAAATTAAAGTAAAAAAGTATATAACTTTTTTAAACTATGAATAATTTTGAATCAGCTATTCAACCTTTCAAAATTTTATTTTACTATCCAATCTTTCTACATGTTAGATTTAACCCGATAAATAATATTTTGACTTCAAAATTTAAATGTGTTGTTTAGCTTACAAATTTAGGTAATATATTTTATATAATTTTCACAACTAAATTTATTAAAATATATATTATGTTTTATATAATTTTCACAACTAAATTTATTAAAATATATATTATCCTAAACTCTACCGATCTCTCTTTTATTTTTTATTGTACAATTTATCTCTAAGTGATCAATATTGTAAAATTAAAATTTAGGTTTAACACATGTAATTTAAACTATTTAAAATTCATGTATAAAAAATTATATATTTTAAATTATTATATAAAAAAAGAGAATTAGATTGGATTAAAAAAAAAACAATTCCTTATCTAAATGAGTGGAGAGTGGTGTGAGAAAAAAATTTTAAAAAAAAATAATAAAAAAGGCTGGCACGTGTATTAAAAAGACTGAGGATTCATACTATAGAATAGGGATGTCAATAGGTCCGGTTTGGGTCGGGTTTTAAAAAATCCGAACCCGAACCCGATCCCCAAATTTGAACCCGAACCCGGACTCAATCCGACGGGTTTTAAAAATCCATACCCATACCCGATCCGACCAAATACCCAAAACCCGAACCTGAACCCGAAATTCAAACCCGAAGTACTATATTTGAAAATATATTGTAGTAAAATCAAAACTTTTGAGTCTTTGAGTGTATCATTGGATGAAAATTCAATGGATAGAAATCATTATATATTTTTTATATTAAATAAATAAATAAATAAAATATATCTAATTTATTCGGGTTCGGGTTCGCGTCGGGTACATACAAATCCATACCCGTATCCAAATCCGTCGGATTTTTATTTTCTATACCCATATCCGAATTCATATCCATTTAGCTTGGATAAATCCGACCCGTTCGGTTTCGGGTTCGGGTAACTTTTCGGGTACCCATACCCATTGACATCCCTACTACAGAAAGATAATGTTGAAAAAAAGAAAAGATGTACAGAGACCCCTTGAGCTTTGGCTCATTTACAAAGGAGGGTCGGAAATTTTAGTTTTAACAATTAAATTACTAAATTTATCAAATAGTTCAATAAATCCCTCACTTTAATTGAAATTACTAATTATACAACCATTTTGGTTGTATGTGTTGTATATAATCTTATAAATATTAATTTTTTTTTTCCTATTCTCACAACTAGAAAGAGTGACAAAATCAATTGTTGATTCACCCTAGTCTTTAATTTTTATACTTAAATTGGAAGGGAAAAAAAATAAGTTTAATTATATTTTGATGTCTTACAAGTTTATGCCCAAGATATAAGATCAAAACGATTGTGTAGTTAGTAATTTCGATTGAGAAGAGGGATCTATCAAACTATTCAATAGAGTTTAGGGTCGAATTGATAAAATTGAAAGTTTGGATGACTAATTGCAAAAAAGCTAAAGATTGACTAGGTCTTTGTACTAAATTACAAAACCCCCCTTATATATATGCTAGGGCTACTATACTCTTATGAGTATAGAACCCTTTGTACTCATAAGTTTTCGGCCGTTGGATGAAAGGATGTGCGGTTATGATGATAGTGGTCCCCGGTTATGTTGATAGTGGTTCCCTAGGGTTGAGTGGGTGGTTGGTTGAATAGTATAATCTAACGGATGGAAATGATCAAAGAGATAGATCTAACGGTCAAAAATTTATGAGTACAAAGGGTTCTATACTCATAAGAGTATAGTAGCCGGACTCTCTCTCTCACTCTCTCTCTCTCTCTCTCTCTTTATATATATATATATATAACTATGCTACTATGCTATTAATAGTACCAAGTCATTGGTGCTATTATGTTCTTAGCCCTTGGATTAAGAAATGTATGGTTAGGATGATGTGGGCCCCCTAGGGTTGAATGGGTGGTTAGTTGAATAATATAATCTAACGGATGAAAATGAACAAAGGGGAAGATCTAACGGTAGAAAACTTGGTAGCACCAAGTGTTTGGTGCTATTAATAGCATAGTAACCGGACTATATATATATATATATATATATATATATATATATATATATATATATAGAGAGAGAGAGAGAGAGAGAGAGAGAGAGAGAGAGAGAGTCCAGCTGGGATACTTTTAGAAGCACCAAGCCATTGGTGCTTTTAGGTTTCTAGCCCTTGGATGCACCCCTTGATTGCTAGTGGCCTTTGGATCAAACACTATTCCACCTACCACCACTCAACCCAAGTGGGCTACTATCATCCTAGCCCTCCACCTACTCCATCCAAGGGCTACAAAAGTGGAAGCACCAATAGCTTGGTGCTTCCACAAGTAATCCAGCATAATTATATATATATATATATATAGAGTTTTGCTAGAATACTATCGGTAGTAAACCGAGCGGTTTACTACCGATTTGTTTTCGATGCTGGAGCTTCCAAATCGACGATTGGCACCGTTGAACATGATCTAGACCATTCAAACTATCTGGAAATTAAATTTCACGCTTTTTCGATATTGTTCTCTTGTCCATCAAATGAACAGAAAATAAATGGCTGAAAATGAATATCCTATAAAAAGTGATGATAGAAGTCTTGTAATCAAGATCAAGAGTACAGATCTTATTTTAAATAGTTCAAAGAATTTTCTAACAAAAAATTAGTTGATTTGGATTCTTCTATACCGTTAAACGAGCAAACACACCATATCGGCCATTAAAATTACAGATTTTGTAACCCTTTGATCGTTCTGTTAATGATATCAAAAAAGCATGAAATTTGATTTCTAGATAGTTTAAATGGTCTAGATCATGTTCAACGGTGCCGATCGTCAATTTGGAAGCTCCAGCATAGAAAACAAATCGGTAGTAAACGGGGTGGTTTACTACCGATAGTAGCCCAGTCAAGCTCTATGCATATATATATATATATAGAGTTTTGCTAGAATACTATCGGTAGTAAACCGAGCGGTTTACTACCGATTTGTTTTCGATGCTGGAGCTTCCAAATCGACGATCGGCACCGTTGAACATGATCTAGACCATTCAAACTATCTGGAAATCAAATTTCACGCTTTTTCGATATTGTTCTCTTGTCCATCAAGTGAACAAAAAATGAATGGCTGAAAATGAATATCCTATAAAAAGTGATGATAGAAGTCTTGTAATCAAGATCAAGAGTACAGATCTTATTTTAAATAGTTCAAAAAATTTTCTAACAAAAAATTAGTTGATTTGGATTCTTCTATACCGTTAAACGAGCAAACACACCATATCGGCCATTAAAATTACAGATTTTGTAACCCTTTGATCGTTCGGTTAATGATATCAAAAAAGCATAAAATTTGATTTCTAGATAGTTTAAATGGTCTAGATCATGTTCAACGGTGCCGATCGTCAATTTGGAAGCTCCAGCATCGAAAACAAATCGGTAGTAAGCGGGGCGGTTTACTACCGATAGTAGCCCAGTCAAGCTCTATATATATATATATATATATATATATATATATATATATATATATATATATATATATATATATATATATATATATATATAAAGAATCCAAATAGGGTTGTGAAACTCCCAGGATTTGAAATAGTTGAGCTCCTATACTTTTAAAAGTACTAAGTCATTGGTGCTTTTAGGTTTTCGGCCCTTGGATTAGGAGATGTGCGGTTAGGATGATAGTGGTCCCCTAATTTGAGTGGAGGTTGGTTGAATAATATGATCTAACGGGTGAAAATGATCAAAGAGATAGATCTAATGGCAAAAAACTTATAAGCACAAAGTGCTTGGTACTTTTAAAAGCACCATAGCCAGACTCTCTCTCTCTCTCTCTCTCTCTCTCTCTCTCTCTCTCTCTCTCTCTCTCTCTATATATATATATATATATATATATATATATATATATATATATATATATATATATATATATATATATATATATATAACTAGGCTGGAATACTATTAATAGCATTAAGGGCTTGGTGCTATTAGTTTTTCAGCCTTTGGATGAAGGAACGTGCGGCTAAGATGATGTGGGTCTAGGGTTGAGTGGTGGTTGGTTGAATAGTATATCTAACGGGTGAAAATAGTCAATGGGTTAAATCTAACGGTGGAAAACTCGGTAGCACCAAGCCTTTCGTGCTATCGATAGTATCCCAGCCGGACTCTATATATATATATATATATATATATATAGAGTTGAGCTAGAATACTTCTAAGAGTATCAAGGAGGTGGTGCTTGTGGGTTTATAGCATTTGGATTGAGATTTGGAGGGTTGGGATGATGGTGGTAGGTAGTGATAGGTGGAATAATGTTTGATCTAAAGGCTATTAGTAATAAAAAAGTAGATCCAATGGCTAAAAATGTGGAAGCACCAAGGGGTTGGTGCTTCCAAAAGTATTCTAGCTCAATTATATATATATATATATATATATATATATATATATATATATATATATATATATATATATATATATATATATATATATATATATATATATATATATATATATATATATAAGGTATATATAGGCTAAATCTTGTAACCTAACTATAGTATTTTGGGCAGTAGCTAGGCCCAAGATGTTAAGAAGGTTAAGCGTGTTAGGACTAGAGTAGTTCTAAGATAGGTGACTCCCCTAGAAAACGGGGCTTTTTTGTTGGTATTGGAGCTAATCACCAACCGAAAGTGTGAAACAAATCTCGACTGAGCCAGGATTTGAATGACAGGCTAAGTTAGAGTCTGAAATGACAAGCTAAGCAAGAGACTGAATGACAAGGCTAGTAAAACAAGTCTCAAATCGTTTGGTACTTGTAAGTATGCTTGAGCCTAACGAGAACGGAATGTGACACCCGCAGGATTGATTAGAATAGTCCTACATAAAATATATAATCGAACTAAAACACTTAACTTGGCTATAACATTTTGAATGGTGGGTAAGTCCAAGAGGTTTAAGAGGGTTATGCGTATTAGGGCTATAGCAGCTATAGAATGGATAACCTCCCTGAGAAGTAGATTTTGGGGGGTGAATCGGTCTAAGAGGTTAAGAGGGTGAAGCGTTAGGACTAGAATAGTTATAGAATGGATAACCTCCCTGAGAAGCAGGGTGTCGCTGTAGACTAATTGTTCCTTGGTTTAGGAGCTCAATTCTATATGAGTCCGGCTATGATACTTTTAAAAGCATAAAACACTTAGTGCTTGTAAGTTTTCCACCATAAGATCTATCCTTTTGACCAATCTACTCCTTAGATTATGCTATTCCACTAACCACCCACTCAATTCTAGAAGATCACTATTATCCTAACCTTACAAATCTTCATCCAAAGGCCAAATATATATATATATATATATATATATATATATATATATATATATATATATATATATATATATATATATATATATATATATATATATATATATATATATATATATATATATATATAGAGAGAGAGAAAGAGAGAGAGAGAGAGAGAGAGAGAGAGAGAGAGAGAGAGAGAGAGAGAGAGAGTCCGGCTATGGTGTTTTTAAAAGTACCAAGCACTTGGTGCTTGTAAGTTTTCCACTATTAGATTTATTTTTTTGGCCAATTCTATTTCTTAGCTTATGCTTTTCCACCAACCAGTTACTCAACTTTAGGGAACCGCTATTATCCAAAACCTACAAAGTTTAATCCAAAGGCCGAAAACCTACGAGCACCAATAACTTAGTGCTTTTCAGAGTATAAGAGTTCAATTATATATATATATATATATATATATATATATATATATATATATATATATATATATATATATATATATATATATATATATATATATATATATATATATTAAAATCAAATGTCTCAATCTCACATGAGGACGGTACATACATGCGCAAAGACAAAATTACTATAAGATGCAATGAGATGGAAGAAGAAACAATTAAATGCAGAAGAGAAATTTTTTCCTTTTGGACTCAACTATTTAATTGCTAAATAACATTCAAAAATTGGGACCACTTTGCTCTTGTCCAAAACACTATTTTGGTCTCAAGTTTAGATTTTTTTATTTTTTTTATTTTTATTTTTATTTTTTTAGATTTTACAAAAATAATGGACGCATACCCGGCCCCTCAACTACAGGCCATTTAATTTGGCGAGTCAACTTCGATATGATTAGATTGTTGAGATCACCTTTTCATTTAGATAACGTAGTATCATAGCTAATTCTAAGTCTCTTTTATTTTATTGTCTAATTTAATAATTTTTTCTGTACGCATATGACACGGTTAATCTAATGTGCTTTAATATCGATTTGGAGGATAATAGAAAATTTCTCAATCTAATTCCATTCAACCCAATTTTTGTGGGTGAAATTTGATATCCTAGTGCAATTATTTGGCACTTAAATGTTGTCCTTTTATATATACATTCAATAAAGATGTATATATTTTAATTTCAATCATTGACCGAGTGTTAGTAGTGCGTAGCAAGTGGATAGTTATTGAATTTCATAAAATTAATTTGCTGATAATACCTAATACAAGACTTTGTTCATGTCTCGTGTCAATAGTATTTAGATTAGCAATTTATTGTTACGTGCAAATAGTGACGGATTGTTGACGCTAACCATTAATCTAAAAATTCGAGCTGTTAGAAATATACAATCAATTTATTTAAAGCGTACAAATACAGCGCCCACGAGTTTCAATTGTGACTGGCCCAACCAGCCTTAAGCCACTTTCAATATGACTCAGTCCAACCCGACCTCCCACCATTTTGAACGTAATTCGGTTCAACCTGATCTCTTCTCACAAGGCAGGATACTGGTGTCTTTAAGCCAACAAATTGTGAGACCCCAGGTAATCTAATATATCAGATATAATAGCGCTAAACTCTTAATCTGACTTAAGTAGTTTGGGTGATGGCTAGGCCCAAAAGGTTAAAAAAATTAAGCGTGTTAGAACCAGAATAGTTCTAAAATGAGTGACCCCTGGAAAGTTGGGGCGTCACACAAATAGTGCATAGCATGGAAGTTTTTTCTGCCCACATTGGATTCGTACCACCTAATTCATGCGAGAATGGAAAGTTAGGAATATTATATTCCCATTAGCCGAAAGAATTTAATAAGAATTTTGATCCGTATATACTGTACAAGCATTTCTCTACTTAATTTAGCTTTTGAGTTTGGATTGTTAGTAGGGGGGGGGGCAATCCAGCTCGCTGTTCGCGAGCCAGCTCGTGTTCGGCTCGAAATGAGCTCGAAATCGAATCGCTCGTTTAGTAAACGAGCCGAACACGAGCTGGATTTTTCAGCTCGTTTAATAAACGAGCCGAACACGAGCTGGGATCAGCTCGCTCGTGTTCGGCTCGATGGTAGCTCGAATACATATATTTAATATTTATAATATTTATATTTTTATATAAATAAATAATTATATATATAAATATAAATTTTTATTATTTAAATTTTAGCCCAACTTAAAAATAAAGTCCAACTCAGTTATAAAAAGTTAATTATATGTAAAGTTTAAAACATTAGATCAAAGTCTAATGGATAAGATCTCATAAATTTATTTTCTATATATATATTTTTTCTAATTATTTTAACTCGTTGTTCGTGAGCCGGCTCGTTTTCGGCTCGTGTTCGGCTCGATAATAAACGAGTCGAACAGGAGCCGAATTTTTCGGCTCGATACTTAAACGAGCCAGCTCGTGTTCGGCTCATTTACTAAACGAGCCGAACACGAGCCGGCCCCAGCTCGCTCGTGTTCGGCTCGTTGACACCCCTAGTGTACATATTAGGAGGTCTAAAATGCAGAAAACTCCCTCACAAATATTCGCCTTTTGTATATTACCCCTATCATATATTTCAACCCATCAAAGTTTAAAAATTGCAATTTTGCACCGTTAGGTGTATATGGTACAACTACGTAGCTATTAACATACTCATTTTATTCTTAAAAGTGATGGAAAAAAAAATTAATTAGTAAATAGTAGGAAACATTTTTCATTTAGTTTTCTAATTTGAGGAATCAAAATTATTTTTTTATGCATTTTTATCAGTTCTAAGAGTAATGTGTAATTACAGTAAATTACTTGACTGTACAAATTAAAATAGAAGTTTTTTTAAAAGAATAAACTTCAAATACCACCCCTAAAGTTTCACGCTTTTTCACTTTAGTACCATGTGGTTTAAAGTGTATTACTTTAGTACTCTGTGGTTTCATTTTTTTCTTTATGTTAGCATCTTCGTTAACTCTCCGTTAAATTATATACGAAAAACTTCAAATACCCTATCTATATTTTATCAAATATTCATTTTAGTATCTTGTGGCTTACCGAATTGCCACTTTAGTACTCTGTGATTTTAACTTTGTCATTAATTTAACGAAAAAATTAATGGAGGAGATAACGAAAGAAAAACATGAAACCACAGGGTACTAAAGTGATACACTTTAAATTATATGGTACTAAAGTGAGAAAACACGATACCGCGGAGGTTTTATTTGAAGTTTTTCTTTTTTTAAAAATAGAAAGATATATATAAGGCAAAGTGGATATTTATAGAAGTGCACAAACGTTTCAATCTCAAATAAGGACAACAAATGTAAGCCCTTCAATATAAGCACAAAAATAAAATTATTATAAGATGGAATGTAATGGAAAAAACAGAAACAGAGAGAAATTTTCTCCTTTTGGACTCTAACTATTTAATTGCTTAGCAACATTCAAATGTGGGACCACTTTGGCCTTGTCCAAAAAACTATTTTGGATTCAAGTTTAAATTTCTTTGTTTTTTTTAATGTTTTGAAAAAAATGTATGGAGAACCCCTAGACTATAGGCTATTTTGAAATAGGTCCCTGATCTTCATATGTTCTCAAATTGAGACTCTTGGACTTTTATTTTCTTAATTTATGTTATTTTTGTTGATTGAATTAATGGTCAATCTATTAGATCTCAGTCGTTGATTTGGTCACCTTTTAAGTGGTAAATGGTACTCTAATCATTTCATATATAAAGTGTTAAAACTTATATATATATTAGGGGTGGCAATCCAGCTCGCTGTTCGCGAGTCAGCTCGTGTTCGGCTCGAAATGAGCTCGAGATCGACTCGCTCATTTAGTAAACGAGTCGAATACGAGCTGAATTTTTCAGCTCGTTTAATAAACGAGCCGAACACGAGCTGGGGTCAGCTCGCTCGTGTTCGGCTCGATAACAGCTCGAACATATATATTTAATATTTATATTAATTTATATATATATAAATAAATAATTATATATAAATATAATTTTTTATTATTTGATTTTTAGTCCAACCTAAATTAAAGCCCAACTCAATTATAAAAAATTAATTTATATGTAAGGTTTCAACTATTAAATCAAAATCTAATGGATAAGATTTCATAAATTAATTTTTTATATATATATCCTTTCTAATTATTTTAACTTATTGTTCCTGAGCCAGCTCGTATTCGGCTCGTTAATAAACGAGTCGAACACGAGCCGAATTTTTTGGCTCGATACTTAAACGAGCTAGCTCGTGTGCCAAACACGAGCCGACCCCAGCTCGCTCGTGTTCGGCTCGTTGACACCCCTAATATATATATAATAATAATTCTCAACTATATATATATTTTTATATTATATTAAGCAAGATATATATAGCTTTAACTACTGTATTTTAAACTATACTATATTTTAACATCTGATCAAGCAGTCTCTTAGATTTGTTTTATGATCGATCTTATTCAAAATGAATGTCTTTTCGATTCCATCAAAATCATCATTAACATGAAGCCAATTCCGACAGACTCATTGAACGTTTCCATTCCGTACTGCAGGTCTATTCTTGGAATCCGGCTTCGCTTGGTTCGGGTATAAACAAGAATTAGCTATTCCAGAAATAGATACAAATGTGGGAATAAGAAAAATAGCGTTTGGATGAAAATTGAATTGTTCTCGGGAATAAAAAAAATAACATTTGTATAGATAATATAGAATAAAAAGAATAATGGATAGTTATATATAGATTATGAAGGTATATGTAGAAATAATTATACCAGCTTATTTTAGGTATCCGAGAATTACTATTTTCGGATAAAAAAATTTGCATTTGGATATAAAGAGGGGGATCCAAACGCTATGAGGGATTTAGAATAGTGAAAGGAGAGGTAGCCAAGTTGAATTTGGTTTTGATGATCCACCAAGACCAAGTGCTATTTTGATTTCTACATACAATATATGGTCGTGCGTTTGACAAACAAAATTTTAAAGTTTTCCTACGATATCCTTGTTTGTAGAGGTGGATATTACACATCGTTTTAAGGGACAATTGCTTATATACTTCTGAAAATTTTTCGACTTTCTGATTTATTCCTCTTAGAAGGCTAATATTAATAATACTTTTTTTACGTTCTAACTTATTTCAAATATACTCATAAACTTAAATTCTGTTAATGAGCTGTTAGCAATAGTTATTATTTCTGTAAAATTATTATTTTGCCCTTTCAAATATACCCTTCTACTATCACCGACTTTTCTTATTTGCCCGTAAATTAGAGGCACAAGAAGTATTTTGATTTTTGATCTTTTCAAATATACCCTTCTACCATCACCAATATTTCTTATTTGCCCTTAAGTTAAGGACAAAAAAGGTATTTTAATTTTTTTAACTCTAGTAGATATTTAACTCACGTTTAATCCAAATTATCTTAACGGGTGGTAACTGTAGGAGTATTTTTGAATAACGGAGGAACATATGAGGGATATATTGAAAAGAAAACAAGTAGAAATAAATAAAATATTTCCGAAATTTTGAGGGGTATAGAGGCAATCATCCCTTGTTTTAAACCAAATCGATCGATAAATGTCAGACTTAAAAAGAGTATTTTAGTACACTGTAGCCAATACCGTGGCGTAAATGTTGTCTAAAAATTTAGGAACTGTTTGATTACTTGCATTTCTAATTTTATTGCGAGTAATTGCTGATGAACGTAAACATTTTGTTCTGTTAACTGTAGTTGTATTTATATGCTATAGTTTTTTTTTTTTTTTCTTTTGAGAGAAAGATAGCACGCTACCCGCTTCGTTTATTTTTTTTTAAAAATAAACTTAACTAGAAATGTGAATCAACTAGAATTCGAACTCGGGACATTGGGTAC
The DNA here is from genome assembly GCA_016920855.1 of Puya raimondii. NCBI lineage: Eukaryota > Viridiplantae > Streptophyta > Magnoliopsida > Poales > Bromeliaceae > Puya > Puya raimondii. The sequence goes on along the minus strand of JABWPP010000050.1, from coordinate 214,366,775 downwards.
CAATCACCAAGTTCTTTACCACTTGCGCTAAGGACAGTCGGTATCTATATGCTATAGTTGGACACGCAGTTGGAGACCCAATTGTATCTTAAACTACGCCCAATTCGAATGAAGTTGGAGACGTATCAGTTGTGAAAAAAAATTATTTACAGCTGTATCACTCTCAATCACGTGCGGTCAAATGGATGAGCATTGCAACATCTCGAATTGGAAATATCTCTAATTACATTGTATTTACAACTGTATTAAATTAAATAAATAAAATTTTAAACTGAACGGTGGAGATACCCTCTATATTATATATAAGATCAAAAATTTTATTTTGTATTCAATATGGAACTATATTACTATAATAAATCTTACATTTAAGGACATTTTAAACAATAACTAGCGACGCTTTAAAGCGTCGGCATGAATAACTTCGACGCTTGTGTCACGTCCCGGGCTAGTTCTAGATACGGAAAAATGTGCTAAATTTTTTTTTTTGAAAGCCTAGCCCGCGCCACGTACAGACCCGCCACAAATACAGGGTCCACTGTACATACGGACAGAATCTCCCCTATATTTGCACGGCGTCCACAACATACAACATGATCACAACCACCATTCATTCATCACGAACAACAAAACAACACAATAAAATTCATATAGCTAGCAGTCCTTAAACCTGTATAAATCTAAGCAAGTCCTTAGGCGAAGGATGATGCAATGCACAAATACAGATCATTCTAGAAAATTGCTCCTTACCCAGAAACTTTATTTTGAAATCCTAAGCTCAAACATTGAAGAATCATTTGAAAACTGTTCTCCACACGAGAACTCTCTTTTTAAATCACAAAAGCCGAACGATCGGAAATCCATTTGAAAATCGTTTCCCACACGGAAATCTTTATTTGAAAGCGCTACCACGAGGGGTAAAAAATCAAGACGTGCAATAAAAGCCACAATGATAGAATAAAAGTATCGACATCCTCACATGGAAACTACACCAAAATCACAAGATCTAAGCATGCAAGACAATCACATATGAATACTAAATAAGTCCACAACACATAAGCATGCTAGATAATATCCAAAAGGTAACTGAACCACAATCACATCGGAACCTCTAGAGCTACTATCTAGGCGTGCCTCGCAGCGTCCCGACACTCACCACCCTGCTCACCTGAAAACAACAACGAGGGCGGGGGGTGAGAACATGTAAACATGTCTCCCCTCCCAGTGGGTACCGCAAGCCGACGAAGGCGAGGTGTACACACCGGCACGAGGGTCAACAAAAAGCTAGATATGGTATACAGTAGCACAAGTAAATATGAGACTGACATACAACTGAAATAACTATGCTACTGTAAGCAACTAGTATATGCATCAAAGGAGATAACCACAAAGTAAACCCAATCTATAACCACCGGGACGCACCCCGGGCACTGTCACAACCTGCTCAACCAACTGGCACAAAACCTTCCCGACGCACTGCATCGAGGCTCACGGGTCGGGACCGCTCTCCACGACCCTTTTCCGAAAAAGAAGCCCGAACGGTGGATCAGACCGTTGGCATACGTGAGGTGCTAGGGAGCTGTGACGATCGATGCGTATGCTCAATCCACAGAACGGCAACGAGCCGAGAAGCAACCAATAAACCACAACTAGGATCGCTCGGAACAACAGGCGATCACCACCGACCAACTAGGTCGTCTCAAGAACCATGCAAACCACAACTAGAATCGCTTGGAACAACAGGCGATCACCACCGACCAACTGGGTCGTCTCAAGAACCATGCAAACCACAACTACTCTACTATCCAAGCACGCATATAAGTAGAGTCAACGAGAGTCAAGTGAACTAATAATTGAAAAGCAAGAGGAGGGATAGAAATGTATCACCGTAGTCCACTGAACCGACTCCGGATCGAAGTACCCACCTGTCGAAAGATCAAGTCTAACACCGACGGCTCTCGGGAACCGCGACAGGACCTACGAAAGACTCACAGGGTCAAGGTCCACCAAGTCGACGCTAAACACAAAGCTCTCACATTCCCGAAACCGACGGATCGCCCGGAAACCCACCGGGACGATCCCGAAACCATACTAAGTCCCACAGGGGTACCAACAACCAAATCAGGCCCCTCGCTGTCCCCGAACACACAAAACCAAGTGATGGAACAGCGAGCACAAGCACGGGGTGCCACGAATACCAAACGCACCCGAAACGGCTTTTCGGGTTCCCGAAAAATACCGAATTGGCACCGGAACCCCTCGTCACTCATCCGCTGTTCTCGAAATTTCGGGACAGCGATGAGGAACAGCCAACGAGGCTAAACGACGAAGCCAAGTCGCTCGCAAAATCAACGAGTGAGTCGCACAACTAAAAACACGCGTTTCGCCGATTAATTTATCGAAAAACGCGTCGGAAACCAATCCGGATCTCCGCGAAGGGCGAAGGGGTTGGACAACCAGTCCACAGGGTATCAAAGGCCAAGCCCTTGCTGCCCGCAGCGTCGCAACACTGCCACAATCGCCAAAATCCACAAACAAGCCACAATTACATACAAAAGAGCAATAAACTAGGCCGTTAGAGCAATCCGTGCATCCGCACGACCTTCCGCAAGCACCAGCGGATAGGTAACGGCGTCACGGAGACCGTGCTCACAGCCCCGCTGCGACAGCTTGTAAAAGCGTCGAGTAAAGAGTCGTTCAGTAAACATGTCGGGATAAATATACCGACGCTTTAATATAGTGCCGAAAATTTTTTATCAGTATTTGATAAAAATATGTTTATTGGCGACGTTTAATCATAGTGTCGACATATGCCAAATATTAAAAACGCTAGAATAGAGTATCGTCTAAAAAGCGTCGTCTAAAATATATTTTATTATACTATCATACTGTTTCTCTTGTGAATGTTTGCTTTCCTATTTGATTTCTCTATTCAATGTGATGATCAATTATTAAGAAGGTAGAGGCAAAATTTTCACGAGCGTGCATCATTACTAGAACACGTATAGATATTTAGGACATGCCAAAACTTAATAATACATAGGACATAAACATGCATGGGTCCAATATTTTGTACTTGAGAATTGCTTCGTAATAATTTAAGGTCCAAGGCACTTTAGTTTCAAATTTTAGTTTATCATAATTTACGATTCAATTTTTTAAAATTATTATAATCAAATAATATATGTCAATTTAGTTGGCTGAATAATGATATGTCGCTGATAAAACAGTGATGTGATATTCGAGTCATTATTATTTGAACATTTCAATAATTGGAGCTCAAACATTTTTGCCGGTACGAGAGTTAAGTGCTATGCTTTAATCTTACATTGCCGTCGTTATAGTATCTCACGGATTCGGATTCGCCCATTTGGTGAAGGAATCAGAATTGAATACTAGCCGGAAGAGCTATGCTTCCTAAAATATCACATCGCTTGGTAAGGATTGCTTGGCATGTCGCTTGATAATTCTGGTCTATATGTCTGTAATCGGATTTATCGCTTAGTAATTTTGGTCTATATATCTGTAATTGGATTTAGATCTTAGGACGATGTCAGGATCTAAACGTTAATAACTGGGCTTAAGCATTATGGTCGGTGGTTTAGACTCAGTAAATTATTATTGCTAGTAAATCGAGTCATTACAGTTGTTGGCATTCAGTTAAACCGGATCGGGTGCGCCCATGATCGGACTCGATCTGACGGTTATTATGTTGTCTAATTGGATTAGAATTAATCTCGTTTTTAAACTGAAAAGCTAATTTGAGATATATCCTAACTATATTAGGATAACAATTATAAATCGATTAGACCTAATTTCTTACTTATCTGTTAGGATTTTGGAACCCTTTATAAATATACGGGCTATCTCTCATAAGAGATAAGAAGAAAGAAACAAGAAAAAATAGAGAAACTACATCCTCCATTAACCTATTATTCTAGAGGGTTTTGAATGGTGGATAAGAGATCGAGCTCATTTGTAGTTCGACCTACTACGAGTTTGGAGCGTTAGAAGACCTTCGTGGACGATTCGAGAACATGTGAATCAACCTCTCCGATCCGGGCTCATCACGTTCTAACGCGAATCGTTTCCGCAAAAGATACAAACGAATACTTCCGCTGCATTCTACAACAGTCATGTCCATAATCACAACATTGTCACATTAGTGCCATATCGGCGACGTCTCATTATTCAGCCAACTAAATTATGCTGTAAAATTTGATTGCAATAATTTATAAAATTTAAAATAAAATTTATAATAAATTAAAAATTGAGGGCCAAAGTGTGCCTTCAAGTTACAGCTGGAGGAATAAAAGTGTAGCTTACCACATCTATAATTATATAATGCTAACACGACAATAGGTCAATCAACGGTCGTCGTTTTCTTATAATAAGTTCAAATTTGACAATCATAACCATGAGGAATGTGTAGTGTTTCAAAAGAGTCGAGGATGCATCTTTTATATTTATTGATGTTGGTGTATTACTCAGCATCTTGCTATATAACAGTGATTGGATTCAACTAAGGGGCTGTTTGGCTCCACGTAAAATTATATATATTAAAAAAAAATCGGTGGGAAAATAAATTTGACGTTGTTTAGTGTTTGATTTGTCGGAAACGAAAAGTAGTTTTTCATCACGATTGTTTGGTTGAAAAGAAAAAAAAGGATAAAAAATAGAAAACTATTTTATGTATCTTATCCTATTCCATTCCATATATTATATATTATTGATTGATATATAATAATTATTATACTATGTATATTATTATTATAATTTTATATTTATAAATAAAATATTTTTAAAATATATTAAAATAACAACAAACATATAATATAATATATAATAAATGTATTTAATAATAAAATAAATAAATTACTATATATTTATAAATAAAATATTATATATAATAGCATATTTATATAAAAATAAAATATTATAATATATAGAATGAGGCTACTATACTATATACAGTACCGAAGCTCCGGTACTTTGTCACGCCCCGGGCTAGTTCTAGATGCGGAGAAACGTACCTTTTTTTTTTTTTTTTTTGAAAGCCTAGCCCGCGCTACGTACAGACCCGCCACAAATACAGGGTCCACTGTACACACGGACAGAGCCTCCCCTATATTTGCACGGCGTCCACAACGAACAACAGGATCACAACCACCATTCATTTATCACAACAACAACCCAACAACTCAAGAGATTCATACAGCTAACAGTCCTTATACCTGTATGAATCTAAGCAAGTTCTTAGGCGAAGGATGATGCAATGCACAAACAACAGATCATTCTAGAAAATTGCTCCTTACCCAGAAGCTTTATTTTGAAATCCTAATCTCAAACATTGAAGAATCATTTGAAAGCTGTTCTCCACACGAGAACTCTCTTTTTAAAATCACAAAAGCCGAACGATCAGAAATTAAAATTCATTTGAAAACTGTTTCCCACACGGAAACCTTTACTTGAAAGCGCTACCACGAGGGGTAGGAAACCAAGACATGCGATAAAAACCACGATGATAGAATAAAAGCATCGACATCCTCACATGAAAACTACACCAATAATCACCAGATCTAAGCATGCAAGACAATCACATATGAATACTGAATAAATCCACAAACATAAGCATGCTAGATAATATCCAAAAGGTAACTGAACCACAATCATATCTAACAGATAAGGGTAGGGTGATAACCAAATCTGGGGGAGTAGCCTCACCTCTAGAGCTACTATCTAGGCGTGCCTCGCAGCGTCCCGACACTCACCACCCTGCTCACCTGAAAACAACAACGAGGGCGGGGGGTGAGAACATGTAAACATGTCTCCCCTCCCAGTGGGTACCGCAAGCCGACGAAGGTGAGGTGTACACACCGGCACGAGGGTCAACAAAAGATAGATAAGGTATACAGTAGCACAAGTAAGTATGAGGCTGACATACAACTGAAACAACTATACTACTGTAAGCAACTAGTATATGCATCAAAGGAGATAACCACAAAGTAAACCCAATCCATAACCACAAAAAAAATACGTATCCCTGGCACTGTCACAACCTGCTCAACCCAACCAACTGGCACAAAAACTAAATTTTTTAAAGACGCCCTGCGTCGAGGCTCACGGGTCGGAAACACACGACCCTTTTCCGGAAAAAAAAAGCCCAAACGGTGGATCAGACCGTTGGCATACGTGAGGTGCTAGGGAGCTGTGACGATCGATGCGAATGCTCAATCCACACCCCCACGGCAACGAGCCGTGAAGCAACTGGTAAACCACAACGAGGATCGCTCGGAACAACAGGCGATCACCACCGACCAACTGGGTCGTCTCAAGAATCATGCAAACCACAACTACTCTACTATCCAAGCATACATAAGTAGAGTCAACGGGAGTCAAGTGAACTAATAACTGGAATGCAAGAGAAGGGATAGAAAGGTATCACCGTATTCCACTGAACCGACTCCGGATCGAAGTACCCACCTGTCGAAAGATCAAGTCTAACACCGACGGCTCTCGGGAACCGCGACAGGACCTACGAAAGACTCACAGGGTCAAGGTCCACCAAGTCGACGCTAAACACAAAGCTCTCACATCCAGAAACCGACGGATCGCCCGGAAAATCCAACGGGACGATCCCGAAACCACACAATGCCCCTAGAGGGGTACCAAACAGCCAACCAAGTCCCTCGCTGTCCCTGAACACGCAAAACCAAGTGACGGGAAAGCGAGCACAAGCTCGGGGTGCCACGACCACAAACGCACCCGAAAAAGCTTCCCGGGTTCTCGAAAAATGCCGAATTGGCATCGGAACCCCTCGTCACTCATCCGCTGTCCTCGGAACTTCGGGACAGCGATGAGGAACAGCCAACAAGGCTAAACGACGAAGCCAAGTCACTCACGAAGACAGCGAGTGAGTCGCACGACTAGAAACGCGCGTTCCGCCGATTATTTCATCGAAAAACGCGTCGAAAACGAATCCGAAACTCCGCGAAGGACGAGAGGGTTGGACAACCAGTCCACAGGGCCCCAAAGACCATCCTCTTGCTGCCCACAGCGTCGCAACGCTGCCACAAACACAGAAATCCCAAAACAAGCTACAAACACATACATACAAGCACAAAACAAAGCCGTTCGAGCAAACCGTACATCCGCACGACCTTCCGCAAGCACCAGCGGATAGGTAACGATGTCACGGAGACTGTGCTCATAGCCCCACTACGACAGGACTAGTCGCAAGCCGGGAAAACCCATAAAAACAATGCAAAATACAATAACATAGCTCGACAAAAGCCGCACGACGAAACGGCTCAACCAAGACCACATCTAAGGTGAGCATGATGATCAGTGCGTCGCCGCGATCATCGTGCTCACCTTCCCGGACTTCGGGAAGCAACAGAAAGCTCAAATAACCAAGCGCGGCCAAAAACTAACAAAACAAGACCCCGGCCGGAGCAACCAGCTCCGGCCGGCTGCCGGCCGGCATGCAAGGCCAGCGGCGGCTAGCATCGGCAGAGGAGGTGGCAAGGAAGAGGGGGCTCACCTCAGATGGCAGCAGGAAGCAGCGACGGCGGCGCTGGGAAGAAGCCGGCTCTCGGGTTGGCTAGGGCACGGCGGCGCGGCAACGAACGGCGACGGCGGCCGGCGGCGATGCGAGCACCGGTAAGAGGAGGTCGCCGACCGTTGGTCTACCGGAGACCGCGACGAAAAAGACCAACGACGGCGGCGGCGGCGGCGGAGAGAGTGCGGCCGCGGCTGCCCTAGCTGCACCAGCCAAGCTTGCGGCCCACGGCGGCGCTCCCCCGGCACGACGACGGCCAGGAAGGGAAGGACCGGCGGCGGGCGGTCCCGAGGGTGTCGGCGCGCACCCTCCGAGGTGGCGGGAGGCGGCGGCGGCGCGACCCTCCAGCTGCTCCTGCCTGCAGCTTGCATGCAGGAGCCGCAGGTAGCGCGGCGGCGCCCACCCCACAAAACCACCGGGCGCGGCAAAACAAGGAGACGACAGCTGCGGCGGTCCCCCCCCAGATGCCGACGGGAGGTCGCCGCGACGGCGGGAGGCGGCGGCGGCTCGGATCACAAGCTGCACCCCGCACTCCCCAGCAGCAACTAGCTGCCCCCACCGGCGGCGGGCCCCCCCCGGCGGCCAAAAAACACTCCGGCGGCACGACGACGGTCGGGAAAGGAGGGGGCGGCGCCGGAGGACCCGAGGGTGACGGTGCTCACCCTCGCAGGCGTCGGGAGGCGGCCCCACCCCCCCAACGGGCCCCACCCCACTCGGCCCGCAGCTGTCCAAGCAGGATCTGCAGTGGCTCCGGCGGCCCACGGCGGTAACTCCCGGCAGCGCACCACTCCGGCGGTCGTGCCACCTCAGGGGAAGCCCATGCATGGGTTTTCCCTGGGTGCACACCGCAGGGAAAAAGAGGAAGAAGAGAAGAAAGAGAAAAAGAAGAAAAAAAAGGGCTGGGGTGGCGCCGGCCAGGGGATGGTCGGCGGCGGCCGGCCGAGCTCGGGGAGGGGGCTGAGGAGATGGGGAAGCAGGGGCTCACCTCTGGGAGCTGAGGGGGAGAGAGGAAGAGAGGGTTTCCCAACAGCACCCACACACACACACACACAAAACTTAACATAAATGCACAATTGCATTTTAGCCCTCCAAACACTTATATACATATATATATATATATATATATATATATATATATATATAAATACCCGTATATATATATACGTATACAGATCAAAAACACAGTATCAGGAGAGGGGAACACAGAATTCTAAATTTCCAAAATTTAAATTCTCACATACTATAGTCTCATTTTCGATATTAGGTTATATGAAGTTCTTAGGAATAAAATTTTAATTTCTTTCGACATTGTTTACTTATTAGTAAATAAATCATACCAAAATGAACGGTGAAAATTAAACAATCTTTAAAATTTGAGGATAAAACTTTTGAATTCAAGATCAAAGATGCTAACCTTAATCTAGATAGTTTAAAGTATTTTTTATCAAAATCTGAATAAATTTAGATTCTTCTACACCGTTAAACTACAAATTCGCCATAGTAGTCATTGAAAATTGATAATTTTGAAATTATTTGATCATAAAGTAAACTATGTCGAAAAAATATAAAATTTTATTCCTAAAAATTTGAAATATCCTAGATCAGTTTTAACGGTGTGGATCGTTGATTTGAACACCTTAAGATTGAAAATAAGACTATAGTACCGGAGTCCCGATACCATAGATATTATAGGAGCCTAGCTCATATATACACACACACATAATGAAAAAGGTGGGAGTGAGAGAGGTCCACACATAGGTCTAACGTGGACCTCTCTCACGTGGTCCACGAGATGGAGTGGACCTCATGGACCGCGTGATGCAACTCCCCCAAACACTGCGTTTTTTCAGGCAGAAACAAAAACTTCACTTTTCTGTCAAATCTGTAAAAAAAAATTTCAAATTTTTTTACGCATAACCAAACACCAAAAAATAACTTTTCAATAGAAAAATAATTTTCCGAGTTGTTTTATAAGGACCCAAACACACCCTAAGTCACAACTTAGGTCGGTGTGCGTTGCACCTTTATATTTTAATTAAATTATTCATTTTTTATCTTTTAATGTGAGTTTTTGAAATAATGATTATATTTTTGTCTTTAAAAAGATTAAAATCTGTTAAAAAATACTTTTTATAATTTAGATAAAAGGTAGAATCCATCGATATTTCGAGCCTGTTTGGGTACTCTCCAAAACAGAATAATAATCCAACTTAGGGCCTGTTTGGGTACTCTTCAAAATACAATAAAAATCCAACTCATAGTATATCTTTTACAACTCTTGAAATATTACATGGGTCTAGTTAGATTAGTTTTCAAATTGTAAAAAAAACACACACATAATAATGGGCTCAAAATAGAGTTTTTTTGGAGGAAAAAAAGAGCATAGATCATTTTTTTTCAGAAAACTATCCCACCTCTTTCTTCTCGTCCCTCTGCATTCTCTACCACCACCTCCTCCTAGACTCCGCCGTCGATACTCTCGAGCTCTCCCACTCTGTCAACTGCGCGCCCCTTCACTTTCCAGGCGCCCTTCGTTGCCGACGCCATCGCTACCCTCCGCCGGGCCCACCCTCCGCCTCCGCCGCCGTCACTCTCTGACCTCCTACTCATTTTCTTCTATCTCTACTATCTCCTTCTCGAGATTGTGATATTTTCCTCACTGTCGGCTGCTGTCGCCTCCGCCGCCGCCACCATTCACCTCCACCGTCGTCGCCCCACGACCTCCTACTCTTCTTCTTTGTCACGCCCCGAACCCGAGACGTAACAGACGCCGTATATCTGTAATTATTCAATTGCAAATATGTAGGGCAACAAAACATGCTGATATCGAGAAAAAATAATCTATCACGAATTTAATTATAAATACCAATCCGAGTTGAATCCACAAAACTAAATTCTTTGTTGAAAGTTCCACAATAATCAACTAAATTCATCAAATTTCATAATAATTCTAACTAAGCAAAATATTAAATGTCCGTGACAAGTTAAATTTAACTAACTAAACTATCTAATTAATTAACAATAGCTCTGAAACAAACGAATCTCAGCGTCTAGCATTCACTCAGTCCCATCCCCCATACGCTGATTAGACTCCATATCTGGGTAAGTGACCATACACCACATTAGTTGGATTAAGCATGCAACCAAAATATTTTATAAATACACAGTTATAATTTCATTACCAATAATATAAAGATGACTGAGTTTAGCAAAATTCAGAAGTCTCCTTTAAAATTTTGAGCTTTATAAATATATTTCACAAAAGGATAAAGAATAACAAAATTTAAACAAAAGCATTCTTATTCTAAAATTAGAATTTAAAAGGAAAGTCTCCGGTAACTAGCGACCTATTGGCAAAAATCTTAAACACATATCAAAGGCACCCGAAGGCGTGATCGTAGAGCAAAATCACCTGAAGGTGTATCTCAATAACACCTGAAGGCGCATCACAAAATTGACCCAAAGGCGCGTCACAAAATTGCACTCGTTGGTGCATCACAAAATCGAAGCTAGCTTCTATCACAAAGTTCATGTCGACATGGCCAACAATATAGGAATATACCAAGAGGCATCACATTTTGAGGTTATTTACCCAGTCAATATTTAAAATAGAGTAATTATCGAATACTAAACTTTTATCAAACAAGCATAATATTTAAGCACACATTTTCAGAAATTGCATAGCAATTAGATTTAAAACCTTTTAGAAATCTTTCGATGATTTATATAAGCACACTTAACCCATTTTTAAAAGAAAATCTACACAAAAGAGTTTTTATGTTCATAACGTATTACTAGAATTTTATAAAATAAACTAACATGCGTTAGATCACTTACCTCTAATTAACCCGAGTATTGATCAGTGAAACGTCGGGCATCAAATTAATCAACGAAACCTTTGACGAAGAAACGGATGATGGTAACGAACGAAACGACGTCGACGAAAATCGAGGAGTACGGCGGATGTGGCGGCGTCGACAGACGAGGGTTGAGGATCGTGCGAGAAAGAAAGAAGAATCGCATGCCGGTGAGGCACGCGTGAGGGAGAGGCACACACGGAAGAGAATGAAAGAGAGAGTCTCAGTGGAGGGGCTGCGTATAAGAGAAAGAATAGGGGATTTGGGAGCTCTTAATTAGTTAGGGTTGCACAATTTCACTTAGACCCCTAAACTTTTAAGTTATGCAAAATAGTCCCTCTTTATCAAAATAAATAAATAAATTAAATTAAAACCAAATAAAATAAAAAAAATGATGGTGTGTTACATCCTCCCCCCCTTAAAAATTATGTTTAGTCCTCTAAACTTACTTACCTCAGCTCTCAAAAAGCTGAGAGTACTTCAATTTCATCTGCTCCTAGAGCTCCTAAGTAGTCTCGCGTTCAGAATGATTACTCCATGCACCTGACACCATGGTGTTAGATTCTTGGGCGTCTTGCTGAGAAAGGGCGTTGACACCGCCCTGGATTCGAGGTCTCCTGTCTTTAAACTGCTTGGCAGGAGGACTACCATCGGTTAAGGCATCAGAAGTGGTTTGAGGCTTTGTCATAGCTTTTGAGTCCGAGTTTAGCTTGGGACATTGTGCGATTCGATGATCTATTGCACCGCTATTAAAACATGCTTCAGTGACATGTTTGCAGTGTTCATGTGTCGTCCTCCACAATTGGAGCACTTCGCGTCCATTGAATTTTCACTTGATGGCCCACCACGAGGGGCTGGCGAATGGGGAGGCCTTTCTGAAGCTGGAGATTTGGTTGACTCTCTATTGTTCTGTCCATTTTTTGAAAATGATTCTCTATCCCTTTTCTTCGAATTCTTATTTCTCTCTTCGCGCGTTTGCCTCCACACAACATCCAAGGATTTTGCTCGGCCCACAACGTCATCGTAGCTATCCAAGTGTAGCGCCGCTAACCCGGTACGGATATGTGCGTTAAGGCCTTCTCCAAACCTTTTGGCTCTAGACTCGTCATCCTTAAAGAGTTTAGGAGCAAAGCGGGATAACCGGTCGAATTCCGCCTCGTACTCTTCCACGAACATTGAGCCTTGCTTTAGATCGAGAAATTTTCTCTCAAGTTGTCGTAATTTACTTCTTGGGAAGTATTTGGCATAAAAGGCCGTTCTAAACATCTCCCAGGTATATGTCGCGGGGTTGGCCCCATGGGTGCCGCAGTTCACTCTTCTACCAATTATGCACTACCCGAAGCATATAAGTTCCAAATCTTATCTTTTCCTCTTCGTCACATCTCATTGCTGTAAAAGCTTTCTCTATCTCCTCAACCCTGATTTTCGCCTCATCCGGATTGGTGGTGCCCGAAAAAGGTGGGGGAGCAATTTTCTTAAACTCATTAATACTCCTCTCTCGAACTCTGGAACTTGACTCAGCGGCAATCGGAGAGGAATTCTGTTACAAACTCTATTGCTGAGTCTGTACTAACCCAACAACAACTTGTATCAGGGTGGCAACTAGGGGATCCATCATGGTGCTCTGCGGTAAAACGGTGGAATGGGCTGGAATAGTGGGTTGCGACGGGGGCGGAACAAAACCGGGGAGAGTAGTTGACGGTGGAAATGGGATAGCAGTGGGAATAGTTGCCGAAGGCATCCTCGTACGAGCAGCCTGCTGTGGAAATGGAGAAAAAGTCGCAGTGTTCGTCTGAGGCGCTATTGTCGACTGTAGCAGATTCTGGATAGTAGGTGGAACAGTGGTCTGAGGCGGAACATCTGCCGAGGATGTAGTATTCAAGAGTGAGGCCAATGTGATGTTCAGATCTGCATCTCCAGATCCGGCTGGAGGTGGGTTACTCAGTTGCTCGTTTTTGGTGTTGCTACGACGGGATGGATGCACCATCTTAGCGACAGAAAGGATCACAAACACATAATTACAGAATATTAACAGAAACTATAAAACAATGGTGAAACAAAATCAAATATACGTTTACTGTTAGATGTATGCCCTAGAAGCCAACCAGGCCGACACATGTATTCTTTCTAGGACATAAATTTGTATTTGATTTAAACAAATTTGGATTCTTATTTCCATTTATGTTAAGTATGTGTCCATGAATCGTCTAAGAAATTAATAAGATGATGACACTTATTCTCAAGAGTTGAGAATTTGAGACATGTGTCATTGGTGGTTAATTCCTAAATGCTCCTGATCGATAGATCATCACGGGTACGGTGATTGATCCGGTCAGATTGGTGCACAAGTCGCTTTCCTTTTTGGGTAGACGAGTTTTGAGTCAACAGTGTGGGGACACTGGAGCGAATGTGCAGGTGGTTGTTAGAGAACAATGGTATCGAGCGTGACCAACGCGAGAAGTCACTTGGATGTCTACTCACTCGTCAGTGACTTACTCAATGTTGCAGTAGTGTGACTGGTCCTTTGACCTGCGGTGCCTCGGCTATTCACAATGAGGTTACTATAGTTTGACTGTATATACACTTGGTCCCTAGCCATTTGGGTCCTTGCGGTGCATGTTGGCTACAGTAAATTTATTGTAGGAATAGGGTGTGCACATAGAAGAAATCTATCTCCCTTGGTAGATAGGGGCATTAGTCCTATGTGATTTATGAGACCGAGTTTAGAAGACCTTGGCCAGGGCAGAGTAAATAGCGGAAAGGGTTTCTGATATTAAAGAAACTCGCATCGAATAAATTTGACATATGACAGACGATGGAGTTTGACGAGCTATTCCATGACCTCCGTCTAGTCGGGACTCATGATAGAAGGACTGTATCACACGGTAACTGCACCAAGAGTTTCAGTATTCCATTCTACTGGAATGTCACTATATGCTGCTAGGTGTCACTGGTGAATTGTGCGACTCATGAGAATTATCTGGATTATCGATAATTCTCATTGGGGTGAGTTGGAATTGTTCCAACCTACTGAACGGAGTTTCAGTGATATTATTGATAGTGATTAGAATATATCTCACTACCATATATAATTGAACTTATGGGGTGACACACATAAGAGGTTGTGACTGATCGGATAGTTAGATCACGATTTTTGAATCGTTGGAGACTTAATTGTCAATATGTTGATAATTGGACTAATTTGTAATTATTACAAATTAGTGGTATTAAAGTATAAATATTACAAGAGAGAACTTACTGACAATTAGTAAATTATGAAAGGACTTATGTGCAAATATTGCATTATTAATTTGATATGATCAAAGAGGATTGAGTTCAAGTCGATTTAAATTAGGATTTAATCGATTGAATAAATTAAGGAAAAGATAAAAATAAACCTAGATTTATTTTTATCCTTAATAGTAATTATATTATTATAAAAGGGATTATATCCCTCTTCATAAGAAAAAAAAGGGAGTTTTGAGAAAATCTTAGCCGTTATCTCTATCTCTCATTCTCTCTTCTTTTCTCTAGCAAGAAAGGCGTTCTTTACAAATGAGCTAGCACCCCGGTGAGAACATCGATCAGGGCACCAATCTCGTGTGGATACCTATAGAGGCCGGACGCGAGTGTGGTTTCAAGAGAACCTAATTTCACGATCATCAGATTGCGGTGAAGAACTACCCGCGCAAAGGTGAAGATTAGATCTTTCTTTCTTCTTAATCTTGAACAACATGAGTGTAAGAACCGAGATTTTTCTCATATTTAATTTAACTCTCCGTTGACGATGTTTATGTGTGTATTTTAATTACATGATCACTCGTCAAGTTTCGGGAGAAAATGATTTAAAATGAAAGAGTTACGCGATTTTGAAGATTCACTTAAGTGAATAGTAACTCTGGTTTTCCGGATAGGCCGATGATTAGAGATGGATTCCGGAGTGTATCGGACTCCGTTCATAGTGGTCCAATAGCTCGTTTTCAACTGTCCGACTATTCTGGACTCAATGGCACTAATAGATTTTAGATTTGAGGCACGGTTTTTGAGAAAACTGGACCTTGCCGAAAAATAGACTCTTATACTTCAGTGTGTTGACCTCGCAAAGCTTACCGTAGCTCCGCTTTGCGTGTGAATCCTCAGAAAGGGATCTATCATGCGAAAGAAAGTTGGTGTCGATGGATTTTGGTCGCGAGTTCGCTAATCGAGGAGATTGGAAACGATCGTTGGTGGTTATACACATGATGTATAGATGGATCGGATCGACAATGGGTTTGTCGTGAATCGACAAGCAAATCGAACGAAACAAAATCGTGAGTTCCATAATTCGGCAGCGCTGAACGCGCTGGTGCCGTCCGTTCGCGAATCCGATGAACGGATCTCATGGAATTCCATCATGTTCGCGAAGGGGTCGAAGTTCGCAAAATGATAATTTTGCTAAAGTTCCAATATTTTATGGATCAATTCGCGTGAAACTTGGCGTGGAGATACTCACGCGCGATTTACGCGTGCTGTGAGGGACCCATGAAGAATTTAGGGTTTTCGGTGGGCTTATGCGCAAAATGGCAAGTCTATATATATATATGTGGTCTAGGGTTTCATATGCGAAACCCTAACCCTAGCTGCCTCCACCCCTCCACAGCAACCCTAGCCGACCCCCTCACCTCCTGTGCACCTTGCTGGGCGCCGCCAGCCGCCGCCGGCCAGCCGTCGCCGGTCGTGGGTGCAGCCAAGCCGTCCCTCACCATCATCACCACCATCTCTCTCTCTCTCTCCTTTCCTCTCTGTTGGAAGCAACCTGGAGGATGGTGCATCCTTCTCTGCGGGTTGTTGCCACAGCAACGGACCTCCGGCGCGCCGCCCCGCCGTCCCCGGCCGTCCCTGCGCGCCGGCGCCGCCCTGCATCCATGGCTGGGCGACCATGGACCGTGCGGGCTGGGGTTGACAAAGGGTCACCACCGCCGCCTCCTGGAGCCTCCCGCCGGTCACCCTTGGTTCCCCAGCACCGCCGCACCCGATCCCCGGCGGCGTCGCCGTCGCCGCCGATCGTGCCGAGCGCCGCCGCGGCCGGTTTGAGACTGAGAGCCTGCGGGCGGCCGTGCGACTTGGCGCGCCGCCGCCGCTGCTCCGGCCGGCCTTCCCTTCCTCCCTCGTGACCCCGGAGGGACCCCCGTCACCGTCCGGCGCAGCCCTGCCGCCTCCGCCGCCGCTGAGGCCGACCCCGAGCTCCCCTCGGATCTGTGCGGGCTAGGGCACCACCGCCCGCCGCAACTGCCGCCTCCCACCGCCGGCTGATGCGAGCCCCGGCCGTCCCCCACCGGCCGCACCTGCCACCCACCGGCGCATCCGCCGTCGTCGCCGGCGTCGGCCGGAGCAACACATTGCTCTCGGGTTCAGCCCGAGATGGGGCTGTTTTGGACAGCATCACTGTTCCGGCGATCCGAGCACTTCCGTTGACCCCGCTGGTGAGCACAACCTTCCTGAGGTGTCGACTACCTCCGTGCTCACATGTTTTGTAGTTATCGAGGCTCAAAACAGCGGATTCTTGATTGTCGCTTCCGGACCACCTTTCCGATCGAGGTTTCGGTCGCTCCAGTGCGCTCGTTGGCTGTTCGCTGTGCTCTGGACAGCAAACATGGCCTCCGTCTTGTCGAGACCTAGCAGGATGTGTCTCGGCGGGCCTCGAAAATGCTCCGATCAAGGTCCGGTAGACGTTCCCCCCCCCCCCCCCCACAGTAGGGAGGCAGACGCGACCTTGACAGGTGGGTACTTCGATCCGAAGTTGGTTTAGTGGTGCATGCTCGGTGACGTTCCTTCCACTCTCCCTTTTTATACTTCGTATACATATATGCATGTGATAGTGAGCTAGCACCTTGTGATCTCTACTTGCATTCTTTACTTGTTCTAGCAGTAGAGTTGATATGATTATATCTGTATCTGAGATGATGTTCTCGTGACCTTCTTGGTCGGTTTTCTTGACACGGTTGTCTGATGACCTATACGGTCGGTATACCCGGAGGGGTGGATTATTGGCTGTTTGCCAACATTTATTGATCATACTTGCATTGATCGCCATTACTCTTGCGCATTTCGCGAACACCAGCGGTTGATCCCCGCAAGAGGGTGTTCTTTTCCGGAAAAGTGGTCGTACGTCCGACCCGTGAGCTCAGTTGGGCACTTATATGCTGGCAGAGTAGGAGTGGCATGAGCCTGAGGTCTGCGGACTGGCTAGATTGGGTATATTTGCTGTATTCATTTGTTGATGCATATCATTTACAGTAGCACTAGTGCAGTTGTACCTTGTTTCCCTTCTTTCATGGCTACTGTATTGTTATATCTATCTATCTCCTGGTTGTCGGTGTGTACGCTTGCCTTCGTCGGCTTGCGGTACCCACTGGGAGGAGGAGACATGTTCACATGTTCTCACTCCCCCCACTTTGTTGATTTTCAGGTGATCCAGCTGGTTCGAGTCGGGACGAGACGTGAGGCACGTCATTTGCGATCATTAGAACTCCCGACCCGGTCATTTGTTTAGTTTTACTTACTTGCACTCTGAATAAATAACTTTAGAATTATGGTTCAGTTTTATTTACTCTTTGGAAGATTTGCAAAACCCATTTCCTACCTTCGTGGTAGCTTTTCTCTAAACTGAAAGGATCTTTCTGTTGGTGATACGTTTGAATTATTGATGTGAATGAAATGAATGTGTTGTATATGTACTTGTGCGACGCCGTGCAGATACAGGGGAGGTTCTGTCCGAGTGAACAGTGGACTCCCTGTGTTTGTGGCGGGTCTGTCGTCTCTGGGGTCAAGATTTTAAAGTAATAACAAAAAGAAAAAAAAAATTTATCCTGTATTTTTTCGCTGATCTTCTATAAACTCTAAATGGACCCCCGGGGCGTGACAGATTAAGTGGTATCAGAGCATAAATGTACAACCATAATTTCATTCACTGATTGTTTTAAAACAAATAAACTGAACCATTGGTTAGGTTGACCATAGGAAGACCTACGGTATATAGTTGCGCGAGTGCGGGGTTGTGTGGGATTGAGTCCCGGTAAATTGGTCGAGTTTTATTAACTCGAGGTTTATTGTTGTTTTGTTACCCCGTGTTTGTTTTGCAGTTGCGGTGCAGACTTGTGTCTCTACTGGGAGTGGTGGCGGATTACCAGACAGATATCGAGTGGTAGGGTGATGTGCACCTGGTAAAACCACTCGGGGAAAGATGTTGATATTGAGGTTCTAGGCAGTGACATCTGCTGGGCCTTAGCTGACGGCTGAGCCGTGATTTCCTGGTCCCACTTTCCATGTAGAGCACAAGGTCCACTGCGGGTATCTCTATGGAGACGATACATTGTGCGGCTACCGTCGCAACCGTTTCTGGAGCTGTGTGAGTAAAACTCGAGGATTGAAATGCAATCGCTTGGGCGACAGCTGTACGGATATGGTTTCCTCAGACTCTGTGAGTATGGCTTTAGTGCCTATTCTTTCCTATTTAGAGCTCATGTACGATTGCAGGCATCTCGATGGAGATGATGATTGTGCAGTTTTGACCGCATGTATTGCGTGGGCTGCTGGTGTGCGGCCCGAGGTTTGTTCACCGACCGCTCGTGCGGTTACGGTATAAGTAGAACTTCTTGAGTTTCGGAGCTTTGGCGAGTAGGACCATGGTGCCTACCCTATTTCTCTAATCTCTAGTGGTGGCGTGAGTCACCGAGAGAAGAGCGAACCCAAGTATGGATAGTTGAAATAATTTAGTGATAGTTTATGGGGTTTTTCCCTTTCATCTGATAAGTCGTTAGATCGACCCCAATATTTAGATTGATTGGAGCATATCGAGGTTGTTATTGGATTCCTTATTGAGTTTCAGACAAGGTAGTGGTTTTCGTGTGAGTATATGGGCGAGAATACGCCTAACTCATGAGACTGAAGTTTGTTCTTGTTGCGAAGCGAGCTCAGAAGATCTTTCTCGCTAGAGTGATGTTTAGATATCTTGTCAGTGGATTTGTCAGTACAGTCGTTTAGATCTCCTTATGATCTTTGCGCCTATTGGCGTAAGCCAGGATTGGTTTTGACTTAGCTGCAACGTTGGATTTTTATGGAGTACGCGTAGTGTGAGGAAATCCCAACACCTAAATCAGTGTGGTATGGGATGACACGTGGCGTATGTATGCTTATGGCATAGAGGATGATGCTCGATAGGATAATTGGAAAACCTTAAGGGTAAGTTGTGGTGTTGGATGAGGCTCAAAATCGAGTTGTTGTCACTTTTAGCTTGTGGAGTTGGCGACTCTAGGTTGCAGATAGTTTCTTTTCCTATTGTTGGAGCCATAGAACTCCTAGGGAGTTGGCTCATTGACTAGTCCAATCACGGTGATCGACTTTCGTAGTCGATATTGATTAGTGTCGTGGTGCACTCTTGTGCAGCATGGTGATATTGGACGATTTCGTACTGGTGTCACTTCTCCAACATGGTGTTGGAGATGGATCTACGGTATTTCGCTTTCCTTTTGGTAAATGCGTTGGCTGCAGACAACGTATTGTTAAAAGTTAGGACGAAATGCCCTACCTCCTTTGGGAGAATTTGGATTGGGATATTGTGTTTCCTGTGTAGATAACCTTTATGGATGATCTCATGCAAATGTTAGAATTATGGTCACCTCCGACCACGCAGTATATTCTGGGTTAGCCCTAGGCAAGGTTATGTAAAGTGATGAGTTACTTCACCAATGGTATGTACTTCGGTGATGGATGCGATGCACGACCCCAGGTCATGGATGCATAGCACGACTGGGTGGGGTGATGGATGCTGGACACCACCATCAAATGCGGCGCAAGCTAGGAGTGTACTTGATGCGAATCCTTGAGGGATTTGGTGATGGATGCGATGCACGACCCCAAGTCATGGATGCATAGCACGACTGGGTGGGGTGATGGATGCTGGACACCACCATCAAATGCGGCGCAAGCTAGGAGTGTACTTGATGCGGATCCTTGAGGGATTTGGTGATGGATGCGATGCACGACCCCAGGTCTTGGATGCATAGCACGACTAGGTGGGGTGATGGATGCTGGACACCACCATGAAACGCGGCGCAAGCTGGGGCTGCACCTTGTGTAGGTCCTCGAGAAATGGTTGGTGGTGCGGCGATTCCAACACCAATGCCAAAAGAATGATATATATGTGAACTTGTGGGATGAATCTTGGAGAAAATGAAAGATGTCATTTATATAGGTTGCATCCATTCATGTTTAAATTCAAGCATGTAATTGTAATTTTGCATGGTTAATTATGAGCTAACCTATGCATGTTGAGAATGACAATGATCAAACTGGTGGGAGACTGTGGTCTCCGAGGGGAATGTTATTGACGCAGGAGTTAGGACAATGATATGGTTTCACTCGTTGTGAGCAGGTTGACGTTGTTTGTAAGTTGGAGTGCGTCGTTTCGGACTTCGAAAACATACTCCAGACTTATGGTATTGTCTCGGGATTTTCCCGCTTGAACCTTTGACGTAGTTGAGTTAGTTACTGCTATGTGAACCAGATTTGGGTGGACCTCGAATTTCTAAGTAGGGAGTTATTGTCCCAATTTTGGAAGAGTGTACAGCAAGCTTTGGGTACGAAGCTGAACTTTAGTACGGCTCTTCATTACCAGAGTGATGGACAGTCTGAGCGAGTTATTCAGACTTTTGAGGATATGCTATGTGCATGCGTCCTAGATTATGGTGATGGATGGTTCAAATATCTGTCACTGGTGGATTTCGCCTATAACAACAGTCATCAGGCGAGCATTGGGATGGCACCGTGTGAGACTTTATTTGGGCGTCGATGTCGGTCCCCTATCAGTTAGGACGACATCGGAGAACGCCGGATAATCAGGCCGGACTTAGTGGTAGACGCAGAGACAAAGATTCGCATTGCTAGAGAACGATTATTGACTGCACAGAGTCGGCATAAGAGCTACGCGGACCATCGGCGTTGTGACCTGGAGTTTCAGGTCGGCGAGCATGTTCTGCTCAAGGTTTCACCGTCCAGAGGGATCAAACGGTTCGGTTTGAGGGGCAAGCTTAACCCGAGATATGTGGGACCGTTCGAGATCTGGGAGCGCGTTGGTCC
Organism: Puya raimondii; assembly: GCA_016920855.1. Taxonomy (NCBI): domain Eukaryota; kingdom Viridiplantae; phylum Streptophyta; class Magnoliopsida; order Poales; family Bromeliaceae; genus Puya; species Puya raimondii. The sequence continues at coordinate 214,345,244 of JABWPP010000050.1, read as the reverse complement.
GGTGGCGTATAGTTTGACTCTACCTCCGAGTCTCGCCCAAGTACATGATGTCTTCCACGTGCCCATACTTCGGAAGTATATCCTTGATCCGTCCCATGTCAGCAGTCCGACGACTATTCAGCTTCGGGAGGATCTGACCTACGATGAGGCTCCGACGCAGACATTGGCACGTGAGGAGTAACAACTGCGGAACCGGAGCATTCCGTATGTTAGATTTCAATTGGCTAATCATGAGGAACCGAAGCGCTATGGGAGCTTGAATCGATTATGCGAGAACGTTAGCCACATTTTCTTGAGGAGTAAATGTAATCAAGTTTCGGGGACGAAACTTCTTTTAAGGGGGGAATGATGTAAGAACCGAGATTTTTCTCATATTTAATTTAACTCTCCGTTGACGATGTTATGTGTGTATTTTAATTACATGATCACTCGTCAAGTTTCGGGAGAAAAATGATTTAAAATGAAAGAGTTACGCGATTTTGAAGATTCACTTAAGTGAATAGTAACTCTGGTTTTCCGGATAGGCCGATGATTAGAGATGGATTCCGGAGTGTATCGGACTCCGTTCATAGTGGTCCAATAGCTCGTTTTCAACTGTCCGACTATTCTGGACTCAATGGCACTAATAGATTTTAGATTTGAGGCACGGTTTTTGAGAAAACTGGACCTTGCCGAAAAATAGACTCTTATACTTCAGTGTGTTGACCTCGCAAAGCTTACCGTAGCTCCGCTTTGCGTGTGAATCCTCAGAAAGGGATCTATCATGCGAAAGAAAGTTGGTGTCGATGGATTTTGGTCGCGAGTTCGCTAATCGAGGAGATTGGAAACGATCGTTGGTGGTTATACACATGATGTATAGATGGATCGGATCGACAATGGGTTTGTCGTGAATCGACAAGCAAATCGAACGAAACAAAATCGTGAGTTCCATAATTCGGCAGCGCTGAACGCGCTGGTGCCGTCCGTTCGCGAATCCGATGAACGGATCTCATGGAATTCCATCATGTTCGCGAAGGGGTCGAAGTTCGCAAAATGATAATTTTGCTAAAGTTCCAATATTTTATGGATCAATTCGCGTGAAACTTGGCGTGGAGATACTCACGCGCGATTTACGCGTGCTGTGAGGGACCCATGAAGAATTTAGGGTTTTCGGTGGGCTTATGCGCAAAATGGCAAGTCTATATATATATATATGTGGTCTAGGGTTTCATATGCGAAACCCTAACCCTAGCTGCCTCCACCCCTCCACAGCAACCCTAGCCGACCCCCTCACCTCCTGTGCACCTTGCTGCGCGCCGCCAGCCGCCGCCGGCCAGCCGTCGCCGGTCGTGGGTGCAGCCAAGCCGTCCCTCACCATCATCACCACCATCTCTCTCTCTCTCTCCTTTCCTCTCTGTTGGAAGCAACCTGGAGGATGGTGCATCCTTCTCTGCGGGTTGTTGCCACAGCAACGGACCTCCGGCGCGCCGCCCCCGCCGTCCCCGGCCGTCCCTGCGCGCCGGCGCCGCCCTGCATCCATGGCTGGGCGACCATGGACCGTGCGGGCTGGGGTTGACAAAGGGTCACCACCGCCGCCTCCTGGAGCCTCCCGCCGGTCACCCTTGGTTCCCCAGCACCGCCGCACCCGATCCCCGGCGTCGCCGTCGCCGCCGATCGTGCCGAGCGCCGCCGCGACCGGTTTGAGACTGAGAGCCTGCGGGCGGCCGTGCGACTTGGCGCGCCGCCGCCGCTGCTCCGGCCGGCCTTCCCTTCCTCCCTCGTGACCCCGGAGGGACCCCCGTCACCGTCCGGCGCAGCCCTGCCGCCTCCGCCGCCGCTGAGGCCGACCCGAGCTCCCCTCGGATCTGTGCGGGCTAGGGCACCACCGCCCGCCGCAACTGCCGCCTCCCACCGCCGGCTGATGCGAGCCCCGGCCGTCCCCCACCGGCCGCACCTGCCACCCACCGGCGCATCCGCCGTCGTCGCCGGCGTCGGCCGGAGCAACACATTGCTCTCGGGTTCAGCCCGAGATGGGGCTGTTTTGGACAGCATCACTGTTCCGGCGATCCGAGCACTTCCGTTGACCCCGCTGGTGAGCACAACCTTCCTGAGGTGTCGACTACCTCCGTGCTCACATGTTTTGTAGTTATCGAGGCTCAAAACAGCGGATTCTTGATTGTCGCTTCCGGACCACCTTTCCGATCGAGGTTTCGGTCGCTCCAGTGCGCTCGTTGGCTGTTCGCTGTGCTCTGGACAGCAAACATGGCCTCCGTCTTGTCGAGACCTAGCAGGATGTGTCTCGGCGGGCCTCGAAAATGCTCCGATCAAGGTCCGGTAGACGTTCCCCCACAGTAGGGAGGCAGACGCGACCTTGACAGGTGGGTACTTCGATCCGAAGTTGGTTTAGTGGTGCATGCTCGGTGACGTTCCTTCCACTCTCCCTTTTTATACTTCGTATACATATATGCATGTGATAGTGAGCTAGCACCTTGTGATCTCTACTTGCATTCTTTACTTGTTCTAGCAGTAGAGTTGATATGATTATATCTGTATCTGAGATGATGTTCTCGTGACCTTCTTGGTCGGTTTTCTTGACACGGTTGTCTGATGACCTATACGGTCGGTATACCCGGAGGGGTGGATTATTGGCTGTTTGCCAACATTTATTGGTCATACTTGCATTGATCGCCATTACTCTTGCGCATTTCGCGAACACCAGCGGTTGATCCCCGCAAGAGGGTGTTCTTTTCCGGAAAAGTGGTCGTACGTCCGACCCGTGAGCTCAGTTGGGCACTTATATGCTGGCAGAGTAGGAGTGGCATGAGCCTGAGGTCTGCGGACTGGCTAGATTGGGTATATTTGCTGTATTCATTTGTTGATGCATATCATTTACAGTAGCACTAGTGCAGTTGTACCTTGTTTCCCTTCTTTCATGGCTACTGTATTGTTATATCTATCTATCTCCTGGTTGTCGGTGTGTACGCTTGCCTTCGTCGGCTTGCGGTACCCACTGGGAGGAGGAGACATGTTCACATGTTCTCACTCCCCCCACTTTGTTGATTTTCAGGTGATCCAGCTGGTTCGAGTCGGGACGAGACGTGAGGCACGTCATTTGCGATCATTAGAACTCCCGACCCGTCATTTGTTTAGTTTTACTTACTTGCACTCTGAATAAATAACTTTAGAATTATGGTTCAGTTTTATTTACTCTTTGGACATGTAGTTTATTAATGCTTAATAAAATACTTGTGATAAGATTTGCAAAACCCATTTCCTACCTTCGTGGTAGCTTTTCTCTAAACTGAAAGGATCTTTCTGTTGGTGATACGTTTGAATTATTGATGTGAATGAAATGAATGTGTTGTATATGTACTTGTGCGACGCCGTGCAGATACAGGGGAGGTTCTGTCCGAGTGAACAGTGGACTCCCTGTGTTTGTGGCGGGTCTGTCGTCTCTGGGGTCAAGATTTTAAAGTAATAACAAAAAGAAAAAAAAAAAATTTATCCTGTATTTTTCCGCTGATCTTCTATAAACTCTAAATGGACCCCCGGGGCGTGACAGATTAAGTGGTATCAGAGCATAAATGTACAACCATAATTTCATTCACTGATTGTTTTAAAACAAATAAACTGAACCATTGGTTAGGTTGACCATAGGAAGACCTACGGTATATAGTTGCGCGAGTGCGGGGTTGTGTGGGATTGAGTCCCGGTAAATTGGTCGAGTTTTATTAACTCGAGGTTTATTGTTGTTTTGTTACCCCGTGTTTGTTTTGCAGTTGCGGTGCAGACTTGTGTCTCTACTGGGAGTGGTGGCGGATTACCAGACAGATATCGAGTGGTAGGGTGATGTGCACCTGGTAAAACCACTCGGGGAAAGATGTTGATATTGAGGTTCTAGGCAGTGACATCTGCTGGGCCTTAGCTGACGGCTGAGCCGTGATTTCCTGGTCCCACTTTCCATGTAGAGCACAAGGTCCACTGCGGGTATCTCTATGGAGACGATACATTGTGCGGCTACCGTCGCAACCGTTTCTGGAGCTGTGTGAGTAAAACTCGAGGATTGAAATGCAATCGCTTGGGCGACAGCTGTACGGATATGGTTTCCTCAGACTCTGTGAGTATGGCTTTAGTGCCTATTCTTTCCTATTTAGAGCTCATGTACGATTGCAGGCATCTCGATGGAGATGATGATTGTGCAGTTTTGACCGCATGTATTGCGTGGGCTGCTGGTGTGCGGCCCGAGGTTTGTTCACCGACCGCTCGTGCGGTTACGGTATAAGTAGAACTTCTTGAGTTTCGGAGCTTTGGCGAGTAGGACCATGGTGCCTACCCTATTTCTCTAATCTCTAGTGGTGGCGTGAGTCACCGAGAGAAGAGCGAACCCAAGTATGGATAGTTGAAATAATTTAGTGATAGTTTATGGGGTTTTTCCCTTTCATCTGATAAGTCGTTAGATCGACCCCAATATTTAGATTGATTGGAGCATATCGAGGTTGTTATTGGATTCCTTATTGAGTTTCAGACAAGGTAGTGGTTTTCGTGTGAGTATATGGGCGAGAATACGCCTAACTCATGAGACTGAAGTTTGTTCTTGTTGCGAAGCGAGCTCAGAACTTTCTCGCTAGAGTGATGTTTAGATATCTTGTCAGTGGATTTGTCAGTACAGTCGTTTAGATCTCCTTATGATCTTTGCGCCTATTGGCGTAAGCCAGGATTGGTTTTGACTTAGCTGCAACGTTGGATTTTTATGGAGTACGCGTAGTGTGAGGAAATCCCAACACCTAAATCAGTGTGGTATGGGATGACACGTGGCGTATGTATGCTTATGGCATAGAGGATGATGCTCGATAGGATAATTGGAAAACCTTAAGGGTAAGTTGTGGTGTTGGATGAGGCTCAAAATCGAGTTGTTGTCACTTTTAGCTTGTGGAGTTGGCGACTCTAGGTTGCAGATAGTTTCTTTTCCTATTGTTGGAGCCATAGAACTCCTAGGGAGTTGGCTCATTGACTAGTCCAATCACGGTGATCGACTTTCGTAGTCGATATTGATTAGTGTCGTGGTGCACTCTTGTGCAGCATGGTGATATTGGACGATTTCGTACTGGTGTCACTTCTCCAACATGGTGTTGGAGATGGATCTACGGTATTTCGCTTTCCTTTTGGTAAATGCGTTGGCTGCAGACAACGTATTGTTAAAAGTTAGGACGAAATGCCCTACCTCCTTTGGGAGAATTTGGATTGGGATATTGTGTTTCCTGTGTAGATAACCTTTATGGATGATCTCATGCAAATGTTAGAATTATGGTCACCTCCGACCACGCAGTATATTCTGGGTTAGCCCTAGGCAAGGTTATGTAAAGTGATGAGTTACTTCACCAATGGTATGTACTTCGGTGATGGATGCGATGCACGACCCCAGGTCATGGATGCATAGCACGACTGGGTGGGGTGATGGATGCTGGACACCACCATCAAATGCGGCGCAAGCTAGGAGTGTACTTGATGCGAATCCTTGAGGGATTTGGTGATGGATGCGATGCACGACCCCAAGTCATGGATGCATAGCACGACTGGGTGGGGTGATGGATGCTGGACACCACCATCAAATGCGGCGCAAGCTAGGAGTGTACTTGATGCGGATCCTTGAGGGATTTGGTGATGGATGCGATGCACGACCCCAGGTCTTGGATGCATAGCACGACTAGGTGGGGTGATGGATGCTGGACACCACCATGAAACGCGGCGCAAGCTGGGGCTGCACCTTGTGTAGGTCCTCGAGAAATGGTTGGTGGTGCGGCGATTCCAACACCAATGCCAAAAGAATGATATATATGTGAACTTGTGGGATGAATCTTGGAGAAAATGAAAGATGTCATTTATATAGGTTGCATCCATTCATGTTTAAATTCAAGCATGTAATTGTAATTTTGCATGGTTAATTATGAGCTAACCTATGCATGTTGAGAATGACAATGATCAAACTGGTGGGAGACTGTGGTCTCCGAGGGGAATGTTATTGACGCAGGAGTTAGGACAATGATATGGTTTCACTCGTTGTGAGCAGGTTGACGTTGTTTGTAAGTTGGAGTGCGTCGTTTCGGACTTCGAAAACATACTCCAGACTTATGGTATTGTCTCGGGATTTTCCCGCTTGAACCTTTGACGTAGTTGAGTTAGTTACTGCTATGTGAACCAGATTTGGGTGGACCTCGAATTTCTAAGTAGGGAGTTATTGTCCCAATTTTGGAAGAGTGTACAGCAAGCTTTGGGTACGAAGCTGAACTTTAGTACGGCTCTTCATTACCAGAGTGATGGACAGTCTGAGCGAGTTATTCAGACTTTTGAGGATATGCTATGTGCATGCGTCCTAGATTATGGTGATGGATGGTTCAAATATCTGTCACTGGTGGATTTCGCCTATAACAACAGTCATCAGGCGAGCATTGGGATGGCACCGTGTGAGACTTTATTTGGGCGTCGATGTCGGTCCCCTATCAGTTAGGACGACATCGGAGAACGCCGGATAATCAGGCCGGACTTAGTGGTAGACGCAGAGACAAAGATTCGCATTGCTAGAGAACGATTATTGACTGCACAGAGTCGGCATAAGAGCTACGCGGACCATCGGCGTTGTGACCTGGAGTTTCAGGTCGGCGAGCATGTTCTGCTCAAGGTTTCACCGTCCAGAGGGATCAAACGGTTCGGTTTGAGGGGCAAGCTTAACCCGAGATATGTGGGACCGTTCGAGATCTGGGAGCGCGTTGGTCCGGTGGCGTATAGTTTGACTCTACCTCCGAGTCTCGCCCAAGTACATGATGTCTTCCACGTGCCCATACTTCGGAAGTATATCCTTGATCCGTCCCATGTCAGCAGTCCGACGACTATTCAGCTTCGGGAGGATCTGACCTACGATGAGGCTCCGACGCAGACATTGGCACGTGAGGAGTAACAACTGCGGAACCGGAGCATTCCGTATGTTAGATTTCAATTGGCTAATCATGAGGAACCGAAGCGCTATGGGAGCTTGAATCGATTATGCGAGAACGTTAGCCACATTTTCTTGAGGAGTAAATGTAATCAAGTTTCGGGGACGAAACTTCTTTTAAGGGGGGAATGATGTAAGAACCGAGATTTTTCTCATATTTTTAATTTAACTCTCCGTTGACGATGTTATGTGTGTATTTTAATTACATGATCACTCGTCAAGTTTCGGGAGAAAATGATTTAAAATGAAAGAGTTACGCGATTTTGAAGATTCACTTAAGTGAATAGTAACTCTGGTTTTCCGGATAGGCCGATGATTAGAGATGGATTCCGGAGTGTATCGGACTCCGTTCATAGTGGTCCAATAGCTCGTTTTCAACTGTCCGACTATTCTGGACTCAATGGCACTAATAGATTTTAGATTTGAGGCACGGTTTTTGAGAAAACTGGACCTTGCCGAAAAATAGACTCTTATACTTCAGTGTGTTGACCTCGCAAAGCTTACCGTAGCTCCGCTTTGCGTGTGAATCCTCAGAAAGGGATCTATCATGCGAAAGAAAGTTGGTGTCGATGGATTTTGGTCGCGAGTTCGCTAATCGAGGAGATTGGAAACGATCGTTGGTGGTTATACACATGATGTATAGATGGATCGGATCGACAATGGGTTTGTCGTGAATCGACAAGCAAATCGAACGAAACAAAATCGTGAGTTCCATAATTCGGCAGCGCTGAACGCGCTGGTGCCGTCCGTTCGCGAATCCGATGAACGGATCTCATGGAATTCCATCATGTTCGCGAAGGGGTCGAAGTTCGCAAAATGATAATTTTGCTAAAGTTCCAATATTTTATGGATCAATTCGCGTGAAACTTGGCGTGGAGATACTCACGCGCGATTTACGCGTGCTGTGAGGGACCCATGAAGAATTTAGGGTTTTCGGTGGGCTTATGCGCAAAATGGCAAGTCTATATATATATATGTGGTCTAGGGTTTCATATGCGAAACCCTAACCCTAGCTGCCTCCACCCCTCCACAGCAACCCTAGCCGACCCCCTCACCTCCTGTGCACCTTGCTGCGCGCCGCCAGCCGCCGCCGGCCAGCCGTCGCCGGTCGTGGGTGCAGCCAAGCCGTCCCTCACCATCATCACCACCATCTCTCTCTCTCTCTCCTTTCCTCTCTGTTGGAAGCAACCTGGAGGATGGTGCATCCTTCTCTGCGGGTTGTTGCCACAGCAACGGACCTCCGGCGCGCCGCCCCGCCGTCCCCGGCCGTCCCTGCGCGCCGGCGCCGCCCTGCATCCATGGCTGGGCGACCATGGACCGTGCGGGCTGGGGTTGACAAAGGGTCACCACCGCCGCCTCCTGGAGCCTCCCGCCGGTCACCCTTGGTTCCCCAGCACCGCCGCACCCGATCCCCGGCGTCGCCGTCGCCGCCGATCGTGCCGAGCGCCGCCGCGGCCGGTTTGAGACTGAGAGCCTGCGGGCGGCCGTGCGACTTGGCGCGCCGCCGCCGCTGCTCCGGCCGGCCTTCCCTTCCTCCCTCGTGACCCCGGAGGGACCCCCGTCACCGTCCGGCGCAGCCCTGCCGCCTCCGCCGCCGCTGAGGCCGACCCGAGCTCCCCTCGGATCTGTGCGGGCTAGGGCACCACCGCCCGCCGCAACTGCCGCCTCCCACCGCCGGCTGATGCGAGCCCCGGCCGTCCCCCACCGGCCGCACCTGCCACCCACCGGCGCATCCGCCGTCGTCGCCGGCGTCGGCCGGAGCAACACATTGCTCTCGGGTTCAGCCCGAGATGGGGCTGTTTTGGACAGCATCACTGTTCCGGCGATCCGAGCACTTCCGTTGACCCCGCTGGTGAGCACAACCTTCCTGAGGTGTCGACTACCTCCGTGCTCACATGTTTTGTAGTTATCGAGGCTCAAAACAGCGGATTCTTGATTGTCGCTTCCGGACCACCTTTCCAATCGAGGTTTCGGTCGCTCCAGTGCGCTCGTTGGCTGTTCGCTGTGCTCTGGACAGCAAACATGGCCTCCGTCTTGTCGAGACCTAGCAGGATGTGTCTCGGCGGGCCTCGAAAATGCTCCGATCAAGGTCCGGTAGACGTTCCCCCACAGTAGGGGGCCAGACGCGACCTTGACAGGTGGGTACTTCGATCCGAAGTTGGTTTAGTGGTGCATGCTCGGTGACGTTCCTTCCACTCTCCCTTTTTATACTTCGTATACATACATATATGCATGTGATAGTGAGCTAGCACCTTGTGATCTCTACTTGCATTCTTTACTTGTTCTAGCAGTAGAGTTGATATGATTATATCTGTATCTGAGATGATGTTCTCGTGACCTTCTTGGTCGGTTTTCTTGACACGGTTGTCTGATGACCTATACGGTCGGTATACCCGGAGGGGTGGATTATTGGCTGTTTGCCAACATTTATTGGTCATACTTGCATTGATCGCCATTACTCTTGCGCATTTCGCGAACACCAGCGGTTGATCCCCGCAAGAGGGTGTTCTTTTCCGGAAAAGTGGTCGTACGTCCGACCCGTGAGCTCAGTTGGGCACTTATATGCTGGCAGAGTAGGAGTGGCATGAGCCTGAGGTCTGCGGACTGGCTAGATTGGGTATATTTGCTGTATTCATTTGTTGATGCATATCATTTACAGTAGCACTAGTGCAGTTGTACCTTGTTTCCCTTCTTTCATGGCTACTGTATTGTTATATCTATCTATCTCCTGGTTGTCGGTGTGTACGCTTGCCTTCGTCGGCTTGCGGTACCCACTGGGAGGAGGAGACATGTTCACATGTTCTCACTCCCCCCACTTTGTTGATTTTCAGGTGATCCAGCTGGTTCGAGTCGGGACGAGACGTGAGGCACGTCATTTGCGATCATTAGAACTCCCGACCCGGTCATTTGTTTAGTTTTACTTACTTGCACTCTGAATAAATAACTTTAGAATTATGGTTCAGTTTTATTTACTCTTTGGACATGTAGTTTATTAATGCTTAATAAAATACTTGTGATAAGATTTGCAAAACCCATTTCCTACCTTCGTGGTAGCTTTTCTCTAAACTGAAAGGATCTTTCTGTTGGTGATACGTTTGAATTATTGATGTGAATGAAATGAATGTGTTGTATATGTACTTGTGCGACGCCGTGCAGATACAGGGGAGGTTCTGTCCGAGTGAACAGTGGACTCCCTGTGTTTGTGGCGGGTCTGTCGTCTCTGGGGTCAAGATTTTAAAGTAATAACAAAAAGAAAAAAAAAATTTATCCTGTATTTTTTCGCTGATCTTCTATAAACTCTAAATGGACCCCCGGGGCGTGACAGATTAAGTGGTATCAGAGCATAAATGTACAACCATAATTTCATTCACTGATTGTTTTAAAACAAATAAACTGAACCATTGGTTAGGTTGACCATAGGAAGACCTACGGTATATAGTTGCGCGAGTGCGGGGTTGTGTGGGATTGAGTCCCGGTAAATTGGTCGAGTTTTATTAACTCGAGGTTTATTGTTGTTTTGTTACCCCGTGTTTGTTTTGCAGTTGCGGTGCAGACTTGTGTCTCTACTGGGAGTGGTGGCGGATTACCAGACAGATATCGAGTGGTAGGGTGATGTGCACCTGGTAAAACCACTCGGGGAAAGATGTTGATATTGAGGTTCTAGGCAGTGACATCTGCTGGGCCTTAGCTGACGGCTGAGCCGTGATTTCCTGGTCCCACTTTCCATGTAGAGCACAAGGTCCACTGCGGGTATCTCTATGGAGACGATACATTGTGCGGCTACCGTCGCAACCGTTTCTGGAGCTGTGTGAGTAAAACTCGAGGATTGAAATGCAATCGCTTGGGCGACAGCTGTACGGATATGGTTTCCTCAGACTCTGTGAGTATGGCTTTAGTGCCTATTCTTTCCTATTTAGAGCTCATGTACGATTGCAGGCATCTCGATGGAGATGATGATTGTGCAGTTTTGACCGCATGTATTGCGTGGGCTGCTGGTGTGCGGCCCGAGGTTTGTTCACCGACCGCTCGTGCGGTTACGGTATAAGTAGAACTTCTTGAGTTTCGGAGCTTTGGCGAGTAGGACCATGGTGCCTACCCTATTTCTCTAATCTCTAGTGGTGGCGTGAGTCACCGAGAGAAGAGCGAACCCAAGTATGGATAGTTGAAATAATTTAGTGATAGTTTATGGGGTTTTTCCCTTTCATCTGATAAGTCGTTAGATCGACCCCAATATTTAGATTGATTGGAGCATATCGAGGTTGTTATTGGATTCCTTATTGAGTTTCAGACAAGGTAGTGGTTTTCGTGTGAGTATATGGGCGAGAATACGCCTAACTCATGAGACTGAAGTTTGTTCTTGTTGCGAAGCGAGCTCAGAAGATCTTTCTCGCTAGAGTGATGTTTAGATATCTTGTCAGTGGATTTGTCAGTACAGTCGTTTAGATCTCCTTATGATCTTTGCGCCTATTGGCGTAAGCCAGGATTGGTTTTGACTTAGCTGCAACGTTGGATTTTTATGGAGTACGCGTAGTGTGAGGAAATCCCAACACCTAAATCAGTGTGGTATGGGATGACACGTGGCGTATGTATGCTTATGGCATAGAGGATGATGCTCGATAGGATAATTGGAAAACCTTAAGGGTAAGTTGTGGTGTTGGATGAGGCTCAAAATCGAGTTGTTGTCACTTTTAGCTTGTGGAGTTGGCGACTCTAGGTTGCAGATAGTTTCTTTTCCTATTGTTGGAGCCATAGAACTCCTAGGGAGTTGGCTCATTGACTAGTCCAATCACGGTGATCGACTTTCGTAGTCGATATTGATTAGTGTCGTGGTGCACTCTTGTGCAGCATGGTGATATTGGACGATTTCGTACTGGTGTCACTTCTCCAACATGGTGTTGGAGATGGATCTACGGTATTTCGCTTTCCTTTTGGTAAATGCGTTGGCTGCAGACAACGTATTGTTAAAAGTTAGGACGAAATGCCCTACCTCCTTTGGGAGAATTTGGATTGGGATATTGTGTTTCCTGTGTAGATAACCTTTATGGATGATCTCATGCAAATGTTAGAATTATGGTCACCTCCGACCACGCAGTATATTCTGGGTTAGCCCTAGGCAAGGTTATGTAAAGTGATGAGTTACTTCACCAATGGTATGTACTTCGGTGATGGATGCGATGCACGACCCCAGGTCATGGATGCATAGCACGACTGGGTGGGGTGATGGATGCTGGACACCACCATCAAATGCGGCGCAAGCTAGGAGTGTACTTGATGCGAATCCTTGAGGGATTTGGTGATGGATGCGATGCACGACCCCAAGTCATGGATGCATAGCACGACTGGGTGGGGTGATGGATGCTGGACACCACCATCAAATGCGGCGCAAGCTAGGAGTGTACTTGATGCGGATCCTTGAGGGATTTGGTGATGGATGCGATGCACGACCCCAGGTCTTGGATGCATAGCACGACTAGGTGGGGTGATGGATGCTGGACACCACCATGAAACGCGGCGCAAGCTGGGGCTGCACCTTGTGTAGGTCCTCGAGAAATGGTTGGTGGTGCGGCGATTCCAACACCAATGCCAAAAGAATGATATATATGTGAACTTGTGGGATGAATCTTGGAGAAAATGAAAGATGTCATTTATATAGGTTGCATCCATTCATGTTTAAATTCAAGCATGTAATTGTAATTTTGCATGGTTAATTATGAGCTAACCTATGCATGTTGAGAATGACAATGATCAAACTGGTGGGAGACTGTGGTCTCCGAGGGGAATGTTATTGACGCAGGAGTTAGGACAATGATATGGTTTCACTCGTTGTGAGCAGGTTGACGTTGTTTGTAAGTTGGAGTGCGTCGTTTCGGACTTCGAAAACATACTCCAGACTTATGGTATTGTCTCGGGATTTTCCCGCTTGAACCTTTGACGTAGTTGAGTTAGTTACTGCTATGTGAACCAGATTTGGGTGGACCTCGAATTTCTAAGTAGGGAGTTATTGTCCCAATTTTGGAAGAGTGTACAGCAAGCTTTGGGTACGAAGCTGAACTTTAGTACGGCTCTTCATTACCAGAGTGATGGACAGTCTGAGCGAGTTATTCAGACTTTTGAGGATATGCTATGTGCATGCGTCCTAGATTATGGTGATGGATGGTTCAAATATCTGTCACTGGTGGATTTCGCCTATAACAACAGTCATCAGGCGAGCATTGGGATGGCACCGTGTGAGACTTTATTTGGGCGTCGATGTCGGTCCCCTATCAGTTAGGACGACATCGGAGAACGCCGGATAATCAGGCCGGACTTAGTGGTAGACGCAGAGACAAAGATTCGCATTGCTAGAGAACGATTATTGACTGCACAGAGTCGGCATAAGAGCTACGCGGACCATCGGCGTTGTGACCTGGAGTTTCAGGTCGGCGAGCATGTTCTGCTCAAGGTTTCACCGTCCAGAGGGATCAAACGGTTCGGTTTGAGGGGCAAGCTTAACCCGAGATATGTGGGACCGTTCGAGATCTGGGAGCGCGTTGGTCCGGTGGCGTATAGTTTGACTCTACCTCCGAGTCTCGCCCAAGTACATGATGTCTTCCACGTGCCCATACTTCGGAAGTATATCCTTGATCCGTCCCATGTCAGCAGTCCGACGACTATTCAGCTTCGGGAGGATCTGACCTACGATGAGGCTCCGACGCAGACATTGGCACGTGAGGAGTAACAACTGCGGAACCGGAGCATTCCGTATGTTAGATTTCAATTGGCTAATCATGAGGAACCGAAGCGCTATGGGAGCTTGAATCGATTATGCGAGAACGTTAGCCACATTTTCTTGAGGAGTAAATGTAATCAAGTTTCGGGGACGAAACTTCTTTTAAGGGGGGAATGATGTAAGAACCGAGATTTTTCTCATATTTAATTTAACTCTCCGTTGACGATGTTATGTGTGTATTTTAATTACATGATCACTCGTCAAGTTTCGGGAGAAAATGATTTAAAATGAAAGAGTTACGCGATTTTGAAGATTCACTTAAGTGAATAGTAACTCTGGTTTTCCGGATAGGCCGATGATTAGAGATGGATTCCGGAGTGTATCGGACTCCGTTCATAGTGGTCCAATAGCTCGTTTTCAACTGTCCGACTATTCTGGACTCAATGGCACTAATAGATTTTAGATTTGAGGCACGGTTTTTGAGAAAACTGGACCTTGCCGAAAAATAGACTCTTATACTTCAGTGTGTTGACCTCGCAAAGCTTACCGTAGCTCCGCTTTGCGTGTGAATCCTCAGAAAGGGATCTATCATGCGAAAGAAAGTTGGTGTCGATGGATTTTGGTCGCGAGTTCGCTAATCGAGGAGATTGGAAACGATCGTTGGTGGTTATACACATGATGTATAGATGGATCGGATCGACAATGGGTTTGTCGTGAATCGACAAGCAAATCGAACGAAACAAAATCGTGAGTTCCATAATTCGGCAGCGCTGAACGCGCTGGTGCCGTCCGTTCGCGAATCCGATGAACGGATCTCATGGAATTCCATCATGTTCGCGAAGGGGTCGAAGTTCGCAAAATGATAATTTTGCTAAAGTTCCAATATTTTATGGATCAATTCGCGTGAAACTTGGCGTGGAGATACTCACGCGCGATTTACGCGTGCTGTGAGGGACCCATGAAGAATTTAGGGTTTTCGGTGGGCTTATGCGCAAAATGGCAAGTCTATATATATATATGTGGTCTAGGGTTTCATATGCGAAACCCTAACCCTAGCTGCCTCCACCCCTCCACAGCAACCCTAGCCGACCCCCTCACCTCCTGTGCACCTTGCTGCTGCGCGCCGCCAGCCGCCGCCGGCCAGCCGTCGCCGGTCGTGGGTGCAGCCAAGCCGTCCCTCACCATCATCACCACCATCTCTCTCTCTCTCTCCTTTCCTCTCTGTTGGAAGCAACCTGGAGGATGGTGCATCCTTCTCTGCGGGTTGTTGCCACAGCAACGGACCTCCGGCGCGCCGCCCCGCCGTCCCCGGCCGTCCCTGCGCGCCGGCGCCGCCCTGCATCCATGGCTGGGCGACCATGGACCGTGCGGGCTGGGGTTGACAAAGGGTCACCACCGCCGCCTCCTGGAGCCTCCCGCCGGTCACCCTTTGGTTCCCCAGCACCGCCGCACCCGATCCCCGGCGTCGCCGTCGCCGCCGATCGTGCCGAGCGCCGCCGCGACCGGTTTGAGACTGAGAGCCTGCGGGCGGCCGTGCGACTTGGCGCGCCGCCGCCGCCGCTGCTCCGGCCGGCCTTCCCTTCCTCCCTCGTGACCCCGGAGGGACCCCCGTCACCGTCCGGCGCAGCCCTGCCGCCTCCGCCGCCGCTGAGGCCGACCCGAGCTCCCCTCGGATCTGTGCGGGCTAGGGCACCACCGCCCGCCGCAACTGCCGCCTCCCACCGCCGGCTGATGCGAGCCCCGGCCGTCCCCCACCGGCCGCACCTGCCACCCACCGGCGCATCCGCCGTCGTCGCCGGCGTCGGCCGGAGCAACACATTGCTCTCGGGTTCAGCCCGAGATGGGGCTGTTTTGGACAGCATCACTGTTCCGGCGATCCGAGCACTTCCGTTGACCCCGCTGGTGAGCACAACCTTCCTGAGGTGTCGACTACCTCCGTGCTCACATGTTTTGTAGTTATCGAGGCTCAAAACAGCGGATTCTTGATTGTCGCTTCCGGACCACCTTTCCGATCGAGGTTTCGGTCGCTCCAGTGCGCTCGTTGGCTGTTCGCTGTGCTCTGGACAGCAAACATGGCCTCCGTCTTGTCGAGACCTAGCAGGATGTGTCTCGGCGGGCCTCGAAAATGCTCCGATCAAGGTCCGGTAGACGTTCCCCCACAGTAGGGAGGCAGACGCGACCTTGACAGGTGGGTACTTCGATCCGAAGTTGGTTTAGTGGTGCATGCTCGGTGACGTTCCTTCCACTCTCCCTTTTTATACTTCGTATACATATATGCATGTGATAGTGAGCTAGCACCTTGTGATCTCTACTTGCATTCTTTACTTGTTCTAGCAGTAGAGTTGATATGATTATATCTGTATCTGAGATGATGTTCTCGTGACCTTCTTGGTCGGTTTTCTTGACACGGTTGTCTGATGACCTATACGGTCGGTATACCCGGAGGGGTGGATTATTGGCTGTTTGCCAACATTTATTGGTCATACTTGCATTGATCGCCATTACTCTTGCGCATTTCGCGAACACCAGCGGTTGATCCCCCCCGCAAGAGGGTGTTTCTTTTCCGGAAAAGTGGTCGTACGTCCGACCCGTGAGCTCAGTTGGGCACTTATATGCTGGCAGAGTAGGAGTGGCATGAGCCTGAGGTCTGCGGACTGGCTAGATTGGGTATATTTGCTGTATTCATTTGTTGATGCATATCATTTACAGTAGCACTAGTGCAGTTGTACCTTGTTTCCCTTCTTTCATGGCTACTGTATTGTTATATCTATCTATCTCCTGGTTGTCGGTGTGTACGCTTGCCTTCGTCGGCTTGCGGTACCCACTGGGAGGAGGAGACATGTTCACATGTTCTCACTCCCCCCACTTTGTTGATTTTCAGGTGATCCAGCTGGTTCGAGTCGGGACGAGACGTGAGGCACGTCATTTGCGATCATTAGAACTCCCGACCCGGTCATTTGTTTAGTTTTACTTACTTGCACTCTGAATAAATAACTTTAGAATTATGGTTCAGTTTTATTTACTCTTTGGACATGTAGTTTATTAATGCTTAATAAAATACTTGTGATAAGATTTGCAAAACCCATTTCCTACCTTCGTGGTAGCTTTTCTCTAAACTGAAAGGATCTTTCTGTTGGTGATACGTTTGAATTATTGATGTGAATGAAATGAATGTGTTGTATATGTACTTGTGCGACGCCGTGCAGATACAGGGGAGGTTCTGTCCGAGTGAACAGTGGACTCCCTGTGTTTGTGGCGGATCTGTCGTCTCTGGGGTCAAGATTTTAAAGTAATAACAAAAAGAAAAAAAAATTTATCCTGTATTTTTCCGCTGATCTTCTATAAACTCTAAATGGACCCCCGGGGCGTGACAGATTAAGTGGTATCAGAGCATAAATGTACAACCATAATTTCATTCACTGATTGTTTTAAAACAAATAAACTGAACCATTGGTTAGGTTGACCATAGGAAGACCTACGGTATATAGTTGCGCGAGTGCGGGGTTGTGTGGGATTGAGTCCCGGTAAATTGGTCGAGTTTTATTAACTCGAGGTTTATTGTTGTTTTGTTACCCCGTGTTTGTTTTGCAGTTGCGGTGCAGACTTGTGTCTCTACTGGGAGTGGTGGCGGATTACCAGACAGATATCGAGTGGTAGGGTGATGTGCACCTGGTAAAACCACTCGGGGAAAGATGTTGATATTGAGGTTCTAGGCAGTGACATCTGCTGGGCCTTAGCTGACGGCTGAGCCGTGATTTATGTTCAGAACATATTACTAGAATTTTACAAAATAAACTAACAGACGTTAGGTTACACCTCTAATAAACCCGAGTATTGATCGGTGAAACGTTAGGTATCAAATTCATCAACGGAACCTTTGACGAAGAGATGGATGATGGTAACGAACGAAACGGTGCCGACGAAAATTGAGGAGTATGGCGAAGGTGGCGACGTCGACAGACGAGGGTTGAGGATCGCGAGAGAAAGAAAGAAGAATTGCATGCCGGTGAGGCGCGCGTGAGGGAGAGGCACACGCGGAAGAGAACGAGAGAGGGAGTCTCGGTGGAGGGGCTGCCATACTAGAGAAAGAATAGGGGATTTGGGAGCTCTTAATTAGTTAGGGTTGCACAATTTTACTTAGACCCCTAAACTTTTAAGTTATGCAAAATAGTCCCTCTTTATCAAAATAAATAAATAAATTAAATTAAAAAAAATTTTAAAAAAAATGATGGGGTGTTACATTCTTCGACCTCTACTACCTCCTCCTCGAGACTGTGACATTTTTTTCTCGTCGTCGGCTGTCGCTGCCGCCCACAAGCGCTCCCGCTCCGTGATGGGATACCGGTAAATTTTTCGTATTGGGTTGTCACGGCGGAGGGTGATGATGAAGGTGGGAGGGATGGCGAGATGGTGGGCTTAAGCAAGAAAGACATGGTGGTAGGGTGGGTTTGAATAAGGAGAAGGTGGTGGGAGTGGATTTTTTTTTTTCACATCAAATTATTTTTTTTCGGATTTGAACCAAATACTAAAAAACGGAGTAAAAAATTATAAAGTTTTAAAATTTTTCTACCAACCTATTACAGCAAAATATAAAATTCCGTTTTAAATTTCTACAGTTGCCAAACAGACCCTCATTTGGGAGGCACCTTTTTTAAGCTAATTCTCCTCCCTCTCTTTACAATATTTAATATTAAATTTTTAAAAAAATATTAAATTTTAGGATGAAAATTTTTATTTTCATTGAATAATATTTTGAATTTTTTACGAAAAATTCAAAAAAGGGTGCCTAAATCTTAGGACGTGGCAGCACCACATGGAGGGGGAGAAGGTGTGGCAACACTTTGTTTATTTGGGTGGAGGAGGGGTGAGGTGTGGCCACTTGTTTTTCAACCTAATTCTTCTCTCTCTCTCATATTTTTCATTAATCTCTCTCATGTTTATTTGGAAAGAGGGGACAAAAATTATATGAGAAAGGTTCTCCAAATTATTTATTTAAAATTGTGGGGATCTATTGCCATATATAGGCATTAGATTCCATATTTTAAGAAAGTTTAGTAAGAGAGTTGAAACTTTTCTTTCTTCAATTATTAGTGAGTTGAATTTTTTTTTTTAAATCCATTCACTAAAAAAAATCATAATATGCACAAGAAAAATTATTATAAAAATTTTAATTTCTTTGGTGAATTATTAATCCTATTTTAATCATCTTAGCAAATAAATTATAATATTTAATAGGAAAAGAACTAAAAACGATCGCTAAACTGTTGGACGAAAAAATTTATTTTTATTGAATAATATTTTAGTTTTCTATGTTCAGTAAAAATCCAAAGAATTACCTAAACCCTAGAATGAAAAATGCTTTATTTTTCAAATTAATTTTTTTAAATTTTTAAATTTTTTAATTTTTTTATAAGTGTTTTTTCATTTTGTTATAAAAGTTATTATTTTTTGAGCTACTAGGTCTAAAATATATTTTAAATTCGCTAATAATTGAAGGAAGGAAGGAAGATTTAACTATCTTACCAAATTCGTATAAGATGTAGCATTTAATCTTTACATGGCGATATATTTAGATCCTACAGTTTCAAATGGATAATTTGGGAAATTCTCTCCACACAATTTTCTTTCCACGCAGAGGTTGGGTAGGGTAGGGCCAATCTTTTTTCTTATTTTCAACCCAATTCTCCTCTCTCTCATTTTCTTATCAATGTCTCTCTCATCTTTTACTGCACAACTCTGATCAATATTATAAAATTAAAATTTATATTCAATACATGCAATCTAAACTATATAATGTAAAAAATTACATAATTCAAATTTTTGTAATGGGACTTTGGAAATATAGTGTATAGCATTTTTTTTTTACACCGATATGCAGAACACTTCTTCTCCACCGCTATAATTTTCTTCTAAACTATAAAAAATATTGCCAACACTCGGTCTATTGGTGCATCACATGCACTAAAATTATTTTTTTAAGATTAATATTATAAAATTAAAATCTAATCTGATAGATACAATCTACACTATATAAAAAGTCTACACATAAAAATTTATAGAGTTTAAATTTTTATAATAGAGTTTTAAAAATATGGCACATAAGATGTATTTATATATCGGATACATGGAACAATGTTGAACCTGCAGATCTCGCCGCATATCCCGATGATCTAATCTACCGTCGCCACATCCCATTGCGGGAGCACAGAACCTGTCAATTGTGGGATTTCCTTCCTTTTTTCCCTCTATTTCCTTCTCTTACCGCCCCGCGATTTTGAGCTTTGCTCTCTCTCCTTCTCTTTCGTACTCTTTCTACTTCTTTTGGTCCTTCTTATAGTTTTATTCTTATACTTTTACTGTAGGAGTTGCTACTGCTTCTTCTTCGCCTTTTTCTACTTTTTTTATTTTTTGGCTCTTCTTTTATTGGTTATATTTTTACTATTTTTTTGACTTCTTTTATTTATTTGTCGAAATCGACCCGCCATAAGGCGTCGTGCCTTCACTAGTGATCTTTAATTGAAACTTTTGTTTGTAGCCACTTGAAAAAAGTAAAAAATTTAGTTAAAAAATAATGAATAATAGTTTCTAGATACTTTGAGTATTATTGATCATATTAAATAATAGGTAAATAGAGCTTGTCTGAACTAAGGATCATTTTGAGTTGTCTATCTAATCTTTCAAAATTTAGATTTTACTATCCAACTTTTTAATTCGTTTGAATTCATTCAGTCAACAATACATGGACTTCAAAATTTAAGCTAATTACTTATTTTAAAAAAATTATAGTTACATGAAAAATATACTAGGCTAAATTACTGAAAACCCCTATGTCAATACTCGATTTTTCACTTTTCCCCCCCTGTCATTCAGAAACCTACACTATGCCCTTTAAAAAAATAAAAAATATTCACAGGGAGGTACGCTGTGACAAAATGACCAAATTACCCCTCATTCTTTTTGTCTCCTTTCCAATCCTTGCTCATCCGCAGCCTCTCCGCCTCCGTTCTTCGCACCTCCCTTGACCCCAGCTTCACCTCCGTTTCCTCCACCTGCTCCCATGCTCCTCCAGCACCCTCGCCGCCCTCTCCATTTCGGCGACTGTAGGCAGAAGATTGGGGTGGGCATGGGCGGAGAGGTGGGCGAGAGCGAGGGTGAGGCAGCGGAGAAGGGCGAGGGCGTGTGTGTGGGCACGGACAGAGGAGTGCGCAAGGGCTAGAGCGAGGCGGTGGAGTAGGGCGAGGGCGAGGCAGCGGAGGATGTCGGTGAGGAAGGAGGAGAAAGATGAGGGTTTCAGGGGTATTTTGGGTATAAAAAATAGGATATAAACGGAACCCTAACGGAACACTGACGGCGGGGGCCGAATTGAATATGTTTTATTTTTTAAGGGGACAAAGTATAGGTTTTCAAAAAACAGGGAGAGAAGTGAAAAAGCGGGTATTCACAAGGGGGTTTCTGTAATTTAGCCAATATACTAATTGTTGACATGTAGTAGTGTGTCCACATTAGCTCGTTCAATTTTAACCCGATCCACATAAGATGTGGATTGGGGTTTATCCTAATATGTTAAGAATAATGATGGATTATATGTTTCTTATCAGTTAAGACGTATCTCCTAATGGATATCTATTATATCTTAATAGATATTTTTATTCTAATCATAATCCTAATCTTTATGTGAGATTCTGGATATTTTAATGGGTCCAAACAATTTATATATATGACCCATTTCTCTCGGATTTTGTATCTTATGAGAATCAAAGAGAATCCACGAGAACGCATAAGAAATAGATATTTCTTCCTTCTTCTCTCTCTTCTTTCTATCTGGATTTCCATCTACATTTCCAAGGTTTTGGAGTGTGGACATAGAAGAGGACTCTGGTAGCTCTCTTCGCATCTAATTTGCAACGCGCGTGTGTGAAGACAAGATACGTGGAAGATCCAGAAGCATCGAGACAAGGACAATCCAAGAAGGCTAGAAAAACAAGCAATCCGATCCGATTTTGGTTTCTGGATACATTGGCTATCAAGTTTGTAAGTTTCCGCTGCCCTCTAATTCCAACACTAATTAAATCTGTAAAGATAAATAATGCATTCAAATTTTAAAGTTAAAGTACCATTGACTGAATGAAATCAAACAAATTAAAAAGTTGACTTGTAAATTCAAAATTAAATTTTAAAAGATTAGGTAATTAACTCAAAACAGTCCATAGTTCAAATAAGTTTTGCACTTATTTGTCTTAATAATGTGAATTATCCATTTTCGACGATCTATTATAAAAAATGAAGTGAAAATATGAATTCCTCAGTAATTCCAGTCGCATTTATTGGGTAAATGACATGGATTTCACCCATATTTTAATTAAGTTCATAACATTCTAATTGTTTGCGAGTAGGTTAGGGAGTACTAATATCCTAAATTTATCCGAATCCAAACCCGAACAGAACGAGTTTGTTCGATGCTAAATGGATATGGTTTCAGATACGGGTATAAAAAATAATGACCTGACGTATTCGAGTTCAGGTATGAATTTTGTTTGTATCTGACTAGAATTTGAACCCAATCCGAACCCGAATGAATTTGATATTACATAATATATATGAATATTTGATATTATATTTAAATTTATATTTAAAAATTTAAAATATATTTTAAAATATGGTAAGGAGAAATAATTACTTCGGATTTCAGATTTTGGTCGGGTACGGATTTGGATATGGATTTTTAAAATCGGTTAGATTTGGGTTTTTGATAATCCGACCCAAATTTGACCAGTTGGCATCCCTAAACTAGGTATTCAACATCTTATCCAAGCCTCAGTTAAGCCCCTAACCATTTACTTATTGCAAATAGGTCCTTAATCTTTTAATGGAGTTTCAATGAGTATTTAGAAAACTGGTGGAGTAGATCTAGAAAATAATTTCTAATCTTGTACTTTTTTATTATTATTGTACCAATATGATTATCAATGCATTAAATTAGGATCTAATCCAGTAGATGTGTATTTTAAATATTTATTACTTAGACATTAAGTAGATTCTAAAATGAACAGTACAGAAAAGTCTACTATTTGATTTGTAAAAAATTAGTATTCAAAATTTAATTAATGGTACATTTTGTGATGATAAGTTCCATCCAACCTAATGGAGATTATGACAGAAAGGACCCAATTGAATCAATTAGAAAAGGTTAAGGAACTAATTAAACCTTTGGTGAAAGTTTAAGGATCTAATTGCAATAACTAGAAGGTAGGGCCTTCGTCACAAAAAAAAAAAGAAAAAAAATCACCTCTTATTTTATATTCCTTATAATATTTAATTTGTACTGTTAACAAAGCGCGAGCTTCTACAGTAGTGCTGTGAAACCCCAGATAGTCCTAAATATAAGATATAATAGGGCTAGAACTTTTAACCCGGCTTAAGCATTTTCGGTGGTGGATAGGCCGAAGAGGTTGAGAGAATTAAGCGTGCTAGGACGGGAATAGTCCTAGGATGGGTGACCCCCTGGGAAGTTGGGGCGTCACAGTTGGGGTATCAGAGCTAATTACAAGCCGGAAGTGTGAGATGAGTCTCGGCTGAGCCAGGTATACAGCGGGGAGAGAGAGGCTCTCATGCTGTTGACTGTTGTCGGTGGAGCGCGGCTCACCACAAGGTCGGTTTAGGCTAGTGAGACGAGTCTCACATCGCCTGGTACTTGTGAGTCTGAGCCTGACGAGGACGTCAGGGTTTAAAGGGGGGGAGATTGTGAGACCCCAGATAGTCCTATATATAAGATATAATAGGGCTAGAACTCTTAACTCGGCTTAAGCATTTTCGGTGGTGGATAGACCGAAGAGGTTGAAAAAGTTAAGCGTGCTAGGATGGGTGACCCCCTAGGAAGTTGGGGCGTCACAAGTGCTGGTTGAGTAGTGATGCCTAAAAAAGAACTAACAATATTTCTTTTTTTTCCCAAAAAATTGAAGCTCTTAAATTAAAGTATCTTACTTTTGTAATCTATAAACTCAATTTGGCTTCCTATTAAACATCAAATGAGAGGTGATTCCATGCAAATGATAACAACATCTTTTAAAATTCCTTGTATGAGATTAGAGAATGATACATAAATTGAATTGTTTCCTAAAAATGTGTAAAGCCAAAGGATATTCATGATGGTAATTTTGTTGAAACAAATTGAACAATGAACAATCAAATATGGTGTGTGTAAGAGAACATGGACTCAATAATTACTAGTGATTAAGCTCCCATGTGTGGGTTATCAACAAAGAGGATAGCACTAAGAAACCAATAATTAATGAATAAATTCTCATATATTTAGAAAAAAAATGAGTACATTTAGCAAATAATATTGTGATAGTCACAAAGTTCCTTGATCAAGTATCGGATAATACTAGCTTATTCTGATATGTCCCTTGTAAGTATATTTAAATGCTACAACAAATCGACATCGCCAATTTTACAAAACTAGCTCAACCAACAAGTGGAACTAAACAAGGATTTAAGTGAAAAAAACAACAATAATGGGAGAGTAAATAAGCGATTCTACAATTTAATGGTCGGCTGCTGCTCTCGTACTAAGAAGAGGTTGGAGGGCCTTGACGACGATCGTCATGTTCGGTCGGAAATCGGCTTCGTATTGAATACATAGTGCTGCAACTGCTGCCAACTGAACACAAACAAAAAGAACAATTCAAATCCCATAAATGTTTTGATGTTCCACGGTCTAATCATCGTCGCAATTGATAAACAATAAGAAACTTATTTCAACCTAACTAAAGCTCTCCAAAAATTGGTGCTAATTTCTAGTTATAGCAAATCTAGGCTCAAGAAGGACAAAGCTATATTTAAGGCCATTTCGAAGTTTAACAATCTAGTTAAATACAATAGGAATGGACCTTTCACGCCTGCAAAGTTTGAATATTTCATACATACGCTAAAAAAGTGTTTTTTTTATAATTACATAATGTTCTTACCTCTTTAAGTCGAGAATCATCCGATTCATGAGGAAAGTTGGTTTACATTTAAAAAGAAATTTTCATTAAGGAGAAAGGACTTAAGTTCCTCGAGCACATGTACGAAAATTCAGTTTTGCAGTGGCGAATCTCTCGATAAATAATATTGCCCGGGTTTGTATCTAAACATGTAAATCAGAATATAGAAGAGAGATGAGGTCATATACCTTGGCAACTGCTTTAGGTGGATAGTCATTGTTTAGCTTCGGATCGACGCATTGCTTAACTTTGTCTTCGCTCAACCTCGGAGTTGCCTAATCATAGAAGAATTCAGATATTAAGGAATATTAGTTAGAAAATATGAGTAATTGTTCTTTGATGATAATGAGAGACCGAGGAGGACGAACCCACCCAAGTAACTAAACTCTGTTGTCCTTTCGGCATGGTGTGGTCTACTGGCTTTCTCCCTGTCAAAAGCTCTAAAAGAACCACTCCAAAGCTATATACATCACTCTTCTGAGTCAGTTGCCCGGTCATCGCGTACCTGTAGCACATTTGAAGTAAGTTTAGGCAATAATAGTGAACGTAAGAGATGATATACATTCAATCATTAGCATTCCTATCCACAATAGATAGCATTTGTTTATGTATTTATTTATTTTAAGTTGGTTGTTTAGGGTTCTTTACGCGCAGCTGGAGCTTTTGTAGAAGTGCTGTTTAGATGAGTTGTTTGAAGAAGCACTATTAGCTTTCTTATTAAAATCACCTCAATAGTTTCTACCTCCAACAAAAGAAAAAACTTCAAAACGGAGAACCAAGAGCTCATTTGTAGCTTCTCGCCATAGCTAATGCCTTTTTCTAGGGAGCTCATGCGTTTCTGGAGTAGAAAAGCTATTTCACAAGCCAGGCCGAGTATACAATCAAAAGACTAGCGAATCATTCAAGTAACTTAACTTAATCTTTCTACAAATCATTAAAAAGTTTGCAATGTTTTTCTTTTTAATGTGAAATTGCCATCATGATTTACTTACTCTGGAGCATGGTAGCCGAAAGTCCCCAGAACGCGGGTCGAGTGGAGTCGGGCAGCCGAGTCCGGAGACTGGTTGTTCAGATTGAAGTCGGCGATCTTTGATTCAAAATCATCGAAAAGAAGAACATTGCTCGATCTGATGTCGCGGTGTATGATTGATGGCTGGATCTTCTCGTGTAGATATTCAAGGCCTCTTGCCGCGCCACACGCAATCTTCACTCTCTGGATCCAGCTTAGTACTGGACCCGGCTCAGCACCTTTTACACCCTTTTTCCCTAAGATTTACCACAAAGAAATACAAAATACAAGACCACAACCCGTGAGATACACGAGACAATAAATAATCTCACGTATTTAAATACACGATAGAAAATTGGTTTAACCAATCAAAATTAATTATTAATATTTTAGACAAATACAAATATATATTTGAATAAAACTGCAATGGGAGATTTATTCAATCCAAAGTACTTGTTGAGAAACTTTTTGGGTTAACACAGAGAGTTGAAAACAGTCTTAAATGTGGATTTTGGATATAATTGTATGGAATATTTGAACGTAATCTTATTATAAATTAATTTATATTTCTAAAATTTGAGATGGCTTTATGTTTTTACTCAAATTTTTTCAGTTTTCATGCAATTTTCTTTGTTGCAAAGCTATCTCAATGAAGTTAAGCAGGAAAGTAGAGTAACTATACCATGCAAGATATCATGCAAAGATCCTTTTGTCGCAAACTGATAGACCAATATTCTATTACTTGCTTCCAAGCAGTAAGCCAACAGCTGAACAAAATTCTCGTTCTTTAGTCTCGAAACCATCGATAGCTGCATCAACAACCATGAATATATAAGGGATCAAAGTTACCATCAATTGCCAGATTTGTAGTTCTAATAGTATTTCTGTATTGTTCACATTAGGTTAAAAAAATGCAAAGAGACTCCCCAAGTATAGGCCATTTTAAAAAGCATCTCGCAATTTGTTGCCACCCGACAACTTTTGTTCATTTTGGTTTTAGTTGTTCCATTAGTTGAATAAAGATAACAACTATCGAAGTCGTTAACTATATTTTTCCAATTCAGCAAAAGAATTAACTCAATCAAAACCAAAAGTTAAGCTGGATGAGGGAGTCTACAAACATTTTTGTTGTGCCATTAGGTTGGTATTAAAGATTCACCTGAGTAGAGAAATCAGAGTCAGCTTCATTCGAGACACTTGGGTCGAGCTTTTTCACTGCAACAGCTTCTCCTGAACTTAAAGTTGCGTAAAAGACGCGGCCGTAAGAGCCTTCTCCTATCAATGCCTTGTCGCCAAAATTACCAGTTAGCCGACTCAGCTCGGCTAACGACATGGCTGGAGCATCAATAGGCAAGACCTTTTGAGGTGCGGCACTTCTGGGCGGATTTGGGGCTCTTTGCTCTCGATTTGGACCTAAATTACACAGAAAGAAGCCAAAAAATCAGAACAAAGTAAAAAATTTCATTTAAATTGACTAGTATAACACGGTTCCATCGAGTGTAGTGTATGGGCACTAATGACTTAATGCATACATTACTTATATAGTACTGAAGATTGAAGAGATTACACAGAATACAGAAGAGATTATATAATAATAAAAAAAGAAAGAATGGTTACGGTTGGAAATTCGGCATAAGTTGTGAATTAGCCCAATTCAAGCATAATAGATATAAAAATGTAAACTTTACTGCCTAAGGAAGAAACATTCTAATTTACCATTAATGTTAGGGATCATTCTAGCGCTTCTTAGCCAACAGGTCAACCTTTAAGGAAAGGGAAGAAGCATCGCATTAATATCTTTTCATATGTTAATGATGGGATTTAAGTCAGATGTATACGTAGAGAGATACGTGAATAAGAATCAGAATTAAACCTTAAAAATTCAAGCCTTACCAGCCTTAAACTAGTTATAATATGAGATCACAGTATTAAACTGTTTAATAACCAATTTCGACACATCGTAGCAGAAAAGAACTCGAACTTTTGGGCTATGATGGTATGGAAGTTGTTAAATAGTTTGTGGTCATGCATCATCGTTCCCATTGTTTAACTCTTTATTTTATGGTCTTTAAAACTTAAGATCTAGCCATCCATTTTTGGCTTCTGAAACAAGTTATCCATTAAGCCTCGAACAATCATGAACGTCTCGTATATTTAGTAACCAAACTATAATAAGAGAACAAATTTATAAAAAGTGAAATTTTTATTCTGTCGACTACAGGCTCAAATCCTGAAACAAAACCACCTTTTCTTTTTTATCAATCCTCTTTAGTATGATAATGATATCTTTTTGGCACAAAAATGTAATGTTTTCAAGGTCTTTACAAAGTCAATTTACTCTGTTAAAAAAAGAAAGAAAATCAAAGTGTCAAAAATGTCCTAACTATTATTATTTATGCATCAAATATTTAATGTTTTCAAGGTCTAGATGTTGCAGTTGACTTTTTAAACAAAATCGACGATTCTTTCTCTGGTTTCCCAATCTAAAACTGCATTAGGTTTTGAGAAAGAAAATGCATTACCGGTTAATACAGAGAAAAGGTGATCAAATTATGGAAACATGTTAGATTGACAACAGAAGTAATATCGGACTATTTTCTGCTACATCGATCATTTGAGTACGTAATATGGTTTTAGAGCCAATCCTACACTCCCTCAGTTCCGATAGGTCTTCCGATAGGTCATGGGTTTAATTTCGCAACTCCATTGTGCGCGCACATGACATGATTCACCTGATCACCACTGTGCGCATGAACGGGCCTAAACTGGTTCCTATCAGATCGATCTTTTACGTAACAATTTGATACAAACAACTAGACAAAAACTGACCTGGAGCCGGCGGTCGGGCCGGCGGAGCTGCGTAGTGGTTCACGGGCGGCCCATGCGACTCCTTCTCCGCACCACCGCAACACCACATATTGCCAACCTTCTCAAACCTGAATACCCCACAATGAGCTTCCTTAACAACAATCCTGCAGCAGAACAAGAAGAAGAAGAAGAAGAAGAAAAATTGAATTTTTAACCAATTAGCAGCATCTTACAAACAAATAAACAAACCCAATTCTCCGAATCCATAATCATACATGAAATTTAATCTGAAAGGTCAAAAAAGAAGGGGAAAGAGAAGGAATTTGCCATACAAACAAAGAATCAAACAGTCGGTGTGCACATTGAAGAGCCCAACAAAATTAGAGGGATGGAAAAAGTTGTGGCCTTGATAATGGAATCAGAAAGAGGAGGATGAAGCAATAAGATAGTAACAACAACAAAAACAACAACAATAACAAAAACTACAACAACATCAATGTGGGAGAGGAGATTTGTGACGAGAGAGAGAGAGAATTATAAATGTTTTGAAGGTAAAATTGTATGAAGACCCCCTCAACTATATCTATTATGAAATGCACCCTTCAACTATTATTTTTTGGGTTGAGATCCCTCACCTTGCAGTTTTCTTTGAGTTAAGTTTTGATACTTAGTTATGATTAAAATTATTAAAGTTAGTTAAATCATCAATAAATTTGATAAAATTCTTAATTTTTGAATTAAAAATACTTGATTCCAAAAAATAAAAAAGCAAACGTTGGAGGTTCATTACAAAACTAAATATAGTTGAGGGGGGTCCGCATAATTTTTCACCTAAATTTTTTGAATTAAATTTAGGAAGCGGGGGTTTCAACGGCTCAACCGACCAAATTATGTGGGGCCCACTATAACCCTGATCGAACGTGCCTCCACGTCCCACGTTGTTTGATTGGTTGAAAATATATGGAAAAGTCCCTGTAGTATCCGTATATTGTAACTTAGTGTTTTTCTTTTATTTTTTGTTGGGAAAAGCTTCAACTTCAATTAGCTTCTTTATGGTTTAGTGTATTTTTACTTTGCCAACTTATAGTTTATAAGTGTCAATTTGCTCTAAAGTAATAGTAAAGTGAAAATTCTATACTTACAATATATTGTATATTACCATCTTGTGGTTTAATTATAAAATATAACACCGTACTACCTTATCGTTTGTAAATTGTATTATATTTACAAATTTATTTGACTGCAAGTTTCTTATAATAATAATAATAATATAAATAAAATCACATGATGGCGAAGTGATACTTTTCAAGCTATAGAGTGGTAAGGTAAAAAAATCCACTAAATGACAAGGGTGCTATTTGATACCGACTTAATCTATTAAGTCCCAACATGGAAGCCCAACCGGACGCGTGAGTAGGCCTGCGCGCCATACGGACCAAGTTTTTTCTATATGCGCTTGGTATCGGAATGCAAAACACCTGCTCATGTCATTTAGGAACATCTAAAACCAAGTAATCTTGCAACTTTTTATTTTCTAAGAACATTCAGATGTTTAAAAAATGCAAGGTTTCACGTTCTGGAATGCCAGCAACTGGTTCTGGAACCTCAATGACGGTTTTGCAGAGGGAGAGCTCGCAGCCTTTTCAGCCCATAGATCACGTACCGAAATCTCAATGTAAGGTTCCATGTCAATCTAACACGATCGAAGGTAAGTTTTTCCTCAAAGTTGGGCTTGATTTTGGGTATTACATCTCTTCTTGTGCATAAAGTAGTTTCGTTCGCGAAATTTAGATACACACCTTTATAACTTGTTATAACCGTAAAAGAAACAATCTAACTCTATCTATAAAATGAACCTCTTACATATCTCTCCACCTCCAAGTGATTCACTAATCTTATATTATTTCAAATAGGATATTTAGGGCTCTGTTTAGAATTACAAACAGAATGCATTACGTGTAGCAAGAAAGTACGATGAAAAAATATTTTGTTTGCTCTAGTCTGTAAGTGATACCACATTGTGCCTATCGTGACGAATTAGCTAAAAGAAAGATTTTATTTACTTCTATTGTAAAATATATTAAAAAAATATATTTTTTATAATGTGCTTTTGTTCTAACTCTTTTTTGGCCAATAGTATTAGATAACTCTCAATACCAAACAGTCCTAAATGTCACTTTTAAATGAATGTCTTTTTTCCCCCCCTTTTTTGGTCACAACTAGAGAGTAAAGTACATTATATGTGAAATTTTATTATGTAAAGTGTATAAGTGGAAAGTATACGGATAGAATTGCAAATATGAAAGATGGTACATGGACTATCCATATAATTTATCTATGGAAGTCTACCTGTACACCCCTATAGGGGGTATAGGGGTGTACATCCTACAACCCGTTGATCCAACGGGTGGGATTAAATGAGCATTAATGAGGGTTCTAACTTTACCCCCTCTTTCATTCCCTCTCTCTTTCTTTCTATGTCTGTCTCTCTTTCTTTCTCTGTTTCTTCTTCTCGCGACTCTCTCGCACTCGACTCTCTCGCACTCGACTCTCTCGCACTCGACTCCATACGCGATCTCGCCTCTTTTTCCCTGAAGCGCTCTCGGCTCTCTCTCACTGTCGCCTCTCTCTCTCGTTGTCTTCTCTCTCTCTGTCGCCTCTCTCTCGTTCTCGCCTCTCTCGTTGTCGCCTCTCTCCATCGGGCAAGGCTCTTACGCTGCAGTGCTTCGTGCTCTGTGAAAAATCCTGCTCCGAGCTCTCTCTCGCCCTCGCCTCTCTACATTGGTAGGAGGCTGCCTCTCGATCGCTCCACACCGCTCCCCTGTCCATCTCAGGACCTGCCACTCATTCGTTCGGTTGTGGGCGTCCGAAATTGGGAGCGATTTCTCACTTCTTGGCCACAACCCAAACAGAGGACTCAACCCAAGCAGGAGACTATTTTAATTCCTATAATCATTTTATTTCATTTTTTGATTTAATTTTAAATTTGTATTGTTAGGGCTTAGGGTTCCATCTTCGCGTTTGCTTTTGTTGTGCTGCGGACTTAGTCATCGAGTAGCAAATTCATTCAATACAAGAACACTGCTGGTATATTTTATTTTTGGCTGTATTTATAAAAATTCAGGGTTTATGGTTAGGATTAGGGTTTAGGGGTTAAAAGTTGCTTCCACAGGCATACACTTATACTTCACGCATTTTATTATTTTCATGCACGCATATATGGTTTAATGCGAACATGTATGCGTTGTAATTTTACACTCTTATGGCATAATAGAATTTTCTTAGGGTATAATAGAACATTCTTATCAGTTTTTAGGGTTTACATGTATGCGTTGTAATTTTACACTCATATGCCATAAGAGAACACTCTCAGGGTATAATTGAACACTCTTATCAGGTTTTAGGGTTTACATGTATGTGTTGCAATCTTACACTCTTATGTCATAATATAACACTTTTAGGGCATAATTGAACACTTTTATCAGTTTTTAGGGTTTATATGTATGCGTTGTAATCTTACACTCTTATGCCATAATAGAACACTCTTAGAGCATAATTGAACACTCTTACCAGCTTTAGGATTGCGAACATGTGTCCGTTGCAATCTGACACTCTTATGCCATAATAGAACACTCTTAGGGCTCAATATAACACTCTTTTTTTGCATAATAGAACACTCTTATGATATAATAGAACACTCTTTTCAGGTTTTAATTTTGGTTCGTGCAATGCGACACTATTATGACACCTATAGGAGACTCATATCATGTTTTAATTTTTATTGAGTTGCATGCGAACATATACATGCAGGGCAGAGTAGAACATGTATTAATTGTAAAAATTCGCTGTTAGAGATTAGTCGAACAGTGCTATGAGGTTTTATAGACTGACTTTGCTATACCGTTTGGAATAGAACATATTATTTGTACACTCATATGAATTTTATAGGACTGATCTTACAACACTCGTACAACACAATTTGAATTTTTTTTTGTACATGTACTTATGTTGTACATATTTTGATTTCATATGCTGAACATAATTAAATTATTTTGTAGTTAATTTTGGAATGAACCTATGTGCTTACTTGTGCTGAATGCAATACAGCTGAAAAGATGGTTTCCACTAGAGCGATGTCGTCAAGCTAATCGGGCGAGGAGGCCAATACAAGTGGTCAAGGCAGATCTTCGAGGTCTGCAGAAAAAAGAACAGAGAGGGCATCGAAAGCTAAAAAGTCGACCGGCGAGCTCGTTGTCGGCAGATGTTACCCAAGTCATTTGCACACCACGATGTGTGTACAAGAGTTGCCGAAGACCGTGGGCAGATTTCAGACAGCTGGCCCAGCATTACGTGAGGTTATGTCTCCTGAACAGATGGCACTACTAAAAATCACGCCGTTCTATTCCTATCTCGACCTGCCTCCACTTAAGCAAGATCTTGTATTAGTTGATTCCCTCCTCAGTTTTTGGAATGAGGAGAGAAGAGGAATTAGAGTAGGAGATACCTTTATTCCCCTGATTCCAGATGAAATCTCTATTTTGGTCGGGCTGCCAGCACAGGGGGAGCCAATAGAATGGCAGGAAAAAAGCGTAAAATCAAGTACGCTTGATAAACACTTCAATGGTGACTATCGGCACGCCGATAGGTCAAAGCTACGACACCTCTTGTACAGTCTTGCTGGGAAGAATGGAGAGGACATGGCAGCTGATTTTGTGAGTATTTTTATATTATATGTTTTTGCGACCGTCTTCTTTCCTACCAGCCATTACAATGTGCCGAAGGCACTGTATAGATAAATAGATGATGTAGATAGAATAGGGGAATATGCTTGGGGTCACGCTGTTTATAATTATCTTGTTAGTGCGATCTCTAAAGTCTCCCCACGTGTAAAGCGTCGAAATAGCGGCCAAGAAAGATAAGGCGGCTATATTGACGGCTGCACAGTAGTATTTCTGGTAAGTAATATTATAAATTAGTACTTCAATATAATTTCGTTTGCCCATTCGACGACTGTAAGATAATATTATTTAATTATGATGAACATGCAGAGTTGGGCTTACGAGCATGTCAAGGGCTTGGGTATTTTCGACGGAGACAAGGCTGTCCCTCGGATGCGAAAATGGAAGGCCTCAATAACCTACAGGAGTTATGAGAAGTTAATAAAAAAGCTGCAGAGCTATTCTCCTGCGAAGGTAAGTATTTTATGTGATGAATACAGTTTTATAATATTGTCTTATAATACATATTAAATAGATTTATCTTTGTGGCAGGTTGTACCCACATTTACCTACCGCCCGGAGGAAATGTCAATTTTGAACCGTACGTTACGTGGCAGCCTGACGGAGCCGGTATTGCTGAATTTACTGAGTAGAAAATATTATTTGGGTTGGGTTATTTTGTTAAATCTTGATATTGTCCTTTCATGCATTCCTCTTAACGAATATACAAGCGGCGGCCCCTGTGGCAACAGCTATGGACCCTGTTGTCGGCGAAAGTAGCAATATTAGGTCCTTATTGAATAAATTGGAGTAAGTTGTAAATACACTTGAAGAGCGGAATAAAATTTTGGAGAAGGAGAATGTGCAGCTGAAAGAAATAAATGCCAAGCTAGTTGAGCAACTTTCTAGCGCCACCACAGGCCCTGCAGCAGAAGGCGGAGCCGGTGATGATGTCGTTGAGGGGGAAAGAAATGATGATCAGCCTCAAGGTGGCCAGGCCACGACAGTTGAAGAAAGCAGCCAACAGCCAACAGCCTCAAGGGACATTCCTTCAAGAATTGAACGAATTAAAGGCCGTGAAAGGAAACGAAAGGAATTGTCCCATGATTTTACACCGGGCGACCGTCCTATGACTCGGCATTATAAAAGAAAGCAGCCCCATCCTGTAAAGATCGAGGGGGCCGAAGAAGCTGAAGAGGCTGCCGATAATGTGTCAGGGACCATTGCGGAGGTCCTTATGGTAATATCTGATGTATTTCCTTAATTTTAGTGTGAAAAAACTTATATCATATAAAGTATGACTTTTGCACATCATTTGGTTCTTAATAGGAAATGAAAAGTGATCTCGGAGATCCAAAAAGTGCGTTATCAGCCGTTTATGTTGATGATTTCCCTGCTCAGGTTGACTTGCCCGGGTTTATTTTTGAGCGACGTCGCAACTACCCCGGAAGAGATAAGATCTCGAAAGATGAGCGTGATACAAAAAATTTCCTAGTTTTGCGATTTATTCCAAAGTTCGTCAATCTTTCAGTATCTATAGTGAATACTTAGCATTAAATACATTTAGCAATGTAACTGAGGTGTAAGTATTTAGCATTTCTTTTGTTTTGTATAATTATATATTATATTTTTTGGATAGGGCACCCATATGGCAAGATGATTTGCCTTTCGTTAGCGGTCAAGTCCTCCGTGACTACTTGTTTGGAGGCCCGAGGTTAGTGCTGCCAAAGATAATGTATTGTGCTTAGAGCTTGTAGTTTGTTATATATATAAATTAATCTAATTTTTTTTGTTTGGTATCTTAATTTAGGTGATTAATGTATATTTTCATATACTTGATAAGCTGGATAGAAGGGGTGTACAGAAATTTTCTAAACCTGGTATTTTCTGCCGAAGTGAAGTTGCGGTGAGTTTGATGCTTTCACTGTTTGATTAGTTGTTCAGTATTTGATTTATTGACATACCTTTAGTTTATTTAACTTACAGTTGTAGCAATTGAATAGTTGCATTAACTTACAAAACTACTGCCACTTACTGCTTGATATAGCAAGCAACTTCATCGCATGCACCATCCGTTCGAGTTTTATTGTACTTTTTGTAGGACTTCTTGCTAACTTGATTCCCTTTTCTATACAGATGCACATACTTAATAAGATGCAGGGAATTCGAAAGGATGAGGCATTAACGACTGATTTTGTCAAGGATGTGGTTTTTGGCAGCGCATCTATACGGCACTTCCTGGGGAAAATCTATACGGACAGCTGTAGCAATAATAGATTTGTACTTATTCCTGTAAATAGTAATTGGCATTGGCATTTACTATCAATTGATTTAAAGGAAGGCCGTTTCGAGAGTTGGAACTCGTTGTGGAGCCACACTTGGGCAAAGGACGCGGCACAGCTTCTGGTATTGATTTTATTTTTTACAGTAGCCGAAGTGGTTTACTTCGTTGTTCACTCGGCAATAACATTTATTGTTCCCTCGTTTCAATTTGTTTGCTTATTTCTCTTATGTAGGCGAAGTGGTTTTCAGCCTATTTTGAGCATATCCTCTAAATAAGCGTCGGCGTTCCGGACATCATATTTCGCTTAGAATGTCAACAACAGGGTTCCACTGATGTTGATTGTGGCATGTACACATGCCTTTTTGCCGAACGACTCGTAAGGAACGACCAACCCGATCTACTTTTGTACGAGAATGAGCCCCGTTGTTTTCGTCCGCATATGGTCAGTGCGATATTAAAGGATCCATACTGTCTGACCTACAATTCTATTATCGAGTCCGCCGGCCCAAAAGGTGCTGTTTGAATGTTATGTGATTGATTGGTTGTAACTGTAATGAACAGTATTATGTTCTGTAATGACGTGCAGCCCTGAATATATATTTCGTGAAACCTTGTGTAAAGATGTTGGCGACTTGTTTGGAAAGCCATGTCATCCAGTTTATACAAACATCGAATTTTTGTGTGGATGGCTCATGATTTGGTACATATTAGGTTCATCTAATATGTAAAATATTTTATGGTTTATGATATTTGTTACATTGTATGGTGCTTGATCCTTACTGTATCGTCTCGTTTGTTATGCGAGTTGTTGATAAGATTCTAGTCATATTTATCAGTTGAGGTAATGTGTCCAGCTTTTCTTCATCTTTTTTTCTTATTATATCTTATATGAGTTGTTGACCAGGTTCGGAATATTTTCGCAACTTTATTGTATGTTGATCCGTATTTACGGAGCTCTTTACCAGCACTATGATTGTTCAAGTTTCCCTTTATGATGCGGTAAGGGTGCAGTGAAGTTTGCATTTTGTAATTGTCTGCAATGTTCATTATGATTTGGGTACATATTGATAACTTTGGAAGGACCAAGATTTGAGATGATGTAGGGCACACCCATATATCTGCCCCTTCTATAGGATAGGATTTGCTTTTGCACCTTTTAGCACAAAATGGAACACTAATATGGCCGTACGGTACACCTGTAGTGATGTAGAGCACACCCTTATATCTGTCACTTCTGTACCGCCAGGTTTGCTTTTCTTTTAGCATAAAATGGAACAGTTATAGGGGACTACATGTACATCTGTAGTGTTGAAGGGCACACCCATATATCTGCCCCTTCTATAGGGTAGGATTTGCTTTTGTACCGTTTAGCTAGTGTACAGGTATAAGTTCACTAGGGATAGCTATACGTATAACGGTTTTATCTACTGATGCAGAACATAATATGCAAGGTAAAGAAAAAATGTCATATGTCGAAGAGAGAAATGCAAGAATAGATGAAAACTCATGATAAAATAGGCATGCAGGTGGTACAGTATACAGTACATCATGGGCTATCAATTGGGGGGCAAGATTCCCATGACTTGATGTCAACATTAACTATCCATTTTCTACTCCCTAAGTAGAGTTGAATATATTCGGGTATGATGTGAGGTTTAATACATTTTATCAAGAGACGGTAGTGGCTGAGATTTTCAAGATGATGGTTGGGATCATCGGCCCATATGTATCTGCCGAAGCTCGATACGATAGTTGTTAACTCTTGATACTGATGGCAATAGAGTGGTAAATTTCGTAGCCGTTCCATACAAAGTATTGAAATATTGGTGCGGAGGTTTGACGGCTGGCTTCCCATGGAGTGACTCTAATCGTTAATATGTCATTCCGAATTGGGGAACGAAGAATAACTGTCCTTTGGCTTTTCATAGTAAAGAAAACGATATAACTTCCTCCGGCACCTTGTGCAAGTTGCAAATCCGAGGGTCAGCCACCTATCCGTTGTGCAAGCAGAGCAGCTACAACATCCTGTGAGCAATTGTTTCCAACCTCGTTGCTAGCGACGACCACCTGTGCTGCACGATCCAATAAGTTATCCGTATCTAAATGGTCAGGAGTACAGGGAATGAAGCAGTAAGTATTGCTGGGACGGAAAGAACTAGAGCTAGACATGACAACTACTTAGATATAACGAAATAACCGAGTTGTTTGGGACTGCAAATGGTAGACACAAAGGGTTTCATTTAAGGCAAGTATATAATCTTATTTATAGAGGTCTCTGCATTGTGCCTTACCTGCGTGATGACTCAAATAAGGACATTGAAATCAAAGCCTAGTCTATAGGGGACCTGCATATAACTGTTCCATTATATGGTAAAACGTGCGAAATCAAAGCCTAGTCTATAGATGTTGCAGATATAAGGGTGTGGTCTACATCAATACAACTGTACCGTACTGCTATATAACTGTTCCACTTTAAGCAAACCCTACCCTATAGAAGGGGCAGATATATGGGTGTGCCCTTCACCACTAGAAGTATACCGTACTTCCATATAACTGTTATATTATGTGCTAAACGGTGCAAAAGCAAACCCTACCCTATAGAAGTAGCAGGTATATGGGTGTGCCCTTCAGCAATACAAATATACATGTAGTCCTCTATAACTGTTCCATTTTATGCTAAAAGAAAAGCAAATCTGGCGGTATAGAAGTGACAGATATAAGGGTGTGCTCTACATCACTACAGATGTACCTGGGCGCCCTTATAGCTGTTCCATTTAATGGTAAAAGCTGCAAAAGCAAACCCTATCCTATATAAGGGGCAGATATAAGGGTGTTCCCTACATCACTACAGGTGTACCATACGGCCATATAACTGTTCCATTTTATATAAAAGGTGCAAAAGCAAATCCTACCCTATAGAAGTTGCAGATATATGGGTGTGCCCTTCAGCACTACAGGTGTACCATACCCGCATATAACTGTTCCATTATATGGTAAAAGGTGCGAAATTAAAGCCTAGTATATAAATGTTGCAGATAAAAGGGTGTGGTGTACATCAATACAACTGTACCGTACTGCCATATAACTGTTCCACTTTAAGCCAACCCTACCCTATAGAAGGGGCAGATATATGGGTGTGCCCTTCACCACTACAGGTATACCGTACTTCTATATAACTGTTATATTATGTACTAAAAGGTACAAAAGCAAACCCTACCCTATAAAAGTGGCAGGTATATGGGTGTGCCCTTCAGCAATACAAATGTACATGTAGTCCCCTATAACTGTTCCATTTTATGCTAAAAGAAAAGCAAATCTGGCGGTACAGAAGTGACAGATATAAGGGTGTGCTCTACATCACTACAAATGTACCTGGGCGCTCTTATAGCTGTTCCATTTAATGGTAAAAGCTGCGAAAGCAAACTCTATCCTATATAAGGGGCAGATATAAGGGTGTTCCCTACATCACTACAGGTGTACCCTACGGCCATATAACTGTTCCATTTTATGGTAAAAGGTGCAAAAGCAAACCCTACCCTATAGAAGTTGCAGATATATGGGTGTGCCCTTCAGCACTACAGGTATACCTACCCGCATATAACTGTTCCATTATATGGTAAAAGGTGCCAAATTAAAGCCTACTCTATAGATGTTGCAGATATAAGGGTGTTCCCTACACCAATACAACTATACCGTACGGCCATATAACTGTTCCATTTTATGGTAAAAGGTGCAAAAGCAAACCCTACCCTACAGAAGGGGCAGATATATGTGTGTGCCCTTCAGCACTACAGGTGTACCGTACTTTTATATAACTATTATATTATGTGCTAAACAGTGCAAAAGCAAATCCTACCCTATAAAAGTGGCAGGTATATGGGTGTGCCCTTCAGCACTACAGATGTACATGTAGTCCCCTATAACTGTTCCATTTTATACTAAAAGAAAAGCAAATCTGGCGGTACAGAAGTGACTGATATAAGTGTGTGCTCTACATCACTACATATGTACCTGGGTGCCTTTATAGCTGTTCCATTTAATGGTAAAAGCTGCGAAAGCAAACCCTATCCTATACAAGGGGCAGATATAAGGGTGTTCCCTACATCACTACAGGTGTACCCTACGATCATATAACTGTTTCATTTTATGGTAAAAGATGCAAAAACAAACCCTACCTTATAGAAGTTGCAGATATATGGGTGTGCCCTTCAGCACTACAGGTGTACCATACCCGCATATAACTGTTTCATTATATGGTAAAAGGTGCGAAATTAAAGCCTAGTCTATAGATGTTGCAGATATAAGGGTGTTCCCTACATCAATAGAGCTATACAGTACGGCCATATAACTGTTCCATTTTATGATAAAAGGTGCAAAAGCAAACCCTACCCTATAGAAGGGGCAGATATATGGGTGTGCCCTTCAGCACTACAGGTGTACAGTACTTCCATATAACTGTTATATTATGTGCTAAACGGTGCAGAAGCAAACCCTACCCTATAGAAGTGGCAGGTATATGGGTGTGCCCTTCAGCACTACAGATGTACATGTAGTCCCCTATAACTGTTCCATTTTATACTAAAAAAAAGCAAATCTGGCGGTACAGAAGTGACTGATATAAGTGTGTGCTCTATATCACTACAGATGTACCTGGGCGCCCTTATAGCTGTTCCATTTAATGGTAAAAGCTGCGAAAGCAAACCCTATCCTATATAAGGGGCAGATATAAGGGTGTTTCCTACATCACGACAGGTGTACCCTACGACCATATAACTGTTTCATTTTATGGTAAAAGATGCAAAAGCAAATCCTACCCTATAGAAGTTGCAGATATATGGGTGTGCCCTTCAGCACTACAGGTGTACCATACCCGCATATAACTGTTCCATTATATGGTAAAAGGTGCGAAATTAAAGCCTAGTCTATAGATATTGCAGATATAAGGGTGTTTCTTACATCAATACAACTATACCGTACGGCCATATAACTGTTCTATTTTATGGTAGAAGGTGCAAAAGCAAACCCTACCCTATAGAAGGGGCAGATATATGGGTGTGCCCTTCAGCACTACAGGTGTACCGTACTTCTATATAACTGTTATATTATGTGCTAAACGGTGCAAAAGCAAACCCTACCCTATAGAAGTGGCAGGTATATGGGTGTGCCCTTCAGCAGTACAGATGTACATGTAGTCCCCTATAACTATTCTATTTTATGCTAAAAGAAAAGCAAATCTGGCGGTACAGAAGTGACAGATATAAGGGTGTGCTCTACATCACTACTGGTGTACCGTACGGTCATATTAGTGTTCCATTTTGTGCTAAAAGGTGCAAAAGCAAACCCTATCCTATACAAGGGGCAGATATAAGGGTGTTTCCTACATTACGACAGGTGTACCCTACGACCATATAACTGTTTCATTTTATGGTAAAAGATGCAAAAGCAAATCCTACCCTATAGAAGTTGCAGATATATGGGTTTGCCCTTCAGCACTACAGGTGTACCATACCCGCATATAACTGTTCCATTATATGGTAAAAGGTGCGAAATTAAAGCCTAGTCTATAGATGTTGCAGATATAAGGGTGTTTCCTACATCAATACAACTATACCGTACGGCCATATAACTGTTCCATTTTATGGTAAAAGGTGCAAAAGCAAACCCTACCCTATAGAAGGGGCAGATATATGGGTGTGCCCTTCAGCACTACAGGTGTACCGTACTTCCATATAACTGTTATATTATGTGCTAAACGGTGCAAAAGCAAACCCTACCCTATAGAAGTGGCAGGTATATGGGTGTGCCCTTCAGCACTACAGATGTACATGTAGTCCCCTATAACTATTCCATTTTATGCTAAAAGAAAAGCAAATCTGGCGGTACAGAAGTGACAGATATAAGGGTGTGCTCTACATCACTACTGGTGTACCGTACGGTCATATTAGTGTTCCATTTTGTGCTAAAAGGTGCAAAAGCAAACCCTACCCTATAGAAGGGGCAGATATATGGGTGTGCCCTACATCAACTCAAATCTTGGTCCTTCCAAAGTTATAAATATGTACCCAAATCATAATGAACATTGCAGACAATTACAAAATGCAAACTTCACTGCACCCTTAGCGCATCATAAAGGGAAACTTGAACAATCATATTGCTGGTAAAGAGCTCCGTAAATACGGATCAACATACAATAAAGTTGCGAAAATATTCCAAACCTGGTCAACAACTCATATAAGATATAATAAGAGAAAAAGATGCAGAAAAGTTGGACACATTACCTCAACTGATAAATATGACTAGAATCTTATCAACAACTCGCATAACAAACGAGACGATACAGTAAGGATCAAGCACCATACAATGTAACAAATATTTGCACTACCAACACTTGCCGAAGTTGCTGACAACATTCGGCGGGCTTAAAAACGTCCACTAGTTGCACTATTTTTGAAACAAGAGGCAGTAACTATTGTTACACCACTTACTGCCTATTTTGCACTAATACACCGTTGCCCCCAAAGTTGCACAGCTTGCATGCCCTCATTGTACATCTCTGCAAATGAAATACTCTGCGAGTCTTGCATGGAGGAGTTCGAGAGGTTTATAAATATGATAAGAAGCACGGGACGTCGGTTCAGGAGGAAGTGGGACGGAGATTGCTCCATTATGTGGTCTGCACCATATTGCACGATTTGGAAGCTATGTTGCACCATTTGTCTTGACGTTGCACTATTGTCCCCATTGCTGGCCAAGAGCAGATGCACCACTAGTGGATTTTTATGCAAAAAGGCCATGTGGAAAAGCAAATCCTAAACTTAGAAATGGCAGGTATATGGGTGTGCCATTCGGCACTACAGATGTTCCTCGGCTTCCCTATACCTGTTCTATCTTAACCTATAATGTGCAGAAGCAAATCCTAACCTATAGAAATGGACATATCGCTGACAAGTATATGAGTGTGCCCTTCAACAGTACAGTTGTATCTTGGCAACCCAATAGCTGTCACTCCTTTTGACACTATAGATGTAGGTGTTGAGGCAGGTACGTACTTCAAGAAGACATACAATGGTTATAATTGTAGTTAATATCTTACTCATATTACATATATAGTTTTGACAATAGAACAAGATTTGCCTTTACAGCAGAAGTTGTAACATGATATTACAATAAAACGGAGAATATAAATCAACATATAGCCCACCGTTGATATATTGTAAACTCCACCACAAAATAGTACAAACTCTTTACTTGCCATAGTTATGTGTACATAACATCAAAAGCGATGCTTATTCTCTAATATACAAAAATGTAGGTGGAGGATCGACAAAATCATCATCACTATCACACTTAATAATAATCCTAATCATGCGGGGTTCATGCCTGACAGTTTTCTTCCCTTCGAATTTTATACTGTATCTTTGTGGTGGATCAACAAAATCATCGTCGCTGTCAATGCCATCAGAGATTGCACCATTTGAAGGCACAATCACCCGTAATCGATTTACACCTGTACGTACTTGGCCATTTCCACCCCGACTTAATAACTTGGATTCTGATTTTCTGTACATGCTTTTCCAACTCGGCCTACAATATTTATGAACAGTTACATAGTGCTACACCATATCGCCTTCGGATGAACCTAAATTCTACTTTATCCTAATCATAGTTAATCGCAAAGTGGAGGGCAGTAAATTCGTCAATAAGAATTTGTTAAAGTTATGCTGGTGCCCAAATCACTCGGCTCCACTTAGGATACCAATCTGAATATATGAATACATGATTTTTACAGCGAAGATAAGCCATACCGGAAGGGGAAGGGGCAGTGATCCGTGACGCGGCTGCCGAAGTAGATGAGGAAGGCTCCAGAGGGGCTCCACCTCCTGCCGAAAGCACTAGACGACGTGGGTAGGGCGGAAGGATCAGCAGCCTCGAGATGGGTTCCAGCACCGCCAATCGACGAAGGCTTGTGAGGGGCTGGCCGGTCGTGGTGCAACGGAGGTGAAGGGGAAAAGAGGGAGAGTAAAATCAGGGGGGAAGGTAAGAGTTGAAGGTAAAGAAGCCCTAGATTGGGCGGTCACTATCACACCTGAGTGGGATTGCTCAGCCGAATGTGTATAGACCGCAAATTGTTGAACGAACCGGAGTCACACAAATATGTACATAAACAGAACCGGGTTTAAACTTTTCCTTACATTTTTATCCTTATATTTGAGCTCGCCTTTATATTTAAATTTTGCTACTTTTTTTTTAAAAAAAATAATAGTATTATATATATATATATATATATATATATATATATATATATATATATATATATATATATATATATATATATATATATATATATGATAGTAAAATACATGTATTCATACTGTTACCAAGCAGAACACGAGACGAACTCATATTTAGTCAAACTCATATTTCAGCATATAATTATAAATAATACCAAGATATATACCTGTTCACAATAAATCTACATCATGTCCAATGCAGCTAGAACATAATTATGGAAATAACAAGATTAACAGCGACTACTTGCCGAAAGTTTCACCGCACAACGCACAAATTAAGGACTACAGGTCGAGCAGGAACCTTCCCAGGACTCTATCTCAACATTTATTTTCTATTCACAATTCCCCAAAACGAGCATAATACACTCCGGAATGATTTGAAGATCAACAATTTTTATCAACAATCGATAGAACCTTACATCTTCGCGAAGCCGGCTTCGGTCATCTCCACCTATAAATCGTCCGAAGCTTGAAACAATTCTTTGTAAATCTTCATACCTGTAGCAGTGGAGCGGTAAGTCATGCAAGCGAATCCATACATCGTAGAGAAATCTTACTCGGCATCTACTAAGATTGAATTCCCACGATTCTGCCCAAATAGTGAGTTTGTAGGTTTCAA
This sequence comes from Puya raimondii, assembly GCA_016920855.1. Taxonomy (NCBI): domain Eukaryota; kingdom Viridiplantae; phylum Streptophyta; class Magnoliopsida; order Poales; family Bromeliaceae; genus Puya; species Puya raimondii. The sequence goes on along the minus strand of JABWPP010000050.1, from coordinate 214,300,854 downwards.
GTGGCGACCGACGAATAGCTTTATCCCGGATCTTATGGCTAGAAGAGAATACTACATAATCACCGTCATCGTCGGGACAATCTACAATTCCATAATCTGTGGCCTCTCCACCGAACTACTCAGCTAAGAAAGAAGTCACGCCATCCTTTGAGCGGTCTTCTTCAGTGTCGCAGGCAAAAATCTCCACCTTTGCTGCACGATTGTACAAAATATTAGCATCGAAATATCTATTACACCATGGAATAAAACAATAGTTGTATCTGGGACGTCTGGAGTTGGAGCTTGACATGATAACTGTCTAGTTATAAGCAATAGCACAAATGCAGTAGGGCGAGGAACGGTGTGAGAGGCTTATTTGTAGGGACGTATCACGGGCCAGCATATGGGTGTTCCTTTCATTGGTTTAGATGTACCATATAGCTCTATAGCTGTCACATCTTATTAGAGTTCGATAGGTAGCCCGCACTGTATATATGGATGTTCCTTATAGTGGTTTAGATGTACCCTATGGCCCTATAGCTGTCACACCTTATTAAAATTCGGAATATAGCCCGCACTGAGTATATGGATGTTCCTTCTAGTGGTTTACATGTACCATATAGCCTTATAGCTGTAATACCTTTTTATAAGATGGGACGAATCAGTGCCGAGTATATGGGTGTTCCCTACAGCGTTGTAGATGTGCCATATAGCCCTATAACTGTGACACCATTTGAAAGTTCGAACTGTAGCCCGGGCAAGTATATGGGTGTTCACTACAGCGCTTTAGACATACCATATAGCCCTACAACTGTCACACCATTTTAAAGATCGAAATGTAGACCGCACTGGGTATATCCTTAATTGTAGTGGTTTAGATGAAACATATGGCCCTATAGCTGTCACACCTTATTAAAATTTGAAATATAGCCCGCACTGAGTAAATAGATGTTCCTCTAATATTTTATATGTACCATATAGCCTTATAACTGTCACACCTTTTTATAAGATGGGACAATTCACGGGCCAGTATATGGGTGTTCCCTACAGCGTTGTAGATGTGCCATATAGCCCTATAACTGTAACATCATTTTAAAGTCCTAAATGTAGCCCGGGCAAGTATATGGGTGTTCCTTACAGCGCTTTAGACATACCATATAGCACTATAACTGTCACACCATTTTAAAGTTCGAAATGTAGACCGCACTGGGTATATGGTCGTTCCTTAGAGTGGTTGAGATGTACCATATGCCCCATAGCTGTCCCACCTTATTAAAATTCGGAATATAGCTAGCACTGAGTATATGGATGTTACTTCTAGGGGGTTTACATGTACCGTATAGCCATATAGCTGGCACACCTTTTTATTAGATGGGACGTATCACGGGCCACTATATGGGTGTTCCTTTCACCGATTTACATGTACCATATAGCCCTATAGTTGTCACACCTTATTAGAGATCGAAATATAGCCGGCACTGGGTATGTGGATGTTCCTTTCTAGTGGTTTAGATGTACCATATAGCTCTATTGCTGTCACATCATTATATAAGATGTGACGAATCACTGGTGAGTATATGGGTGTTCCATACACTGATTAAAGTGTACCAAATTGCCCTATAAGTGTTCCGTTGTTAGCTATAAAGTGAAAATTAGGTCCTACCCTATAAAATTGATATATCGCTGGCAGGTATATGGGTGTGCCCTAAAAGGCTTTTGCTGTACTCTCATGCCTTATAAATGTCCCATATTGCGCTAGGTGGATGCTCGTGCCATTCGTAGGGTCATATCTTTTGTGACAGAAAGGTAGCACGCTACTCGCTTCGTTTATTTCTTTTAGAAATAAACTAAGCTAGAAATATCAATCAATTAGGATTCGAACTCACGACCTCGGGTACAAACCACAAAGCTCTTTGCCACTTGCTCTAAGAAGGGTCGGTGGATTAAGGTAGGGTCCTATATTAATATCTAATTGGAATACATATGGTGGACTGAGGTACACCTGTACCAATATATAGGACAGTAGTAAAGAAAATTGACATGTCTCAGGCATTAAGTAATATTATCAACATGTACTAACATGTACTAGCAGAATCAATTGATTATCATTAAAATGGAAAACTTATAATTGTTTATAATTAACTTTCCATACATATAGAACATTGGGGTTTAGATCATATTCAAATTACATATATAAACTGGAAATTTTTTACCACACATATATCGAAGTAATGTCTCAACTGCATTACAAAATATTCAAATTCTCTGGTTTTTCTTGCAGGCATACAGAATAAGGGTCACACTCCTAGTCTTTAAGTATAATTATCATGCATCATTCGGAGTCTGAAAGGTAAAGGTCCGATATAATCAGGATACTAACTTGCAAGAGAAGAACTATCACTAATTTACTTGTGTATACATCAGGTCAACTACAGCCGGTTCTATTTTGCCTGTAGGACAAGTCCTTGAATAATGTGCTTTAATACATGTATATTGCAAGGTATTCACCATTTTGGTCAATATTACAATAGACGGCTACCCAAATAATAGAATCTTGTCAAGCAACACACATACAACATCACAAGATAAAATAATTACAAGTAGAATTCAATACAGAGCATTCTTAAAATATAGATAAATGCAAAATATGTATAATACTACAACAAAGAAGCACTAATAAATACGCACAGTAGTGGTAAAACAAACGGGAGATAAGAAAATTCAATATTTACAGATACGAGAAGTATAAGCACGTCATTACAATTGTTCCGAATCTTACATGCAATGTTACAATAGCATCAAGAAAATTACAAACAAGTGTTAAATCACTATTCTACATGTCGAAACTCCCAAATAAGCGGGTCCACAACAAATAAATTTCCATTCCTATCGCAGTACAATCATTACAATGATATTTACTTTCAATTAGCAGGTCTTCCACCACCATGCTAAAATTGATGTTTCTGGGATGCCTCCTTCTCGTGTAACTGTTTAAAAGACTAAAAAGAGCAAATTAAAGACAAGCATATAGTATGGATATATGAAATGTATGAAGACTTTGTCAATACCTCTTGCAAATGAGTCGATTGTGGCATGCGCGTACTATCAGTCGGATTCTGATTTGTAGATTTTTTATTTGTATCCACTCTGCCATGGTGCATCATAGGTTCTGACGATATAGATATATTTTTAGGGCCCCACCTTGTCTAACACAAAAGAAACAAAACTTAATTAAGAGTGTTTGTATATGCGACAAAATATTAATAAATGATCGTCCAGCAGAAATTTAATTCATAATACTGTTATGATAATGGGTGGGCCGGTTTGTACACCAATCCCATAAGGTAAGTCGCTTGCCGATGAATTGTTAATCGTAGGACTTTGCAGATGAACCTATTTAAATATGGTTGGTGCCGGAGGATAAGAGACCGAAAATTACAAAAGAAAAAAAAATTCAAATCATACTATATATCGAGAATTAAGATAATCAAAAGTATAAAAAATGCATAAAATATTTACACTCTGCTGGGAGGAGGCTGATTGCGTTGATGATACACTATTATGGATGGAGAATCCATCATTATATGTCCTGCCGCCAGAATGTTGCCCAACCTTTTAAAATATATCCAAAAGAATTATCAATTATTGTCTAGAATAAATTAGAATCAAACAAAAAATTGATTGCCGTAGGTGGAGATATACTTGTTGCTTATTGGGTTTCATCTTCAACCGTCGTACAACTTTCTCGCTTACTGCGAACTGGTAGTGGGCTCAGGACTCTCCGGTCGTCACTTCTAACATCTGAAACACCATTCGAAGGTGTTACCGCAATCGGCGAACATTCGACATCATTGCTCCCCTTGGATGATGAAGTGCATTCCAAATTGGTCTTCAAATCTCGCAAAGTACGTAATGTTACTTCACATTTCTCATCAGACTCAGCAGCTATGTCTGTAATGTCATATATATGACTACATATTTCTTCATATCGACAAATTTCAGCGATGCTCCCTAAGTTCTTATGTTATGTCTTCACCCGGGTATACCTCCGTCTGACGTCCTTCCTCCATCGTGTTAATATGTAAGAATTTGGGACAATCATCACCTTTCTATGAACTAGGACGGTAAGTGAATGTCGACATAAAATACCCTTATAATCAAAAAGACGGCAAATACAACTTACAAAGGAGCTACCCTCATCAAAATATACTGTGAAGACTAGATCTTTACCTCCATCGTCGTACTCATTAACTTGATAAGAATGCGCAGTGCCCTTCGAAGATAGTAAGGATGTCTCGCAATGCATTAATTCCTTCAGCTCTGCCTGAAATTCTCTAAACTTCGCGATCGTGTACACTTCTTGAAACTGCTTCTCAAATGCATAACGGCTGATGCACGGGATGACCGAGCTAAATGATTTATAGTCTAATTCTGCTTCTTTTTCAGCTTTATTCTTTATAGCGTTTTCATTCTGCTCAACGAATTATTTTAACGAAGTTTTCGAGTTCACATACCCATCAAAAAACGAATTCATTCTTTCACTTCACTGTGTCGTGGATATTCCAGCCCAAAATATATTCTTCACATAAACTGGTATCCACTTACGTCTTTCCTCGTATAGGGCCTGACAACCATTCATTATTTTCAAGTCCATAACAAGCTATCATTCTCTTCCATTTTTCCTCAAATTCAACTTCTGTCAGTGATTCATAAATAGCATCTATCATAACGCTCTTAATCGAATGATATTCACCATAGCTTCTTAGCTTCTCCGGTATCTTCTTTGTTATGTGCCATAAGCACCATCGATACCGAGTATCAGGAAAGATCAGTGCTATAGCATTTTGCATCGCTCTGTCTTGGTCAGTGATTATTGCTTTGGGGGCACGATCGGACATGCATGACAACCAATTCCGAAAGAGCCATACAAATGAATCTGTATCTTCAGCGGAGAGTAGGCCGCACCCCAACAAGATAGACTGTCCATGATGATTAACACCAACGAAAGGAGCAAACGGCATATCGTACTTATTCGTTAGATATGTCGAGTCGAAAGTAATTACATCTCCGAAACATTCATAGGCTGCTCTACTCCGTGCATCCACCCAAAACACATTGCGAAGCCGAGAATCATCGTCTAGATCTATGGCATAAAAAAAGTTTGTATTTCTCTCTTGCATTCCTCTAAAATAATTACAAATTGCTTCGGCATCACCTTCACCAAGTCGTAACCTGCGGACCTTTTCAATATAATTACGAGCGTCCTTCTCTCCAAATGTTAAGTTCTCGTACCCACCAGCCTCAACAACAAAAGAATTGAAACTTTTATTCAATCTGATTCCGGCACGATCATTAAGATCAAGCCGCCTCTTGACGCTTTCATTTATAACTCGATTGCAGAAAAAAATCGAGACTATAAGGACTTAGGGAATGATTATGCTCAAGTTTAATTTTACTTATTACACAAGATGAATCCAAATTTATTACCACATTTATCCTCGCAGGACAGTCCGTCTTGGCTACCGATGGACGAGGATGAAAATTAGTCACGGTCCGATACACTTTTCCATGACGAGAGCATGCGATTATTAAATACGTAGCCTTGTCATCAATCATTTTAGTAGACCTCCTCACAATTGCAAATCCTAATTGTTGTGCATAATGCTTATAGAAATTATAAACTGCTTCAAAATCAATGAAAGCCATTCCAATTTCTGGTGCCCGAATATTTACACCTCTAACGTCATTGTTTCTTTCTTCATCCATCTAAAAAAATCATCAATTAAAATTATCAGTGTGGCTAGACATATAAAAAAATTTGTCGCTTGTAACACATCATATATAGTCGGAATACAAAATTAGGATAATGGTGACGGGGCAAAATATTTATCAAAATCGATACTTCTAAAGTTATAATGTATATGCATCATTCTATTAAACCCTAAAAATGTATTATTGCGGCGAAAGAAAATAATACAACCATTTCATTATAACATTATGAGCAAAAAAATTAATGACATAATCAATACTTAATCACATTTTATCACATGCACTATTAAATAGCTAAAAAAAATTATAATATAAAAAACTTAAACTTAAATTGTGACAGAGAGACTTGATTACTAGTGAAATCTTAATAAAATTCCTTCACATGAAAGAAAAATTAAACTTAAAAAATTTCAAAACAAATATTAATCAATGACCTATACATCCACCTATTCAAAAAAGAAAAATCCTATTAATAGCAATATATTGTGAGGCATAGAAAATTTTCAATGAAATACAATTATAATAAAAATGCATTATCTGTTACCTAATTGATCATAGTCCAAATCAGTAAAAAAATTACTGAAATAATGCACCATAATTAAAAAATATTAATTTACTCAAAAATACTACATAATATTGGAAAAATAAGTAAAGCAATGAGTTCAAATGAAACAATGAGTTCTTTAATTAGTTCAAGTGCAGAAAATTAAAGAAAAAAATTTTATTTTACTGACGACTGCCTGGGGACGCGGCTATCGTATGCGCCGTACGCGTCAATGGGGCTAAGGATCGCAGCTTGAGAACTCCGGCCGAAAATGAAGGAAGAGAACGTGCGGATGGCCGCACGACACGAGTTCGACGAAGAATCGGCGAGGAATGAAGGAAGAGAGAGAGAGAGAGGAAGCAAAGATGGAGAAAGAGCAGGGAGTGGAGAAGCGGAGGAGTCCTAGAGGAGAAGAGGGACAGAGGGAAACGAGTTCGACGAAGAATCAGCGAGGGATGAAGGAAGAGAGAGAAAGAGGAAGCGGAGGATCTGGAGGAGAAGAGAGAGAGAGGAAGCAAAGATGGAGGAAGAGAGGGAGCGGAGGGCCCAGAGGAGAAGAGGGAAAGAGGGAAAGGGTAGAAAAATTTAAATGGGTGTGATGTTATCAGTATTTTTCTTTTTTTATAAATCGAATTATTCTGGACCGTCGAATCAGCCGGGTGTAAGATATACACCCCCTGCAGAGTTGTACCCCTAGCAACACTCTTTATCTATTTTGCTAACAACATGTAAAAGCCTTATTATAAACAATTTTATGCCTCCCTACCTACCATTATTTAAGAGAGGAGAATTTTTAAGAGAGAGAGAGAGAGAGAGAGAGAGAGAGAGAGAGAGAGAGAGAGAGAGAGAGAGAGAGAGAGAGAGAGAGAGAGAGAGAGAGAGAGAGAGAGAGAGAGAGAGAGAGAGAGAGAGAGAGAGGAATTTTAGTTAATTTGATAAACCACCTAAATAATTCTGAGATTTTTTTTCCTTTTTTAAATTTAACAAAACAATACTTTTGGAAATGAAATCTAAATGCATAACACAATTCTTCTGGGGGCTAAATTGCAAGGTTCCTCATGCATTTTATTTGGTATTTCAATTACCCTTCTACATTAAAAGCTGTTTTCATTATTTAAATTGAGTTTAAAAATTTAGAATGATCGCTAAATTCAACAATAAAATTTTAAATTAACGAGTTCGCTTATAATGATAGTTATATTTAATAAATGTAACTAAATAAATTGCTGATAATGATATGTTGAATTTTTTTCATAAAGATCTGTAAAATCTAATAATTAATTATTTCAAATTTTAGGTATATCGGAGAAAATGACAGAGTACAGTATAAAAATTAATGCAATTTTTAATATGCAAAAATAACTGAGACGCAACGTAAAGTGTGGAAAAGAAATTGCTAAAGAATCATGTGGCCTCGTAACAATAAGTATTTTAAAAATTACTAATTCATAATTAAACGGGAAAAGTAACTTCTTGGATATTAAAATGCAAAATTGTATTCAACAATACTAATTGGATCTAGACCCGAAATATATACAATCCGACATGGTTGACTAACTTAGTCGGACCCGAAAACTAATTGGATCTAGGCCAAAAATTCTATCCGAAAATCAAATCCAAACATATTTTTTTAAAAAAAATTTGGACAAACCAGGTCAACGACCCGATTTCACAATATAGTTTAAGTAGTAAAACTAAATTTTATATCAAATTATTTTTTTAATTTTAAATTATTTATTTTAAAAGAATATATAAAGTGTCTCTAAGGATATTTTTTTTTTTTTTTTTTTTTTTCAAGAGATAGATAGCATGCTATCCGGTTCATTTAATTTTTTAAAAAATAAATTTAGCTGAAAATGTGAAGCAACTTGCGTTAGGGACGGTCGGTGTCTCTATGATTTTGATATTTTCATTTTGCATACCAGAGTCTTGAATTCAAATTTTAATTTAATATAATTTTTTTTTTCGAATTTGACTGAAAAAAGGGGACTAATCATGTCGGACCCAGAGAGAGGACACAATGTGTTGTCTAAAATTTGGGTCGAGGTTGGATCCGTGCACAATGAATAGCTAACTTAAATTTAAACTCAAATTCAAATTCAAATTTAAATTTAAATATTTAATTCGAATTCAAAATTTTAATTCAAACTATAATTTAAATCAAAAGTTTAAACTTAAAGTTGAAATTCAAATTCAAAATTAAATTTAAATTCAAAATTCAAATTTAAATTATGAATTCAAAATTAAATATTTTAATTAAATAAGAAACAAAAATTTAAAGTTGTTTTAGATTTATGTTTGAGGCAATTGACAGTAGGGAGGGGTAATTTTATAATTTTACATAAGTAATAGAATAACTCGTAATCAGGAATATAAAATACTCACCAACCTCCCTAGTAATATTTTAGAAATTATCTTGCGCTATTATAAATAATAATATTGTATTATCAACTGGATAACTTGCAGAATGAACCAAACACAATAATTCTGGCGGAATAATGCGAACCAAATAGGGCGGTAATGTCGTTCGACCCGGTTTTGACCCGGATCCGAATTTTTGTCACCAGTGCGTACTTGTCTTATCGGGTTTCTATAACTAATTTTTGCATGGGCACTTTACCAAATAGAATAATTAGCTTTGTGATGTGGCGAAATTAAAATAAACTTTTTAACCTCTATCTTGTTACATGCGTCTTAATTTTGTGAATCTGGCTAATTAAATTTTGCGATGCGGTCCAAAAAGTTTTTTTTTTTTTTGAGCAAAACTAATTAAATAGAATATATTGACCTTTTTGCATAAAAAATTTACTAGTTTTGGGCTTTTGCAAAATTGGGTCGCTATTTTCGATTTTGCAGATTCAGTCCGAATTTTCAGTAAACTGACCGAAATACCCTTCTTACTTTTTTTCTCTCCTCTTTTTTTTTTCTCTCTCCTTTTTTTTTCTCTCCCTCTTTTTTTTTCTCTCCGAACGGCGGAGGCGGAGGCGGAGGCGGAGGCGGAGGCGGAGGCGGAGGCGGAGGCGGAAACGGCCCGCCTCGCCTCTGCCCCTCACGCTCTTGCCCTCGCACGCGCACCCTCTCCCTCCTCGCCTCCGACCCCGCCGAGGCCGCGCCGCGCCGCGACTCTTTTTTTTTACCTCTCCGACCCTCCTCCACCCGCTGTCCCCACCGCCGCCGCCGGCGACGAAGTGTTTCTTGGGGCCGAGAAGCACGCCGGCGAGGGAGGGGAAAAAAAATAGTTACACTCCGGCGAAGGCGGTGGGTCGTGACAAAAAAAAATTGTAAAGAGAAAAAAAATAATAAATAATAATAAATAATATTTTTTCCTACAGAAAAGACCAAAAATCATAGAAGAAGGAAGAAAAAAATAAAATTGCACTGTTAAAATAATGTTGCACTGTTTTAAAAAAAATTTACACTGTTTTAAATAACTTTGAGACAGAAATTACACTCTTTGAGATGAAAATTACACTTTTTAGACTAAAATTACACTCTTTGTATGAAAATTACACCATTTCTTTTTCTCTTCTTCTTCCTCGTTGCATAATTTCTCCTCGTTGCACCATTTCTTTGCACTCTTTCTCCCCAACCAAACTCGGATCCGGTCACCTCCCTCTCCGGGCCGCGCGGCGCGGGGCGGATCTCGAGGAAGCACTCGGAATCGGGGGGAGGCGGGGAGGAGGAGCACGACGACGACGAGGAGGAAGCCTCAAAGGAGGAGGAGGAGGACGACGACGACGACGGGCGCGGGCGCGGGCGCAGCCGGAGGGGGCGCCGGGCGCGGGCGCAGGGGGAGCGCCCCGTGCGCCCACCCTGGCGGCGCGGGCGCGAAGCGCAGGGGGCGCAGGGGACGCGCCCCCTGCGCCCCCGCCTCCGCCCGGGCCCCCGCCCCCCCCCCCGACCCGGGCCCCCCCCCCCCCCCCCCCCCCCCCCCCCCCCCCCCCCCCCCCCCCCCCCCCCCCCCCCCCCCCCCCCGGGCCCGGGCCCCCCCCGCCCCGCCCCCCCCCGCCCCCTGCGCCCCGCTGGGGTGGGCGCAGGGAGGGGGGCACAGGGGGCGCGTCCCCTGCGTCCCTCGCGCCCCTGCACCTGCGCCCGCGCCCCTGTGCCCGCTTCCGCGCCCCTGCGCCCATGCCCGTCGTCGTCCTCGTCGTCCTCCTCCTCCTTTGAGGAGAAATGATGCAACGAGGAGAAATGGTGCAACGAGGAAGAAGAAGAGAAAAAGAAATAGTGTAATTTTCATACAAAGAGTGTAATTTTAGTCTAAAAAGTGTAATTTTCATCTCAAAGAGTGTAATTTCTGTCACAAAGTTATTTAAAACAGTGTAAATTTTTTTTAAAACAGTGCAACATTATTTTAACAGTGCAATTTCATCTTTTTCTTTCTTCTTCTATGATTTTTGGACTTTCCTGTAGAAAAAAATATTATTTTTTAATTATTTTTAATTTTTTTCTCTTTACAATTTTTTTTGGTCACGACCCACCGCCTTCGCCGGTGTGTAACTATTTTTTTTCCCCTCCCTTGCCGGCGTGCTTCTCGGCCCCAAGAAACACTTCTTCGTCGCCGGCGGCGGCGGTGGGGACGGCGGGTAGAGGAGGGTCGGAGAGGTAAAAAAAAAAAAAAAATCGCGACGCGGCGCGGCCTCGGCGGGGTCGGAGGCGAGGAGGGCGAGGGTGCTCGTGCGAGGGCGAGGGCGTGAGGGGCAGAGGCGAGGCGGGCTGTTTCCGCCTCCGCCTCCACCTCCACCTCCACCTCCACCTCCACCGTTCGGAGAGAAAAAAAAGAGCGAGAGAAAAAAAAAAGAGGAGAGAGAAAAAAAAGAGGAGAGAGAAAAAACAGTTTGCTTAAAATTCGGACCGAATCTGCAAAATTGAAAATAGCGACCCAATTTTACAAAAGCCCAAAACTAGTGGATTTTTTTATGCAAATTGGCCGAATATATTTTGCGTGTTACGGTTTTATAAGAGAAAAAAAAAATCTTTTATATTTTGCTGTATATTTGAATAAAACGCTCTACTTTACATTTGCCCAGACGGTGGACACTGGACAAACCACGTTGGACTTTTTTACAAAATAACTCTCTAAAATTTGTAATTTGTGAAATAATCCTGTCAAATTTATATTCGGCAAACTAATCCTCTCTTCCCGCGTAGGAGCCACGTAGGATTTTTTCTCGAAACGCAGTGAATCGTTCACCGTATTCTGAAAGCCTCCCAGGCCTTTTAAAGACGGTGAATCGTTCACCGCATTTATTAAGACGGTTAACGATTCACCATCTTCATAATTAAATAATGAGGATTATATATGAAAAAGTTAAAAAAAGTGAGATTGTTAGAATTGTACGTGAATTATATGAGAAATAGAAAAAAGTGAGATTGTTAGGATTACACGTGAATTATTAGAATTTTATTTCATTGTTAGGATTGTATGGATAGATTATTAGGATTTTCAGGTTGTTAAGATTATATATGATTTGTTGAAATTTTTACGTGGTTGTTAGGATTATATATGGGATATAGAATGAAACAGCAAATAAGCGAAAGACGGTAAATGATTCACCGCTTTTGTGAAAAATTAGGAAGGCGGTGAATCGTTCATCGTCTTTATGAAGGCGGTGAATCGTTTATCGTACTTAAGAGAAAATTCCAACGTGGCTCCTATTGGCAGAAGGATTAGTTTGCCAAAATTTTTTTTATAGAATTATTTATCTAATTAGAAAATTTTATAGGATTGTTTTGAAAAAAAGTCCAACCACGTTCGTTATTTGCGCGCTTCTTGTTCTGGATTCTTTTGTTGTGTGCTTCTTTATTCATAAAATAGATGATAAATTAAGCTTCCAATTAATTAAAGGCCTTTTTGCAAAAAAAATCCACTAGTTTTGGGCTTTTGCAAAATTGGGTCGCTATTTTCGATTTTGCAGATTCGGTCCGAATTTTCAGTAAACTGACCAAAATACCCTTCTTACTTTTTCTCTCTCCTCTTTTTTTTCTCTCTCCTCTTTTCTTTTTTTTCTGTCGCTATTTTTTTTTCTCTCCGAAGAAGGCGGCGGAGGCGGAGGCGGAGGCGGAGGCGGAACGCCTCGCCTCTGTCCCTCACGCCCTCGCCATCGCCCGCGCACCCCGCCCTCCTCGCCTCCGATCCCGTCGAGACTGCGCCATTTTTTTATATTTTTTTACTTTTATACCCTGGTAAAAAAAAAAAGAAAAGAAAAAAAAAAAACATGGCGCAGGGGGCGCGTCCCCTGCGCCCCCTGCGTCCCCCGCGCCCCCTGCGCCCCCCGGGCCGCGTGCGTGGGGCGGGGGGGGGCCCGGGCCGGGCCGGGCCGGGGCCGGGGCCGGGGCGGCGGCGGCGGGCCGGGCTGGCGCCCATGCGCCCTCGCCCCCAGGGGGCGCGTCCCTGCGCACCTTGCGCCCGCGCCCCCAGGGGGCGCGCAGGGGGCGCGTCCCTGCGCCCCCCCTGAGCCCGCGCCCCCAGGGGGCCCGCGGCCCCTGCTCCCGCGCCCCGCGTTCCCAGGGGAGACCTCCATCGCCCCTCGCCTCTGCGCCGCCGCGTGCGCGCTCCCCGGCGGCGGGGGCGGAGACGGTCGCGCCCTCGTCGCCGACGCGCTGCTCCCGCTCGCCTTCGAGATCCTTGCCCGGAGGGAGGTGGACGAGGAAGAATAGTGCAACGAAGGTGTAAACTGACATCAAAACGGTGCAACGAAGGTCAAAATGGTGCAACGAAGGTGTACGAAGAAGAAGAGTGCAACGAGCTCTACGTTGCACTATTTTGCACCTTAGTTGCACCATTTTAATCTTCGTTGTACTATTTTGGCACCAAAATAGTACAACGAAGGTCAAAATGGTGCAATGAAGGTGGACGAAGAAGAAGAGTGCAACGAGCTTTGCGTTGCACTATTTTGCACCTTAGTTGCACTATTTTGACCTTCGTTGCACCATTTTGGTGCCAGTTTACACCTTCATTACACTATTTTGCACCTTCGTTGTACTATTCTTTTTCGTCCACCTCTCTGCGGGCAAGGATCTCGAAGGCGAGCGGGAGCAGCGCGTCGGCGACGAGGACGCGACCATCTCCGCCCCCGCCGCCGGGGAGCGAGCACGCGGCGGCGCAGAGGCGGGGGGCGATGGAGGTCTCCTCCCCGATGGTCGTGGCGGGGCGCAGGGGACGCGCCCCCTGGGGGAGTGGGGCGCGGGCGCAAGGGGCGCAGGGACGCGCTCCCTGGGGGCGCGGGCTCAGGGGGGCGCAGGGACGCGCCCCCTGGGGGCGAGGGCGCATGGGCGCCAGCCAGGCCCGCCCCCCCCAGGCCCCCCCCCCCCCCCCCCCCCCCCCCCCCCCCCCCCCCCCCCCCCGCCCCGGCCCCGGCCCCGGCCCCGACCCGGTCCCGGCCCGGCCCGTGCCCCCGCCCCACGCCCGCGGCCCGGGGGGCGCAGGGGGCGCAGGGGGGCCTGCGCCATGTTTTTTTTTTTTTCCTTTTCTTTTTTTTTACCAGGGTAAAAGTAAAAAAAAATATATAAAAATATAAAAAAATGGCGTAGTCTCGACAGGATAGGAGGCGAGGAGGGCGGGGTGCGCGGGCGATGGCGAGGGCGTGAGGGGCAGAGGCGAGGCGTTCCGCCTCCGCTCCGCCTCCGCTCCGCCTTCTTCGGAGAGAAAAAAAAAATAGCGACAGAAAAAAAAGGAGAGAGAAAAAATAAGAAAGGTATTTTGGTCAGTTTACTGAAAATCCGGACCGAATCTGCAAAATAAAAAATAACGACCCAATTTTGCAAAAGCCCAAAACTAGTGGATTTTTTTTGCAAAAAGGCCTTAATTAAAACATGAGCTGCCACTCCACCATTAAAATTCTTCTAAAGGCAAGTTCTAACAAGCATTAATTAGTTATTATTATAACGATATAAATATATTATTCCTCAATACCATCGCATCACTAACTAGGTCCCTAATGAAACCACGTGGCACAGGAGACCTTCACCAATGGGACAATGCCAAATGCTTATGAAAATTATTGGATGTGCCCGATTCACCGTAAACCGATTGTAAAATATAAATCAAAAATAAAATTTTGGTTGTGTTCACCGTAAATCGACTGTAAAATATAAATCAAAAATAAAATTTTGGTTGTATATTAAATTATTTAAATATTTTATATCGTATTACATTCTATTTTATAATATTAATTATCAAAACCTCTATCAATCATATAATATTATGTGTTTAAATATTTTCATATTATAAATATTATATAATATGTTATATTGCAATACTAATCATAATGTACACTAGTAGGTGAATGTAATAGTATCTTCTTATTCTAATCAATTTTCATAAGATAACAATTTAAAATAAATACTCTAATTTTAATTTTTTAGTTAGAAAATATAATTATAATATAGATACTAATACTTTTTAGTTTGATTGAATTTTTTATAAAGTTATTAGAATAATTTATAGATTTTTTTTTTCTTTTTAGTTATAAATTATAAAATTTATATTTACAAGATTGGCCATATTCCCACCACGCAAGCGCCACGCGAGCGTGTATGGCGGTGTAGGTTAAGTTGAACACGGTGAACCATTCACCGTATTCTATTATTTTTTTACCACGGTATTACGTAATATTTGGAGTTTAGGGTTTAGGAAAGATACAGTGAATCATGTACCGTATCCAACACGGTGAATGATTCACCGTGTTCAACTTAATCTAGACTGCCGCTCACGTGGCGCTCGCGTGGCGCTCGCGTGGCGGGAATAGAGCCAATCTCGTAAATATAAATTTTGTGGGGCTATTTGTGGGAAAAGAAAATTCTGAGAGGGCTAAATGCAAAAAAACCCCTAAATAATATATGAATACATCTGATTTATCAATAATAAATAAATCACTTTACTGAGGCAGTGATTCAGTAGTTGTTTATTATAGAAGATCACGATTCGATCGGTTCAACTTGATCAGCAGCGACAAAAGCAAAATTATGCTTTTCAAATCTATCTAGAAGTGGACGTCATAAGTTAGTGCAAAATTAATGGAGCTTTAAGCAAATGGAATCCTATCATCACTTCCTCACAATCTCAATGGATATACAAGAATATTAACCTTATCTGAAAGACTTTTGGACCTTGGCACCAAATTTTAGGATTTAGATATATTATAATAAAGTGTATTTATTTTTAATTAATTAAAGTGGAGTCCGTTGGATGTGGCCTACGTGATTTATTCAAGTCGATCCATAAAGATACAGTCAATCTATTTAAGTCGATCTATAAAGATATATTAGATCTTACGGTTAGGATGTATCTGGACACGTCATTGATGGACGGACGTGATTTAACATCCTTACATTAAGTTGTATATAAATACAACATACGGGAGTCCCGGTCTAAACCCTAATCCAAATACCTGTGACGGCTCCATCTCCGGGGATAAGGGAATTAGACTCGAAACGTCCCGCTGTTTTGCAGATCGCGAACGAGGACGAACCACAAGCGAGAATCGTCGACGACAATTATAGTAAAGAAATCGAAATCATGGCAGAAGGTACGATCCTAATTTTCTGATAAAGTTATAACAGAGTCCCCAATACATATCCAAAAAGATTTTCATAAGTCATAAATAAATAAATAATAAAATTGAAGATCTAGGATATATGGTGCCTTTCTTTTCATGTTCTCGCCTTAGAAGCAGAACCATGATACTCAGGCCTTTTAACTTAGGGTGTGTTTGGTTTCACGTAAAACTGCGAAAAAAAAATTTCGGTGGAAAAAATTTTTTTGGAGGAAAATAAATTTTACGCTCTTTAGCGTTTGGTTTGTAGGAAAAAAGAATAGTTTTTCGTTACGGTTGTTTGGTTAAAAGGAAAAGAAAAAAAAAATATAAATAAAAAACTATTATATATATTTTTTATTTTATATATTATATATTATTAATATATAATAATTATCATATTAATATTATAGTTTATATTTGTAAATATATTTGTAAATAAAATATATTTAAAATATATTATACAATAAGTATGCAATATAATATATAATAATATATATATATATTTAATATTTAATACTATAAAATAAATTACTGCATATTTAATAAATAATATTTACAAATAAAATATTATATAATTGTATATTTATATTAAAGATAAAATATTATATATATATATATATATATATATATATATATATATATATATAGAGTCCGGCTACTATCCTCTTAAGAGGATAGAAGCCTTTGTCCTATCAAATCTTTGACCGTTAGATCTAACTTTTAATCATTTTCAACCGTTAGATTATACTATTCAACCAACCACCCACTCAACCCTAGGGGGCCCACTATCAACCTAACCGTAACCACTCTCATCCTAGCCGCACATCTTTTCATCCGAACGGTAGAAAACTTAGGAGGACGAAGACTCCCATCCTCCTAAAATGATAGTAGCTGGATTTTATATGAGTCCGGCTACTATCCTCTTAAGAGGATAGAAGCCTTTGTCCTATCAAATTTTTGGCCGTTAGATCTAACTTTTAATCATTTTCAACCGTTAGATTATACTATTCAACCAACCACCCACTCAACCCTAGGGGGCCCACTATCAACCTAACCGTAACCACTCTCATCCTAGCCGCACATCTTTTCATCCGAACGGTAGAAAACTTAGGAGGACGAAGGCTCCCATCCTCCTAAAAGGATAGTAGCTGGATTTTATATATATATATATATATATATATATATAAGGGGGGGGAGAGATGTCCACCTCTCTCACGCGGTGGTGGAGCGGACCTCGTGGACCGCGCCCCTTTCTTCCCCCGAGCGGTGTGCGCAAACGCGGACGAGCGGAAAACGAAAACTTTGATTTTCCGCCGATCTGTAAAAAAAATTTCCGGGAAAATTTTTTTACGGGCAATCAAACACCAGAAATTTACTTTTCAACCGAAAAAGAAATTTCGGAGTAATTTTACGAGGAACCAAACACATCCTTAGTTAAATATATGGTAGCTATACGCTACCCAAAAAAAAAAAAAGTATAGACCTTTTGCACTTGTGTTTCAAGAGTTTAAATTTTTTTTAAATTTTTGGTATTATAAAAAGAAAAGTTGACAAAATAAGAGAGTGATAATCATACTTAAATGATGGAGTGTAAGATTTACACTCTTTTTTAGAGTGTACATATATTATTTTTCTTAACTTATATAAGGTAGAAATACCAAAATCTTAATAATAGTTTCACATGCAATAAATACAAAGACTATCTTTCAATATACAAGGATTAGTCATTTTGTATGATCGATTTGTCTATACTATCCAAATTTGTTGGATCGAAATTATTAATCTAAAATGCTAAATTCAAATTATTAATACTGATATGCTTAATCTTGCTATCACCGGATGTATATAGCAAAACCGGAAGCAAACAAAATTGAAATATAAGGTCAGATGGGTGTACAACCCCTATAATGGAAATCTTTTCCTATTTCCTTAGATGAATTACTATGGACACGGTGATTTTTGAAGCCGATCTAAATTAATCCTTTCTCTTTTTTTATGGAATAATAATAATAAAAATCCAGCATCTGTGTCGACCTGCTGAATAGGACACAAGGCCACCTATAAGAATTAATATATATATATATATATAGTTGAGCTAGAATACTTCTAAGAGTATCAAGGAGGTGGTGCTTGTGGGTTTATAGCCTTTGGATTGAGATTTGAAGGGTTGGGATGATGGTGGTAGGTGGTGGTAGGTGGTGGTAGGTGGAATAGTGTTTGATCTAAAGGCTATTAGTAATTAAAAAGTAGATCCAAGGGCTAAAAATATGGAAGCACCAAAGGGTTGGTACTTCCAAAAGTATTCTAGCTCAACTCTGTGTATACATATATATACATATACATACATATATATATATACATATACATACATATACATATATATATGTATATATATATATATATGTATGTATGCATGTATATATATATATCTCTATATATATATATATATATATATATAGGCCTTTTTGCATAAAAAATTCATTAGTTTTGGGCTTTTACAAAATTGGGTCATCTTTTTCGATTTTGCAGATTCGGTCTGGATTTTCAGCAAACTGACCAAAATACCCTTATTACTTTTTCTCTCTCTTTTTTTTCTCTCGTTCTTTTTTTTTTTCTCTCTCTAAAGAAAGCAGCGGAGGCGGAGGCGGCCCGCATCGCTCTACCCCTCATGCCCTCACCCTCGCCCTCGCCTGCGCACCCTCGCCCTCCTCGCCTCCGACCCCGCCGAGACCGCGTCGCGCCGCGACTCTTTTTTTTTTTCCCCTCTCCGACCCTCCTCCACCCGCCGTCCCCGTCGCCACCGCCGGCGACGAAGAAGAAGTGCTTCTTGGGGCTGAGAATCACGCCGGCGAGAGAGGGGAAAAAATATAGTTATACTCCGACGAGGGCGGTGGGTCGTGAAAAAAAAATTTGTGGAGTGAAAAAAAAAATAAGAATAAAAAAATAAA
The DNA here is from genome assembly GCA_016920855.1 of Puya raimondii. NCBI lineage: Eukaryota > Viridiplantae > Streptophyta > Magnoliopsida > Poales > Bromeliaceae > Puya > Puya raimondii. The sequence goes on along the minus strand of JABWPP010000050.1, from coordinate 214,282,075 downwards.
AAAATATTTTTTCAAGCCAAAAATCATAACAGAAGGAAGAAAATGATGAAATTACACTGTTAAAATAAATTTACACTATTTTAAAAAAAATTTACACTGTTTTAATGAATGTTGCACTATTTAAGAAAAAAATTACACTCTTTTGAAATTTACACTCTTTAGATAAAGTTGTACTATTTAGAATAATTTTGTACTATTTCTTTTTCTTCCTCTTCTTCTTCCTTCTTCCTCCACTCTCTCTCTCTTTCCTCACACTCCCACGGTGGAGGACGTGGGTGATGGGCCGGTCCGTGGGGTCCGACTCGGCGAAGGGGTTCTCCATGGCGTAGCTGACACCGGCCTGTGCGGCGAGGTGGAGGAAGTGGGTGAAGCGCGTGGCGGCGAAGAGCCGTGCGAGGAGCGCCGCGTCGGCGACATCGCCCTCGACGACGAAGACGCCATGGTTGTCAAGAAGGGCGCCGCGCCACTACAGAAAAAAACGCTCGTAGAGGCAGTTTTATTTATTATAGAGGCGGTTTAAACCGCCTCTACAAATTGTAGAGGCGGTTCCCGCAACCGCCTCTAGACCGCCGCCGTAGACACCGCCTCTACAACGTAGAGGCGGTTTTAGCGACCGCCGGGGGAGCGTAGAGGCGGTATGTAGAGGCGGTTATGACCGCCCAACATTTTTATTTAATTATTTTTTAAATATTTTTTATTTATAATATGTTAATAAATATTAACCTGTAGAGGCGGTTTAAACCGACTCTACAGAAATTAATCTGTAGAGGCGATTTAAACCGCCTCTACAAATATTATTCTGTAGAGGCGGTTTCAACCGCCTCTATACATATTAATATGGATAGGCAATATGTAGAGGCGGTTTCAACCGCCTCTACCATACAAATCATAATAAAAAATTATATTAATATTTATTTTAATTTGTATACATAAAAAAAAATTATATTTCTCATCAAACAACAAAAAACATAATTAACACAAGTCTCAACAAAAAATTAACACAAGTGTCAACAATAACAAAAAAGATATATCAACAACATAAACATTAACACAAGTCTCAACAAGAAATTAACATTTCAATTTTCGATCAAAAGATCCAAAACACAATCTCATTCAATGTATATCCAATAGTATATAGCAAGATATTAAAAAACAAAAAGTCTAAATAGTTTTAAAGGTAGTCAACATTTGAGTTTTCTAGTTTACAAAAATTTAAATGGTTCGATGGTTTCCTTCACTTGTAGGTGCATGACTTGCATTCGATGATTGATGGTTGGAAGAGAATGCATCAATCGGATTGATATTGCCACCCACAACCTATCAAACAATATAAAAATATTAATGGTACGAAAATAGAAAAATATAAATAGTATATATAACTAGTAATAATTTGCTATCGAATTGGTGTACCTGACTATTTGATAGTAGTGTTCTTAGGCGATCCATTTTCTCTCGCATCTCTCTAACGGTAGAATTGAGCGTGTCATCAAATTTGTCTTTCATACGTTCTAATTCCGCTTTTAGCTTTTCTACCTCCTCTGATTGGCTCCCACTTGATCCCGTCATTACAAATATCTTGAACAGAATGTTAAACATTCTTCAGTTATATAACCTTCAATTATTGACCCTTCAGGATGAGATCTATTCCGAACATATGATTTCATTCGTACAAAATTCCTACAATATTAAAAAAATTGTAAAGTTATGGTATAGTTTTACAAGCCATAAGTAGATAAAAAATAAGTAGCAAATTATCATTTACCTCTCCGATGAATACATCCATCTATATTGTACCGGTCCACCGAGTTTTGTCTCCTCTACTAAATGAACCATTAAGTGAACCATAATGGTAAAGAATGAGGGTAAAAAAAAAAATTCCATCTGGCAAAGTGTAATTACAATACGAGATTGTATGTTGTCAAGCTCATGCACATCCAACACCTTCGAACATAATGATTTAAAAAAATTGGCCAATTCAATTGCTATTAAGGTCACTTCCTTTGATGGACTACAACCTTTTAATGCCAATGGTAGGAAAGGTTCTGAAAAAACAACAGAAACTTTGTTTACTACCAATGCATAGTTATGAAGCTAACGATTAATTTAACGATAATAATTAAGTTACTGATAATAAAACTAAAATATTAATAAAAGTTAAGAATAAAAAAGGGAATATAGTATGACTTACCTAATCTTCAAACAGAAGAAAAGTAGAAGATGACCTCAACCGCGGCAGTCCCACAAATGACTTCTTCTCTCACTTTTTCTTCCTAATAGATAATAAAATTTTTGGATCGGATTAGTCGAAGAAGTGAGTATTGGTTAAAAACATCAAAATTTTTAAATATGCACTCATATCCACATTAAATTTTTTTTAAAATGGATCACATAAGGAAGTGGGTATTGCTTAATAGTATCTTGCTTCTAAACTGCATGTAGATCTCCTCTATTATTACAAGTCAAAGCTACAGTAGCATTGTGGGTCCAATTATCATCAAACAAATTCATTAAGAAAGCGAGCATCCACTGTACAATTATTGCGGCAGATACTAAAAGATAAGAGCAAGTAAACACGAAATTTGCTGATAGTGGAAGAACAAAATAACCATTCATATGATGCAAAATATGGTCAATATTGGATTTTTTTTTAAAAAAAAAATACATATTTACATACATACATCATATATATATATATATATATATATATATATATATATATATATATATATAAGGTTTGAACAGATTACAAAGTTGTAGATATTTAGTGATGTACAATACTGTGAAAGAGATTGATAGCATCGAAAATTTATGGTAGGAAATCGACATCAGAGCAATAAAGACATGCATAATATCACATGAGCAATCACACAATGGCATTAAGGAAAGGCATTTGCCAGAGGGAAATGGTGAAGATGCCCCCACCACACGTCAAAAACAATCTGTTCCGCGGGGCGCAGGGGGCTTCAGAGCTTCCGCGCGCGGGGGGGGGGGGGGGGGGGGGGGTGCGGCGCCTCACAGGGGGGGCGGGGGGCTTCCGCGGCCGGGGGGGGGGGGGGGGGGTGGGCTTCCGCGCGGGGTTTGTGGGGGGGGGGGGGGGGGGGGGGGGCGGCGCCTCACAGGGACGGGGCGGGTAGCAGGTTTGGCGGCGGCGGGCCTGGGAGGGGGTCGGGCCTCACAGAGGGGCCTCGCGCAGCCTCAGAGGTGGTGGGGTTCAGAGGGTGGAGGAGGTTCGCACCTAAGATTTGGGAGCGACGCCGGAGAAGAGGGGCCGGAGGGAGGAGCGCGGCAGCCGGCAGGGGAGGGAGCAGACGTGGTCGCCGGCAAGGAAGGGTAGGAGTTTTTTGGGAGGAGAGGGCTAGGTGAGGAGAGATCTTTTGGGGGGGAACTTTAGGGTTTTCTGAAAGGGGGAAGAAAATTAAGATTGGAGGGAAAAAATTTCAGAATTTTTTTTAATTGTAGAGGCGGTCCTAAACCGCCTCTGTAGTGAATCTAGTGAATAGCATAGAGGCGGTTGTTGCAACCGCCTCTTCAGAACCGCCTCTACGATCGTATTTTCCTGTAGCGCGGGCCCACTTTAGGGAGGGGTCGTAGTAGGCGCTGAAGTTGTCGACGCCGACGACGACCCCGTCCCGCCTCGCTGGCGGAGGGCGAGTGCCGCGTGCGAGCCGACGAAGCCTGCCGCGCCGGTCACGAGCACGGAGAGCCCGCGCGCGCTGCGCTGGCGCTGGCGCAGGGGGCGCGGCGAGGGTGGGGGCGCGGGGGCACGGGGGCGCGGGGGAGCAGGGGCCCGCGCGGGGCCCGGGCGGGGCGCACGGGGCGCTGGCGCAGGGGCGCAGGGGGCGGGGGGGGGGTGCAGGCGGCGCACGTGGGCCCCTTCCCGGTCCGGCGCACTTGCCAGACCGGGCTCGACCGGCCCACGTGCACCCCGGCTCGCCCGGGGCTCGCGGCCCACCGCCGCGCCACTGCTAACTCGCCGCGCGTGTTGCTGCGCGAGCATGGCGAGCTGCTCGCCTTGCGGCCCAGCGGTGCCGCCGCCGCCGCCGCCATCAGGTTCGGGTTCGGGTTCTGGGGTGGGGTGGAGGAGGTGGAGGGGGAGGAGGACGCCATGCCGACCATCCAGAACTCGAACTCCGGCGACGCCGACGACGACAACGCCGCGTTGCTGCTGCTCCTCCTCAAATTACACTGGTTTACATCAAAGAGGGTAGGAGGAGGAAGAAGAACAAGAAGAAAAAAAGAAAAAGAGGAGAAAATGAAATAGTGCAAAATTTTCTTAAAGAGTACAATTTTGGCCTAAAAAGTGTAAAACTCATCTCAAAAGAGTGTAATTTCTATCTCAAAATGTGCAATTTTTATTAAAACAGTGCAATTTTTTTTTAAAACGATGTAATTTTATTTTAACGGTGCGGTGGTGGGCGGGTGCAGGGGGATCAGCGGCGAGTGCTGGGGGCTCGCCCGCGAGCGCAGGGAGCAGGGGGCACAGCCCCCTGCGCCCCGCCCCCGCGGGAGCGCAGGAGGCGCGCGGGCGCGGGCGGGCGCGGCGGGGGGGGTGGGGGCGGGGGTGGGCCTGCGCCCGCCCCGCGCGCAGGGCGCAGGGCGCAGGGAACGGGCGCAGGCCCGCCCCGCGCGAAGTGGCGCAGGGGCAGGGCCGCCGCTGCCCGCGCCCGCCCCTGCTTGCGTAGGCCCGCCCCAGCCTGCGCCCGCCCCTGCCCGCGTCCGCCCCCCTGCGCGCCCCGCCCCGCCCGCGCTGCGCCCTCTGCACCCGCGCATGCGCCCCCTGTGCTAGCCGCGCCCCCTGCGCCCGCTCACCACTGCCCCGCGCGCCCCCTGCGCCACCGCGGACGCCTCCCTCCTCCTCCCCTTCTACCTCTACGGCCGCTCATCTTCCTCCGATTTCGACCGCACCGGCCTAAAATTTTTTTGGGAGTGTGAGGAGAGAGAGAGAGAGAGAGAGAGAGAGAGAGAGAGAGAGAGAGAGAGAGAGAGAGAGAGAGAGAGAGAGAGAGAGAGAAAGAGAGGAGGATGAAGATAGAGAGTGGAGGAAGAAGAAAGAAGAAGAGGAAGAGAAAAAGAAATGGTGCAAAATTTTTCTAAATAGTGTAACGTTAGCCTAAAAAGTGCAACTCTCTTTCCAAAGAGTGTAATTTCTGTGTCAAATAGTGCAACTTTCATTTAAAACAGTGCAAAATTTATTTTTAAACGGTGTAAATTTATTTTTAAACGGTGTAAATTTATTTTAACAGTGTAATTTTTTCTTCTTCTTCCTTCTTGTATGATTTTTAGTCTTTCCTGTAGGAAAAATATTTTTTCATTTTTTTATTTTTTTCTCTCTATAATTTTTTTTTTCACGATCCATCCCTCGCCGGAGTGAACTATATTTTTTTCCCCTCTCTCGCCGGCGTGCTTCTCGGCCCCAAGAAGCACTTCTTTTTCGTCGCCGGCGACGGCGGTGGGGACGGCGGGTGGAGGAGGATCGGAGAGAGGAAAAAAAAAAAGTTGCGGCGCGGCGCGGCCTCGGCGGGGTCGGAGGCGAGGAGGGCGGGGGTGTGCGGGTGAGGGCGAAGGCGTGAGGGGCAGAGGCGAGGCGGGCCGTTTCTGCCTCCGCCTCCGCCTCCGCCTCCGCCTCCGCCGCCTTCTTCAGAGAGGAAAAAAAAAGCGAGGTAAAAAAAGAGGAGAGAGAAAAAAAAGAGGAGAGAGAAAAAGTAACAAGGGTATTTTGGTCAGTTTGCTGAAAATTCGGACCGAATCTGCAAAATCGAAAATAGCGACCCAATTTTGCAAAAGCCCAAAACTAGTGGATTTTTTATGCAAATTGGCCATATATATATATATATACTTACATATATATACATACATATATATACATACATATACATACATATATATACATACATATACATACATATATATATATACATACATATACATACATATATATACATACATATACATACATATATATACATACATACATATACAAACATATACATACATACATATATATATATATATATATATATACATATATATATATATATATATATATATATATATATATATATATATATATATATATATATATATATATATATATGTATATCTATACTATATATATAAAAGCGTATAGAAATGACAGACGGAATCAAAAAGAAATAAAAGAATATTCTCTACGAACGGTTATGATCAATTTATTAAAAAAATATCTCAAATAAGAACGATCTATAAATCCAATTCTACGAACGGTTTATGATCAATTTGTTAAAATTATTTCAAATAAAAATAAACGGTTATGATCAATCTGTTAGAAAATAACATTTATATCCATCTATTTTACATTAAAATTTAAGTTTGAGTTTAAATCGTGAATTAAATTAAATTTTGATATCAAATTTGAATTAACAATTACATTTTTTTAATCTATACTATATATAAAAGCGTATAGAAATGACAGACAAAATTAAAAAGGAATAAAAAAATATTCCCTACAAACGGTTATGATTAATTCGTTAAAAAATATCTCAAATAAAAACGAACGGTTATGATTTATCTGTTGAAAAATAGCATTCATATTCATATATAAATCTAATCTTAGGATTTGTTATGATCAATTTGTTAAAAAATATTTCAAATAAAAACGAATGATTATGATCAATCTGTTAAAAAATAACATTTCTATCCGTCTATTTTATATTAAACTTAAAATTTTTGGTTTAAATCGTGAATACAATTTAATTTTTGATATCCAATTTGAATTAACAATTTAAAAAATTTAATTGTAGTGGATCAAAATTCAATTTTTAATTTTAAAGTAAATGTGAATTATATTTTGATATTTTTAGTTTAAAAAACATACTTAAATTTTAGATTCATTAGATATCAAAAAATATATAAAAATATTCAATATATATATAAAAAATAATATAGGATATTACAAATATTTTCTAATGAAATATAACATATGAATTTATAAAATATAAATTTTATTGTAAATTTTTAGATAAATATGATGTACAAATTTATATTAATTTAAAATAAATTAAAATAATTATTACGTGCATTTGCACGTACACTCAACTAGTTATTAATTCATTGAATAAAGTATATCCTGTGAAATAAACTTAGAAGTGTTAGTTTTCTGAGCTGATCATGTGTTGCATGGTATAATAACATTCTCTAATAAATGTTTGAAAAGTCAATCTTGGAAGAAAAGTCAAACTAATATTAGGAGCAATTCATCATTTGGTGTAAAGTATAGGACAAGTTGTAATACTAGGAAATTAAGTTTTAACCCTGTAACGATCCAGCTCACTAACGCTAACAACTTTTTATGTGCAAATCACCTACCAAAGTTGTTTAAGCCCAATTATTGATACTGGATTTTTTTTATCCTTATATACTCCATCACAATTTCTTTTACATGCAACGTGGGACTATTTAGGGTGTCATTAACGCACTTTTTTTTCTTCTTGGATCTTCTAAAGCATGTAAATGGATGTTCTTGGACACTGCATTCTCAAACTAGTCCATAGCGCATGTAATTAGATGTTCTTTGGCCACTACATTCTCAAACTAGTCCAGAGATCAAATTATCGCGAAAGCTTAAATTACTAGGGAATGGTGTTCTATTATTTTAGATTCAACATTTTAAGCCATTGTTGCGATGCCAATTGTTAATGAGTTTTGGTCCAGCCCAAAACCTATATAATTTTAAGAATATAATATATCTTCTGAAATCTATTTGACTTAGAAGGTTTGATGAACCAGCTTTCCCCTTTATTGCCGGTGTGTCCTCCTACAAACTTTTTGTCGGCGATAAAGCCTAGGGAAGAGGGTCCATGCATCAAGGTGGCAGAGGGGCACAAATCTCCACAAGAGCTTAGTCAAACCTCAGACCACTCATTCCTACAGGGATAAAAATTGTATGGGCATCGTCCTCAAACTATAAGTTTAGGGACGATGCCGATGGGCGCCACGTGGCCGGCGCGCGCCCATCCTGCCCCTCCGTCCCTCTCCATCAGCTGCTTTCTCTTTCTCTCTCTAAAAATTGAGGACCATTTTTTTTTTTTTTTTTTTTCGTTTCCGAGGGCGGGGATGGGCGCGCGCGACCACGCGGCGCCCATTGGCATCGTCCCCAAACTTGTTGTTTGGGGACGATGCCCATACAATTTTTGTCCTTCCTACAGGGTGTAAAGCCTGACATGCCTTTAATGAGGCCCACTATGCATACTCAGGTGTTTCTTGGAAGTGGAGAGGCCCCCATCTACATGCACGGGCTGTCTGTGGAGCCTGGGCGTTGGGCCTTGGTCTGGACCCATGCTCCTGGTTCGGGTGGGCGCGGTTTGGTGCACTTCACTTATGAGCTGGACCGTCAGCTGGACACCTGTGGGCTTTGGCGGCCGACTTGATGTTCTTCTAGGAGGTCACAAGGTCGGGGGGGCGACACTGGCATCAACAGCGGTGGAAGCACAAGGAGACTGATGCTCGAACAGGTGCAGCCAACCTCGGACCTTGGAAGTGAGGTCTCCAACGTCCGGGACTCAGACTTTGGCGCGCAATGAAGGGGAAGCGAGGGGTATCCGTGTATGCCGACGGCAGCGACACAGGATTGTAATGACACGACCAGGAGCATCATCCCACTACGCGTCAGTGAGCGACTTGCAACCGCCGTCAAGACCCCAACCTTGTACAAGGCAATGATCGAAAAGGTGAGGATGCGAGAAGGTGGGGATGACACCCTGATGGAGCCTAACTTAAAGAAGATAGTGAACAAGAGCCGCCGGTGCGGGGTGATACTGGGAGATGCTGAGGCGAAGGAACTCGCCGACTTTGTGAACAAATATGGGTAGGAGTGGGGAGCGTTTCGGACAGTAGACAGATTTTGGTGATTTTTTGGTGTTCGGTGTCTATTGTCTTTTCATGATGCGTGTCTGTTCATGGAATGTTCGGGGGCTCAACGACCCGTTTAAGCGTTTTGTGGTTAGGGATGTGATCACGAAGTTGTGTAATGTGGTGGTGTGTTTGCAAGAATCTAAAGTCAATCATGTCTCAGGATCTTTCCTACGTAGCTTTGCTGGCTTGTTTTTAGATAAAAGTGTTTTTCTTCAATCGAACGGAGCCTCTGGGGGTTTGATCACATGCTGGAGCTCCCGTCTTTTCTCTTGCCACGAAGTCATAGTGAGAACGTAGTCCGTTACAGTACTTCTCTCGTTACTTAAGTGTGGAACAAGATTTTATGTTACAAATGTCTATGGGCCGTCTAGCTGGGATGGTAAGGAGGATTTTTTTACTGTGATGTTACATCTCAAAGATTGCTGCAAGGGCAAATGGATTTTGTGTGGCGATTTTAACTGCACTAGAAGCCAAGAGGAACGACGAGGAAAGACTTGGAGTGCTAGAGCGACGACTTTGTTCAACAATCTTATCAACGAACTAGCTATGGTTGATCTACCTATGACTAACCAATCTTACACGTGGTCCAATTTACAGAGCAACCCGACTCTGGCTAGACTTGATTGCTTTCTAGTTTCGACAGAATGGGAACAGGAATTTCCTCTCTCCAAAGTTGACGCACTCCCCAGAGTTACGTCTGACCACTGTCCCATCCTCCTAACAGTCGGAAGAAATGAGATGAGGAAAACGAAGGTCTTTCACTTTGAGGAAGCCTGATTGAACCACAGGGATTTCATATCCAATCTACCTGGTTGGTGGAAGGAGGGTAATCAGAAACGTTCGGCTGTACTAACATTTATGTCGAAGCTGCGTCACTGTCAGGAGAGAATCAAGGAGTGGTGTGCGTCTCAGTTCTATAGTATTAGAGATGAGAAGAATAAGCTGGCGGGGGAGATCCTCAAGATAGATAAAGATGAAGAGCATTGTGATCTTACAAGAAAAGTACTGTTGCAAAGAGAGGAGCTAAAAGAAAAATTACCTTATTTTAAACACCTAGGACAAGGGAGAAATCCAGAAAATTATTTGAATACTATTCTCACACGGAACAATCTATTGTAAACCGACTACCACGAGGGGTAGAAAATCTTTTACCATAAATCTACAACTATACCGTAATTATAAATCCCAAAAAACCACAATTTTATCAATCCAAAACCACCAATCGATGATAACAAGTATTCATAACTGAACCACATGCTAGTCTATTTTATTCAGGATAAATGTAAAGGGAAAGAATAACCAAAATCCAGCGTCGATGAATGGAACCTCTAAAGCTCACTAACTAAACCGCGTTTTATGCACCGTCCCGACCCTCACTGCCCGTGTCACCTGAAAAGGAGGGGGTGAGAAACCAACCTGAGATTTTTCAGTAGATACGACAAGCCGATGAGAGCAAGTGTACTTACTGGCAAACAAAAGATAATATAGCCAAAAAGAGATATGTATACAAGTATAGTAGCAATCGATAATCAACAGGAATAAATAATGATAAAGCACCTACCGCTACTGTAATCAAGATAAATGCATCAACTGTACATATAGTGTGAAAATATCCAATCACTCGCCATATCAGTCTAAAGACCTCAGGCGGATGTCACAAGTTGCTCACCCACCGGCATATAACCCCACCTAAAGCACCTTATATAGGGCTTACGGGTCGGATATGCGACCACTCTTTCAGAAAAAAATATCGTTGCAGTGGCCAAACGGCTGGTGTACGTGACATACTTCATGAGTTGTGACGATCGATGCAATATACTCAATAGCCAACAGAACAGCAACTAGCCGAAATCAAAACCAACAGTAATCACTTGACCAAAATAGGTCACCATGTCTCACAGATACTACTGGCACCAATGAATCAGGTCCAACAGATAAAGCTCATGCAATGACATTAATAAGCACCACTCTACTACTAAATCATGATAGTATATAAGAGCAGAAGGAGAGTAAACAAAAGGTAAAGTCTAGTGATGTAGGGCTCAACATATAATGTGTGAAATCAAGAAAAAGAGAGAAAGGGGAGAACATCACCGAGCTACCACCACAATACCGACTTCGGAAAGAGCACCCACTTGAAACGGACGAAGCACCTAGCTCGAGGTGCACCAGATCGTCAACCGAACCTACGAGGGGTCCACAGAGTCAAGTACTAACCCCAGGTGACTCTAAATAACTAACATATAATCCCAAAAACGATCGAAAAATCGGTTCCTTTACCAATTCCCGAAAACCACCAATTTTTTTTTGAAATGCATCAGAACACTTTCGAAACTCACGAAGGGTCCCAAAAGGTACCGATTCATACCGTAAATCACCTGCTGGCCGGAAACATATCGATTTAGGTGCCTAGGCAGCAAACACATGAACCAATGCTAATTAAGTGTACTAACGGTTCTTGGAACTGCCGATTTTGGCTACGGAACTCTCCACTGCTCACCCACTATCTCCGAACACATGAAACAGTGAGAGCAACAAGCCAACATGGCTCGGCGACAAACACTGACATTCACGTTGATCAAAATGCGAAACCCGAACCAAAATTGCGTTCCACCGGTGACTTTGCTGTAAAACACACCAAAACCCCGATCTGACTTTGTGAGGGCCACCGGACCTAGGACGATCAGTCAAGTGATCCAACACAATGGATTAACGCTACCCAAGGTAGCCCACACGGCCTATTTTGCATATAAATCCCTAACCTAATCCCTATTAACAATTTTATATAGAAAAGTTGAGGTTTTGACTTATTACCAATAACCGCGAGTTTTTTAGACCAACCAGCAGTGTAGGCCGATAGGTCTCGACATGCCGAGACTCGTGCTCGTTGTCCGAAGCATGAACAGAGGCCGAGGAGCGTGCCAGGGCTACGTGAACTGTAGTTCTCTTGGTCACTAGGAGCGACAAAGCAGAAACCACCAATAGAGGCCTCTCCAACAGCAACTAAAGTGAGCACGGATGTCCACAACACTTCTGGAGGATCGTGCTCGCCTTCCGGAGGATCGTTGGCAATCAAAAAGGTCGTAACAGTGAAGCTCAGCCCTGAGAAAATCTGGCAGGGACTAGGGTTGGAGCAGGAAGTCTCTTGCTAGGGTTCTGGTGGCTCAGGAGCGCGTGTGTCGGCCAGGGAAGGGTGCGGCCTGCGAGGGAGGATCAGCGGGGTCGACAGTCGGCGGCGGGAGGTGGTGGCGGTGGCGGTTGAAGGCTCGCGGCCAAACAGAGGGAGCTCGGGCTAAGGATTCAGATTCCGACGATGGGGATTGTTGAGGAAGGTTAGGACAGCACCGGCGGTCTCCTGGGGCCCACCTGAGCCGACAGCGACGGCAAGGGGACAGCAGCGGTGGCTGCAACACCAGCTGCGGCCGAGCCCTTTAAAGGTTAGTTTCAAAGGCTCCACAGGGTTCGGGGTCGATCCGGTGGTGCCGGGCTGCTCGGAGGGAGGTCGCCGGAGCTCCAGGGTGCCGGCGTCGGAGTTCCGACATGGTGCGGCCTAGGAGGAGGGGTTACGGGCTTGGTTGGCTGTGAGGGGAGAGAGAAAGATTGAGAGGAGAAGAGGGAGAGCCTCAACTAGAGCTCCAACAGTCTGAGAGAGGTCACTGGCAGTCGAGGGTGGTGCAGCGGTAAGGGAGTCTCCTATGGTGGCTAGGGCAGAGAGGTAGCGTCTAGGGTTAGGTTTAGTTGAGGAAACCCTAGGTGTTAATATATAGGATTTGAAAAAATTTGCACAAATGTCCTCCAAACCTCAATATTTTCAATTTTGCCCCTGCCAGCATGTGTAAAATGAGAAGAAGTCCCTCCACCTGCGATTTCATGCAATATAATGCATAACATACTGAAACTTTTCCAAAAAATACGAATTTTCATATTTAGGCCCTTCTCGTATTTCACACTTTTTTGTGCAACCAGCTTGCCAGATCTAAAAATGGACTGTGCCAGGACCTCCGGCACTGCCGAACCATTAAACTAGCACTTTCATTTCATCTAAAACAGTCACAGATTCGCGACAAAACCCTCTCTCTTTCTCTCTCCAACAATTGAATATAATTTGATAATTCAAATTCCAATTTGAATTTAAGTAATTTCAAATTTTCAAAATCTCAGTTGTTACACTACATGTACTGGCTCAGCTTGAATAGATTTTGTAGGTTCTACGACTTGTTGCTCTTCAGAGACTCTCTCTTTGAGCACAATTTTTCTTCCACTGGTTGCTTCTTGAATAAACAGTTTTTTTTTCAAGAAAATAGCATGTCGGCTCACAACTACATTGTGATCCTCCGAGATGTAAAAGTAATAACCTAAAGATTCTTTAGGATATCCTATAAAATGAGCCCTCTCAGACCTAGTCTCTAACTTGTCCGCCTGTAGTCGCTTGACGTGGGCCGGACATCCCAAAATCCTGATATGACCAAGATTTAGTTTCTTACCATGCCACATCTCATACAGCGTGGTAGAAACGGATTTAGAGGGAACCTTATTCAATAGGTAGACCGCGGTAAGTAAAATATGTTCCTAAAGAAATAAAGAAAGATCAATGAAACTCATCATATATCGAACCATATCTAATAGGGTTCGATTTCTCTGTTCCGACACCCCGTTGAGTTGAGGTGTTCCAGAAGGAGTCCATTGTGAGACTATGTCATTTTCCTTGAGATAGCTTAGAAACTCCCTACTAAGGTATTCTTCTTCTTGATTTGATCGAAGAATCTTGATGGATTTTTCAGTTTGCTTCTGTACTTCATATCTGAATTTTTTGAACCTTTCAAAAGTTTCAGATTTGCGTCTTATAAGGTAGACATACCCATACTGTGAATAATCATCGGTAAATGTTATAAACTAGAGATAACCACCCCTACCCTACACATCAGATAGGCCACACACATTAGTGTGTAGCAAGACAAATATCTCAGTGGCCCTTTCCCCTTGTCTTACAAAGGGTAATTTGATATTTTTTTTTCTTGAAGACATGATTCACAGACTGGATAAGACTCAGAAGTCAATGAGCCAAGAAGCCCATCTTTCTCCAATTTGTTAATCCTTTCTTCTCCAATATAACCAGGCCTGAGGTGCCACATATACTTTAGGTTCATCTCATCTGTAGGTCTTTTAGATCCAACGACACTTATTGCCTGCTCAGAAATATTCACAGATACATCTATATGTAAATGATAAAGACTGTCAATCGTAAAACCACGGCCAATAATTTATTTCTAAAATGAATTATGAAATAGTCTTTATTAAAATTAAAAATATATTCGTTCTATACTAAAAAAGAAATAGAAATCGAATTCCTACTAGCAACAGGTACATAATAACAGTCTTTAAGTAATAGAACATGTCTAGACGGTAGTCGTAAATGATAGGTGCCAGCAGCCACAGCAGCAACTCTTGCTCCGTTGTCAACCTGTAGGGTCACTTCACCTTCCCTCAGCCCTCTACATTTTCTTAGACCCTGCATTGAAGTACAAAAATAAGAACTAGAACCAAAGTCTATGATCCAAACTGGAAATAGAGGAAACCGTAAGGTTAGTTTCTATTATGAGTATGTTTGACATACCTTCCGAAGGTGTGTCCTTCTTCTTATTCTTTAGGCTCTCCAAGTAGACAGGACAGTTTCTCTTCCAGTGACCGTCAATATTGCAGTGGAAACATTTTCCTTTGTCAACGACCTTCTTCTTAGGAGCTTCCCTCTTGGGCTTGCTCTCCGTCTTTTGTTTCTTTGCGGGTTTTTTCTTCCAATTAGACATTCTTTTGGAAGAGGAAGCCCGCTCCACAGCGAGAACCGAGCTCCTTGAACTTTTCAAAGCCCCCTCTACAGTTACCAACATGTTCAATAACTCAGCGTTGGTGCAGTCAATTTTATTCATATGGTAGTTCATAACAAACTGTCCATATGAATCAGGAAGGGATTGCAGGATCAAATCTACCTGTAATTCCTTATCCATTTTCATGCCGAGCTTCTCAAGCTCCTCGAGATCTTTGATCATTGTCAAACAATGATCATGAACAGATTGTCCTTCATGCATCTTGGTTTTGAAGAGTCTTTTGGACACTTCAAAGCGTACTGATCGGCTTTGCTCACTATACAACTCCTTGAGGTGAGTTAGTATTTCTTTAGCGGTCTTCATATCCTCATGCTGGCGTTGAAGTTCATTTGACATTGACGCCAGAATGTAGCACCTTGCTTTGTTATCGTCATCCATCCATTTTTCCTGAGCTGCCCTTTGGTCAGTTGTCGGACGGTTTGGTAACATGGGAGGGTCTTGGTCGAGAACATAATTAAGCTTCTCAGAACTCAAAACTATTTTTAAGTTTCTAAGCCAGTCTTTATAGTTCATTCCAATTAAGCGGTTTGTTTCGAGAATAGGATAAAAAGGATTGAAAGCAGACATATTGTTCTGCGAAGAGTAAAGATTCAAATTAGATATTTGTATTAGTTTTGAAAATTTTATTTTAGAGACTTTTAAAAGGAAATGGTAGCCTCCCACTAGTTTTTCAAGTCTCTTACATTCTTCGGGTAGAGAAACGAAAACCCAACGCGACAAGGGTTTCGAGTGGGTACTTCTATCCCACCAGTTTAACACACCACCTCACCTGACAGTTATTTGCGACACGTAAATCGATGAATGGACAACTCTTGTCCAATACTTCTCAAGCAAATTGCAGTGATCTTCGGTCTCTAAGTCCTGCAGGCCTCACCTGACAGATATTAGCCTCATTGCTTAGTTAAGTCAGACCCACCGTTTAAAAGCGTAAGCAAAGCCGTCATTAGGTCCCTCACCTGACAGATATTGGTCCCAATCCCATTTTTACTCCGCAGCATCTCATGCTAATAGAATGGTTGTACCTTCCCGATGTAACTAACACTTAACCAGCCGAGCCAGTCAACACCAAAAAAAGGCCCGCACTTCTACAATGGCAGAAGACCGCTCGACTTAATATTTGTGAGGAGATTAACATTTAGGTCTTAAATTTTATTTTAGTTATTTACAGGTCATGCAAATAAAACTAATTCATCCATAAAAAATATAATTTAACTGGTGATGATCATGGATCTTAAAAAGAGGATTGGGACTCGAGCCACTGAGTCGGAATCGGGTCTTAGGGTCATAAATACAAGTACACACATGCCATTGGTTTGATCGCCTTTAACTACTTGATCCGATCAAGGGCTACAACTTAATCCGATCCGGAGCTACAACTTGATCCGATCATCATCAACTTCTTGATCTAACCGCCATCAAGTGCTCGTCTCGATCTAGGCTTATTGTGTGCTTTTGGCTTGAAACCAATCAACCAATGACGTGCAACCATACATTATACAACCAAATAATAAAGATAAAATAATATTAATTACATTCGATAACATTTATCTCTAATCTATTGAGATACATAGGCTTCCAAATAAAATCAGCTTGTGCATGTAGGCATCCAAAACAACCATCTCTAATATAGAATCCTTAATTTAAATAATTTAAAAATTACAGGATTCTACATACACATCATACATCACATGTCGAAAAAAAAAAAAAAAAAGGTTGCTATCCATGATCATCACCCCATATGTATCTCATACATCACATCTACAATTATTCAATTTTGTGTATTCTAATTAATCATTTACCAATGATTCAAAAAATAACTGATGATTAAATCAAAAAAACGGACAGATCTTATCGATCGTTTATGCTAACTAATCAGTTAATTCAAATAATTTCGATCAAAAATTTAATCCGCAAAAATAGCTACTTGATTTCACCAAGAATTCACATCTCATGTGAAAAATCTACAAAATTTTAAAAATAAAGTTTGATCCTATCAAATTTTAATTAGTATTTTAAATAAAATTGATCTTATCAAAATTTTAAAATTAAAGTAAAATTTAAAAATAAAAACTGTACGGACTGCTACAGTAAACGTACGGAGTGCTATAGTAACCATACAGACTGCTACAGTGAATTTTTTATTTTTTTTTAATACAACAGATTAAAAATATAACTTTAAAAAATAATTGATCAAAATTTATGATTTTTTGAATCTAGTGAAACAATCTGTTAATCGTTCAACAGATGAAGAATGATTTAAAGTACCCAAATCTATAATTTTAATCTTAAAAAGTATGAGGGTGGCTTTGATACCATTATTAGATTTTGTGTATGATAAAAATGCAGCGGAAAAGAAAATAGAACAAAACTTGACTTTAAAACGATCACGAAAACATGCAAAATAGGATCTTTCATGTTTTTAAGATTAAAAGAGAAGGAAAGGAAGATCTGATCTTCACCTTTGTACGGGTAGATTTACACCAGAATCTGATGATCGTGGAATTGGTTTTCTAAAACCGCACACGCGTTCGGCCTCTATAGGTATCCACACGAAGTTGTTGATCTGATCGATGTCGTCACCGAGGTACTGGCTCCCTTGCAGAAAACGCATTTCTGCTGATTGATATTCTACTTGAGGAGAGAACAACGAAAAGGACGAGAGGGATGACGGCTAGATTTTTCTGAAAAATTTACGTATCATATAAAGAGGGATATAATCCCTTTTATAACAAGATAATAACCATTAAGGATAAGAACAAATCTAGGGTTAAGTTTATCTTATCCTTAATCCGTTCGATCGATTAAATTCTAATTTAATTCGACTCGAATTCAATCTTAACTTGATCAAATCAAATTGATAATGTAACATTTGCACATAAGACCTCTTAAAACTTACTAATTGTTACTCAGTCCTCTCTTGCAATATTTGCACTTTAATACCATTATCTGTAATAATTATAAATTAGTCCAATTATCAATATATTGATAATTAGGTCCTCCCGCGATTCAAAAATTACCATCCAGCTATTTGATCAGTCACAACCTCTGATTTCTGTGACCCCATAGGTTCTACTCTATCTGATAGTGAGTTATATTGTGATCACCATCAATAATATCATTGAAACTCTTACAGTGGGTCGGAACAATTTCAACTCAGTCCAATAAGAATTACCGATCATTCAGAAAACTCTCGTAGGTCCCACAATCCACCAGTGACGCCTAGCGGCATGTAGTGGCATTTCAGTAGAATGAAATACTAGACCTTTAGGTGCAATTAACGTGTGATACAGTTCTTCTATCATTAATCCCGACTAGACGGAGGTCATAAAATAGCTCGTCAAACCCTATCGTCTGTCATATGTCAAATTTATTCGACTCGAGTTTCGAATATCGGAAACCCTTTTCGTTATTTACTCTACCCTGTCCAAAGTTTTCTAACCTCATAAATCACATAGAACTAACACTCTTATCTACTAAGGGATATAGATTCCATACAGATCCACACCCTATTTCTACAATGAACCAACTACAGCCAACATGCACCACAATGACCCAAATAGTTAGGGACCAAGTGTATATACAGTCAAACTATAGTAACCTCATTGTGAATAGCCGAGGCACTGCAGGTCAAAGGACCAGTCACGACCAGTCACGCTACTATGACATTGAGCAAGTCACTGACGAGTGAGTAAACATCCATATGACTTCTCGTGTTGGTCACGGTCGGTACCCTTGTTCTCTAACAACTATCTATATATTTGCTTCAGTGTCTCCACACTGTTGACTTGAGACTTGTCTACTTTAAGGGAAAGCGACCTGTAAACCAATTTCACCGGATCAATCACCGTCCCCATGATGATCTATCGATCGGGAGTATTTAGAAATTAACCACTAATGACATATGTCTTAAATTCTCAACTCTTGACAATACGTGTCATCATCTTATTAATTTTTTGGACGATTCATGGACATATACACAACATGAATGAAAGTAAAAATCCAAATTTATTTATAATATATAAAATTAAATACAAATTTATATCCTAAAAAGAATACATGTGTCGGCCTGATTGGCTTCTAGAGTATACATCTAACAGATAATATATTAGATATAGCTATTGATGAATATACTGATTGCATACTTGAATTTCTTTTCTATTTTTAACTCTTTCCACAATTGTCTAAAGTTTTTAATTATAAAGTTTTTGTGCAGCTGTGTAATTGTGTTATTTAAGGGGCTTAATCCATATTGGCTAAAAAAGAACTTTATACCTCAATTACAATAACCCAATATCAGACTCAAAAAATTAATGAAACATCAAACGAAAATATGTGCGTACCCGAATGACTAAATGTCTATTTGTGCGTTCAGGTGGAAGAGCACCAGACAGAACCCAAATGACTAAATGCCTATTTGTGCGTTAAGGAGGAAGAACACCAGACAGATCCAAATGGCTTTCAACTTGATAAAGGAAGCAATTAGAATGGAATGTATTTATAGGCAGGTAGGAGGAAAAAAAAAGTCTGATTCTTTACTTGTTATGTTGTAAAGGAACAAATTCAAAAGCAAGCAAAGTAAAGATGCATCTATAGATAGATTTAGTAATTGTATACCAAATTTATTTCCTGTTTTTAACTCTTTATATAAATAATATCATTGCCTTAAATAACACTGTCATATGTTAGCAATTTCACATGCTAGTGGATGGAAAACATTTTAAAGCAAACTAAAGATGCAGAGTTGTGGATTCTTTGATTTGTAGTATTGAATTAACTGATTTCAAAATAAATTGGTTGCTAACCCATGCGCTGCTGCACGCTGATATTTTTAAAAATTTAATTTTAAAAAAAATAGTAAATCAATTTTGAGAAAACTAATTTGTTTTATAAAAATTTAAAATAAATTTAAGACCTATTTTCAGAGATAATTAAGGTTAAACAAGATTTATATATATTATATATAGCTATAGATAGATATGCTGATTGCTAGCTCAAATTTCTTTTATATTTTTATCTTTTATCCCTGTAGCTTAAACCTTTTTAATTGGGAAAAAAGATATAATTGTCTTAAATGAGATTGCTACATGTTAGCAATTCCGATTGCTGCTTGGAGCAGATGCTTTGGCAACAAAAGCATAATTCCTTACTTGCCACTTTGGAGGGGATCCATTCTAAAGAAAATTACAAAAACATAATTCTTTACTTGCCATTTTAGAAAGAATCCAACCAAAAGAAAATTAAAGATATAGGGTTGAAGGCTCTTTGTTTGTATATTTTAGGTCGATCATGTTAATCTAAACTAGTTGTTAAACCATACATTGCATAACTCTCTTAACCTCGTGTGTCTAATTAATCACCGCCAAAAATGCTATAAACATGTAAAGAAATTTAGCCCTATTGTACCTTACATATAGGACTATTCCAAATCTTGGGGTGTCACAATATTACTTTTCCTTTTAAGCCCTGATGTCCTCTTCAGACTCAAACGCACTCACGTACCAGGTGATATGAGGCTCATCTTACTAACCCTATCATTCAGATCCTGATTTAGCCTGTCATTCAGATTGTGGCTCAGCTGAGACTCATCTAACACTTTCGGATAGTTGTTGGTTCTGATACCAACTGTGACGCACCACTTCCAGGGGGGTCACTCCTTCCTAGAACTACTCTAGCCTAGGCTTGCTTAACCCTCTTAACATTTTGGGCCCAACCAGCACCTAAAATGCTATAGCCAGCTTAAAAGATTTAGCCTTATTATACTTTATATATAGGGATATTCCAATTCTTGGAGATGTCACTATACATAAATAATATATTTGTCTTAAATCAGATTGCCATGTAGCAATAAATTGGATTGCCACTTGGCAAATGCAGATGGTTAGACTATGAAAGTATGATTCTTTACTTGTTATTTTGAGAAGTAACATATTTTAATTAAAATAAATTAAAGATGTAGCTCTGAGGATTCTTTGCTTCAATATTCTTGGGTTGATTAATTTTAAAGTAAACATCTCGTTAATTTGTGTATTGCAAACTAGTACTTTTTTAAAAAAATAATAAATTAATTTTAAAAAATAATCTATCTTATAAAAATTTATGAAAAATTTAAGACCTAATTATTTACATAAATAAGTTTTTTTTAAAAAAATAGCTTGGATAAGATTATACAGTAGTTGTAGCTATAGATGGATATACTAATTACACACAATTTATTTTTATAACTGTGGAGCTAAATTTTTTTTTCCAGTACTGTTATTTGTTTGGCAGAAAGTTAATGACATAAAGGGCGCGTTTGGTTCGGGTTATGTAATATTACAGAGTATTTCGACATACCAGGGTATCTTGGACTTCTGAATGAGATTACTACTGATGCTGTATTAACATGTTTGGTTTAAAGCGGTAATGTAATGCTAGATTACAGTGTTTACAGCATTATTATGTTTGGTTCAACCTATAAAACTTAGTAATCATGACAGAAAAGTATAGCCTTTTTCAAAATTACCCTTGTGATTATTACAATATTATTTTTTACTAAAATATAATTTGCATTTGTAAATTAATTATATTAGTAAGTAATCAAATAAAAAGACCAAGAATGGAAAAAAAAATTACGTTGCAAAAAATTAATTTCAACCCGTTAAAAAAATAAATAGAAAATATACTATAACACATAATAAAAAAGCATACAATAACAAATAAATTTCAAGTTAGAAGCTATCTATAAACAAAATTATTAACCAAACATCACATAAAGGCATAATATCAAATATATATTTTTCAAGTCTAATTTCAAACAATGGCATTACCAAGTCAAAATATTAACAAAACACCATATAGAATAAATATTTCATAGAGTCGAAACTTCTACACACATCATAATACCATCCAAAAGTAGAAGTTTAAATACTTACATCAGAAAAGTTTAAAAGTTCTTGTACTAAAAAAAGACAATCCAAAAAGGTCTAACCCAACTAGTGCAACACTAATAACACAATTTCTTCAATCACGTCCACCCAACACACGGAAAATATATTGCTTTCTGTAATGCTCAGGCATACAGTAAAATGTATGTAATTTTGTAGAATCACCCATTAGGATTTCAGTGGCATCTATTATTTGTTTGTCCTCAAGTCCCTCGATCATTAGTATCTCTTCGAACAACTTCTCTTTTTTGGTCTCATTATTTGCCATGAACTGAAAGCAATTAGCAAGCCGACCTAAGTGCTGATTGGCATCGGTAAATGAAGTTTCCAGTGAATGCAAAGTTGAACAAAATTGTTCATTGACCGCATCCTCTCCAAGTGGTGACTTTCGCTTCTTTGATTTTGCCGATGTGCCACCATTCGAAGTATTTACTCGAGCACTACTTTGTTCCATAAAAAACATCTCGACATCAGGATCTTGGGTGGATGCATGTGTCATTAGCTCTTCCTCTTCGATGTTTCTTGTAGCATCAGCAGCAGATTCTGCGCCAGCACCAGTTGCATGATCTTTTCCAAATACAGTTGATAATTGCTCTAAATATGAAAATGGTTTGCCTCTCAAAGGGAGTGAAATGTCTTACGATCCATGCGTGTGTTCTCATAACATGCAAGATCACTATCATAAATTATTCTCCTAATGTACACGTCTTATAAAGCTCCTTTCCATTGCTCGCCTTCCTCCCCAACGGTTCTTATTGTGTTGTCTAAAATTATATAGAATGTGAAGTAATTTTACAACCCGAAGAAGCCTTTGCATATAAACGAATGTGGCAATAATGCTCGCTAACATTGGAAGAGATTCAGGAGAAGTTGGATCCATCTTGATCTATACTAAATTATGACAAGTAGAAATTAACATATAAGTCAACAAGCACTTATCAATAGATATAGAACAACCCAAATGTCGCAAACTCATAAATAACTAACAATATATGCATACGTATATATCTAAAAAAATGAATAAATCTATGCAACTGTAGATGGATAATATAGTATATAAGTAAACTGCCATTTTCTTTTTATAATCAAATTTTGCTAATTATTATTTGAATTAGAATAGGACTGAATGAAACTAGTGGAATTGAACTCCCTAAATAGATAATACACTGTTCCTTTAGATCAACACATTATATCAATTTTAGGGCATCAAAAATAAAAAATAGCAGAGAGAAAATACAAATTAAAAACTAAAACAAAATTAATAGATAAAAAATTAAATAAAAAATTATTACATATACTCAAAAAATTAAACAAGGGTTTTTATTTTTAGCCCAATACATGATTAATTATGGCATAACAAATATATGAATTTGTCCCTAACATTTTCAAATCAGATCTAGGAAAAGGGAGGAAAAAAAAACATGTCTAAAACAAGAGGAATAAGAATAAAAAATGCCAAAGTGATTGTTAAGCATGTCCTGAAAACAAATAGTTTTTAGCAAGAGAGAAGAAGAGATTATACATGTAGACGAAAATGATGAATGGAGGGAACGAGATCGCGAGGATTACCTGGGAGGATGAAGTGAGGGAAGGTGTTCTGCGAGAGAGAGAGAGAGAGAGAGAGAGAGAGAGAGAGAGAGAGAGCGGCGTGAGAGAGAGGGGGCGTACGCGAGAGAGAGAGGGGGGCGTACGTGAGAAAGAGAGAGAGAGCCGCGTGAGGGCGAGAGAGAGCGGCGTGAGGGCGAGAGAGAGATGGAAATGATGCTGTTGTTAGGGTTTGGGGGGGTCTGGAGGGTAAAATTGTCAATTTACATGAGATGCAATATTACCCGCTTAATCCAAGATACACTCCTTCCCCCAGTAATATTTTGGGTGTAATCTTACACCTTCCGGAATCCTACATTACCAAATAAATTACATACAGGATTAACCAAATGCGGTAATCCTGACAGGATTACCTGTAATCCTGCCAGGATAACCCGAACCAAACGCCCTGAAAAGCTAAAGTTTCCTATAGTTAAGATTTTATTATTTTTCACTCTTTTTTTTTGGTAATTGACTCTGGCCCAACGTAGGCCGAAGTCAATTACGGTATTTTGAAAAGTTCAAGTTTCGATTAAATATGGGTTATGATAAACCAAACAACAGAAGTGGGCATTTATAGTGAAAATGAATTCACACCTCTCCACTTTCGGTAAAACAAACAGACCCTAGGTGTCAATAATTTGGCTTGCCGCTCGGTGAAATCAGAAATTTAAGCTGTAAAACTTTGATCCTTTTGATCCGTCGGAGGAGGAAGCAATGCCGCAGCACCTCCCCGATGGATATCTAAAATTAGATGAGAGAAGAAAAATGAGACGAAGAATATATTTTTATGTGAAAGAGTTTCTATATTTACTCTCTAACTGGAATGCCTTTACAAGAGCCAATAGGCCCCCTATTTATAGCCCTTAGGCTTACAAAAGATAAGAACAAAATATTTAAAAATAACAACTTTATTCTTATCCAAATTGGCTTTATCCAATTTGGTTTAACAACCTGATCCATCTAAAACTACCTCGATCCTTATCCTAACCGAAGTAGTTGTAACTGCCTCCGCCTATCCTCAATGGTTGAGACTTATCCGGAATACTGAAGTAGTTGTAACTGCCTCCGCCTTATCCTCAATGGTTGAGACTTATCTGGAATACTGAAGTAGTTGTAACCGCCTCCGCCTATTCTCAATGGTTGAAACTTATCTGAAATTTTTGATCGTCCCGGATCATGGCTCCCCAATTTTGAGAGGAACCAACACCTGCTGGATCTAGAACTGCAAGCAAGGAAACTGAGTTTCTCCAGCTTTCCTTGTGAACCACTTAGCGGCACTTGGCTTTTGACCTTTCCGTCCAATACGGAAGGCTTCACGTTCACCTTTGCGTGTCGTTGTGACCTTGCGTTCTAGAATAGTATCCTCAGCTAGCTGCTCTTCACGTTCTACCACGAGATCCTCCATGGGTGGCAGTACTTCTCCGGGCTCATCGTCTAGCATTGACGGCTCGAAGGACTTTAGATTCTCGATATTGACGACCGAATACATGTTCATGTATGCGGGCAGCTCTAGTTGACACGCATTCTTACCAATCTTGCGCACAATCTTGAAAGGTCCATAGCGGATGGGCTTAAGCTTCTTACCCTCGCCTTCCAAGCGCTCTTTGCTGAGATGGAGCCAGACTAGATCACCCTCTAGGAAGTCGCCTTTCACCCGATGTCGGTCATGTCGTTCTTTATACTTCTGCTGAGATTTTTGCAGTTGTCGTTCCACTTTGCTATGCACTTTCTGAATACCCTCTAAGAACCGTTGTGCCTTCGCTATTTCACTTTCTTCCTTGGTGGTCCGCGGTTGCTCGACCGTGAACGCCAAGTCGAAAGGGCTGGCTGGTAAGTAACCCAAGCACACCTCAAAGGGAGATTTGCCAGTGGAACCGTGTATAGCTCGATTGAAGGCGAACTGCAGGTACGGAAGGCTCTCGTCCTAAGTCTTGGGATGTCGAGCGTTATATCCTCGTAGCAGATGTACAACTGTCCGGTTGACCACTTCTGTTTGCCCATCGGTTTGAGGATGGAAAGCTGTACTCCGTTGTAGCTTTGTGTCCATCATGGACCACAAAGACCGCCAAAAGTTGCTTAGAAAACGGCTGTCACGGTCAGATACAATCGAGCTTGGTAGCCCAAAATGTGTCCAAACGTGTTGGAAGAACAGCCGAGCAGTTTCCTCGCCGGTGATTGTCTTCTTGCACGGCACAAGTACTATCATTTTGGAGAACCGATCGACCTCCACGTAAAGATAGTCGTGTCCCCGTCGGGTCCTAGGAAGGCCTCCTAAGAAGTCCATGGAGATACTTTCCCAAGGACGAGTCGGCACCGGAAGAGGAGTGTAGAGGCCCACCTTTCGATTAGCGGGTTTGGATGTACAGCACAAAACGCATCCCTTCACAAATCGTGCCACAGTTTTGCATGTGAGGCCAATAGACATAGTGCTGGAGATTCTGCAAGATTTTGTTCACCCCAAAGTGACCTGCCACCTTCGAGGTATGGGCTTCTCGGATCCACCGTGCTCGATTACCATCTCTAGGCACACATAGTAGTGCACCTTTGTACAGTAGACCTCCTTGCAAGACAAACTCAGTAGGTTGTCCTGCTTCGATGTCAGCCAGCGCCACTCAAAAATCTGAGTCTTCTGCATACAAACTGGCATAGTCATGAAAATTTGGCTGAATCTGCATTAATGTCGTCAAGCAAAGTGCTGCCACTGGTGGTCGTGATAGCATATCAGCCAGTTTGTTGTGAGCACCTTTCTTGTACTTGATCACCAGATTGAACTGCTGCAAGTACGTCATCCACTTTATGTGCCGCGCCTGTTGCAATTTGGATTGCGTTTGGAGATACTGAAGTGGGCGGTGGTCTGTGTGCACCACTGTCTCCTTGCCTAGGAGGTAGATTCGCCAATGCTTTACTGCCTGGTGTAGTGCCAAGAGTTTCTTGTCGTAAGTCGGGTAGTTCTTTTGAGCTCTTTGAAACATCTCGGAGTAGTATGCCACAGGCCGACCGTCTTGCATCAAGACAGCCCCCATAGCATATCCCGACGCGTCCGTCTCCAACTCGAAAGGTCATTGCAGATTTGGTAGGGCAAGGACAGGCGCCTCGCATATCTTCCGTTGCAAAAGTCAAAACGTGTCCTCATGTTTCGAACTCCATTCGAATTTTTGGTTGGCTTTCGTTAGTGCATGTAGAGGGGCAGCAAGGACAGAAAAATACCGGATAAACTTTCGGACATATTGACAAGCGCCCATGAAGCTCCGCACTTCCACCACATTTTTGGGCCAAGGCCACTCCTTGATGGCCCTGACCTTGTCTGGGTCGATCTGAAGCTCGCCGCCGCCCACCATGAACCCGAGATACACTAGGCTTTGCTTGCCAAATTCACACTTTTTAGGGTTTAAGCGGAGTTGGTGTTCCTCGAGCAGTATGAAAACTTTCTCGACATGGGCCAGATGCTCCTCCCACGATCGACTGTAGATGAGAATGTCGTCAAGGTAGACGATCACGAAGTCATCAAGAAAAGGGCGTAGAACGGCGTTCATCAGCCGCATAAAAGTGGCTGGTGCGTTGCAAAGGTCGAACGGCATGACGAGCCATTCAAACAGGCCTTGTCGCGTCTTGAATGCGGTCTTTCAGGTGTCATCCTCTCGGACCCGAACCTGATGATAGCCTGACTTCAGGTCCAGTTTGGTGAAATAGCGAGCATGCTTCAGTTGGTCCAAGAGATCATCGATCCGCGGCAAGGGGTACCGATTCTTGATGGTGATTTTGTTGAGGGCGCGGTAGTTGATACACATTCGCCACCCACCATCTTTCTTTGGCACCAACACGATCGGGGAGCCACAGGGGGAGCTACTCGGTTTGATAGCACCACTCTCGAGTAACTCTGTCACCTGTCGCTTTATCTCCTCATTCTCCACTACCGAATTTCGATACATGCCGAGATTCGGTAACGGAGCGTCGCTGATCAATTGGATCTCATGTTCCACGGCTCATTTTGGTGGTAGTCCCTGAACTTCTCGAAACAGCTCCTGATGCTCGCCTATCAGCCTGGCGACGTCGTCCGTTCTCTCTTTGCATGCTAGGCTCAATACCTTGTTGTTTGCCTCCTCCGATTCAACTGGCCGAATGACCAGTAAGGCAAACTTTTGACAGGCATTGATCATCCTCTTGGCCTGGCAAGCGGTTATCAGGTCTACAGTTGTTGTTGACAGTGGCTCTGTGGTGAACAAAAACTTTTGTCCATCCTTAATGAATTGATATTGCTGAGGACGACGGAAGAAGATAGCGTCGCGGTCCCATAGGTAGGGACTGCCGAAGATGATGTTGCAAATGTTCAGCGGCACAACCTCGCACACCATTTCATCGATGTAGATGCCAGTCACCGCAAACTTCACCTTGCACTGGTGATCGATCTTCATCTCGATGTTGCTGTTGATCCACCCCAATGGATATGGGTGTGGGTGTGGTGTAGTCGACAAACCCAGTTTTTGAACTAGGTTCTCCGAGATCAAGTTCTTTTGGCTGCCGGGATCGATAATAGCATCGATCACCTCATTCTTGACTTGAAGTTGGAAAGTGAACAACTCCTCTCTCTTATCAGTCGGATTTGACGGGCACAGGCTTGTCTCCTTCGGCATAGCCATCAGAGACAAGCTAGTGTCCGCTTGATCAATCCGTCCGATTAAGGTAGGAGCATCACTTGTCGATGCTACCGTTGTCGTTACCGTTGCTGTTGTGCGTCTGCTACGATCGTCCTTCTTCTTCGGTCTCAACTCTGGATGGAGCTTCCAACATCGATCCTTGACATGTCCTGTGATTTTACAATGATCACAGTACAAATCAGGATCAGAGGGGCCCTTCTTTTTAGAGCCCTTCTTTTTGGCCTTTTTGAAGCCCTCGGCAGACTCCCTAGATGGCTTCTTCCCGCGAGACAGTTTATTCTTCCGCTCGATCGCCATGGCTGTTTGGCTTGCCGAGGCGATATCACGAACACCGAAGAGGCGGAGCTCATCATTGATACGCTCCTGTAGGCCGGCGGTGTATTTGCGAAAAATCTGTGGATGGTCAAGGGAGATACCAAGCGCCAATGCTTGGCGCCGGAAGTCGGTGGTGTAGTCCTGCACGGTCTGGTCGCGCCTTTGGCGCAGGACATGCCAGCGCTTCCATCGCTCTTCTTCATACCCCATAGGGTAGAATTCCTGGCGGATCAGTCGTTTAAACTAACTCCAGGTAAAATCCTCATTGGTGGAAGTTTGGAGAGTGGCCTTCCACCAAGTCAATGCATGACCTACAAGTTTTAGTTTTGCGAAAATTACCTTGTCCGCGCTACTATAGTTGTAGAGGTCGAAGTACGTCTCCAGTTGGTCGAGCCAGGCGTCCAACTTTTCAGCGTCGACAGCACCGTCATAGTTGGGGATCTCGACCTTGGCCTCAACCTTGAACGGTTGTGACCTTCCTTCTGCAAGCGACGGAGCTATGCTTCCGTCATCGTCAGAGTCGTCGTCGTCTCGCGCACCCGAGGTACCCTTGGCAGCGCCCTTCATCGACGTCACATGCGCCTTTGGAGGAGTTCCTGAGAGTCGACCGCTCTTCTCCACCGGTATTGCCGATGGTGCTGCAGATTGGGCCTTGATCCAATCTAAGACGGTCTTCATGTCGTCAGACAACGTCGCAACCTTGGCGGCAAGGTCGGCCGGTGTCGCTATCTGCTCGTCTGCAGACATGGTAGGCGGGCTCTTCGTTTTCCTCGTCGATGGCTTGCGGAAGATGTCGAGGACGGAGAGTTGTTCGCCAGTAGTTTTGTAGACGCTTCTGGTTCGCACCATACACCAGGGTCTGACGCTCTGATACCACTTGATCCGTCGGAGGAGGAAGCAATGCCGCAGCGCCTCCCCGATGGATATCTAAAACCAGATGAGAGAAGAAAAATGAGACGAAGAATATATTTTTATGTGGAAGAGTTTCTATATTTACTCTCTAACTGGAATGCCTTTACAAGAGCCAATAGGCCCCCTATTTATAGCCCTTAGGCTTACAAAAGATAAGAACAAAATATTTAAAAATAACAACTTTATTCTTATCCAAATTGGCTTTATCCAATTTGGTTTAACACCCTGATCCATCTAAAACTATCTCGATCCTTATCCTAACCGAAGTAGTTGTAACTGCCTCCGCCTATCCTCAATGGTTGAGACTTATCCGGAATACTGAAGTAGTTGTAACTGCCTCCGCCTTATCCTCAATGGTTGAGACTTATCCGGAATACTGAAGTAGTTGTAACCGCCTCCGCCTATTCTCAATGGTTGAAATTTATCTGGAATTTTTTATCGTCCCGGATCACCTTTACCTGCCACTTTAAGAAGGAACTAATTCTAAAGCAAACGGCTCGATATTCTTTGCTTCTATATCCTCAGGATGATTAGTTAATACATTATAGCTCCACCGACCGTCCCTAGCGCAAGTGGCAAAGGGTTTGGTGGTTGGTATCTGAGGTTCCGAGTTCGAATCCTAGTTGATTCACATTTCTAGCTAAGTTTATTTCTAAAAGAAATAAACGAAGCGGGTAGCGTGCTGCTACCTTTCTCTCAAAAAAAAAATACATTATAGCTCCAGGGAATCTTGCTATACCAATGCATATGCACAAGGTGCACTCTTTCTATTTGAACTCTTTCACAATACAATTACAGAAGCTACAATACTAGGCATGTACACTTTTACATCAAAATTGTACACAAAATCAGATGATATTCTCGACCAGGATAGTTTCACTTAAGTGGCACTCTAGCTTTGCGAAACAATTTGTGCTCATTGAAGCAACAAACATGCATTCCATTGTAGAAGTTCACCACTCAAACAAATTAAATTAAAGATGCAGCTATAAATAGATTTACTAATTGCATACCAAATTCATTTACTATTTGTCTTATATAAGACTCTCGTATGTGCGAAAATAGAAACTTGGCCTACACAAGTATCATTCTTTGCTTGCCACTTTAGAAAAGAACCCATTTTAAAGCAAACTAAAGATGTAGAGTTTGGGATTCTTTGATTTGTAGTCTTGGATCAATTAATTTCAAAATAAACTAGTCTCTAACTCGTGCATTGCACACAGATATATTTAAAATTTTATTTGTTTTAAAAATAATAAATTAGTTTTCGGAAAACTAGTTAATTTTATAAAAATTTAGAACAAATTTAAAACCTAATTATTTTCAGAGATTATTTAATGAAGGAAGGTTGGATAAGACTATGTCGATTGCTATCACAAATTTTTTTTTCCCCCTATTTTTAACTCTTTCTATAGTAGTTTAAACTTTTTAATTATAAAAACTATAATTGTCTTAAATCAGATTGGCGCATGCCAACAATTTCGATTGCTACTTGGTGAAAGCAGAAGCTTTAGCAAATAAAAAACATAATTCTTTACTCGCCACTTTGGTAAGAAACTCAATTTAATGCAAATTAAAGACATAGGATTGGATTAATTTCAAACTAAACTAGTTGTTAAATCACATGTTGCAAGTGAATAATATTATTGTCTTATTTCATATCGCCATGTGCCAATAATTTGGATTGTTACTTGGCGAAAGTAAATGATTCTGCTACAAAAGTATGATTCTGCTACAAAAGTATGATTCTTGACTTGTCATTTTCGAAAGGAACATATATATTTTAAAACAAATTAAAGGTGTTTGCATTGGGGTTTCTTTGCTTCAATATTTTAATTTGGGTCGACTAATTTCAAAATAAGCGTCTGATTAACCCGTGCATTGCACACCAGTATTTTTTTTTTACAAAAATAATAAATTAGTTTAAAAAAACAATCTATTTATGAAAGTTTATGAAGGATTAGGGCCTAATTATTTACATAGATAAGTTTTTTTAAATATGATTGGATACGATGATATAATATATGTAGTTATAGACAGTGTCGGATCGTTGGCGCTAACCATTAATCCCAAAAGCTCGAGCTGTTAGAAATACGCAACCAATAAAGCGTACAGATACAGCGCCCACGGGTCTCGATTGTTACTCGGCCCGCCCACCCAGCCTCACGCCATTTCGAACATGACTCGGCCCACCCAGCCTCACGCCATTTCGAATATGACTCGGCCCAACATGGCCTCCCGCCACACGGCAGGATGCTGGCCCATTTAAGCCAACAGACAGATATACTGATTACATAACAAATAGATTAAGTAGTAAAGTTAAATTTAATATCAAATTATTTTTCAATTTTAAATTGCTTATTTTAAAAGGATATATGAAGTGTCTCTATGATTTTGATATTTTCATTTTGAATACAAGAATGAATCTTGAATTCAAGTTATCCAACATGTTTATTTATTTATTTATTTTTCTAATGGAAAGGTAACAAGCTACCACTTCGTTCATTTTTTTTTTTCATTATTATTTGTTAAATCAAAAATTTTCATATTAGCAGATAAGAGGGTGAAAAAAACTACAATAATTAATTTTTCATTGTTATTTTCTATCTATTTCTTCTGTAATTGACGTCGCTGCCACCAGTGTGAAGTCAATTATATCTGGTGTTTTGGAAAAATGGAGTTATAGGCGAATGTAATTTACGATGAATCAAATAACGAAAGCAGGTATTTATGCCCCAAAACAACTTCACCTCACTCTACTTTCGTTAAAACCAACATGCCCTAAAAGTTAATTTTCCCTCCTTCGATGTATAAGCCAAGGTTATGATTTGATTGGAAGTTCGCATTTACACAGCCTACGGGCCGGGCGCCGTGCTCGGCCATGGTCTGAAGAAAGGTGACCCGGCCAAATTTTGAATTTAAAAATCAGTTTCGATTCTGTCTAAATTCAATTTTCAATCCAGCTTTCTAGACCAGATTGGAAAAGCGTGAATGGGGAATTCTCATTCTACCCATAAATCAGACTCAAAATAGAACTCCCGCATACCACACACTAACAAACAGAGTCATCCATTAATTCCGATTTTCTTTGCCAAAAACTTTAGCTAATAATAATAATTTAAATAGGACCTTCAAACATTACTTGGCAGATAAAATGTCTTAGATGATATATTACGGGGACGAAAAATCACAACCTACTAATAATATCGATAGTAGAGGAATAGTGTATGTTATCCATTTTTTTGGTTTTGCTAATTCAATTCAAATTTATCCCAGCTATTAACGTAAGACCTAAATAATCATGCAAAAAAGTATTAGAAAACCTTCGCTACATTATTATTTTGTGTAATTTATCCCTTGTGTAACATAAATTAATGCAAATAGAATTTGTTCACACAACTTGGAGAAAACAACCAGTGATAGAGAGTAGAAAATAAGATACAAAAAAATTAATAGATGTTGTCCTTATTGTCATCAAATAAAGAGTCAAATACACACTTAGATATTTTCTTTGTTACATACTCAAGTCTCAAGGAATAAAATATTTTTCACACACGTAGACAAACTCACACCTATAATAATAATTAGAAAATAAAGGACATGTTGCACTGTGGCTAGCTTATTTCTCAAAAGCATTTGGAGAACTCGGCAAACATACGTACATAAAGGCACACGCGATCGAGCACACATGCATGCATGTGCGTACACACAAATACATAATTTATATTTTTAGAGAGAGAGAGAGAGAGATGGTTCACCTTGCATATGAATATCGAAGAAGAGCTGTGCTTCATAAATATCTAGCTTTCATAGGCTTCTTATAATAAGGACAATGTTTTGGGTCGAAGAGAGAAGAGTGGTGGTTGGATTCTAACCCATCATCCCATTGTAGCTTATCCCACCAATCCTTCTCGCAGCTAATCTTCACAGCTCTCACTAGATGAGCGTCCGACCGGCCGAAAAGAGGAAGTTTTTTCAGATTGAAACACCCCCTAATCTTGAGCTCTTCTAGCGACGGAGCACAAATGTTAGGCTCGTAAATGTGCCGTAGCTTCGGAAGCTCTTCTAGATGGATGGACCTCAGTTTCGGAAGTAGTATTGGAGTAGCTTCACTTTTATCTTCACTATCATCACCGGATTTGAAAATTGCCGTTAGATCATTGCAATAATGGATGTTGATTGTTTCCAAGTCGTGTAGCTCCAATAGTGAGGGAAACACATATTCTAGCCTCGTGCAAAACTCCAAGGTACCGTTTGGTTTGGGGATAACGAATTGGGGGATAAATTTTTTTAACCCTGGGATAGGCTGCTATTCTAGGATAGTCAGGGATAAAAGTGAAATAGTGTTTGGTTTGTAAAACAATTAATCTTAGGAATAACAGAAATTGTGTTTGGTAAGTTTATTGGAATAGATGAGAATAGTGACATAAAAGGATAGATTAAATTTGGAAATGCCAATTTTGCCCTTAGCTTTCATCCAAAAATATTTTGTAGCTTTCATGCCAATTTAAGAACTTCAATTCACTGTTAAATATAACTAATGTTGTCAAATTATACAAGAAGGTTGTTAATTACATCAAATTCAACGTTATAACAAAGTACAATGCTACTTAATTACATATATACAGAACCAAATAAAATGAAGGTATACAACAAGAATGTTAATTACAAAATCCCAAAGGCAAGAAAAGATGAAGAAGAGACATTATATTGAAAAATATCAACTAACCAACTCATACAATTACCTGAAACTATTTTGGGTCAAATTAAAATGAATATGAGCATTTCACGACTGCAAGTAACAATGCAACGACTTAAAAACATCCTATTACTGAGAATTTAACAACAAAACAAAGTAGGTTCAATGTGAAGACAAGATAAAAAAAACTAGATAAAGCAAATTACAAAGCATGTTCACACAAATTTTCAAAATTACAGTATTTCCAATATAGCCTCCTATCTATTGTTCCACAGTTGGTCTGTGATCATAGTGCGAAGGGCGTCGCCTCGCCGAGACTCATCTGGGCCAACAGGAGGTGTTGAGTCATCATTTTGGTCGTCTGTGGGGAAATCGTCCATTTGCATGTTGAAGTATCTATCGGTCCCTTGTTGCCTCTTGATGAAATTATGTATCACACAACAGGCAAGTGCAATGCGACACTGTACTTTGTAAGGAAAGGGTGTTGCTTGTCGCAGCACCTTGAACCGTCTCTTCAGGATCCCAAAGGCTTTTTCAACTACATTTCTCAATTGAGCGTGACGATGATTATATAAATCTCGAGGTCCTCGATGCCTTCGTGCCTGTGCATTTACATCGAATTGGCTCAAGTGATATCGCTCCCCTCGATAGGGAGCGAGGAAGCGGTCAGTGTTCGCATAGCCTGAATCGACTAAATAAAATTTTCCTAAACAAATATGAAGCTTTATTAGAATTACAACAATGAAACTTGTATCACACATTAAAAAGCAAAACTTTAGTTACCTTCCGGTACTGTGAAACCGCCGCTCTCACAACACCATCGCAGCACCCTCATATCAGCTGCAGAACCCTCCCACCCGGTGCATACAAATAAAAATTGATGGTCGAAAGAACACGCTGCCATCATGTTGTGAGATGTAAAACCTTTTCGGCAACGAAATCTTGGTTGCTTAGTCTTTCGTACAACCACCGGAATGTGTGTTCCATCTACTGCACCAACTGCATTCTGAAATAAATATTTACATAAATACAATAGTCAGCATCAAATATCTCATAAACAAATAACACAAATTATTCTAATAATTAAAGTACTCAAATTACGGATATAGTTACCTTGAATGGATGAAAAATCAGATTATCTTTTATTCTTGGGTGTACACCAACATTAGATGACGGTGGTTGGATGTAGTCATGTCTAAGTTCCACCACACACACCTCGCAGTACATTATTAAAATGCCTACTAATCGTTTCTCCTGAATGTTGAAATGTTTCAGCTAAAACTCTGTTGGCTACGCCATGACCTATACCAAATAAAAATATACCAAGTTGCTCATCAGCAGTTAAATGCTTTGTGCTTTGTATACAACCCCTCTCAACTAATTCATCTCGAAGCTTTATAAATATAGTGGTAGTCATCCTAAAATGTTGGTATCCTCTATCAGGATGTCCACCCAATATGTCATGAATTAACTGGTGGCCCGTGAACGGCCGTGTTCGACAAGGCTGCTTATAAATTGTGCTGCGGAATGAGAAGTCCCCTTCTTCGATAAGTAACGCATGGACTTCTTCCCAATAGTCTTCTTCCTCGTCTAAGAATGTCATGAGATTGGCAACAAGTGGTGAAGAAAAAGATTGACGAATTATTGCTCCAGCCATGACTGCAAATGAGCAAAAAAAAAACTTTCATAACACAATTATAGCTATAGAGTTATCTATATTGGCTCAATTATAGCAGGTTGCAAGAAAAAAGAAAGGGCAAAGAAGTTGTGAAGCTGAGGCAAGAATGAGGTGCACAAGATTATAAGCGATAGTATTGCAAGCAGTCAAGTAAACAAGTTACCACATTGCAGCTGAAATTCTATATCTGAATCAAAGCTGAATCAAAGTATAAATGGTGATACTTTTTGTCGGCTCAGGGATTAAGGCCCGCAAGCATGAATGGTGGATGCAATACCGTACGAATCGCCGCCCAAATCATTCAAGCCTGCTAGTCTATTATCATCATTGCCGAATTCATTGCCGAATAGACCTATTTTGCTGAATTCATTGCCAAATTCATTGCCAAACTCACCTCGGCTGCTAGTTGGAAGAATAGATGCAGCATAGTTAAGTTGGGAGGTGAAATGTCATCCAGGCGATCAGGAGTAAAAGCAACAATGTTGCAATTACAAGTATAGATGGTGATATATTGTGTCGGCTCAGGGATTAAGGCCTACAAGCATGAATGGTGGATGCAATACCTTACGAATCGCCGCCCAAACCATTAAAGCATGCTAGTCTCTTATCATCATTGCCGAATAGACCTACATTGCCGAATTCATTGCCGAACTCACCTCGGCTGCTGGTTGGAAGAAGAGATGCAGCAGAGTTTAGTTGGAGAGGTGAAATATCATCCAGGCGATCAAGAGTAAAAGCAACTATGTTGCAATTACAAGTATAGATGGTGATATATTGTGTTGGCTCAGGTATTAAGGCCCACAAGCATGAATGGCGGATGCAATTCCTTACGAATCGCCGCCCAAACCATCCAATCCTGCTATTCTATTATCATCATCTTCGAATAGACCCACATGTAGATTTTGATCAGGGAAGAAGAAAGAACTCACCTCGGCTGCTGGTTGGAAGAAGAGATGCAGCAGAGTTACATCTGGGAAGAAGAAAGAACTTACCTCGGCTGCTGGTTGGAACAAACAAACCAAAGATAGCCATACATAAACCCAACTATGAAGTAACCAAGCAGTGAACAAACCCAAGTATGAAGTAAAGATCTGATGCGACAAACCCAACTATGTAGTAAAGAAGCAGTGAACAAGCAAAGCAAAGATAGGTATACATAACTGTAGATGAACTAAACAAATTAGTTATACATGCACTTTACAATCTAATCAAACAAACCAACTATGTAGTAAACAAGCAGTGAACAAGCAAAGCAAAGATAGGTATACATTGCTATAGATGAACTAAACAAATTAGTTATACATGCACTTCAAAAGCTGATCAAACTAACCCAACTATGTAGTAAACAAGCAGTGAACAAGCAAAGCAAAGATAGGTATACATAGCTGTAGATGAACTAAACAAATTAGTTATACATGCACTTTACAATCTGATCAAAGAAACCCAACTATGTAGTAAGAAAGCAATGAACAAGCAAAGTGAAGATAGGTATACATAGCTGTAGATGAACTAAACAAATTAGTTATACATGATCAGGGAAAAGAAAGAACTCACCTCGGCTGCTGGTTGGAAGAAGAGATGCAGCAGAGTTACATCTGGGAAGAAGAAAGAACTCACCTCGGCTGCTGGTTGGAACAAACAAACCAAAGATAGCCATACATAACCCAACTATGAAGTAAACAAGCAGTGAACAAACCCAAGTATGAAGTAAAGATCTGATCAAACAAACCCAACTATGTAGTAAACAAGCAGTGAACAAGCAAAGCAAAGATAGGTATACATAGCTATAGATGAACTAAACAAATTAGTTACACATGCACTTTACAATCTAATCAAACAAACCCAACTATGTAGTAAACAAGCAGTGAACAAGCAAAGCAAAGATAGGTATATATAGTTGTAGATGAACTAAACAAATTAGTTATACATGCATTTTAGAATCTGATCAAACAAACCCAACTATACATAGATGTTGATGAACTAAACAAATTAGCTAAACAATCTAACATAGTATACATGAACAGAGTAAAGATAGGTATATACATGAACTAAACAAAGTAACATAGCTATACATGAGTAAAATAAAATTAGATAACCACAAACTAAGCAATATAAAAGTTAAACATGAACTAAACAAAAACCCTAAACAAAAGCAACTATAGAGATGGAAAATCAAGTATACTACCTTAGCAATCCATGAGTTATATCAAACAAACAACTAAAATTGAAATACAGCAAATAAACTAAAGCATACAGCTAATATAAAAGGGAGACAGCCCATGAGTTCAGGCATGCAGGCATCTTGGCCCACCATGCACACAAAATAGATAATGAGTTTTGCCAACATAAAGCATAAGTACTAAGCGTGAGACCACCAAAATGTGAGATACTTCATCATTATTACTGTGAGCTTAATTTGGAGGGAAAGAAGGCCCTGTCGGAGGAAAGGAATGTATATCAGAAGGATCGGAAGGAGTTCCTGGAGGAAACATGGCTGTACGACTTGGGAAAGATGGTCCAGGAGGGAAAGCTGCACTTGCTGCCGGAAAGGATGATGGTCCAGGAGCAAAGGATGATGCTGCTGTTGGAAAGAAGGGTGCAGTAGGTGGGAACGATGGTGCAACAGGCCTTAGACTAGTGAAAATCTGATGCATGGCAATTTGACGATCTATCCACATATACAGAAAATCGCCATTCAATGCCATGAAAATTGGCCTATTGCGCTCATCTTTTAGAGCTTCACAAACAGCAAGTAAACCATCGGGAGACAACTGAGCGACATTGCTTAACCTTTCCATACACTCCTCTATGGAGTGAATTTTGGGTCTTGCTTGTAACTCACGTTGCATTATAGTTTGTGCTATTTCCGTTCTTTTCTTTCCCAATTCAACAAGCTCATAAATTGCTTCCGTTCGACCGTCATCCTTTCGTCTACGGGTTGAAGATGGTGTAGGGATTGGTGGTGACACTCTCAGCCGCTTCATTGATGAAGTGTGGCCAGAGGCACTACCAGTATGTTGGCTACTTACTTTAATTGGAGTTGGTGTTGGAGATGTTGAATTTGCATCATTACCATCATCTAAATTCTGTGCTAGATTCTCCATGTTGAGCGCAACCGGAGATGATGAAGAGGTGCTACGAACATCCTCATCCATTCGAGAAGTAAACCCATGCTTCCCGGTTGCAGTTGCCTT
Source organism: Puya raimondii (assembly GCA_016920855.1). NCBI lineage: Eukaryota > Viridiplantae > Streptophyta > Magnoliopsida > Poales > Bromeliaceae > Puya > Puya raimondii. The sequence goes on along the minus strand of JABWPP010000050.1, from coordinate 214,243,341 downwards.
TCCCGACAAAAACTCAATAGATTGATATGCAGGAAAAGGTTTGTCCCGACACTTCGCATATGCTGGATTTTCCTATAAAATTATAATTTATTGACGATAAGCTAATAAACTCTACGAAAAATAAAATTTGCTTTATAAAAATTAGTAAAGAAGATAATACTTACCGCTATGATAGCATCCCAATCAGCAGGGTCACCGGCAGTGGGAATGTTTTGGGTGTAGTCCCACCCCCATCCACTTTTATTCGCCAGAGTTTGATACATCAAATATTGACGCTTCAAGACTTTCAACCGATTTTGCAAATGGACTTTGTTAAAGCTCAATTTGGTCTTCTTATTGAAGTTTTGAACCAGTCTACTCCATGCTAATGGGGTAAAGCTCCCATTAACAAAATTTCCAAGAGAATGCTCCTCACTCATTGAGTTCAACATTGCAAAGTCCAGTTTTTGTGTCCAGTTCGAGGATCTTACTCGGCATTTCGATGGTTCTGGCGGTGCCCCATCTAAACTTTCGCTATCAGCAGAGGGAGCATCAAAGCCTTTGTTTTTCAAAACAGGATGCAACGGCTTTTTAAGAGGGGCCATCTGGGATGAACAAGCATAGAAATCATATTTGTATTACTACAAATATATAATTCTGGTTTACCACAATATGTGACTGATAAATTATTTTTAAAAACGCTCAGGGGACAAGGTTATACATGATTCCATGGCGGATGCAATAATTTTAAAAAACCATGCCGCCCCTGCCATGAAAATGTATATTGCCTTTCCCTACATCATTGCCATTATATTTTAAAAACTGTGCCTCAAACTGAACTTGATCAGATCAGGATATAGCTAGCCACTTTCAATTCATCATATGACCTCTTTGCATTCTTACATTGAGTTATGTTCAAAGGGAAGTAATTTCAGCTTCAAATTTTCTTCAAACCGATCGCTATATTAGAAATTTTGCCATACTTGTGTTTCTGGACGGATTATATAAAAACAAATATATCAGGTAGCTTCTGGTTTTATGAAATAAGAAAACTTGCATCAGTTTCAAGTGAACTATTAAGCAAATAAGTTTTAAAACAATGCCAAACACACTTAAAAAAGGGTTCATACTACTACTGAACTATAGAAATAGACTTAACTAGTTAACTTTATCGTTAATGTGTTTACTTGAGAAAAGTTTTAAAAATTTCAATTGTATGAAATGAAGAAAGAACAAGGTTGTTTTCCAAAATATAGAAACTGTATGATGCAGTCATAAGATATGATCAGCAATACATGGGTGCTGTCATAAAATATGGCAATAGGGATATAAAAAATAAAGCATAAATAAAGATGCAAATATTCTATATATCAAAATATTTCTTGAAGCCAAAATCATACAAAACTCAGAAATTGTGGGTTTGTAAAATACCTTAAAAATTGTAAACAAAAAAAAATTATTTAACAGCATGCGAGCAAAAGTGAAAGCAAAAGTGAAAGACAGATCAACAAGAACCCAGAAAATTAGGCTAAAATCCATAAAACCTCACCTCGACGAGATAAATAGAAGCAGAAATTATCAACAGTGAACACTTCTATACCAACACAGATACAGTCTAGATCCAACAGAATAGTAGCAAAGATCAGGATCCAAACAAGATGCACACAAGAACCAGTACCTTCGAATTTCACTCAATTTTATAGACGAAAGGGGGCACAAATAGTCGATGCCTTCTACCTGCAAGGCTGGTGGTCGCACTAAATAGGCGACTTGACAACACAGGGCAGTTGGCGACAAAAACACACCTCAATTTCTTGCCTGAGAAGAACGCACCTCGATTTCTTGCCTCAGATGCCCACAAAAGAGTTTGAGCGAAGGAAGTACCCATTTATACCAGTCAAATCCGAGGGTTTGAGAGAGAGGTTAGCAATGAAAACGGATCTCGACTGGGATCTTCCTCAGAGACTGCGAGAGGAGTATGGAAGAAAAAAATAATAGAAAAGAGGAGTTACCGATGAACGCAGATCTGATACGAGATCTTGCTCATTGATTATGGCCACTGTGAATTGATAAGAGAGGCATAGAGCGAAGGATTTTGGTCGTCCAACACGAGGGGGAGGGAGAGCGGCGGAGTAATGATCGATGAGGGAAGTAGGTGAAGAGCATTAACGAAGAAGAAGGTGAAGGAGCGTGCCCCCTTTTTCCAACCCTTGAGGGAAGTAGGTGAAGACTGAAGAGCATTAACGAAGAAGAAGGCGAAGGACCGCGCCCCCTTTTTCCAACCCTTTTGATGAAGTAGGTGAAGAGCATTAACGAAGAAGAAGGCGAAGGAGCGCGCCCCCTTTTTCCAACCCTTGCCCCTGGGATAAACAGCGGAAATGCCCTATTCCGCTGGTCCCATGGGATAGCTCTTAACGGGTTATCCTTGGATAACCCGTTAAGAGCGGGATTAATTATCCTCCCTCATTTTGCCTCTGTTTGGATGGTTTAGCAGGATAAAATGGTCTAAACCCACTTTATCCTGCTAACCAAACAGGGCCCAAGTAAATATGCTTCAGTTTCCCAATCTCAATCCTTCCTTGTTTATGCAAAGCTTTGAGTCTTGAAAGTTGGCTGAGCCTTATGCTCTCCAAAGAATTAGCTAGAACCGAAAGAGAGAAGATAAACTCCATGTTAGGGCACCTCTCAATGCAGAAACATTTGAGATATTTGAAGTGAACGCCTATGGTAAAATTAGATGTGTTGTCGTGAATGAATAAAGAATTAGCAAATTCTATTATATCCGTAAATCGATATTCCTCTAATATTTGGGAATCGTGACCTCCATCAACCTCTATGTGATTATTTAGGGGCACAGTAGGTGGCGGCGGGTGATGTCGACAGTGACGATCTGTCATAGTATTTAAAACATCTGCATGACATAATGCCGATGTTATAGTAGCATTCGATCCGGTGGTAGTACCAATATTAATACCTCTCTTAGTAGTTGAAGAACTCTTGACATGGATATGGCTGCGGGATTTTGCTCTGCGTAAATCAGGAAAGGCATAACGAAGTGACCGGAAGAGCCTAACATCCCTCACGACCACATGAGCTTGGAATGATCTTTGATTAGCATCATTAGTTCCCTCGGTAAAATCAGGTAAGCTTTGATTTCGAAAGGAATAATCAAGGCACCGATCGACATCGCGAGTACTACCGCTGTTGTAGTTATCCAAGTACAACACATCTAGTTTTTGTCCTTCCTCAAGACAGACTACTCTACGGAGTTGCTGACATCCCAGGAGAAATAATTGCTTCAGTTGTGGGAGTTTGCTGATATCCACCACTTTTATTGCGGTGCATGAAAGATCGAGCACCTCGAGCCCCATCAATTCCTGTATGTCTACGTTCTCCAACTTACGGCATCCTTGTAAGTAGAGCTTCGCGATCAGCTTAGAGCCGCTAAGGTGGAAGATCTTGAGGTTGGGCAAAGGAGCTGCCGCAGGGTCGGCTAGCTCCAACTTTTTTAGTGATGCGCACCTTTGTAGGCTGATTGTTTCAATTGTTGCAGGGAGATTGAAGTTTAGATATACTAACCCCTTGCAATTAGTGAGAATAAGTTCTTTGAGGCTGATTGCCATGGATAGCCTCCTTAGCAAAAATTTGGTGTTGATGCATGCTGTGAGATTGAGCTCCCGGAGGTTAGGTATGAGCTCAAAGGCTTTGCCTGCTAGAAGAAACGTATTGGCATCTGAGTTGTATAAATTTAGGACCCATAAGCTATCAAAAAATATTGGTTCTCGTTGTTCCTCTTGCGCTAACGAGAGAGAAGTTGGATCAATAGAACACTGCTCGGTAATCACTTTGCACCGCACCAGCCTAAGCATTCTCAGGTTGCGAAGACGAAGGAATGAGGAATTTATAGGACTTACTAGGCAGCCGAGAAGGTCTAGAACGCGAATGTTGCTGAAACGGTCGAAGAAGCCATCTGGTAGAGCTTTGGGTGTTTGCTCAAAACGCCCAAAGAAGGATGAAACGTCAGACATGACTGAACTGCGATATACTTTGAAGAAGAAATCCCATGGCTCTAGATTATTATTTTGAGGAGGGCATATTGAAATCCAACGGTAACTCTCCTCCTCCGTTGATGGCTCCTCCGATGATGACTTCTTCGATGGCGGCTCCTCCTCCGATGACGGCTCCTCCTCCGATGGCGGCTCCTCCTTCGATGGCGGCTCCTCCTCCGATGGCGGCTCCTCCTCCGATGGCGGCTCCTCCTCCAATGACGGCTCCTCCGATGGCGGCTCCTCCTTCGATGACAACTTCCTCGATGACGACTTCGCCCAATCTTTTTCTGTGATAGAGTCTATCAATAAAGTTTTCGGGGGCAACAACTCTTTTTCTTTTCCTCTCGGCGTCCAAGTGGAAAAGCTCCGCCAATATTGCAGTTGATATTTTACTATGGGTCCAATCAGCGGAGCTAGTGCTTTCCCAATCTCCCATGCCGCATCTCCCTGTAAAATTTCGTCGCACACAAAATACTTGACAGCAGCTTCCCATGGCCAATCATCGCGGCTAAACGCTCTACACAACAACAGGCCATACCAAAAGCACCGGAGGACTACTTGCGGGGTGGTGCGCAAGCTCCCGCCGCTGCTCTCGTCAATGTAACGGGCAATCTCGACGGCCTCCTTGTACACAAGATCAAGTGCATCTGCTTCGTTCCGTGGGGAAATACTTATGATGTAAGTTAATGGGTCGTCTACCTTATCTGTTGCCTTCGTCCCAGAGGTCCACAAGATTGCGTTGCGGTGCCATGTTCCGATGGGAATGCCCAAATCTTTAGGGTCGATCAATTTGGCATCCGCAAGATCGTCGCAGAGGACGAGCAGCACGCTACGACCCCTCACAGCTCGGTAGATCTCCTCCCTTACCTCCGAAAGCAGGTCTCTTGAGCTGAATTCCTTCCCCTCGAAGTCGTCGTCTTCGTCTGCCGCGTCCAACGCGGCCGTCACCGAAGGAGATAGTAGATTCACCAGCTGCTCCGCCACCGCCCTCTGGATCTCCCTGCGGTTCCGAAATGGTGCGGGCCGCACCACCTTGATCACCGTCTCAAACTCGCGCTCCTCCGACGTCTCGACCGCTTCCGCCACCTCTCGGGGTAAAGCGGTCGCCCCAGCTCCCTTCCATGCCTCCACGTAGATCTTCTGTGCGGACCCACCGAGCAACCTTCCGAGCACATCCTTCTTTAATTCTTCATAGTGGGCTGATGGCGTCGACTTGCCCACACCCATAGGTTAATTTGAATCGATCGTCAATCCATCTCTGGAGAGAATAATATTCACCGAGTTAGTTAATTTGTAGGTACTTATTTTCCTTTTCATAATTAAATCTCCCTACTAATTAAGCTCTACATGGAAATGGACAAAACCTATATATGGATAGAATATATATATATATTATACATAGAGCATTATACGGCTACAAACCTTTTTGATTTATTCAAACAACAAATGGAGAGCCGGAGACCCCCCTCGCCTACTAAAATAGTTTTTTTGAGAGAAAGGTAGCACGCTACCCGCTTTTGTTTATTTCTTTTAGAAATAAACTTAGCTGAAAATGTGAATCAACTAGGATTCGAACTCGGAACCTCGGGTACCAACCATCAAGCCCTTTACCACTTACGCTAGGGACGATCGGTGGTTACTAAAACAGTTACAATTAATACGTAACATATGTCTCCAACTAATAATCTATTTATCTAGTTTTAATATATATATATATATATATATATATATATATATATATATATATATATATATATATATATATATATATATATATATATATATATATATAGTTGAGCTAGAATACTATCGATAGCAAACGGGCACTTTTGTCACCCATTTGTTTTTGATGATGGAGCTTCCAAATCGACGATCGGTACCGTTGAACATGATCTAGAGCATTTAAAGTATCTAGAAACCAAATTTCATGTTTTTTCGATATTATTTTCTTGTCCATCAAGTAGGCACAAAAATGAATGGTTTAAAATAAATATCCTTTAAAAAGTGATGATAGAAGTTTTGTAATCAAGATCAAGAGTATAGATCTTGTTTTAAATAATTTAAAGAATTTTCTAACAAAAATTCAATTGATTTGGATATCTTTACACCGTTAAATAAGAAAACGTCTTATATCGACCATTAAAATTACAAAATTTGAAACATTTTGATCATTAGACCAATAATGTCGAAAAAGCATGAAATTTGGTTTCTAGATACTTTAAATGCTCTAGATCATGTTCAACGATGCCGATCGTCGATTTGGAAGCTCCATCATCGAAAACAAATGGGTGGCAAAAGTGCCCGTTTGCTATCGATAGTATTCTAGCTCAACTCTATATATATATATATATAGAGTCCGGCTACTATCCTCTTAAGAGGATAGAAGCCTTTGTCCTATCAAGTCATTTTGGATGATCGGGACTTCAAATTGATAATCGGCACCATTGAAATTGATCTACACTATTAGAAATATTTAGAAATCGAATTTTGTAATTTTTAAAAATCATTATCAACTCCATCGAAAAGTCGAAAAATAAACGGTAAAAAACAAATGACCTTCTGAAAACAGAGGTTAGACTTTCTCAATTTACGATCGGAGTTATTAAACATTATCTAAATAGTATTAAAAAAAATTTATCAAAAATTCAACCGATTTGGATTACTGTACACCGTTAAACAAGCAAACGGCTCATATAGACCGTAAAAAACTATCAATTTTGTAATTCTTTGATCACTATGTAAATAAATTTAAAATTTAGTTCCTAAATAATTCAAATACTCTAGATCAAGTTCAACGGTTCCGATTATCGATTCGGGATCTCTATCATCAAAAACGATTTGATAGGACAAAGGTCCCTATCCTCCTAAAAGGATAGCAGCTGGATTATATATATATATATATATATATATATATATATATATATATATATATATATATATATATATATATAGAGTCCGGCTGGTATACTATCGGTAGCACGGAGACCTCCGTGCTACCAAGTTGTTTTCGATGATGCGGCTTCTAAATCGACGATCGGCTCCGCTAGACTTGATCTACACTATTGAAAGTGTTTGGAAACTAAATTTTATAATTTTTCGATATCATTTACCTATCAAACGAGTAGTCGAAAAATGAATGGCTGAAAATAAAAATTTCATAAAAAATGATGATAAAAGGCTTAAATTTAAGATCAGAGATACTAATCTTACTCTAAATAGTTCAAAAAAATTTCTATAAAAATTTCATCAGATTTGAATTGTTTTACACCGTTAAACTTACAAACGCATCTCATCTACCATTGAAATTGTCAATTTTGAGACCTTTTGATCACTAGCCAAATAATGTTGAAAAATTATGAAATTTAGTTTCCAAACACTTTCAATAGTGTAGATCAAGTCTAGCGGAGCCGATCGTCGATTTGGAAGCCGCATCATCGAAAACAACTTGGTAGTACGGAGGCTTCCGTGCTACCGATAGTATACCAGCCTAGCTCTATATATATATATATATATATATATATAGAGCTAGTCTCCTATACTATCTATAGTACCGGGGCTCCGGTACTATAGTTGCTTTTTCGATCTTAGGGTGTTCAAATCAACGATCCACACCGTTGAAATTGATCTAGGATATTTGAAGTTCTTAGAAATAAAATTTTATAATTTTTCGACGTAGTTTACTTTGTGATCAAACCGTTTCAAAATTGTCAAATTTTAATGGTTATTATAGCGAGTTTGTAGTTTAACGGTGGAGAAGAATCTAAATTTATTCAAATTTTGATAGAAAATACTTTAAACTACATAGATGAAGGTCAATATCCTTGATCTTGAATTCGAAACTCCTATACTCAAATTTTAAGGATTATTCAATTTCCACCGTTCATTTTGACATGATTTATTTACTAAGTAAACGATATCGAAAAAAACTAAAATTTTATTTCTAAGAACTTCACATACCCTAGATCAGTTTCAACGGTGTGGATCGTTGATTTGAACACCCTAAGATCGAAAAAGCAACTATAGTACCGAAGCCCCGGTACTATAGATAGTATAGTAGCCTCATTCTATATATATATATATATATATGAGTAGGTCTTATATGCTATTAGGACAACGGAGCCCTCCGTGCTCCTAAGCCGTTTTCGATGATCGGACTTTCGAATCGACAATCGGCTCCGTTAGACTTGATCTAGCGTATTTGAACTATCTAGAAAATAAATTTTGCGGTTTTTTGATATCATTTACCTAGTGATCAAAAGAACTCAAAATCAACGGTTGAAAATAAAAATCTCAGAAAAAGTTATGATATAGTACTAAAATTTTCGATCAGTGATATTGGTCTTATTGTAGATAGTATAAAAAATTTTCTATCAAAATTTCATCTGATTTAAATACTTCTACACATTTGAACTTGCAAACGACATACATCAACCATTAAAATTTATTGATTTTGAATCTTTTCGATCATTAGATAAATGATATCGAAAATTCGCAAAAATTATTTTCTAAATACTTCAAATACGTTAGATCAATACACCGGAGCCGATCATCGATTCGAAAGTCCCATCATCGAAAACGGCTTAGGAGCACGAAGACTTTCGTGCTCCTAATAGCACACAAGACCTACTCTATATATATATAATATATTAATATATATATATATTAATTAATTATTAATTATAATATATATATATATATATATAGAGAGAGAGAGAGAGAGAGAGAGCTAGGCTGGTATACTATCGGTAGCACGGAGGCCTCCGTGCTACCAAGTTGTTTTCAATGATGCGGCTTCCAAATTGACGATCGGCTCCGTTAGACTTGATCTACACTATTGAAAGTATTTGAAAACTAAATTTCATAATTTTTCGACATTATTTGGCTAGTGATCAAAAGGTCTCAAAATTGACAATTTTAATGGTCGATGTGATGCGTTTGTGAATTTAACGGTGTAAAACAATTCAAATCTGATGAAATTTTTATAGAAAATTATTTTCACTATTTAGAGTAAGATCAGTACTTCTGATCTTAAATTCAAGTCTTTTATCATCATTTTTTATGAGATTTTTATTTTCAGCCGTTCATTTTTAGACTACTCGTTTGATAGGTAAATGATGTCGAAAAATTATAAAATTTAGTTTCCAAATACTTTCAATAGTGTAGATCAAGTCTAACGGAACCGATCGTCGATTTGGAAGCTGCATCATTGAAAACAACTTGGTAGCATGGAGGCCTCCGTACTACCGATAGTATACTAACCGAACTATATATATATATAGAGTTTTGCTAGAATACTATCGGTAGTAAACCGAGCGGTTTACTACCGATTTGTTTTCGATGCTGGAGCTTCCAAATCGACGATCGGCACCATTGAACATGATCTAGACCATTCAAACTATCTGGAAATCAAATTTCACGCTTTTTTGATATTGTTCTCTTGTCCATCAAGTGAACAGAAAATGAATGGCTGAAAATGAATATCCTATAAAAAGTTATGATAGAAGTCTTGTAATCAAGATCAAGAGTACAGATCTTATTTTAAATAGTTCAAAGAATTTTCTAACAAAAATTTAGTTGATTTGGATTCTTCTATACCGTTAAACGAGCAAACACACCATATCGGCCATTAAAATTACAGATTTTGTAACCCTTTGATCGTTCGGTTAATGATATCAAAAAAGCATAAAATTTAATTTCTAGATAGTTTAAATGGTCTAGATCATGTTCAACGGTGCCGATCGTCAATTTGGAAGCTCCAGCATCGAAAACAAATCGGTAGTAAACGGGGCGGTTTACTACCGATAGTAAGTCAAGCTCTATATATATATATATATATATATAGTAGAGCTACTATACTATCGGAAGCACGAAGGGTTTAGTGCTTCCGATTTTTTTGCCCTTGGATGAAGGTCCTTGATCATTTATAACCATTGGATTAATACTATTAACCAGTGGGGACCACTCAACCCTAGGGGGACCACTTAACCCTAAAGGGGACCGCTATCATCCTAACCGTATAATTCTTGATCCAAGGACTAAAAAGTCGGAAGCACCAACTCCCTTATGCTTCTGATAGCATAGTAGCTCTACACTATATATATATATATAGAGCTAGGCTGGTATACTATCGGTAGCACGGAGGCCTCCGTGCTACCAAGTTGTTTTCGATGATACGGCTTCCAAATCGACGATCGGCTCCGCTAGACTTGATCTACACTATTGAAAGTGTTTGGAAACTAAATTTTATAATTTTTCGACATTATTTGGCTAGTGATCAAAGGGTCTAAAAATTGACAATTTCAATGGTAGATGAGATGCGTTTGTAAGTTTAACGGTGTAAAACAATTCAAATCTGATAAAAATTTTATAGAAAATTCTTTGAACTATTTAGGGTAAGATCATTATCTCTGATCTTAAATTTAAGCCTTTTATCATCATTTTTTATAAAATTTTTATTTTCAGCCATTCATTTTTTGACTACTCGTTTGATAGGTAAATAATATCGAAAAATTATGAAATTTAGTTTCCAAACACTTTCAATAGTGTAGATCAAGTCTAGCGGAGCCGATCGTCGATTTGGAAGTCGCATCATCGAAAACAACTTGGTAGCACGGAGGCCTCCGTGCTACCGATAGTATACCAGCCGACTCATATATATATATATATAAACTACATTAAAGGAGAGTTGGGAGAATTAGAAGAGAAATTGGGGGGACAATTGGCGGAGAGTTGGGAGAATTAGAAGAGAAATTGGGGGGACAATTGGCGGACACGTGTCCCCCCAATCCCTCCTCCCCCAACTCTCCTTATCTCTACTCCTTGCACCTGGTGTAAAAACATCACGTACACCAAATTTAATTTTTTAATAATTAATATTATAAAATTAAAATTTAATTATATAAATGCCATGTACATTGTATGAAAATAAATTTAAAATTTATTTTTTGAAAAGTTACAGAATTTATATTTCTAAAAACAGGTTTTACGAATCGAGTATATAAGTAAATATTATACACCCAATGCATAGAACTATTTCCTCCACTATTCCATCTTTCCAAGAAATTATTTCCCGCAGGTTTATAAGTGCACCACATGCACCATGCACCAAGCACCCAACTTATTAACACTGTAAAATTAAAATCTACTTTGATAGAGGTTATTTACATTATATAGAAAGCCTATGTATAAAAAATTACAAAGTTGAAAATTTTACGGCTGTAGTTTAGAATTGCAGTGTATAAGATATTCTTATACATTCTAGCATTTGTCATTCCGATCCTGACTTAGCCTGTCATTCACCGACCATAACTTAGTCTGTCATTCCGACCATGGCTCAGCCAAAACTCATCTCACACTTCCGGCTGGTGAATCGGCTCTGATACCGAATGTAACGACCCGACTAGCTAGCAATAATAACTCGTTGGACCCACACCACCGGCCCAAAATGCTTAAGCCCAGTTATTATTATTAGGGTGGAGTCCTCTTATATATTCAATGACAACCTCATTCCCATCCGATGTGAAATTATTGGGGTATCACAGATTTCTTCTCTCCTATTTTATCTTTCCACTATTTTACATATTCAAATTATTTTAATAGTTCTTCTCTCTAATATTTTGCTCATGCCCTTATAAAATAATTTAATTACTAATAGCTCTTATAATTTAATTACTAATAGCTCTTCTATTCTTTAGCCAACTTTATTTAAATTATTTTACTTACATTATTTTCTATTTTTTATATTTTTAGTCTTATAAACTTATCTAATTATTAATAAGTGTTATAGAACTTTTTTTTTATTCGTATATTGTGAATACTCATATTATTAGTCATTTACTCACACATGTATCACTATTAATTAGTTAATTACTAATAAGGTCTTACAAAAATTTATGCCACACATATATCTATATAAATTTTTTTTATTAAATTAATTTAATTATTAAAATATTTATTTAAATTAATTAATCAATTAAATAATAAGGATGATATAATTCTACAAAATAAATAAATTAGCTAAATTTTATTATTAAAATATTTTATATCCGCGGCATCGCGCGGGCCTTTAACTAGTAATTATATTATGCCAAGGTGATGGAGAAGAGCCCAATTAGGAATATATATTGAGATATTTGATTAGATATTGCAAATCTTCTGTACTATAAATATGACGATGAAAATATTTTCCTTGCTATTTATTTATTTATTTATTTATTTTACACTTTCTAAATTAATTTTGATTTTTTTTAGAACTAAGTAATTGTAGAAAAAAAAAGATAAATTTTATCAAATTGCTTGATAATTTCATCAAGTTTAATAATTTTAATCACTATTTAGTAAGTACCATTAGACTAATTAGCAGTTAATAATTATATTAGTTCCTCTCCTAAGGTGAACTTTATAATTATACAGTATTTTTGATCGGATGGCATTCACATAGTCCCATAAGACAATAAAATATAAGGAAATTTATTTTTTTCTCTTCCAATTTTGATAATTAAGTATAATGAATGAAGAAAAGATTTAACGAATCTTTAATTTTTTTGTCCTTTTTTTTTACATGTTAGAATACAAAAAATAAATTTATTTATGTTTTAAAACTTTATAAAACTATATGCGATACGTATGACCAAAACGCTTGTGTAACTAATGACTATAATTGAGGAGAAGGATCTATTGAATATTATTTGATAAAATTTAAAAGATATAATTGTCAAAATTAAAAGTTCAGACGTCTATTTACAAAAGAGCTAAAATTCAATTTACTACATGGAACAAGCAAATTTTTTTAATGCAGCCACATATTTTATGTTACTTGTTCTCTTTTCATTTAACATAACTTAATTTTATTTCTTTTTGCTTAGTTTTGATTAAACTGTTTATGTTTCGCTCATAATTTTTCATTCTAAACGCGCATCACAAGCGCAAATTTGCAGGTCTATATATATCTACATCTACATTGTACTATAAGGCAAAAAATTTAATAAACTACACTTGGGCAGTACTAAATATATTTTAGACTCTTTATTAATTGGGATAATATTTAGTATATCCCTCAAAACTTCTGAAATATCATATATATACCTCAACTTTTTTTTTTGTTTCAAATATACCCCTTGTATATTTCTCCATTAAACAAAAATAATCCCGCTGTTAATAGACCTGGCAATCTGGACCCATACCCACGGGTACCCGCAGGTTACCCGTAAATTTGCGGGTATGGGTACGAGCTTTTCCTACCCAAAAAATTATGGGTAAAACATGTGGATACCCATTAAATTGTGGACATTTTGGATAACCCGCGGGAACCCACGGATACCCACATATATATTTTTTAATTAAAAATATATATATTTTTAATTAATTTTTTTTTTTTTTGTTTATCCATCCTAAAAATCCTAACCCTAATTTCTTATCGCGTGTTTTTTACATTATGAAATTTATTCACTTTAAGACTTTAAATATTTTTATTGTATGTTGTGATATTTTAAACAATGAGTTATGTTATACTTTTAAAAAATATATATATATATGTTTTGTATTTAGAAAGTATAGGAGCCAAAAAGAAAAAAAATATTTACGGATAACCCGCATTCCCACCCGCCCACCCGCGGGCGGGTATGGGTAAACATATTAGCTACCAAAAAATTTACTGGTAAATTTTATCCATGCCCATCTAACCCGCTGGTAGAATGACCCGCCCGCGGGTTACCCTACCAGCCCATTTGCCAGGTCTAGCTGTTGATACCCGTTAAGTCATCTCGTATTAAACCGGGATTAAATTTCTACCAAAGTTGAAAAAAAAATCAAAATACATTTTTTACCCCTAACATAAGGGTAAATAAGAAAAATTGATGACGCTAAACGGGTATATTTGAAAAGGTAAAAAGTCAAAATACTTTTTTACCCCTAACTTAAGGATAAATAAGAAAAGTTGGTGACGGTATAAAGAATATATTAGAAAGGGCAAAATAATAATTTCACATAGATAACGAAAGTTCTAATAGTTCATTAATAGAATAACCTGAAACGTTAAAGGAGTATTTTTAATATTAGCCTTCTAAGAGGGATAAATAAAAAAGTCGGAAACTTTTCACAATTGCCACTTATTAATTACTCTATCAATTAAGAAAACCTAAGCTTAAACTTTTTCACGTATTCCACTAATAAATATAATTAAATAAATCCAAATTTAAACTTTCGTAGCCTTTCAGATTCTTTATTAATAAATACAATTTTTTTCAAATTATATAAGATTTTTAAAAACTTTCTCACATAGCTTTAAAATAATTTATGTCGACATTAAAATTTACAAGAAAATTTTCATTTCAAATTAGGGGTGATCAATGGAAAGTTCTATTTTTTTAAAAAAAATTTAGAGGCAATTTTAAACGTGCCCCTCAAAATTTTAAAAAGGGATAATTTCAAAAACCACCCCTGTGGTTTTATGCTTTCTCACTTTAGTACCATGTGGTTTAAAGTGTATCATTTTAGTATCATGTGGTTTCGTTATTCTCTTTTTATCTTTTCGTTAGTTTTTTCGTTAAATTAGTGAGAAAGTTAAAACCGTAGGATAGTAAGGTGAATATTCGATAAACCATAGGTGGGGTATCTGGAGTTTTTTCTATATAATTTAACGAAAAAACTAACGAAAAATAACGAAAAAAGAGAATAACGAAACCATTGGACACAAAAGTGATATACTTTAAACCACAGTATACTAAAGTGAGAAAGCACGAAACCACAGGGGTGGTTTTTGAAGTTATCCCTTTTAAAAATATCTAATATACCTCTTCAAAATTGTCAATATCAATATTACTCCTATATATCTACAAATTATATCGTTAAAAAGACGTGTTTACCCCTCATAATAGTTAATTAACATATAATTTGTAACATTTGATTTAATTTATGTCTCTTAGAATAGCTTTTTTATTTAAGATACCCAAAGTAGTCTAAATGAAAGTAATAAAAATATAAAAATAAAAATACTAATTAATAAAAAATGCATACTCTTTTGAAAATAATATATATTACAGAATTGAAAAGGTAAGAGGGTTAAAATGGATGTTTAAGCCATATATTTTTGGTGAAAATTTAGTTATATGACTGACCATTCCTAGCGCAAGTGGCAAAGGGCTTGGTGGTTGGTACCCGAGATCTCGAGTTCGAATCATAGTTGATTCACATTTCGAGCTAAGTTTATTTCTAAACGAAATAAGGGTAGCGTGCTACCTTTCTCTCTAAAAAAAAAAAAAAAAGTTATATGAGTAGTTTGATAATCTTACTAAATTTAAGAAGTATTTTTGATATTAACAATGTTTGGAGGGTTTCTATGTAATTAGATATGGGTAGAGGGGCACTCATGAAATTAACCCTTAAATTAAATGTTGAGCTTACCACTACTAGTTGGTTGGTCATTTGGTATTTGGTCATTTGGTATTTGGTATTTTCTCCCTCAAAAAGAAAAAAAGAAAAAAAAAACCCTACATAGTTTATACATAAAAATTTATAGATTTTAAAACTATTAAAGAAGCATATCAAATAGTTGAAGAAAATAAGCTGTGTTAAAATAACTTTATATTGGTTTCATAAACACCATCATTTTCATTTGGGTTTTAAGAGTTGTGAGTTTGATTGAACAAGTAAACGGCGATTACAATTAGGCAATAAAAGAATACGAAGAAAAACTGTGAGATCCCAGATAGTTCTATATATAAGATATAATAGGGGTAAAACTCTTAACCCGACTATAATATTTTGGGCGGTGGCTAGGTCCAAGAGGTTAAGATAATTAAGCGTGCTAGGACTGGAGAAGTCCTAGGATGGGTGACCCCTGAGAAGTTGGGGCGTCTCAGTTGGTATTAGAGCCAATTACCAGCCGGAAGTGTGATATGAGTCTCGACTGAGCCAGATTATACAGCGGGGAGAGCGAGACTCTCATGCTGACTGGTGTTGGTAGAGCACGACTCCCCCCAAAAAGTCGGTTAAGGCTAGCGAGACGAGTCTCACATCGCCTGCTACTTGTGAGTCTGAGCCTGACGAGAACGTCAGGGCTTAAAAGGGGAGAGAATGTGAGACCCCAGGTAGTCCTGGAATGGGTGATCCCTGGAAAGTTGGCGCGTCACGAAAACAAAAATAAAGCAATAAAATATTGACTCCCTTTGAAATCCAATAGATATTATATATTATGTGTGTTCAGGCATATAATCACAACAAATTCTCTTAATTACATACAATGCATATTAGAATGTTATTTCCTTCCTTCCTTCGAAGCTTGATTTAATATTTGAATAATTACCTCACATTATTAGGAGTTTCCTTTTTTTTGCACTCGTGTAATCATGTTATTTAAGGGGCTTAATCCCTATTGAATAAAAAGAAGCCTTAAATCTCAATTACAATAACCAATAACAGAATCAGAAAAATAACGAAACAAAAATCAAAAGATAAGTAATAAGAATAATACGAGAAATTAAATATGTGCGTACCCGAATGATTAAATGCCTGTTTGTGTGTTATGGAGAAAGAACCGCAGTGAGATCCAAACGTCTTTGAACTTGCTGAAGAATTAAAGCAATTAGAAAGGAATGTATTAATAAGCAAGTATGCGAAATAAAGTTTGATTCTTTACTTGTTATGTCGGGAAGGAACATATTGTAAAGCAAGCAAATTAGAGAAGTATGTCAGGGACTTAGAAAAAAATTCAGCGCAGTCCGATCCTTGGCCCAACTCCACTAGCGAAGCGGATTGCAAACGGGTTGTCGAGGACTCGAATCCAGCCCACTTTGGAAGAGAAAACTGCTGCCATTATGCTACCATAAAGCCTTAGAAAATTTTTATGAGGCATGAAATTTTCTTTGGCTAAGCATTGATGAGGACACATTATATGCATTCATGTGTGAGTTAGTGGGTGAGTTATGAGGGCCATTATGTGCATTCATGTGTGAGTTAGTGGGTGAGTTATGGTGGCTAGGTTCATTGTATCTCTAAACCTATAAATAGGGGTGTGGCTAAGGCTATTATAGAAAGGGAGAGAATGTGTATGTGTGTGTTGTAATCCTATTTTTCTAAGTAGTGGAGTACTTAATTTTTTTTGGGTTAAACCTCTATCTCTCTCTTCTCTCCTTCTTGCATACTTAATCGCAGGGCGCAGAAGTCCCGACGAGCATCAAGGAGTAAGGCTTACCCATCTTCGAGCAGGAAGGCCGGCGCCGCACGGGCTTTGAACAAAAACGCTAAGGCCGTAACAAGCAGCTATAGATAGATTTACTAATCGCGTACCAAATTTATTTCCTAGTTTTTACTCTTTATGCAAATAATATTATTGTCTTAAATAAGGTTACCATATGGAAATAATTTGGAATGCTGGTGGGCGAAAGTAGAAGCTTTGCTACACAAGTATCATTTTTTACTTGCCATTTCGGAGAAAAAATATTTTAAAGCAAACTAAAGATGTAGAGGTGGGGATTCTTTTATTTGTAGTCTTGGATCAATTAATTTCAAAATAAACTAGTCTCTAACTCGTGCGTTGCACATAAATATATTTTCTTTAAAATAGTAAATTAATTTTAAGAAAACTAGTTATAAAACTTTATAATAAACTTAAAAACCTAATTATTTTCAAAGATAATTTAATTAAAGAAGGTTGGATAAGACTATATATTGATTCCTAGCCCAAATTTATTTTCTATTTTTAACTCTTTCCAGTGTAGTTTAAACCTTTTTAATCATAAAAATATAATGGTCGTAAGTTAGATTGCCGCATGGTGGAATCAGAAGCTTCGGCAATAAAAGCATAATTCTTTACTCGCCACTTTGGTAAGAAACCCATTTTAATGAAAATTAAAGACATAATAGTGTTCGAAACTCTTTATTTCTATGTTCTTGTGTCGATTAATTTCCAACTAAACTAGTTGTTAATCCGTAAGTTGCACATGAATAATATAATTTTGTTAATTAATTAGATTGCCATGTGAATAAGTTGCACATGAATAATATAATTTTGTTAATTAATTAGATTGCCATGTGAAGAATAAATTTTTTCGGTTCGAGGAGGCCTGGCTGAATCACGATGGATTCATTGCCAAATTGCCAGGATGGTGGGTGGAGGTTGCTAACGACAAGTCAGCTGTGCTAACTTTTACAGCGAGGTTGAGACACTGCCGACAAAGGATTAAAAAATAGTGCATGAACGAATTCTACAGCATTAGAGGGTTAAAGAATTATCTAATGGATGAAATTCAGAAAATCGACAAAGCTGAGGAACAAGGTGATCTTGAACCAGAACTACTAACAAAAAGAGAGGAACTTAAAGTAAAAAATTAAGAGGAGTTCTCAGTGACGAAGCTTGTTTGTGGAAAACGCGGGCCAAACAACAGTGGTTGAGTGAGGGTGATGGTAACACAAAATATTTTCATGCTATCGCGAATGACAGACGAAGAGCTAAAATGATTGGAACGGCTGTGGATAACGGCACTGTCTACTCAACCGAAGAGGATAAATCGAACTACTTCTTTCGCGCCTTTAAGGACCTCTTCAACCCGGCTGAAACGGCACCTATGTCCTTTGGGGATTGGAGCGGCCTATTCAATTCAAACCGACTGTCGACTTCCAATCTAACACGGATAACTGAAACCTTTAACATGGATGAAATAAAGCAGGCAGTCTTCCAACTAGGGAGCGATAAGGCGCCGGGTCCTGATGATTTTCCATTAAGATTCTACCAAACCTTCTGGGATACACTCAAGGGGGACATCTTTAACCTATTCCAGGAGATGTATGAGGAAAAGTTGTCCACCGCTCCTATCGATTACACGTTCGTATGTCTAATTCCCAAGAAGAAAGGAGCCGAGCGGGCGAATGATTATCGTCCCATATGCCTGCTTAACGAGATTCAAAAAATCTTATCAAAGGTTGTGGCAAATCGACTGGAAATAGTGATGAATGATCTTATAGCCCCCTCCCAGTCAGCCTTCTTGAAGGGAAGAAATATCACTGATGCGTACGCAACAGTATCAGAACTTATAGGATGGGGCAGCAAAAAAGCAATCGAGGGGATCGGTGTAAAGGTAGACTTTGCAAAGGCCTATGACAGGATCCATTGGCCATTTCTTTTTCGCATCCTACATTGGTGGGGCTTCGACAACAAATGGTGCAGATGGATCGAACTTTGTGTGTGTTATGCGAAAGTAGCCATACTGGTCAACGGTGAGGCGACGAAATGGATTAAGACGAAAAGAGGAATACGACAGGGGGATCCGTTATCGCCCTTTCTCTTCTTATTGGTGGCTGAGTGCCTGGCGAGGATGACTAACGAGGCGATAAATAATAATCTTATCAGTGGAATCGGACCTTCTGCTGCGAGCAGAACTACCCTTATCTAGTTTGCGGATGATACTTTTTTCTTCAGCGAGGCTAGAAAAAGATATGTTAGAAATCTTAGACTTTTGATGTGTCTCTTTGAATGGGCTTCTGGTTTAAAAATCAACAGAGAGAAGTCGGAGTTGTACTATTTAAGACAAACAGAAGGCAGAGCGAACAGACTAGCAAACATACTTGAATGCAGAGTTGGCATTTTCTCGACCAAGTACTTAGGATTGCCTCTTTCTCCTAAACCCCCCTCAAAGGAGGCATGGAGGGGGGTCATCCTGAAACTTCTTCATAGAATTGATGGATGGCACGCCAAACTCCTTTCTAGAGGGGGTAGGCTTACCTTAGTAAATACGGTTCTTTCCAACCTACCTCTATACTTTCTGTCTATATTCAAAGCACCCAAATGGGTTATCAAGCGCATCGAAACACTTCGTAGAGACTTTTTCTGGACTGGCGGAAGAAGTTCTCCAGGTAGGGGTTGTTTGGTGGCATGGAAGAATGTTTGTAAAATTAAGAAAGAAGGCGGGCTGGGCATCTTGGATATAGCCACTATGAATCAAGCCCTCCTAGCCAAATGGTGGTGGAAGTTTCACACGGCACCTCAGTTTAAGTGGAACAAGATTATTCGTGCCTTATACTACCAAAGAAGAATACCGCTGATGGAAGGAAGGTCGTTTAGACCTCTCTCCTACTAGTGGAAGGGGGTCCTTAGTCTAAACGTCATTTTTAAATGGGGAATATGCTATGAGCTAGGCAACGGGAGTTCTATTGATTTTTGGTCGGATCGTTGGTGTGGGGAGACCACTCTGCAACATTCCTACCCTGAGTTTTTCCAGATGACGGTTTGCAAAGAACTGAAAGTGGGAGAATGTTGGGCGAGCGACGGTTGGAACTGGAGTAGAATATTGGGGGATGATACTGACCTGCTACCTGGACTGAGTGCTATCCTTCTTGCGTTTAAGGAAAGGGTATCCGAATTCAGAGTAGATAATAGGCCGGATAGTATATCATGGCGGTGGAGCTCCGATGGGCGTTTCTCGGTGAGATCAACCTATGCAGCGTTAAGTGACGGAGGTTTGAGAGACGCACGCGCAAGCACGATTTGGACATTACGTATACCCCTTAAAGTAAAAGTGTTCAGTTGGCTCGTTGTTAAGAAAAGGACCCTCACAGCTGACAATCTGGCGAAGAGAGGTTGGACTGGTAATACAGCTTGTGTGCTATGTGGGGCGGAAGAGGAAATCGTGGACCACCTCTTCTCACAGTGTGTCTTTAGCAAGTTCATTCTAGTGATGGTTTTGGAGGGCATTCAGGCTAGGGAACTGGGGGAAGACGTGACTTCAGTCTGGGACAGATGGACCCATAGGAACGAAACGCACTCATCAAGAAACAGTCTACTCGTAGTAGTAGGTTGCTGGTGGATCATTTGGAAGGTCAGAAATGATATGATTTTTAGAAAGATCGAACCGGATCCAGGCAAGGTAGTTCTTAAGCTCCATCAGTTGTTGAAGGACTGGGAATACCTCCCCCCTACAAAGCAGCGACTTTAGAGTGTGTGTGTGTGTGTGTGGGTAGTTCTTAAGCTCCATCTGTTTTTTTTTTTTTTTTTTTTTTCACGATCCTCGCATTCTCTGAGGCTCTGATTGCCTCACCCCTGTAACCTAGTTCATCAATCCAATGAATGAAGCAGGTAGCGTGCTACCTTTTTCCTCAAAAAAAAATTAGATTGCCATGTCTCAACAATTTTGGATTAATGCCACTTGATAAACGCAGATAGTTCGGCTATAAAAAAAAATTTGATTCTTTACTTGCCACTTTAGAAAGAAACATATATTAAAACAAATTAAAAATCTAGCGTAACTCCGAGGCATCTCTCCACCTATACCTATGCATATACACAATACACAAGAGGTGCAGTTCTCTCCCCGGATTCCAAAACTTACATGAAATTGTAATCCACAACTATTGTTCTCTGCTCGACTACCTGAAACAAAATTTACAAATATATTTAAAACCTAATTATTTGCAGAGATAATTTTTTAAAATAAGATTGGACATGTAGCATTATATTAGATATAGTTATACACATATATATTGATTGCATAATTAAGGTCTTTTCATGATTTCATCATTTTCGACAATAATTTAAAATTTCTTTAATTATAAAACTATATAATTGTCTTAAGTTAGTGTGATATCTCAATAGTCCCGTACTCCCATATCGGATGGAAACGAAATAATAATTAAAAATATAAGCCACCATGGACACTAACAATAATTACTAGGGCTTAATCATTTTGGGCCGATGGTTTGGGCCGATGAGCTATTATTGCTAGTAGATCGGATCATTACGCATGATATCAATTCATTACATTTGATATCAGAGCCGGTTATGGATCTCATATTGCCTAGCGATTTTGAGCTATATGTGTGATTGGGCTACGAGGCCCTAATCTGATGATCTTGGGCGGAGTCTGTAACACCCCAATAGTCTATCGGATGGGAACGGAGTTGTGATTAGGAATATAAAATTAACTATATAAGATACCATGGATCCTAGTAATAATTACTGGGCTTAAGCATTTTGGGCTAGTGAGTTGGGTCGTTACAGTTAGATTGTCGCGTATCAATAATTTGACTTGCCACTTGGCGAAAGTAGAAGCTTCGGCTACAAAAGTATGATCGATTTATTTATTTATTTATTTATTTATTTATTTCACTTGCCACTTTGTAGGGTTAGGGATTCTTTGCTTTAATATCCTTGGGGCAATTAGCTTAAAATTTTTTAAATTATAAATAACATAATTGTCTTAAATAAGAATCTCATGTGTCAACAACTTAACTTAGCCACTTGGCGAAAATACAAGCTTTAGTTACAAAAGTATAATTCTTTGCTCGTCACTTTGGAAATAAACTCATTTGAAAGCAAGTTAAAGATTAAAGATGTAGAGTTGGAGATTCTTTGCTTCGATATTCTTAGGTCAATTAATTTCAAAATAAAATACCCATTAACGAACACTTTTAAGATTTTTTTACTTTTTAAAAAACAATAAATTATTTTTAGGAATAAAATAATATATTTTATAAAAAAAATATTTAAAAAATTAAGACCTAATTACTTGAAGGGACAATTTTTTAAAATAGAATTGGATAAGATAATATATTAGTTATAGCTATTTAAACTAGTCATTGACCTAGTCATTAATCCACAAGTTCCACATGAATATTTTTAAAACATTTTTAGAAAAAATATAAAGAGCTAATTTTTAAAATAGATTTATAAAAATTTATAAAAAATCTAAAAGGTAATTATTTACATAGGTAATTTTTTTTAAAATAAGATTGGATAAGATTATACATTAGATGTAGCTATAGATAGATATACTGATTGCTTAATAATCTAAAATTCTTTTAGTTATAAATAAATAATATAATTGTCAAAAATAAGATTGTCATGCGTCAACTATTTGGCTTGCCACATGGTATAATCCAAAGCTTCAGCTTCTGATTTATAAATAATAGATAAATAAAGATAAAAATGTATGGAGACCCTCTCAGCTAGGGGTGCAAACGAGCCGAACACGAGCGAGCGCGGTCTTACTCTAATTCGGTTCGTATTAGATTCGAGCCGAATTCGAGCTAGCTCGAATTAATTTCAAGCCAGAATAAGGCATGTTCGAGTTCGGCTCGAAATTTACATCGATTCCGAGCCGGCTCGTTTATAGCTCGAAATTCTATGTGGAGTTGGGTCCGTGCCTATGCGGTACATAGAGAATGCATTAAAAGATGTATTTGAATTAAAATATTTAATAAAAAATATTTAATATATATTATTAATAATATTAATATTTTATATTTTATATTTTTAATTTTTTATATATACATAGAGAATGCATTAAAAGGTGTATTTGAATTATAATATTTAATAAAAAATATTTAATATATATTATTAATAATATTAATATTTTATATTTTATATTTTTAATTTTATATATATATATATATATATATATATATATATATATATATATATATATATATTCGAACTATTTCGAGCTGACACGAACGAGTAGAGGCTTGCTCATTCTCGGATTGAAATTATTTTCGAGCGAAAAATTCAGCTCGTTTTATATTTGAAATTAATTTCGAACGAACCATTTTCGAGCCTATTTCGAATCGAACACGAGCTGGCTCGCAAGCGGCGAGCTAGACTTGCAGCCCTACTCACAGCTATATACTAAAAATTAACTAAAGTCATTAGATTTGGTGAAATTATTAATAAAATTTATAAAATCGTCTAATTTTCAGACTAAAATAACTTAATTTCAAAAAATTCATAAGTTAAGCGGACTTAAATAGCTAGAAAATTAAAAGTTAAGGGCCTATTTGAAAAAATGGCTTACATAAATACTCTTTCTGGTGCCTAAGCTTAATAGAATCAAATTTTATGATTTTTAAGTGAGTTAATTTGGGGCGTCAATTCCTTTGATTGGAACAAATGGGTTCGGAATGAATACCATTATTTGATTTTTCGTGTTTTCTCCTTAGTTATTTTAAAGGTTAGATTACTTTTCTTAAATGTGAAAAATAAAAATACTTACTAAAATGATGGTAAATCCTATCTCGAATAATCAAATTTTTTATACTTACTAAAATCTTTTCAAATCATGTAAAATTAACTCAAATAATACTTATTTGGGCCGTGTGGAGCTCTAACTGGGCTTGAGCATTTTCGGAGCTGTATGTCCAAAGAGTTATTAGTACTAGCATGCTAGACTATTAACTCTTAAATATAAAGCATTAAAATGTAATCCCGAACCATCGACCGTATTTAGCGCATTTGACTCAGGACTTGATGGCTAGTATCCGATGTTTTCAAATTTGAAGTCTAATTTTTTCGCATTTTTAGTTGGGTGCATTTTTAAAAACAAAATGAACGAAGCAGCTACCTCTCTCTCTCTCTCTCAAAAAAAAGACCCTACATAGTTTATACATGAAAATTTATAGATTCAAAACTATTGCTAAAGTATCATATAGCTAAAAAATGAGCTATGTTGAAAAAACACTATATTTGTTTCATAAACCATATACCATCGTTTTCATTTGGGTTTTAACAGGTGTGAGTTTGCTTGAACCAGCACATGGCGATTGCAATTAGGCATTAAATGAAGGCTAAATTATAGAAAATCTCTCTGTCAATACCCGCTTTTTTACTTTCCCTCCCTGTCATTCAAAAATCTACACTTTGCCTCTTTAAAAAATAAAAAATGTTCACTTCGCCCCCCGCCGTCAGTGTTCCGTTAGGATTCCGTTTATATCTTATTTTTTATACCAAAAATATTTCTGAAACCCTCATCCATGTCCACACATATGCCCTCGGCCGCCGCCTCGCCCTCCGCTGCCGCCTCGCCCTCCGCTTCCTCGCCCTCGCACGGAGTTGGGGTCAAGAGAGGCGTGGGTGAGGGTGCGGGATGCGGGATGAGCAAGATTGGGGAGGAGGAGATGAAGAACATGAGGGCATTTTGATCATTTTGTCACACCGTATCCCCCTATGAATATTTTTTATTTTTTAAAAAAGCAAAATATAGATTTTTGAATGACAGGGGGGAAAAGTAAAAAAACGGGTATTGACAGAAAAAATTTATGTAATTTAGCCTTAAATGAATATGAAGGAAAACTAAAATAAAGCAATAAAATATTGACTCTTCTTGTAATCCAATAGATATTACATGTGTTCAGGCATGTAGTTGTAATAAGTTCTCTTAATTACATGCCATATTAGAATGTTATTTCCTACCTTCTAAGCTAGATTTAATATTTGAATAGTTACCTTCTATTATTAGGAGTTTTTTTTTTGCAGTCGTGTAATTGTATTATTTAAGGAGCTTAATCCCTATTGCATAAAAAGAAGCCTTAAACCTCTACAATAACCAACAACAGAATCAGAAAAATGACGAAACAACAAACAATAAGTAATAAGAATATGTAAGAACTTAAATATGTGCGTACTCAATTGACTAAACGCTTATTTGTGCGTTAAGGAGGAAGAGCACCAGACAGATCCAAATGGCTTGTTGTCCATCTAGGTGAGTATCGAACATGGTATCTTTCTACCGCTTTCGAAAGCATTCCTTCATGCGCTCATTCACTCAGCCCGGTGTCGGCGAATCCATAGTATAGATCTTTCTTGCCATATGAGAGTACACTAAAGACTTTCAACTTGCTAAAGGAACAAGTAGAATGGAATGTATTTATAGGTAGGTAGGAAGGAAAAAAGAAAAACTGATTCTTTACTTGTTATGTTGGAAAGGAACAAACTCTATTTAAAGCAAGCAAACTAAAGATGCATCTAAAGATAGATTTAGTAATTGCATACCAAATTTATTTACTGTTTTTAATTATTTACACAAATAATATCATTGCCTTAAATAACACTGTCATATGTAGGGGTGTCAAAGCGGCTCGTTTAAATAAACGAGCCGAACACGAGCTAGCTTACGAGCTGACCCACGAACAACAAGTTAAAACAATTAGATTGAATATATATAAAAAACAAATTTATAAAATCTTGCCCATTAAACTTTGATTTAATGATTGAAACTTTGCATATAAATCAGTCTTTTTATAATTAAATTCGGCTTTATATTTTAAGTTTTGCTAAAAATTAAATAATAAAAATATATACTATATATATAAATATTTATCTATATATAAATACAAAATATATAAATTATATAAATATAAATATATGTATTCGAGCTGTTATCGAGCCGAACACGAGCGAGTTGACCCCAGCTCGTGTTCGGCTCGTTTATTAAACGAGCTGAAAAACTCAGCTCGTGTTCGGCTCGTTTACTAAACGAGCGAGCCGATCTTGAGCTCATGTATTTCGAGCCGAACACGAGCTGGCTCGCGAACAGCGAGCTGGATTGCCACCCATAGTCATATGTTAGCAATTTCGCATGCTAGTTGGTGGAAACAGAAACTTTGCCTACAGAAGTATCATTCGTTACTTGCCACTTTGGAAAAAAAATCATTTTAAAGCAAACTAAAGATGTAGAGTTAGAGATTCTTTGATTGCTAACCCACACATTGCACGCGGATATTTTCAAATTTTATTTTTTAAAAACTAGTAAATTAATTTTGAGAAAACTATTTTATTTTATAAAAATTTAAAATAAACTTAAAGCCTAATTATTTTCAGAGATAATTAAGGTTGAATAAGATTCTATATTAGATGTAGCTATAGATAGATACGTTACCTGCTAGCCCAATATTTTTTTTATATTTTTAACTCTTTTCACTCACTATAAGAAAATCGCAATATAAGGACGCTTTTTAGACGACGCTTGGGATAAGCGTCCCCAAGCGTTCCTATAATATAGCAAATACTGACGCTTCAAAAAGCGTCGTCATATGAGTCCTATATTATATTAAACTAATTTATTAAATGATAAACTTTACTACTATTTTTAATTTTTCGACGTTTTAAAGCGTCAGGATTCTAAAAAATCCTGACGCTTTAAAGCGTCAAAATATATTTTACCGACGCTTGGCATAAGCGTCGGTATATATATAGCGACTCTTCATTTACTGACGCTTTGACCGGCGTTTTCAAATGCGACACTAGATTACATTGGGATGCTTTTAAGTATTGTTAACTATAAAAAAAATATTCTTAAATGTAACTTTTTTTGTAGTGCGTGTAGCTTAAACCTTTTCAATTATAAAAAATATAATTTTCTTAAATGAGATTACTTCATGTTAACAATTCCGCTTACCGCTTGAAGCAGAAGGTTTGGCAACAAAACCATAATTCTTTACTTGCCAATTTTGGAATGAATCCAATGTAAAGAAAATTAAAGATATAAGGTTGAATGCTCTTTATTTCTATATTATATGTCGATCATGTCAATCTAAACTATTCGTTAAACCATACATTGCATAACCCTCTTAACCTCTTATGTCTAATCACCGCCTAAAATGCTATAGGCATATAATGAAATTTACACCTATTTTACCTTATATATTGGACCATTCAAATCTTAAGGTGTTATATTTCTTCCCACTTTAAGCCCTGATGTCCTCATCAGGCTCAAGCGCACCCACGTACCAGAGGATGTGAGACTCGTCTCACTAATCTTATCATTCAAAATTTGATCTAACTTGTCATTCAGATCGTGGCTCAGCCGAAACTTATCTCACACTTTTCGGCTGGTTGTTGGCTCTGACACCAACTGTGACGCCCCACTTCCCATGGGGGTCACCCCGCCCTAGAACTACTCTAGTTTAGACTTGCTTAATCTTCTTAATCTTTTAGGTCTAACCAGCGCCTAAAATGCTATAGCTGGGTTGAAAGGTTTAGCTTTATTATACCTCATATATATATATATATATATGACTATTCCAATTTTTAGGAATGTCACAACACATAAATAATATATTTGACTTAAATCAGATTGTCATGTATCAATGAATTGGATTGCCACTTGGCAAAAGCAGATGGTTCGGCTATGAAAGTATGATTCTTTACTTGTTACTTTAAGAAGTAACATATTTTAAAATAAATTAAATTAAGATGTAGCTCCGGGGATTCTTCGCTTCAATATTCTTGGGTTGATTAATTTTAAAATAAACATCTTGTTAATTTGTGTATTGCACACTAGTACTTTTTTTAAAAAAAATAATAAATTAATTTTAAGAAACAATCTGTTTTATAAAAATTTATGAAAAATTTAAGAACTAATTATTTACATAAATAAGTTTTTTTAAAAAACAATAAGCTTGGATAAGATTATATAGTATATGTAGCTATAGATAGATATATTAATTACACACAATTTATTTTTATAACTGTGGAATTAAATTTTTTTTGAGTTCTGTTGTTTGTTTGGCAGAAATAAAGTTAATGACATAAAAAGCTGAAGTATCATGTGGTTAATATTTTATTATTTTTTCCTCTCTATTTTTTTCCGTAATTGACTTCGGTCTAGCGTAGGCCGAATTCAATTACGTACGGTATTTTGCAAAGTTTGAGTTTCGACTAAATGTGGAGTTATGATAAACCAAACAACAGAAGTGAGCATTTATGGTGAAAATGAATTGACCCCTCTTCATTTTCGGTGAAACAAACAGGCTCCAGGTGTCATTAATTTGGCTTGTCGCTCGGTGAAATAAAAAATTTAAGCTGTAAAACTTGCATCCTTTACTTGGCACTTTAAGAAGGAACAAATTCTAAAGCAAATTAAAAATGTACGGCTCGATATTCTTTGCTTCTATATCCTTAGGTTGATTAGTTAATGCATAGAGCTCCAAGGAATCTTCCTATATACCAATGCATGTGCACAAGGTGGTTTCCTTTAAGTAGTTATTAACACATGCATTACACAGGAACATTTTAAGATTTTTTTTAAAATAATAATTTAATAAAAAAAAAATAATATGTTTTATAAAAATTAATTAAAAAAATTAAGACCTAATTACTTACAGGGATAATTTTTTTAAATAGGACAAGATAAGAAAATATATTAGACGTAACTATTGATAGATATATTGATGGCATATTTGAATTTCATTCCTATTTTTAACTGTTTCCATAATAATCTAAACTTTTTTTAATTATAAAAACATAATTGCCCTAAGTAAGATTGCCACAGGTCAATAATTTGGCTTGCCACTTACTGTAAGCAGAAGCTTCAGCTACAAAAGTATGATTTTTTGCCTGCCACTTTAGAAAAAAAAACTCATTTTAAAGCAAATCTAAATTGTAAGGGTCGGAGATTCTTTGCTTCTGTATTTTTGTGTTCATTAATTTCAAAATAAACTAATTGATAACCCTTGCGTTTCACATGAATATTTTTAAAATCTTGCCTTTTTAAAAAAATGA
This sequence comes from Puya raimondii, assembly GCA_016920855.1. Taxonomy (NCBI): domain Eukaryota; kingdom Viridiplantae; phylum Streptophyta; class Magnoliopsida; order Poales; family Bromeliaceae; genus Puya; species Puya raimondii. The sequence continues at coordinate 214,214,052 of JABWPP010000050.1, read as the reverse complement.
TAAACTAATTTTAAAAAAATATGAAATGTTAAAGCTAATTATTTACATAGATAATTTTTTTAAATAAGATTGGATAAGATTATATATTAGATGTAAATATAGATAGATACACTGATTGCTTAATAATTTAAAATCTTTTAGTCATAAACAATATAACTGTTGTAAATAAAATTGTTATGTGTCAACTATTTGGCTTGCCACTTGGTGTAATCTAAAGCTTCTGCTTATGATTTTATAAATTATAGATAAACTAGTGTAGTGACCCGCGCGATACAGCGGGCAAATACTATTGTAACAAAATTTTTCATTCATTATGACTCAAAAATACTATTGTAACAAAATCCTGAAGAATATAAAGAATGTTTCATATATTTCCAGAAAAAAAGTAACATGTCTAAACATTGCATGAATGTCTAAACGGAGAAATTGTACTCAATCAGTTTACAGGCAATAGGCAAAAGTAGAAAGAACCAATAAAAAAAATAGAGCACTTGAAAGCTAAAATTAAATAAAAACTTTAACTTGGCAGCTTAAAAAAAAGGACACACCAAAAATTTCAAGTATTAAATATAAGGAACTCACATAAGACTTAGAAGTAAAAGTAATAGTAACAGTAGCATTACTTTTTCTTTTTCATTTCATTTCTCATGACGTAGAATCAACACTGCAGTAATAATAGTAGCAGTAATCATTTCAAGTACAACCATTTCAAGTATAAAGTGTAGTATAAAATTTTTTTTTCTTTCTTTTTTTCATTATCATCCTTGATGATCTTTTTTTTTTCTGCTGGTAGTTGAATTATGTTGTATATGCAAGTAGAGAGCATATATTTAAATATAATCAATAAACATAGGCCAAGAAGGCTAGGCCAAGAAGGCTGACAATGTAAGAAAGAAGAAACAGAGTAGGGAATAACATTTATAGGATACAAATTCATACATCTATACAAATAGATGGGTCACAAATTTTTTAGAATAGGAAGCAAAAAATGTTAGGGACAACAATTGCTTGAGAAAATCTAGATAATCATTTATCTTAAAAATAGGGCAATCAAAAAATAAAAGATGACAGAATTGCAATCAATTCGTGATTCATACCATTAGTGCATTAATTTCATCCAGGCGAGAGCACCAACATAAAACCACAATATTTGTAATAATCTTTATATCAAACAATCAGTTTCACTAATCTCTACAAAAATTATAATAATCTCTTTATAAAAAGAAGGATTTCTATTAGAGCAAATATGAAATGAATAAAAGAACTGTTGAGGAAAATATAATAGTAACATCACTATAAAAAGTTTATCTCATGCTATAATTATTTTTCAAAACTTTTAAATCCCGATACTTGAAATACTATGGTTGGCTATACTTCACAATTGACTTTCAGCTCCTAAATAATTGGATTAAATAGTAAGCGACACTAAAAGTTGAACTAATCGACAATCCAAAAATAGCAGAATGAAAGACAAAAGAACAGTCCATCATCACACAACAGTCTTAGTAAAAATATAATAAATTTACTACAAAGAGGAAAAGACATATACCAAAGAACTAAAATATAAGACATGCAAATCCAATAGGAACAAAATTAATGACATAAAAGACATATTATGATGTAGCTAATACAAAACATTTGCATAATTATAACGAATCCACTGCATATAACCCAAATACACATGTATCAGTACAATAGAAAAGTCCTGCAAGATACAAATAAAAAAATATAGAGATAGAGGATAATCCATGACAAAAAGTCAAGTCTAAGAAGCAAATATGTGCAGAAAAATTTAAAACTTATACTCAATAATGTACCCAGTTCAAATAATAATAGAGCATATGTTTTCGGACCAAGCCAAGTTAGAGCATGCCTACTAAAGTTGGAGTTGAAGTATGCTCATAATTGATCAGAAAATATCAACTTCTCACATTATGATAACTACATAAATTATAACCATTAGAAAGGAGGAAAAAAAAAAGACGGAAGCTCATGAAGTTCCCATAATCCTTACCTCAGAATCTCATAGGTGACATATTTGTATACAAAAAATCTATTGTACCTTCCTATTTGTGGCATTGATCTATGTATATTAAGTGAATATTTAGTTTAATTTCTTTCACAGCTTATATATCTCTAGAAATAATATGATATGGTAAGATTCAGAAATTTAAGTTTGGCAATAAACTATCATTTGTATAGAGATGAACTAAAAACCTAGTAAACTTTTCAAAGCATTTGAAAGAGCTGGTCATATTATTGAAAAAAAAATTTGTATTTAAAAAGGTGCTCATCCGACTATTTTCAATTTTCTTAAATAAATAACAAAAAAAGATAATATGAAAAAGTCTTTCACATATATATCACCCAACTGGTTGCAAAAGAGGGAAAAAAAATTAGTCAAAGTAACATAATAGCATTTTCTCTAACTCTATTTAAGTATAAATAAACAGTAGTTATTAAAAGAAACAAAAGCAAAGGTCGGTGAAGGCGACGATGTCAGTACCTGCTTGTTGAGGATGCAAAAGGCATGACGGACAGAACGGTTGATGAAGGCGACGATGTTAGTATTTTTCTTGTCCAGTACACGAAAGGATTTGCAGAGGGGGCAGTAAGTAAATAGCAACAACACCACTGCTGTTACAGGTGAAGTTCCCCTAAAATAAAGAACATATATGAAGATAAAAAAAACTGTCCAAAAATCTATGCTTCATCAAAATGTCCAAAGCAAAAGCATAAAAAACACACACTGTTACATCCAATCTTCTAATATAATATTAATAATAACAAACAATATTAAAAGCTTCCTTTTCTACTAATTCATTGTGAACAAATTCCCATGTAACCACTATGCATTGTGATAAAATAGAGAAAAGAAAAAACAAAGTCATCATTCCTAAATCCAACTAAAACCCAAGTAACAAAACACACTAACGAACATCCATTTTCTCTTCCTTACTCTCTTAGACATTCTCTCACACAACATTAAGGCACCACACAAATAGACTAATTTGGCAATTTTTTTTATTTTCTTTTTCTTTTTTTGCATAAATGCCCCTGCTAATGTGTAAATATAGAGACAAACCTGAAAAAATTAGTACTTGATATGAAAAAGAAGAAAAACTCAAAAAAAATTTAATCTAGAAATTATTCTCAAGGCAATCACAAATTTTAGAAGTAAAAAAGCAAAGTTCAAAGGGCTTGCTTGGTAATTATAGTTCATGATGTAGCAATAGTAGGAGAGGAGGCACAACCCCTTGGCCCTCTACAGCATGTGCACGTCTTGCATATCTAGCATATCTAGAAGCTTCCGAGCCTCCTCCTCACCCCTATTGTCGACTTGATCGATGACGCGCGTCGTCACTATTGCCGCCGACTACGCCGCCCCCAAGATCTCTGTCTTCCACCACCACTGCACTCACCCCATCTCCTTTTGCATCACTAACCACTTCCGCTGCTGCCATGTTGACAGAGAAGAAAGGAAAAGAAAAAAAGAAAAAAAATGAAGAGGGAGGGGGCAGAGGCGGACGGGATGAAAATGGCAGGATCGTAAATGACAGCGAGGGTAAAGGGCCAGCCGATGAAAAGGCAAAGAAATAGTGTTAATACATGTTTGAAGATGAAGAGGTGCATGCATTAATTAGTAATTGTAACTGAGGAAGAGGTGGATGCATTACTTAGGAAGGCGAAGGGTTATTATAACTGACGAAGGAATGCAATGAGTAATTATAAATATTCACTGAGTGTGGGTCCCACAGCAAGTTGACCCCTTTGTAAAAAAAAGGAAAAATTAGAAAAAAAATTTCAAAAAAAAGAGGATGCGCCACATTTCATCCATTATTGATTCAGTTCAAAAAGTTAAAAGAAAATTTTGATTTAAAAATAAAAATAAAAATATATAGAGCAATTGGTTCGGTTCAGTTTAATTATTAGTTCGGTTCAAAAAGTTAAAAGAGATGGAAATATATAAAGCAATTGGTTCGGTTCAGTCCAATTATTAGTTCGATTCAAAAAGTGAAAAGAGATGGAAATATATAAAGCAATTGGTTCGGTTCAGTCCAATTATTGTTTCGGTTCAAAAAGTTAAAAGAGAAATTTGGTTTAAAGATGAAAATATATAGAGCAATTGGTTAGGTTCAATTCAATTATTTACTCGGTTCAAACAGTTAAAAAAGAAATTTGGTTCAATTATTTGAAGAACTTGAGCCGGTTCAATTATTTGAAGAACTTGAGCCGATTCAATCAAAGAGTTGTGGAGCCCATACTTAACAAAGAAAGAAAAATTTGACACGTGGCAATACTTAACAAAGAGAGGAAAACTTGACACGTGGCAAGTTGGTAAGAGGAATAATGAATAGTAATAATAGAGATATAGGAAAAAAATGTATAGAGGCCCTCCCAACAAATGCTATTTTGAAATTAACCCATCATTTTTTTTTTTTGTTGAGACCTTCTCAACTTTCAAATTTTTTATTTGAGCTTCTATGCTTACTTCGGAAGAAATTTTATCAAATGTAATGACTCTATTAGTTATGAACCATTGATTAGTCTCGTTTTATATGCTAAAATGTAAGTAAAATCATTAAATTTGGTGAAATTACTAATAAATTAGACGAAATCGTTAATTTTTCGGACTAAAATAACTTAATTCCTAAAAACTCAAAGGTTAGTTTAGCAAAAGAAAAAAACTAAAGTTGAGGGGCCTATTTCAATAAATGGCCTACAATTTAGGGTCTCTCCATAAATATATTCTTAGATTGATCCATTACAGTTTCGGCCTAGTCCACACTCACTTGACACAGAATCCAAAAAAAATTAATTGGATCATCTAACTCGAGAGCTTAATACTCTCTTTGGTTCCGAACCATAATAGAATCAAATTAATTTGTAAATTTTACGATTTTTTAGTGAATTTATATGGGGCCAGAAATTATTCTTTATTTTTCTTTTAAACTTTTGAGAGGGAATGACAGTATGCTACACGTTAAAAATAAACTTATCTGAAAATATGAAGCAACTAGTTTTCGAATTTGGGACCTCAGGTATCAACCATTAAATTCTTTATTGCTTGCGCTAGGAACGGTTGGTTTCAGGGCTTGATCGGATTCCTTTTATTAGAACTGTTGACAACAAAAATCGGACGCCATAGGGGAAACGGTACCAAAGGGGTCACGTGACGCCTTCGCCTTCGGCAGAAAGCTCAAAGCGAAAGAGACTCATAGCGCCTCCGGCGAAAAAGGTCGAACCTCGGTTGGAAGTGACGCCGAGGAGGAGCAACGGGCTTGGCTTCGGTGCCAACCGGAAGAACAGGGATTCTCATCTCCGTCTCAGTTGGAAAAAGCAGGACTGCAAATTAGATTTTTAGAATTCAAATGAGGGAAAGGCGGGAAGTAAGGAAATAGTTAAGAATAGTGCAGAGGCAAATCGCGGGAGTTACTCCGACAATTACGACAGCGCGTCCCTAGAAGGTGACGGCTACAGAGAATGGGATCCGAACATTACGTCTCGGACAGTAGTCTCTACGCTATATCTGAGGAGCAGAAGTAGCTGTAACGTAGCCTAGAATTAGTCGCGGGCCCACATCCGTACGGACTTATCTTCCCGAGGACCGCTTCTGTGCAGTGATCCTATCCGGCCAGCTTCGGTTCGAACCAACGGCCAAAATTCAAAAGTTGAAGTCCTAGGCCTTCAGCTTTCAGCTCGCTTGTGAACTTTTCCTCGAGTTTGAACCCGACTAGACTGTTCTCCCTACAGTCCGCACCTGAGACAAAGCCAAATCTGGTCTGCACGTCGAGGGACATCCCCCCGGTTGGCGGATGATCAAGATTGTGTGATGCGTTGGACAGCGATTTCTCTGCCAATAGGAACTTGTGGATTTTGATTGAATTCATGATATCAATCGTGAAAGCATCCTAGCTACTAAATTAATGGAAGGCACAGGAAATTAATGTGTACTCGCGATATCAACCGTATTCATGATATCATATTAAATTAACGCGTAAGGCACAGAAAATTCAGAGATGATAAGATAACAAGACTCGAGCACGGCAAAACCTTTCTGAAGTCTCAGTCCCTTTCCTGTGGAGACTTAAAATACCACTCAGAGTGAAAATATTCATGTGGCTAACAGCAAGAAATAAGGTTTTGACGGCGGAGGTTCTAACAAAGCGTGGTTGGTACGGCCCGTCAATCTGCGTGCTCTGTAACTCCGAGGCTGAAACTATCGAGCATATGCTGATACACTGCGCCTATACTACATCCCTGTGGAACGGGTTGCTGCACAATACCCCGGGCGTAAGACGACAAATGTCTGGAGTGTCTGGAGGGATAGCGGTTAGATGAACCCAGTTACGAATGACGATGTCCGGGAGAGATAGAAACACGCTGGATCTCTGCTTCGCAGCGACGTGCTGGGAGATATGGAAGGAGCGTCATAGAAGAATCTTCGATAATCGGATGACCCAAAACGTAATCCTGGGAAGTAGAATCATTGGTACTGTCAAGCAATGGAAATACGCGCTCGGTAGTTAGGAATGTCTTCGGTGTGTGTTCTTTCAATGGGTTTTTATTATTCTCAGGTTTTGTTTCTTATGGCTTTTGACCTGCCCTCTTTGTAAAATAGGGTATACCCCTGTTTACTCAAAAAAAAAGAAGACACGAAATGGCACAATTAATGGAAGAGTTGTTTTCCTGAATTAATATATATTCAAAGTCAACTAATTAAATAGACATACTAGAAGCCTCAAATTGACACGACTAAGCGAAAATTAGTATCTTTTAATTGCTAAATAAAATTAGTTGACCTTTGGCTCACAGCTTCTTCTCTTTCATTTCATTTCTTGAAGCATGTCAAGGAGAAAATGTTGTAACCAGTGAACCTGCAGGCCCTCTCACTTTATGCTTTTGATACAAAAAGCATAAATTAAAATGCATTTGTATGCATTTGTATATAGCTAGCACAATGAGATTAGCAAGGATTAATGCAGTAGTAATCAACCTAATCAAAAATGATTTGAGGAACAAATAAGAAATATTAATTACTGTCCATGGAAAAGGATATGCGTATCTGTCGAATCCAAAATAGACCAATTCAATCAAGAAATTCAAAAAAAGAAAAAGACAATATGATCAAAATGTGGAAAATTGTAGAGAAGAAAATTGTAAAGAACATCATTGTAGAAGTTCGTACGAATAACCGAACTTCGGTAAAGATCTATCCGTAGTTTCTCTTAAAGACGAAGAAAAAAGAGACCCGACGCTTCCGTCGTCGCTCCATTCCAAACTATCCCACCATTTTCTCTCCCCGAAGATTTCTCTTTTCGTTCCCGCGCTATGTAGCCCGAGTGGCAGTTTATTCAGCTTCAAACAGTCATATACAGCAACGCTTTCCAATGAAGGGAAGGAGACTTCGTCGCCGCAAATGCTAGTAAGTTGTTCGAGATCATCGAGCCAAATGAACTTGAGGCTAGGGAAAAAAGGCGCGGGCTGAGACTTAGCTGACGATGACGAGCTCGTTGCTTCGTCAGAGATGATTTGCTTCAATCTTTTGCACTTCGATACATATAGCTCTTGGAGACGCGGTAGTCGCAACACCCAACTAATATCTTCGAGGCTATCGCATCTAAAGATGCGCAAACAAGCGAGGTTAGGAAGGCATGCGTGTGGTTCAATACCTTTCCAAATGATCTTTTCTAAGATAGGGAGGAATAGTAGTTGTAAATTTTCCAAATGCGAAAGGCTCCAAGTTGGATCAACTTCGCTCTCCTCAATTTCACTTTCCTTGCCCATGACCAACTCCTTCAAACCGTCGGCTAATCCCACGGTTAATCTCCGAAGGCCTCTTGCTTTGGTATTGTGAAGAACTCTTGGTGATAAATGGAGAGAGACCGTACCGTTTATACGTAGTATGGAGAGAGAATACTGCATAATGTGCGGTAAACCGAAGACCATTTCGAGAGAGGGAATATCTCTTATGGCGATTCCGATCGCTCTAAGTCTCGTTAAGCATTTCAATTCTTCAAATACTAATCCGTTCGGATCACCGAGAAATAAATTAGAACCTTGCAGATTAAGCACACGTAACTGAAGCAGATTCGATATCACTCCCTTCGGAATCTCCTTAAGTCCGACAATACCTTCCAATTCCAAGTACTTCAAATTCACAAGTTGTTTCAACTCCTCAGGTAATGATAAGATGGATGAATATGAAAGGATGAGACACTGTAAATTTAGCAAAGTACCGATTTCCGTAGGAAGTTGCTTGAGAGAAGTGTGTGATAAATCCAAGTATGTTAAAGAAGGCATTCCTAGAAAAAGTTTTGTAGGGATCTTCGAAAGATGCCGATTGTGAGACAACATCAAGGATTTAAGGTTAGGGCAATCACAAGAATCGGGTAGTACTTCTAACTCCTGGTTTCCGATAATTGATATCCTTTCCGCGTCGCTCCACTCGTCGGAATTCACTTCCTTAATGTTTGTTTGCACCAACCAATTCTTCTTCTCCCCCCGATAGTTAGAAGCTATCCATGAGGCGAAGTCCCTAACGACGTCGTGCATTCCGACATACATATCGAATTTGGCATGGGTCTCCAACAAGCAAGCTTCTTTTAGGCTTTTTAGAATAAAATGCCCCATGTTGTTAGCATCTTCGACGTCATCGATGTCATCCGTTATTCCTAGTCCAACCCAAGTTCTAATAACAAACTCCGAAAGCATAAGTTTGTCTCTTGGTATCAAGGAACAAAGGAGAAAACATTTTCTCATCCTATCGTCCTTCAAATTATCATAACTTATATGCAGAACGGGAAACAATTTATCCTCTATACCTGATAATCTGTTGAATGATGATCTCTTGAGCGATTTGATTGCATTCTCCCACTCTCTCCGCGTCTTCTTCGTAGACATAGCTAGTCCGACGATGGTAAGCGCCAAAGGCGAGCCGCCACACTCCCTAGCAACCTTCTTCGCGAGGCCTTGTATTCCTATGTTAGATATAGTTGCTTCGCCGACCTTTGATTTGAATAGGATCCACGAATCCTCCCGATTCAAACATTCCATTTTGACGACCTTTTTCGCTTGCATCTCACTGCATAGCTCGGGTAAACGCGTAGTTAGTATTATCTTTTGCTTTTGTCGGGCCTCGCTATCTCCATGCGGCAACGGAACTCCAACTTCCACGAGATCTAACGACTCCGAGAGGTCATCTAAAAACAACAAGAACTTCTTCTCTTTCAAGAAATTGTAAATAGCAACGGCTCGTGATACCTCACTTTCTTCGTTCCCTAGAAGCAAGCCGACCTCGTTGGCTATGTCCCTTTGGAGCTTCATCAAATCCAGATTGTAACCTACTTTTACGAAGACGACATGGTCAAACTCGGTACGCTCGCCATTTCCATCGTACCGATCATAGACGCTTCTCAGAAGAGTTGTTTTACCAACTCCTCCTACACCATGTATCCCGATGATGCCGACTGTCACGTCATTGAGGTAACTAAGAACCTTTTTCAAATATACCTCTTGTCCCACAACCACAGCTTGCGTCGCAGGAACCTCTTCGACAGTTTCCACCGTCAAGTTTGAATACGTAACATTGGAAGGTGCTTTGTTCAACAGCTTCATTACTTCGGTTCTCTTCTTCGCTGCGCGCTTGCTGATAGCAGTGTTGAACAAGCAATTCCAAGAGCAGCTATAGAGACATTTCTGCCTCTTTTTCCTCTCATACTTGTCGATAATTGTCTTTGCTTCATCTTCAGCTGTTTGAAGCAAGTCGAGCAAATCCTTTACTTCGTTTGCGCACTCCTGCTGATCCATGTCGGCAAGTTGGATCTTCTCGTTGATCACATCCCTCATGCGTTGCAATTTGTCGATAGAGTTGGAAAGAGCAGCAACATTGGCACTGGGACAGAAGCGGTAGCCGATCTGCTTCTTGATCGGCTTGCATATCTTCTTGACGAAAACGTCGATGACCGGAGTGAACAGCGGAATGTACTGGATGTCGAGTATCAACAGCGGAGAAGAGAAAGCAGCAACTGCACTGTAATGGCCAAAAAGGAAATAATGCGACGCAGAGCCTAAAGGAAGCATTGGGACAGGAATCAGGAAGTGAAAATTAAGCAAAAGCGAGATATCGCAAATGCCAAGGAAAATAGCAATGGCCTTCTCGCTTTCGAACTTGACGATCAAACTTGCCCAATTTGGATTAACTGTTACAATACACTTTATGCATAACAACCTTATAATTGAAAGAACTTTTGTCCTGCAAATAATAAAGCATTCTAAGTTTCAACAGAAAGGCAACTGGTAAAGAATGCTGAACATGTTCACCAGTCCAGTCCATGCATGAAATATTATATCCACGACGAAAACAGTCATGCAAAGAAGTTGAATTTGTTTATCTTAATAACACCTTCGAGTTGTAAATGATATAACATTTATGCATTTTATTAACAAATACAAGTAGACATGCTTAGCTGTACAGTAGTATGTATATCATGCAAGCATGTATCTCAGGCACATTGACATTCTTGCTGTGGCATTTATCATACTTACTCTTCCTCAATAATTTTAGTTAGAGTTAAATCGAAGTACTGTAATCCTCCGAAGTTTTACCTGTTTGCACATAGCCACCCAAACTTCAAAATTTTCATTTTTGCCATTTAAGCTTTTATTTTTTCTACAATTAGCCAGCTGGATCTATAGCTCATCAATTTAAGGTGATAAGCATGCATTAGCGAAATACTAAAGAAACAAATAAATTAAGGACACACACTATTGATACAGATGAGTCTTCTTAATGCCAAAAATCATTTTCTTAGATAACATTGGTCATGATTAGTACATTTAATTTTAACAACTAAATGATAAAACAAATTTTTTTTTTTTACCGCACGACTGAATTTTAGTGCCAAAAAGACCCTTCGCGTATTGTTGGCATGACCATTTAGATATCGCTAATCATTTTAAGTTGACAATATATAAAGTAGGCAAAAAAAAAATTGAAAGTTTGGACGGCAAATATGAAATTTTTAAAGTTTATGTGGCTATTTACAGATGAGTTGAAGTTTAGATGGTTCTGGCGCATTTAACCTTTTGTTTAAAAAATATTATATTATACAAATGAGTTGAGAAATGGTCCAACTTACCAAAGACATGCATAATTTCATTAGAAAAAAATAAACAGAGAAAACCTGCATCAGAAAAGCTGAAAAGATTCTTTGTCAGAGTGCCAATGAACTCCACTTACCTGCTGAAACAATTTGGATCTGAAAAAATAATGGACTCTGTTAAATTCAAGGTAAGCTGCATAACCATTGAACATAAAAAATAATAACAATAATAAATTTTTAAAAAAAAACCTCCCAGCTGGAAAATAAAAGAGCAGTAAAAGATCCACATTACAAAGAAAGTAGCCAAATAGAAAACTAATTTATGCATATGAGTAACAATAGTTTTTGTTAAAATCAGCAAGCTTCTGTTCATAAACATTGGTAGATACTTAGTCATGCAGAGGAGCAACAATAGTTTATATTAAGATCACAGGTATTGTAGTTCATAAGCAACAAAGCACCAAACCTACATGCTTAGCAGTATAGTACCATGCATGCATGTAAGCGCGTTGATTTCTTGGGCATATTAACTTCCTGCATATAATAATTGTACTTCATCACTGTTTCTCAATAATGTAAGTTATGATACAACTGTAATTAAATAAAGGGATATGTAGCTCATAAAATACCTGCACATGGAAGGACAAATCCATAAGCAGATGTGCAAGTTTGAGGCAAAGAGCATTCTTTCAGAAAACATAAACATAGAAAACCTGCAGCAGATTGTACATAAAATTCTTCTTTGGTTAGGGTGTCAGCGGACGCCACTAATGGCATGTTTGGCCAAGATATAGCTTTTGCAGAAGTATTAATTGAGTAGAGTTGTTCAAAAAAGCAGTAATTTTTTCATCAAAATCTTGCCTAATAGCTTTTAGCCATACAAGAAGAAAAAGTTTCAAATGTCGGACCGTTGGCACTAACCATTAATTTCAAAAACTCGAGCTGTTAGAAAGATGTAACCATTTCAACCTAAAGTGTATAGACACAACGCCCACAGATCTCGAGTTGTTAGAAAGATATAAACAATTCACCAAAAGTGTATAGACATAGAGTCCATGGGTCTCGATTTGTGACTCGGCCCAACTGGCCTCCTACCACTTCGAACACATGTGAATGCAGTATGCAGGAATTGAACCAGCGACTTCTGGCTCCGATACCACTTGTCAGATCGTTGGCACTAACCATTAATTTCAAAAACTAGAACTGTTAGACATATACAACCAATACACTTAAAGCATGAAGACACATCGCCCACACTTAAAGCATGTATTTAGATTCAAATCCTGTCTGTATTCAACTCAAACCCGAGTTTCTTTAAGTGTATTCAACTCAAACCGAGTGCATCTGATTCTCATTAAATTCTGAAGATATCAACAGGTCAGTTTTCAGTGATGATAGGTATTAAATCTAGATTAGCACTAGGATTAGGAATCAATGAATCGAGAAGTTTTTTGTGTGCAGTAAATAGAAATTTAGGCGATTCCAGATGCCTAGAGGTCAACATGTTTATCAGAAAAGGTAAAAAAAGTTGATCACAAGTAGTGAGTATAAACTAGCTAAAATTACATAACTCACTGGTATGAACTATACTGATTCCTCTGCGATATCTTTCACAATGGCACTTCCTAGCTTGTTACAATCCGTGCTTTGTCCTAGCAATGCCCGCTTCATCGGATTCAAAATATTTAATATAATAGTAATGATTCCAGAAATGACTAAGCAGGTACACGCTGGATAGAATACAACAAGATGTTATAGGATGAAAGTGAAATGAGACAACCGTAGGAACCAACCACTATATGCACAAAAGGTGAACATAACCAAAAAGCCGCAAGGAATGCACATAGCCAATACAAGCGAACAGTACCAAACTGTTAACAGTAAAATACTTGCTTGACGACTACTTCTTCGAAGTAATGCTAAAAGTTAACATACTTCAAAGATTAAAAGTGCTGTCTTATGATGTTACCGAGACAATAAACATGCATCACGGCCTATTCTAAGCCTAGAATAACATCATCAGGGATCATAGTAGTATATCCCTTGTTATCGGGAGTATATCCTCATTTTCTTTTGAGTCGTGTCCTTGCTTGAAGATGTCCAATGGCGCCTTTCTCTGGTCTATCATCCAATATTAGGTCGCAACACTTGATCAGTGGGTTCGATTATGGCAGTGATCATACATATAACTCATTATCGCATTTTCATGACAGTAAGAAAGAGCATTGTTTCTATTTAGTGATCGATTATGTTAACTCGAAAAGAATAAAGACAAGCATTACTAGGATACTTTCCAATTAGGAAGCAAAGATTGTTAGGTGTACATTCACTACCAAGTTGAGAGCAGGATACCTACAAAAATGTATACATAGGAAGATAAGATCTCAAGCGAGCAATTCTGCAGTCTACTTATCTCAGTACAGCTTTCCCGCAGGGTAAGGATCAATCGCCAGGTCTTAAAACCTAGGTGATCAGCAATATATTGTTTAAGTAAAACATGCTATCTTTGAATTTTAGTTACGATATAGTTCATCTTGTTGGTCCTGAAGCATCAAAATTGGATTGAAACAAGAAATTTGCAAGCATAATATTACAACTGAGACCCTGGACTAAGCATTTAAGTGTTTCCAGATGAAATCTTTTTACAGTTCTGAGATGGGTCAAAGATTCTATGCTCACAACTGGATTTTTTTTTTTTTTTTAAAGTAATCTGACAGTACCAAAATTTTCCAAATCTGTGATTCTTAGCAGTGTCAAGGAAGAAGTTCCCTAATTTGCAATTCGTTTTCTGTCTGACAGAATTCAAATCTTTCTCAACTTTAGTTGAATTAAATAATGTTAAAACTTTAATGATTTTGGGCACCATTTCACACTTAAAAACCGTGCGGAAGAATAGACTAAATGAGAAATTTAAATGGATCTATTTCGCTCCTTCGTCAAAACAAGATCTGTTTAACATTCTGAACATCAAAAATTTGTCACTATCTCGATAGTTTCCAGCGTTTTCTGTGAACTTAATTCTAGTTGAGATTAGATTCCTCGAAATCTCATCGAGGACCTCACAGAAACAAACAAAGAAAAACTCATCAGTGAACAACAAATTACCGACGCTTGCAATTTAATGGTCATCCTTTTGGTTGATCATGGAAAAGTTACCTTGCATGTTATCAACTCCTTACCATCTAGATGATATTTAGTCACCACAATGATGATAAGGAAATTATCAAACTTTTCATAGTGACCTAGAATAACTTTATCGGTCCATCGGCTTAGAGTTAGAGAAGTGCATCCTATGATACTACTGAAAAATTTCGGCAAACATAGAACTAAGTTGGAAAAAGAGAAGCACTGTTCTACTCAAAATGTAAACATAAAAGTAAGATGTAGAGGAAGAGAGAGATCTTAAGCATAATTTCGTGAAGACAATTGTATGATTCATATTCATTTTAAGTACAGATATGCAATTAACTATTACCAATTAAAATGGCTATACGCGCAAGTTGGATCTTTGAACAAAATATATGAATAAGATAGCACAACAAATCTGACCAAAAACAAAAGCCAAGCAGAATTGCATCCCAAAAAAGAGATAAACAAAAGCAGAAGCAGCTGATAATGCTATTGTTATAAGAAAACACAAAGCAGATGCTCTACTCAAACTAGGCAGCCAATATAAAGTCAATAAGAGCTTGCAATAATCAAACATTGCAACCAGCAGACAAAATACCATTACAGAAGTTCGTGCAGGCGAGTTGGCCTTGGTCTAAATCCATTAGGATATTCGACAAAAAGGGGCGAGAACAGAGATTTGATGCTCTCATCCGTCCATTCCAAGCTATTCCACCATTGTCCCTCCCCACGAATATCTCTATCCTTTCCTTCGTGATACAGCACCATGGGTAGTCGTTTTAGCTTCCTACAGTTAAACACCGAAATGCGCGCCAAAGAAGGAAATAGCAAACTATCACTGCATATGGTTGTCATATCTTCAAGACTATCAAGCAACACAACTTTAAGGTTCGGAAATGGCGACGTGGGCTGCTGATTAGTTGATGATGATGATGATGATGATGATGTTGCTTCTTCATTTATCATTTGTTTAAGTCCTTTGCAGTCATATAGATACAGTTCTTGCAGACTTGGAAGCCACAGAATCCAATCAATGTTATTGAGGCTGCCGCATTTATAGATGTGCAGAAACACGAGGTTAGGAAGACAATCGTGAGGTTCAACCCTTTTCCAAATGATCTTTTCCAATTTTGGGAGGGTTAATAGTCGCAAACGTTCTAAACGGGGAAGGCACCAAACCTGATCATCTTCTTCATCATGTCCAATCACCAATTCCTTCAAACCTTCACAACGTAACACCGTTAGACATTTAGTGTCATTTGCCTTCGTATCATGAAGGACTCTTGGGGACAGATAGAGAGATGTCACACCATATAAATGTTGTATGGATAGAAGATACTTCGTTATTTTTGGTAAATCAAAGATCATTTGGAGCGAAGGAATGTCTGTTATGGTTACTCCGATAGCTTTAAGTTTAGTTAAGACTTTTAATTCTTCAAATCTTAGTCCATCTCGATCACCTATCACCAAATTTGTATCATACAAATTCAGAACAAGCAATTGACGTAGGTTTGATATAACCCTTTGGGGAATCTTCTTGAGAAGAACTGCACCTTCCAACACCAAGTACTTCAAATTCACGAGTAGTCTTAACTCCTTGGGTAGTGATGAGATATTCGTATACGAAAGATTGAGATATTGCAAATTCACCAAGGTACCAATCTATGCAGGGAGATCCTGAATTCTTGTGCTCCCTAAGTCTAAGTGCGTGAGAGCTGGCATGCGAAGGAAAAGTTTGTTTGGGATCTTTGAAAGACTCATATTTCGATATAGCATCGAGGATAGAAGTCCAGGACAATGACAAGATTCAGGTAGCGCTTCTAACAAGTAGTTACGTGGAATCGATATCCTTGCTGCCATTGCCCACTCATCAAATTTTGCCTGCCTAACGAATGCTCGCACTAACCACTTTTTCTTGTTCCTACCATACTCCGAAGTTATCCAAATAGCCGGATCCCTAATGACATAATGCATGCCAATAAACCTTTCCATTTTGGTACTGCTCTCCAACAAGCATGATGCCTTTAGGCTTTCTATTATTGAATACCCAGTGGTATAAGCATCTTCAATGTTATCAATGTCTTCCATTAAGCCGAGTCCGGCCCAGGTTTCAACGAGATATTCTGAAGACACCATCACATTTTCCGGAATCAAGGAACATAAGAGGAAACACTTTTTCATCCTGTCATCCTTCGAGTAATCGTAGCTAATATGCAGGACAGGAAACAAATCATCCTCCGGACTCAATAGTTCGGGGAAGGATGATCTCTTAAGCAATCCTACTGCATTTTCCCATTCCATAGGAGTCTTTTTCATAGACATAGTTAGTCCAACAGTAGTAAGAGCCAATGGCAAACCGCAACATTCTCCAGCAAGCCTTCTTGCGAGATCTTGTGTTCTCGTGTTAGACATAGTTGCTTCACCGACCTTCGATTTGAATAGATTCCAGGCATCCTCCTCATTCAAACACTCAATTCTCACAACCTTGTCTGCTTGCATCTTGCCACATATCTCCAATAAACGTGTGGTTAGTATTATTTTTTGCTTAGGTCGCACATGAGTATCTCTATTAGGCCTAGGCACTCCAACTTCCACCAGATCCAAAGATCCCCAGAGGTCATATAAAAGCAATAAGAACTTCTTACCTTTCAAGAAATTGAAAATAGCAGTGGCTCTTGATAACTTGCTTTCTTCTTTCCTTAGAAGCAAGCCTACCTCATGAGCTATGTCATCCTGGAGTTTCATCAGATCCAGATTCTTGCCAACCTTTATGAAGATCACATGATTGAACTCCGTAAGTTCAGCATTGTCGCATAAATGATTATTGATGCTTCTTAAGAGAGTTGTTTTACCGACCCCTCCCATGCCATAGATCCCGATGATGCCAACTTTATCATCCTGCAGGTAATCAATTACATTTTGCAGATACAGTCCTTGGCCCACGACACCGTAAGTGCTTGGCATCTCTTTGATAGGATCGACCAGCAAATGTGAATTGGCAACATCGGAAGGTGCTTTATTCATCAGCTCACTCACTTCTGTGTTCTTCTTTGTTGCATTCATGTTGATAGCGATGTTGAAAAAGCAATTACAGTAGCAGCCGTAAAGACTTGTCCTTCTCTTCTCATACTTGTCAATTATGGCCTTTTCTTGCTCTTCTACAATTTGAGATTTGTCAAGCCAATCCTTTACTTCTTGTGTGCATTTCCGCCGCTCAGATTCAGCAGTTTGGATTTTCTCAGTTATTCCACATTTTGCACATTCTAAGTCCTTTAAGGATTCGGAAAGTGCAGTAACATTAGCATCGAGATGGAAGCAATAACGAACCTGCTTCTTAATTGGTTGCCATATCTCATTGAGGAAAAAAGAGATTAGTGAGGAACCTAATGCAAGCATGAGTTGGAATGGAGGGAAGAAAACTCTGCAAAATAAAGGATCAAAAGGAGATAAGTTGCTAAATACATGAAATCAAGGAAAAAAAAATTAGGCAATAAAAGTGATCTGGAAAAAAATAGAACAAAAAACAAAAAAAATGGTTAATTTATCCTGTTAGGCCCTAAAGTTTTGGTCTAATACCAATTTCATTCCTACATATTCAAATCTCACAATTAAGTTTCTACAGTTTAGCAGATATAGCAATCTAAGTCCTTTTGTTACTTTTGTTTGTGTAATCAAACTAAGATGGCATGTAACCATCTGCGCTAGTATCTGATGATGTCTCAAAATTCTTTTTTTTTTTTTTTTTGAGAGTAAGGTAGCATGCTACTGCTTCATTCAATTGAAAGGTGAATTTAGCACAAGGATGAGGCAACTAGGCCTCGGGAGACCCAAAAAAAAAAAGAAAAAAAAAAAAAACTACTGCTTAACACAGAATGAGAACCAAAAGGTTTCTGAGCGAACGGATATATGCTAACAGTTGACTAGGGGAACTCTTCTTTTTGTCGAAGATTCTTCTGTTTCGCTCCAACCAAATGGCCCGACAAGACGCAGCTATTGTCGCTAACTCCCTCCCTCTAAGAGCTCCTCCTTTGCGGCTGCTCTCGTCCCAGAAACTGTCAACTGAAGTGCAGTTCAAAAGAAGCACTTTGTTCGGTACTAAGCACCTCAGAAGAGATCTAGTACTTTCACAAAGAACAAAAAGGTGGTTTACCGTCTCAGGTTCCTCCGTACAGAACACACAACCCACCTCACCATGCCATCCCTTTTTCAAAAGGTTGTCCACTATAAGAACCTTGTGTTTCAGGACTGTCCATACAAAGATTCTTACTTTCAATGGAGTTGACTACCAAATTTTTTTGATACTAGAGTGTTTCTCAGATAAGACACGTGTAGAATTTTAGCGCGGCAAGAAATAACAACAAAACCCTTTCCATTAATACGCAAAGACACCTATACGAGCAATCACATAAAACTACTCTCTTTGCGGTAGACACACACACACCCAAAATTTGTGGAAGACTCATGCGGACCCACAAGAAAACACCTCCACTCTTGTTCTACCACAAACTACACACCCATATTCATATAAATGTCCAAGGCCGGTTTAATAAAGTTGGCTTGGCTCCACCACCATGACCGACGTCCATTCCAATCGACTTATTCTCTCTAGATTACTCCAAAGAGTGCTCTACTTTCAAATAAAAATAGAGAACTAGGGGAGAGAGGAGAAGAAATGAAATGAGAGAGAGGGGAAAAGAGGGAGGCAATTTTGTTCTGCTGAGCATTCCCAATCGCTTCAAAACTCTTAAACTTTTATTGGAAAATGATGCAAATTTGTTTATGATGTTAGTGGTCATATGATTATACAAGTAGTGGGTGCAAGTAGTGCTAGTAGTGGGCTAATTAAGTTAGAAGTTGAGCAAGTTATGTAAATAGTGGAGTAGTGGCTTAATTTGTGTAAGTAGTGGGTTTATGTTCTGGAGTTCATGGTAACTAGTTTTTAGGAGCACATGTGTAGTGGGTGTAGTGGAGAACATGTGTTGAGTTGGGTTTTCCTGACTCTAAAGTTTTCTTCTTCTATTTAATCCTTGTTTGTAAGCTTGTAATTCACCAAGTTTTTGAATGAAAGTTTTTATTTCTTCCAGTTCATTGCTGTAGGAAATTTTTATTAGTGAGCATTAATTTACTTTGGAAAGTTTCTTTCACCGACAATTGGTGTCAGAGCCCAGTTGTGATCAAGGTTGGACGTTGTGGTGTCCTCTGTAGCAAGAAGCAGTTGGAAAGCTCGTTAAGATCTAGTAAGTTGGAAGGTACAAAGAGAGAGGTATATTCTCATTACACTTGTTTGCATCATGAGTAATGCAAGTGCACTTAATTTCTCTCAACCTTGGTTCCATTTTTTAATGAAGAAAATTATAAATTTTGGAGCATCAAAATGTGAACTTTTTTTATGTCACGAGATCTTTCGGATCTAGTTGAGTATGGTTATGCAGAAGCAGAAAGTTCAAAAAGTGTAGATAAGACAACAAATCAAAAAGAGCTCTGCAAAAAAGATGCCAAGGCATTGCTTGTTTTGCAGCAGGCAGTGCACGACACCATGTTTCTTCGAACTGCAAATGCTACCAAATCAAATAAAGCTTGGACCATTTTGAAGCAAGAATACCAAGGAAATGATCGAGTAAGAACGGTGAGGCTACAAACTCTCCAAAAAGAATTTGAAAATCTCTACATGAAAAATGCCAAAGGTATGCAAGAATACTTTTCTCGAGTTGCCATTATTATTAATTAGATGAAAAGTCTTGGTGATCATACTTCTGAGAAGAAGGTTGTTGAAAAAGTTTTGAAAAGTCTTCCTCCTAAATTTGATCATATTGTCGCCGCCATAGAGGAATCGAAGGACTTATCAAAGTATTCATTTAATGAAGTAATGTGTTCTCTTTTAGCTCATTAACAACTACTAAACAGGTCGATCGAGAAAAGTGTAGAAAATGCGTTTGAATCAAGGGTTGAGAATTCAAAGTCAAGAGGCAACCAAAAGAATGCAGGAAAAGGCTGTGGAAGAGGTGGCTTTTATCGGATCGTTGGCGCTAACAATTAATCCCAATTATCAGATCGTTGGCGCTAACCATTAATCCCAAAAGCTCGAGCTGTTAGAAATACGCAACCAATTCACTTAAAGCGTACAGATACAGCGCCCACGGGTCTCGATTGTGACTCGGCCCAACTAGCCTCACGCCACTTCGAACATGACTCAGCCCAACCCAGCCTCACGCCATTTCGAACATGACTCGGCCCACATGGCAGGATGCTGGCCCATTTAAGCCAACAATCCCTCCTCCAGCATCTGCACACATTTGCAGCATGCAGGAATCGAACCCGTGACCTCTGGCTCTGATACCACTTGTCGGATCGTTGGCACTAACCATTAATCCCAAAAGCTCGAGCTGTTAGAAATACGCAACCAATTCACTTAAAGCGTACAGATACAGCGCCCACGGGTCTCGATTGTGACTCGGCCCAACTAGCCTCACGCCACTTCGAACATGACTCGGCCCACATGGCCTCCCGCCACAGGGCAGGATGCTGGCCCATTTAAGCCAACAGCTTTCACGGTCGTGGAAGAGTCCGAGGCCATGGTAGAGGAACATCCGACACAAACTATCAACAAGATGACAATGAGAAAAGCAATCAAAGCCAAGGTTATAAGGGTAAACAATGTCATTTTTGTAAAAAATATGGTCATATAGAAACTTATTCCTGCGCCAAAGCAAAACAACAAGCTAACTATGCAGAAAAGAAGGAAGAAGAAGCTAAACTGTTTCTTACCTGCCTGAATTCTAATGTTAGTAGTGCTGGTTTGTGGATTTTTTTCGGATAGTGGATGTAGCAACCACATGTCAGGATTTAAGAACCTTAACACTACAACAATATTGTGATATGGAGACAAAACGTTTAGCGTGAAGCATAATTTTGTTGTTAAAAGCAAATAATTAGCAACTAAATTTAATGCCCATTGCAAAATAGGGAAAGTGGAGATTCTGCAGAACGTCATTAACGACGAAGTAACTTCATTGCTAAAACTTAGTCGCTATTAGTTTGGTGGGGACAATTTTTTGCGCACTAAGTCTATTTTAGCAACAAACAAGAATTAAAAGCGGCAAACAAGAATTAACGGCAACACAATTTGACGTCACTATATGGTTCTATAATTAGCGACCAAGTGTGTGGTTGCTGAAACTCTACTTTTAGCAACAGACTGATGTTTGGTCGCTAATACATTAAAGATCCGTGATGAATTATTTTGTTGCTATATGTAAAAAAGTTATAATCTAAGTTATTCTGTTTGGTTAAATTAAAAATTTTATTTATTAAAACTTATGCAATATTGATGATTTGATATAATTTTGATCTAGTATGGCTGTTTCGAACTTCAACTTGATTTTTTTGTTGTTACTAGATTCTTAAATTTTTTATCTAAGTTATTTACTTAGTTTAATTTAAATTTTAATAAATTCAATGATTCTATTTGCTATTAGTCTTTAATTGTTTTAATTTTATTTAAAAAGAAATAAAAAACTGTTAAAGTTGTGGAATCATCAATTAATTATGAAAACACTTCTAATTTATTGGACAAAAATTACTTAATTCTAAAAATTTTAAAAAAATCAAATTAGTGGAAACATGAAAAAAAGACCCTTTCAAAATAAACTAAAGGTTGGAGAGGCCTAAAAACAATTTTTCAGATATTTACTAATCCCGCCAAACTTCCCTGCTCGAAGATTCACCTCCCAGAACTTCTAACTAACCCTAGTTTTTTTTTTCACTTCATTTTACTTTTCTTCTCTCTCCTTCAAAAAAAAAAAAAAAAACCCTCTCGTTTGCCCTTTTATCCTTCCATCTACAGAAGACAGGAATAGACCCTTTACTCCATTGTCTTCTACCAACAAGAAGGCGCCCAACAATCAGGACCCCACTAAGAAAAAGGTGAGTTGATTTAGATTCTCTTAAAAAAAAGTATTTATTTTGTTTTTTTTTCCCAATCTTAAAGTACTTGATAATAGTTTTAAATATTGGTGGGTAGTGTGATGATGTGAGAGAGAAGATAATAGTGAATCTAGTCTCTAGAAACCAAAAAAAATGGATGGAGCCCATACCCACCTAATATCTATTTGAGTACTAGAGATGATGGAGGTGCAACTTCAAGTTCTTAAATATAATGGAGATCATAATTAAATTATAATGCCTTTCTAATTGAAAATATTGAATTTTACTTTATAATTTGGATGTTGTTACAGGCATGATGACATGGATAGGACTTGGGATAATCTCAATAATAGGTTCTCAAAACGACACATGGATTGAGTTGATGCTTCTATAAATTTTTCTCTTGATCATCATAGTTTGGTTAATGATAAGATTCGTTGTCCGTGTCGATATTACATGAATGTATTTTTTAGACTCATGCGCAAGCTTAGTAATCACTAATTAATAAAGGAACGGAAGTATCCAATCCACGATGGATATTCCATGGGAAAACTTAAATAGAGATAGTGGAGATGATCATGGTGATGATAGTGAAGATGAGACGATTGCAAATGATAATAATGAAGTTGATGAAATGCAGAAAATTTAGGAGGATATCCATCTAGATAAGTTTCTAGATGTATCTCCTCCAGATTCATTGAATAACAATGACCCTAGTATCATACGCGAGAACAAAGTTGATAGATTTGAGAGATTATTGAGGGATGCACAACGAGAATTATATTCTGGTTGCACAATGTACTCATTACTTTCCTTTTTTATAAGATTGCTCTATATCAAAGTACTCAATCATTGGAGCATCAAATCTTTCAAAATTCTAATTGAACTCTTAAAAGATGCTCTTCCCAAAGGGAGATACTTCCATCATCATATTACAAGGCTAAGAAAGTATTAAAAGACCTTGGATTGAGATATGAATCAATTCATGCTTGCAAAAATGGTTGTGTTCTATTTTGGAAGGAACTCAAAGACCAATACGAGTGTCTAGAGTGTAAAGAGCCTCGATGGAAAATCAGTAGTGGAAAGGGTAAGCAAATTCCTCAAAAAATCTTACGCTACTTTTTTTGAAATCAAGGCTACGAAAATTATATATGTCGAGGAAGACAGCTTTGGATATGAGATGGCACAAAGAAAAACGAGTTGAGGAGGAGAATGTTATGAGACATCCAGCTAACTCCGAAGCTTTGAAAGATTTTGAACAATATCGATGGTTTGCACAGGATCCTCGCAATGGGAGACTTGGTGTTGCAACCGATGGCTTCAATCCTTTGTTGGCCAAATCTTATATACCTATAGAAGTAGAGTATAAATATTAACTATTTTCAAATAAAACATTTTTATACATCAAAAGGACTTGTTTTTTTTTGTTTGGACAAAAATAGCCAAGTCAATGTATCTTAACTTATTTATCCATCTTGCATCATCATCATCTTAATTAGTCTTTTGTGAAGTGGTGTAATGTATTATTTGTACAAATTAATAATTAATTAAATAAATTTTCTTAACTAATTATTAATAATAGTTTTATATTTTTTTGTGCAGAAATGTGCGAACGGACTATACATAGAGCAAACCCAGTATAAAAATTTCTTCAAGTGGGATTTTCCATTTTGGTTGAAAAGATTCATGACATTATATTAGAATGGTTAATCGAGATTTGAATATTTTAACTGTTTGAGAAAGATATTTGGTTGGTTACATTTTATTTATTTGGATTTGCGCAGATACTTTGAATTGGAAATATATTTTGGCTTGTTGTTAATTTATGTATGATGTTTGGTAGTAATTTGAATTGTGAGATATGAGTAATTTCCAAAAAAATAGCGGATGGATATTGCTACTTGATTGATCAATCACTGCGACCAAATTGTCCTTCACTAACATATAATCGGATGTATATTTGACAGATGAATTTGTGACCATATTATTGGTCGAATAATATTAGTTGAATTCATTAACCTGTCATTAAATTAGCGACAAACTATTCTCGTCGCTAAACTATCATAAAAAATAAAATAAAATTACTAAAAAATAAAAGCATTTAGCGGCAATCAGAATTTGTTGCTATTAGGCTATAGTTAGCAATGAAATACACTATCCAAATGTCTTTTAGCAACAAATTAGCAGGCAAGCAGTGATTATTTATTGTCTCTGTAAGTATATTTACAGTGACAAATCTTTTGTTGTCGCTAAATGTAGCGGCCAACAGCGACAAACTGCTTTACTTCGTCACTAAAACATTTTTGCCTCGGGGCTACAGTGACGAAGGCTTTTTTGTTGCTAAATAGCATTAGCAACGAATATCTATCCAATAGCAACAACTATTATTAGTCTCAAAAGGCCTAAATTTTTGTAGTGCTTTTTCGCCATGTTGATGAATCCGTAAAATTACAAGTTCAGCTTGGAGATGATAAGATTCTACAAAGTAAAGGAAAAGGAACGATTGCTATAAAAACTAAGTCAGGTATGGAAAAGCTTATCAACGATATTTATTATGTACCTTCTTTTGCTCACAATTTACTAAGTATTGGACAATTGATTGAAAGAGGATATCATGTTCAATTTTATGATAACTTTTGTGATATTGGCCATAAAAGATCTCAAATGCCTTTTATTAAAATTCATATGGCTGAAAACAAGATGTTTGTACTTGACATTTCATGTATAAATGAGCGCACTTTGGTTGCTAATACTGAATATGAATCATGGCTTTGGCATGTGCGTTATGGTCATTTACATTTTAATGGATTAAAATTGCCGAGTCAAAAGAAAATGATGTTTGGCTTACCTAGAATAGATTGTATGAATGAAGTTTGTGAAGGGTTTGTTTATGGCAAGCAACATCGGATATCTTTCTCCATTAGAAATTCTTAGAGAGCTTCTAGACCTCTACAGTTGATAGATGTCAATATTTGCGGTCCATTGCAGACTCCTTTTAACAGAAGTAAGTACGTTTTGCTATTCATTCGTGATTTTACGAGGATGATTTGGGTGTACCCATCGCACAAAAATCAGAAGCACTTGATAGATTTTTGGAGTTTAAGGTGCAAGTTGAGAACCAGAGTGGGCATTTGATCAAAATTCTTCGAACAGATCGAGGGGAAGAGTTCTTATCCATTGATTTCTTTTTGCAAAGAAAATAGCATTTGTAGGCAGCTAACAGCAAAGCATACACCAGAGCAAAACAGAGTTGCCGAGCACAAAATCGAACAATAGTGGAGATGGCTCAAAGTATACGTAAAGAGAAGAAGCTTCCAAATGATTTTTGGGCCGAAGCTGTAGTAACCTCAGTGTTCCTCCTAAATTGATCTCCAACCAAGGCGGTATGAAATATGACCTTTTGAAGCTTGGTGCGGGAAAGCACGAGGTGAGCCATTTTAGAATTTTGGTTTGTTCACGCCGAAAATCATAAAAAATGTGATGAAAAAATTGAAAAATATATCTTTATTGGCTATAGTAATGAATCAAAAGGCTATCGATTATACAATTCGATGACGAAGAAACTTCTTATAAGTCGAGGTAAATTTATTTAATTAAATAAAAATAAAATTTCATTTTTTATAAAGATAGTTTTTGAAGAGACTGGAATGAAAGTGCACACGTGCTATTAGCAATTGAGAGAAAGTAGCTTTCACTTCCAAATGAAGAAGTAGATGCTCCACAAGCCACTCCAAAAAAGCCAAAGCAAAGAAAATATAGAAAAATCGACTTCATCATTGTCGGATTCTAAAACCCCTCATCGAAAGGTAAAATCTTTGAAAGAAATTTATGAAACTTGCAAATTTGCTCTTATGGTTGCAAAGCCCGTATGTTTTGAAGAAGCTTGTGAGAAAAAAGAATGGAATAACGCAATGCATGAAGAGATAGCTGTAGTATACGGAGCTTTGCAAATTGCTAAATGTACTGGACTTTGCGAAATTGACAAAGTTACAGTTTGGGCTATTTGTTAACCTATTACAACAGTGTTGGATTGGTTTAGAACCGTTTTGGTGCGAAATTGATGTGGAAACGAACTCAAAAATTGGATTCTGGACAATTTCTAAGTTTTGGAGGCTTTTCAAATGCCCGAAACAAGTTTCAGGAAACAAGTTTCAGGAAACAGGTTTCAGGCGCCCGAAAATGCGTTCTCTGTGTTGGTTAGTCTTTTTGGACCTCACTTTGGTCCATTCAGACCTTACTTTGGTCTGCCCGAATTGCGAGGAGAGCATCCAAATGCTTTCGGGCCCAATTCCAAATGCTCAAAATCTATTGTAGCAGTTCGAAAATTGGTTGGTTGTTAAGTCGGTGATTTGGATGACTCAGCATGCTGACTTATCAAAATCATGATTAGGGATTTCGGACGCAGGATTCGGGTGCCTGAAATTGGAGAAATGCGCCTGAAACCTGGTTCCGGACACCTGAAACAAGGATTTGGGCGCCCGAATCAGCCCGTTTGACTAAACGTGTGATTTTTGCCATTTTTGGACTTATATGCAATTGTTACGTTATATTAAGTGGCTGAGGGCTCTATTTTCTTATACAGCACACACAGAGCAAGAGAGGGAGAGAGAGAGAAATAGAGAGAGGGAAAAATAAGGAATTTGACGCCGCGACGAGCACGTGATCGATTCAGCGACTTCCTAACTGTTACGATATATTTAGTATCTTATGGTATATTAGGATACTGTATATTATTATCATATATAGAGTAGCATTATATGGTATGTAATCCTAATTGTAGTATTACTATAGTAGGCAATGTTACTATAGTTGACCTATCTCTTGTACTATATATTTTCATCAATTCAACCCAAGAGGGTATGCTCTTTTGCCCTTCTTTCATAGTATCAGAGCGGGAACCCTAATTTGGGGATATCGATCCACAGATCATCCACCACAAGTCTCACCTTCTTTCATAGGTGTTTTTTTTTCTTTTGATGTTCTATTTCCTCTTATCCTTGGACTTCTATCTCTCTGCTACAGTGCAGTGCTACAGTACCCGCGCTACAGTGCTGCTGCTACAGTAATATCAGCCTCTCTGTGATTCCTCTTTGCTCTTCGGGTGCCGCTCAAACTATCCTCGTACCGCTCGCTGGTTGCTTGTGTCGCTCGGTCCTTTCTCTGTTGCGGCCGTTCTTATTTGGTGCTAAGTGGTTCCTCTCTTGTGCGCTGGGTACAACTAGTTTGGTGGCAAATATGTCTTCTTCTACATCAAATTTGCCAGTTGTTAACATCAAAACTCTCATACCACTAGAACTCACTGATTCCACATATCTTGTGTGGAAACAAGTCTTTCTTAATGTTCTAGAAAGTTTTGGTGTTACATCACATGTGGACGGAACTGGTGTTGTGCCTTCTCAGGCTATCGATACTGCTGATAAGAAGGTGGTTATAAATCCCGAATATTTAAGTTGGAAAAGGAAAGATACCACTATACTTTCATGGATTAATGCCATTTTATCCTTTAGCATATTACGAATGGCCATTTCTACCTCACCTAAAACTGCATATGATACTTGAAGAATCATTGAAGCATATTTTCTTGATAAAACTGCTTCCACGGCTTTTTCTCTAAAGTCTGAATTGCGGAGCATCAAGAAAGGCTCAATGAGCATGTGTGATTACATGCAAAAGATCAAGTCGATTGGTGATGCTCTTTAGGCGATTGGTGAAACCGAGTCAAACCATAATTTGGTCATGACTGTTCTTCTAGGGCTACCAGAAGAATATCGAGATTTTGTTAGTGCTCTAAACACACACAGAAATAAGCCCACTTTTGAACAACTTCGTCCACTCTTGATGCAAGAAGAAACGGAAGTCCAACGTCGTACTAGTGTGACGACATCCTCTGCTATTCTCACTATTGACAGTGAAGCTCTTTATGCCAATCGTGGACGCGGCAATCATGGAGGCCGTGGAGGTAGATATCGTGGAGGCCGAGGACAGCATGGTAGACACAACTCAGGTCGTGGATCTCCTGGAACCTACTCACACCCTCAACCTAATAATTCTCAACAACCTTATACTCCGAATCATCAACCTTACATTCCAAAGTCTGGCACACAATGTCAGATCTGTGGCAAGTTCAATCATTCTGCCCTCCAGTGCAGACAACGCTTCAATCATTCCTTTATTACAGATGATGTTCCTCAAACCTTTGCTGCTATGAACCTTTATGAACCCGGTGAGGAAGTATGGTATCCAGATACCGGAGCATCTAATCATATGACCGCACATTCTGGTATTCTCTTCTCTTCTAAACCTTATAGTGGGCACGAAAAAATTCTTGTTGGTAATGGAAATTTACTTGATATTACTCAGACAGGTGAAACTCACTTAAATACGTCCTCTAACTCTTTTGCTCTTAAAAACGTCCTTGTTGTTCCTTCTATTAAGAGAAATTTACTTTCAGTGCGTCAGTTCTGTCATGATAATAATTCTCTTTTTGAATTTGACTCTTCTGATTTTTCTGTGAAGGACAGGGAAACCGGGACGGAGCTTCTTCGATGCCCTAGTTCGGGAACATCACTCTATCCACTTTCCTCTAAAGTTGCAAGTGTAGGAACTAAGGAACATCTAGCTCTAGTTGCATCTAGGTGTAGCGGCGATATATGGCATAGACGGTTAGGTCATCCAAGTTTTCCTGTTCTTTCTACGTTTATTAAAAACAATAAAATTGTTTCTGATTCTGCTTTGAAATTATCTGTTTGCAATGCTTGTAATATGGAAAAACATGTTAAACTCTTGTTTCATGATTCAGAATCTCAATCTGCTTTTCCTTTTCATATTGTTCATTCTGATGTTTGGCAATCACCTGTTCCCTCTGTTTCTGGCTACAAATATTATGTTATTTTTATTGATGATTACTCTCGATTTTTTTGGCTTTACCTTTTAAAATTTAAACATAAAGTTTTTGACAAATTTCTCGAGTTTAAGACAATGGTTGAAAACATATTTCATAGTTCAATCAAAAATTTTCACTCTGACAATGGTACTGAATTTGTAAATGACAAATTTTCTACTCTTTGTTCACAAAATGGAATTATTCATAGATTCTCTTGTCCTTATACTCCTCAACAAAATGGCCTTGCTGAGAGGAAGCATAGGCATTTATCTAACATTGTTAGGAGCCTGCTGTTTCAAGCTTGCTTACCTCCTCGATTTTGGGCTGAGGCCATTCAAACTGCCGTCTTTCTTGTGAATCGAATTCCTTCTCTTACTGTTTTGAAAGGACAATCGTCATATGAAATTCTGCATGGTTGTGTTTCCCCTGACTTGCAACTTGTTAGAGTTTTTGGATATTTGTGTTATCCGGATGTTCAGGACATTGCAGCTCACAAGCTCTCTCCCCGTTCTCTTCCTTGTGTCTTCTTGGGGCTTTCTGACAAATATAAAGGTTTTCGCTGTCTCTATCCAAGCACTGGTAAAATTTTTATTTCTCGTCATGTTACTTTTGTTGAACATGTTTTTCCTTACTCTTGTCTTTCTAAATTCTCTTCTTCTCATTCCTCTTCTATTTCAAACTTTCAAATGTTTCAAAATTTTCTTTCTAATCCTCCCCTGCTGGGTGAGAGTCCATCCACTATTGATGCAATCTCTGGCTTCTCCTTCGCACGCCCCTCTACTGACATTGGTTCACATACGCCTGTTTCACCGTCTGAGCAGTTATCAGTTTTTCCTTCCATTGTGAATCATGATGCCCCACAGGTTAGTAATGAGAATGTTGTCGCTTCTGCTGGCCAAACTGAACTCCGGGTCTATACCAGACGACACACCAGCCGGCCTGCTGTTGCTTCACCTTCGTCTATTGATCTGGCACCTTCCACCTCTGATCATCCACCTTCCCCTCCGCCTGCTGCAGTCTCCCCTCCTTCTCCTTCTGAGCCTCCGTTGCCTGCCAGAACACACTCTATGCTCACTCGATCCATGGCTAAGGGTTCCGCTGCGTCTTCCTCCTTCCTCGCTTTTGCACGTTACATTCTTCCTGCTGAGCCTACCTCTTTTCATGAAGCTTCTCAGGATGCAGGTTGACGTGCTGCCATGGCTGAAGAATTTGATGCATTACTAACCAATGCTACTTGGAATCTTGTTCCTCCTCCCTCTTCTGTTAATCTTATTGGCTGCAAGTGGGTATATAAAGTGAAGCAGAAGGCGGATGGTTCTCTTGAGCGTCTCAAGGCTCAGCTTGTGGCTCAGGGTTACAAACAACAACAAGGTATTGATTTTGATGAGACCTTTTCTCCGGTTGTCAAGTCGACCACTATTCGTATTGTTCTTTCAGTGGCTTTCTCCTCTGGGTGGTCTCTTCGACAACTTGATGTAAAGAACGCCTTTCTTCATGGTACTCTCTTTGAAGAAGTTTATATGAAGCAACCGCCTGGCTTTGTGCATCATTCTCTTCCTCATCACGTTTGTCGTCTCCGAAAAGCAATCTATGGTCTCAAACAGGCACCTCGGACTTGGTTTCAGTGGTTTACTTCTTTTTTTTTTGAACTTGGTTTTGTTGGCAGTACTGCTGATCCCTCGATGTTTGTTTGTCATTCCTCTTCTGGCACTCTTGTTCTTCTATTATATGTTGATGATATTATTGTCACCGGCAGCTCCTCCTCTCTTTTAGAGGCTCTTATTGTTACCTTACAACGAGAATTTGCTATGAAAGATCTCGGGCCGCTACATTATTTCTTAGGCATTGAGGTTAATCGTTCGTCTTCTGGTCTTCATTTGACTCAGCAGAAATATGCGCATCAACTACTTCAGCGCCATGGCTTTCTTGATAGTAAGCCCGTCTCTAGTCCTCTCTCTCCGACTTCTCGTCTCTCTTCTCATGAGGAGCGCCTTCTTGAGGATCCCTACATTTATCGTCAGATAGTTGGTGCTCTCCAGTATCTCACCTTCACAAGACCAGATATCTCGTATGCCGTCAACTCTGTTGCCCAGTATTTACATGCACCTCGGGAACCCCACATGCAAGCAGTCAAGCGCATTCTGCGTTATATTCGCGGGACGCTGTCTTATGGCATTCCTATCTCCCGCTGTCTCAATCCTTCCCTCGTGGCATTCGCAGATACTGATTGGGCTGGTTGTCCCGATACCCGTCGCTCTACTTCAGGGTATTGTATCTTTCTAGGGCCCAATCTTATCTCCTGGTCCGCTAAGAAACAACTCACTATTTCTCGTTCCAGTTCTGAAGCGGAGTATCGTGCTGTGGCTTACGCGCTTGCTGAGACAGTATGGATCCGACGTTTACTTCGTGACCTTGGTGTGTTCTTATGGCGCTCCATCAGCATCTATTGTGATAATCTCAGCACGACTTATCTTACAGCCAATCCTGTTCTCCATGCTCGAATGAAGCACATTGAGCTTGACCATCAGTTCTTGCGCGAAAAAGTCCAGTCTGGTGATTTAGAATTGGTTCACATCCCTTCTGAGAAGCAACTTGCTGATATTTTCACAAAGCCTTTGTTACCTTCTCGGTTTTCGGCTTTGCGGCTCAATCTTCGCATCCGGCCAGTGGATGCTTAGTTTGCGGGGGGATGTTACTATATATTTAGTATCTTATGGTATATTAGGATACTGTATATTATTATCATATATAGAGTAGGATTATATGGTATGTAATCTTAATTGTAGTATTACTATAGTAGGCAATGTTACTATAGTTGACATATCTCTTGTACTATATATTTTCATCAATTCAACCCAAGAGGGTATGCTCTTTTGCCCTTCTTTCACTAACTTTGATTTTGGAGGTTGGTAAAGATTTGGATTTAGCCACTTAAATTGGGCTTTGGGCTTCATTGCAAGCTTAAAGAAATTTGACGTGGTATGAGTTAAGCAACTTAATTTTGTAGCCAATATTTATCTAACTAAATTGGATTGTCTGATTTAATTGAATTAATTATCCCATAGCTAATTTTAATTGACTAATTGTAATACTACCACGTTACTTTCCTATTTAGAAAATATTCATATTTAAGCAACTAAATTGGGTTGATGTACTGCTGATGTGAAAATTGTAACGTCCCTAAACAGAACAATTGAATAACACTTTTATTCGAATTGTCAGAAAGCCAACAATTTGAGGACCAAAACTGTAATTTATCAAAACTAAAAAAATAATATATTACAGCTTGATGACAAAATTGTCACAAAACCAACAATTGAGGACCAAAACTATAATTTACCAAAAGATAACCTTTTCTCTTACAAGATTTCCGTTAGTATATGGAATATTCATTTTTTTCCTTCTTTCTTTTCATTCATATGCATTCTCCCCAAGTTTGTCTACATATATCCTGTTAAATATAAAAATATTTAAACACCGTTCTCTAACAGCTTAAGCTTTTAGAATACAACGGTTATTTCACATGGTATCAGAGCAGGAGGTCCTGAGTTCGAGTCATGACAGGCTCCTAGCATTATTAATTTTCTCCTATCTAATTAAAGTCCACGTCATGGGCCTACGAGAAGTCTCGAGAAGTCTCGAGCCCAGACGTGAGGGGGAGTGTTAAATATAAAAATATTTAAACACATTTCTCTAACAGCTTAAGCTTTTAGAATACAACGGTTGTTTCACATATCCCTGTTCTTTAACATCAACCACGGGATGCATTGTTCTTCAGCTTTGTCTCTATATGCTTGTCCTTCAACATCAACCATAATATAAAATCTTCTCCAACTTGGTCTATATATATACACTTGTCCTTCAAATCCACTATGGTTACATAGTGCTACAACTTCTACTAAAGTTATTGGGGCCCATTTACTTTAGTAAGGAGAAGTAATTTTTGCTGGCTCCATCTTCTACTTTTGTAAGGAGGGTCCAAAATTATATAGATGCAGACAGTAATACCCATGTGTTTTCCCTGAAATAATTTGGGGTCCACATTTTCTACTTTCGTAAGGTGAGGGTAAAACTATGTTGATGTACACTCTAATGGAGTGTACTTCTTGATGGTATAAAATTACATAAATTAATATTTTAGACTAAACAAATATGTTTCTTTCTGTACTAGAACGATAAACTTAGATAAATAAATAAAAAATTAATAGTGTAACTAATTAATTACATTCTTTTGGCTTCTTTTTCCCTTACTCGCTTAATTAAAATAAATTAATGATCGGTTATCAAAATTTCATGCAAAGTTTCCTTAATTTAGTCTTCTTTTATATTTCGATGGTTTTGTAGATAAATTTTTTAAAAAAATTAATAATGTAACTAATTAATTACATCCTTTTGGCTTCTTTATTTTAGATGCATTTTATTTTCCATTACTCCCTAAATTAAAATAAATTAATGATCGGTTATCAAAATTCTGTCCTAAGTTTTCTTAACTTACTCAATTTTATATTTCGATGCCTTTGTATAAAATGATAAAAGCATTTAAAATAAAGTAAGTAAATGGCTTACTATTTTGAAAGAGGTATGTTTAATGTGGGAAAAATGTTCAGCAATTTAATGTATTTGGTATTAGGATTTCGTTGCTCTTTTTCTTTTCAGTTCCTTGCTTTTTTTTTGGGTGTATATATATAGGTTTTTTACTGTGTATATATAGATTTGTCTTAATTCCTCTTTATTTTTTCCAACGTAAACTTAGATGGATAAAAAAAAGTTAATAGTGTAGCTAATTAATTACATCCTTTCGTGTGACGCCCTAACTTCTTAGGGGTCACCCATTCTAGGACTACTCCCGTCCTAGCACGCTTAACTCTCTTAATCTCTTAGGCCTAGCCACCATCCAATATATATAGGACTACTTTGGGTCTCACAATCTCTCCCTCTTTAAGTCTTGACGTCCTCATTAGGCTCAAACTCATAAGTATCAGGCGATGTGAGACTCGTCTCACTAGCCTAAACTGACTTTATGGTGAGCCGCGCTTCACCCATTATAGTCAACAGTATGAGAGCCTCGCTCTCCCCGCTGTATAATTCTGGCTCAGTCGAGACTCATCTCACACTTCCGGCTGGTAATTGACTCTGGTACCAACTGTGACGCCCCAACTTCTCACGGGTCACCCATCCTAGGACTACTCCCGTCCTAACACGCTTAACTCTCTTAACCTCTTGGGCCTAGCCACCACCCAAAATACTTAACCGGGTTAAGAGTTTAGTCCTATTATATCTTATATATAGGACTATCTGGGGTCTCACATGTCGGCTTCTTCATTTTAATTAAAATAAATTAAAGATCAGTTATCAAAATTCCACAGTAAGTTTCTTTAACTTACTCCATTTTTTATATTTCGACAATTTCCTATAAAATGATAAAAGAATTTAGAATAAAGTAAGTAAATGGCTTATTTTTTTGAAGGAGATCTTGGTTCTTTTGGGTACCTTATTTATATGATTTAAGAGTCAAACACAATCTTGATTAGCTATATATTCCTGCAGGGATGAATTTCTAGATGCCATGAGATTAGTAATGCAATAGTTTCAACTAATCTGTGATGGTCTGATAGGAATGCAAATTTCTAATGCAATAGATAACAATGAAACTTACGCACTCAAAACTCTCCTTACAAATTTGCAGGATATCAAGAAGATTACCTGACAATAGTGTTATCAGAAACTCTGACTATGTGTTGAGCGAGTTCAGAAGTGTCGGATCGTTGGCGCTAACTATTAATCCCAAAAGCTCGAGCTGTTAGAAATACGTAACCAATTCACTTAAAGCGTACAGATACAGCATCCACGGGTCTCGATTGTGATTCGGCCCCACCAGCCTCACGCCACTTCGAACATGACTCGGCCCACCCAGCCTCACGCCATTTCAAACATGACTCGGCCCAACATGGCCTCCCGCCACAGGGCAGGATGCTGGCCCATTTAAGCTAACAAGAAGCATTTCAAGTTCGCCTTCCTGCTGTAATCCCTCAAAAGATCAGCAACTCACTGTTTCAAAAGCAGATTAGGGACAAAACAGGAATGCGAGAAGAATAGGTGGCTACCTTGCTGTATTTTTTACCTGCATGTATGTATGAACAGAATATTGGTATGTTACGTATTGCACAAAGTGGCCCACAGATGTAGATAGAAGTAATCTGGTATTTTATCCAGTCTCTGAAATAGTGGAATAGAGAGGGATAGTGCAGCTAACGATAACGAAAAATATACACAAAAGTCATTGTTAACCACTCAAATTTGCTTACAGAAAGATAAACAAAAGGTGGTAGTTACACTTGATGTTCAAGTTCAGTTTGAGCAATTTAGCAATCTGTTTGATTTTAGCCATATATATTCGCTATCGCCATATTGAGTGTCATTAAGCTATAAGTTAGTCCTTCTACCTACCAAGCTTTACTTACAGAAAAAGAACTTTGGTTGATGACAAGCAAACAGTGTCAGAGCACAGCTCAGATAGGGGATAACTGAAACATCCATACATCGTTGACATGAAAATAAGATACCGATAAGAAATCTGACTCATTTCTCTACTTGCTTATTACTTTTAAGTAAACTTTAGGATTGCGGAAACGGAAACCATCATGTCCTACTCAACTGTCAGATGGAGTAAAAGAGCTTATATAAACCAGACCATTGGGATAAGATAACTTCTTTTTGAGCTTAAAAAAAAAAAAAAAAAAATTCTGGTTGGAGTCACGCTAGTCGAACCTTTCTTTCAATATCCTCTGCTGCAGTATCTTCTTACGTCTTAGCATGGCTTTCGACCAGGAAGATGTTTCCTCGTTGCATCTTTCCGCACAGCATTGGTTCTGTTCCTCTACCTTTTTCTCGCCCATTTGGATAAGCCCTGCTCAAGTTAAAAGTAAACCAACAGTAAACGGTGAGAAACTAGCATAAAAGAAATGGTATTCTCGATATATATCGATGCAAACTCATCTATTTACGTGTAGACGACCCTGCAAAATCTGAACTTCCCATACATAACACCTCAAAAATGCAGCTTTTTACAAAAGAACCCTTAAGTTGGAGAGTAGCTTCCAGTTTCAGACGAACAAAATGTTTCATTCTGCATGAGTAGAAAAATCACTAAAATAAGCAAATACATATGCGAACATCACATGTGTTATGAACTAAATAAGCAAATAGAGAACTTCATAATTATTTAGTTGTACAGCTTGTAGGATTCAATAGCATATCGAGTTAAAAATTGGAAATAGCATCTTTGTTTAGCACCCAATAAGTTGATTGTGACCCAAATTGTGACATGACATCTTACGTCGAATTGGACAATGGTAATTGTACCTAATAGATTACAGTATTTGAATTTGGATCTAAAAGTCGGGCTTGTCACGCAAAAACGAAAGATAATGAGATCAAGCATCATTTTCTTTTCGAAAAGGCACTCTAACTCACATAATGTTCTTCTTATTGGTGTCAGTAATTGCCGATCGAGAATATTATATTCACAAATATAATAGAGGACATGTTTGGGCCTGTTGCGTCCTGCTTTTATCTACAAATAGCTTAATATACATGATTTCCCACTATCCGCAAAGCAGCTTCTCAAATTCACATGCTGCACTCTGGCATGGCGGCATATTTAGATAGGAAGAGCAGAAACTGCAAAGTCAAGCAGAAAGGTAAGAACTCACAAGTCGCGGCAAGAACCATTTTGATTTTAAGAACATATATCAAAAAAATATATATCAGTTGAATCAACATTTCAAAATAACCGGATATCAACAGTATATACTCAAATACACCGGAATAACGGCAAACAGAAACATGCATGAAGAGGCAGTGGAAGCAGGAGTAGGCATTTCTCTAATGACACAAACACAAATTATAGTGCCCTTCAATCAGAATACTCAAATAAGAGAGTGATTCGTACAAACGATTTGGCATTGATTTGATCCATCAAGAAATTCTTTGAAATAGAATGAGTAAATTTTTCCTGCTTCAGCTGCTACTATCCTAAAATTCAGCTAGTTCAGCATAGCCCCAGCAATAATTATTGATGAATCTCAGAAGAGTTGTTTCACTGACTCTCCTCATCCCATAAATCCCAATAACACCAACTGTATCACTTCTTTGCACCATTTTCGCCGCTATAACTGATTTCTTTTCATTTATTCTACCATTTGCTTGTTGCAAGTTGTCAAAGAAAGTGGAAAGATAGCAAAGTTGGGACCAACACACATGGAATAAACAACAAATGAGTTCAATGCATAAGTGTTGTTAAGCGAATCACTACATAAATTGTATCCTCAACAACTTCACTCTACAGCAAAAACAGAAGTATCAAATTAGAGCTATTTTATAACGTACTTGGTGAAATCTCTCCTCACGAGCTCCCAACCGGGCGCAAACTCAAAAGGGCCAAAATTTTAGAAGTTAATTCAGATCTTTCTAAAATCTATAATTACTGTATTTTCATCTACATGCATCTCAAACTACACTATATTTCTAATTACAACAAACAAAAGAACTCCTTAATGGAGTAAGAAGGGAGTTATGCTCGTGGCGTTCGACTCTTGACGCTCAAAATCTCATTTCTGCTTTCTGCTACGGCAAGTGCTCTAAACTTTTTTGTTTACCAAACACTCTGCTAAGATTACTGCTGAAAAAAAAAAAAAAAAAAAAAAAAAAAAAGCAGAAGCAGGTCCAAACAAGCCTTTCACACACAAAGAAAAAAGAAAGAGACAAGGCCTCTCTACATGGAACTATTATAATACCCACAAAAAAACCAAATTTCATGTTCCAATTCACAGTTATACTACCTTATCATCTCAAGCACATTGAATTTCATATGATTGTGTCACCATTACTGCGAAATCCTTTAAAAACAAAGGTGCATATACCTATAGGAATCTCACTTGGAACTACATTGTTGTCCATTATTGCCAAAACATAAAAAGAGGGGATGGGATTGAGGATGTAGCGGGTGCGGAGGGGAAAAGTAGGGTTTTTTGGAATCCCTGCGAACAAAAAAACAAAACAAAAAAAAATCTCCCGTTCGGGTCCCGTGGAGGATTTTTTTTCAAAATAAACTAAACTAATTTTTATTTAAAATTTAATTTAATATTAAGTTTAATTAGCTTAAAGTTTATTCAATTATTAAGTTTATTTTTTTAGTGTTGAATTGTTAAGTTTGATTTATCAAATTACTAAAAATGTATAACAATCAAATATTATTTAACTAATATACTGTATAAAAAACTAAATATGTTTAAAGTATTTCATTAAACTTAAAATATATTAAAAATATAAAATCAATTTTCTATATTTATAAATAAATAAATAATTATATAATAATATAATATATTGAGAAATGCTTAATGTATCACAAAATGTGTACCCTATAATATTGTTGATGTGGTGGAATGCATATATGGAAGGTTTAGAATTTAGAATTTAGGCTGTAATAATGATACTTAGGGTTTAGTGATTAGGGGTGGCAATCCAGCTCGCTGTTCGCGAGCCAGCTCGTGTTCGGCTCGAAATGAGCTCGAGATCGACTCGCTCGTTTAGTAAACGAGCCGAACACGAGCTGAATTTTTCAGCTCGTTTAATAAACGAGCCGAACACGAGCTTGGGTCAGCACGCTCGTGTTCGGCTCGATAACAGCTCGAATATATATATTTAATATTTATATTATTTATATTATTTATATATATATAAATAAATAATTATATATAAATATAATTTTTTTATTATTTGATTTTTAGTCCAACCTAAATTAAAGCCTAACTCAATTATAAAAAATCAATTTATACGTAAAGTTTCAACCATTAGATCAAAGTCTAATAGATAAGATCTCATAAATTTATTTTATATATATATATATATCATTTCTAATCATTTTAACTTATTGTTTCTGAGCCAGCTCGTGTTCGGCTCGTGTTCAGTCCGTTAATAAACGAGCCGAACACGAGCCGAATTTTTTGGCTCGATACTTAAACGAGCCAGCTCATGTTCGGGCCGACCCCAGCTCACTCGTTTCGGCTTGTTGACACCCCTATTAGTGATGGTGTTTGAGATTTAGTAATGATGCTTAAAATATAATAATGATGATGTAATCATCTACAACATTGTGGGGAATCCCAAATGGAGTACTCGTAGCAATGCTCTAATATATTATTTTGCAGGGAGTATCCCTGCCCGTGCCCGCGCCCAATCCCTACAGCACGGGAAATTTTTTTTCCATCCCCGTGGGAACAAAATCCTCTCCATCCCTGCCCAATTCAGGGCGGATCCTGCGGGACCGGGTCCGCGGGAGAAATTGCCATCCCTAAGAAGAGAAGGATTTTACATTGAGAGGAATCCCAATAAACTCAACCCAACTGACACAAAGCTAAACATGAGTGGTCTCCGTTGGGGAAAAAAAAAAAAATAGAAAATTCTACGCGTACACTCTTATTATTCATCTTACACTTTCGGATTCTAAGGTTCACGAAAATCCAAATTGATTTTAGTAAAAAGAAAGAGGCAATTTCAAACGTGCTCCTCA
This sequence comes from Puya raimondii, assembly GCA_016920855.1. Lineage (NCBI taxonomy): Eukaryota > Viridiplantae > Streptophyta > Magnoliopsida > Poales > Bromeliaceae > Puya > Puya raimondii. The sequence goes on along the minus strand of JABWPP010000050.1, from coordinate 214,174,442 downwards.
AAAATTATAAAATATCGTGGATATCCGTTCAAAATTATCAATCTCATTTTGCCCCTATAAATTAATACATTTATATCAAAAATACCCCCATGACATTGATTACGAATTTTGGACTAATTTACCCATAGTTATACCTAATTATAAATAATTGTGTAGTATCATGTTGGGGTAATAAATATATTTTTTATCAAAAAATAACTAAATTTTGTTTATAATTCAATTTATAAATTTATTTTTTGCGTACTTTAATTTTCTTTTTATCAATATCATATGGGTCTCATGTTAATAATAATAAATAATTAACTAAAATTTAAAATATATTGTATTTTTTTGTGGATCTATTTTTTTGTCTGAATTAATATTATTTTCATTTATTATTCGTATAGTATACTTTCTTACAATTAATTAGTTTGAACTTGGTATACATTTAGTTGTATTTGTAATATTTTCAAACAAAATAATGCTTAAAAAGGTATAGATAATAGATGATGGGTAAAATGAAAATATTTTTTAGTTTTTTAATTACTTATTATCAATTTGGCCTTGTATGCTAGTTTCTCTGAATTAGAGGGGCATTTTTGATATTGACATTTTTAGAGGGGTATATAAGTTATTTAAAGTTGGAGGAAGTGTATGTATGAAATTAACCAAATTTTTTTTTAATGTGAATAAAGTAGGGAATGATGACCCTTAGATGAAGAGGGTATAAGATTTATACTCCCACTTTGGGATGTAGCGATAGTATTGCTCACAAAAAATTTGAAAAATTCTAATTGTATACCAAAAAAGGATATCCTAGGATTCACGAAACTCAATAATTTTTTAATATTTTAAAAAATTTGACAAGACATAAAGGCATTCTTGATTATTGGACTAAAGGGATGTAAGATATAACACCCCTTTTGGGCGTATAAGTAAACATTGCTTAACAAATTTTATGAAATGCATCCTAAGGGATGGCTGGGCTATTCACTTAGATAAACATTAACTCATATATCAAAGCATCCGCTCCAAATCTGAAGGGCTATTTTAAGCCAGATAGCCCGGCCATCCCATGGGACGCCATGAAATTTTGTCATTTCGGTCGTGGGGATAAAAATTCAAAAACTGACGGCTTTGATTTTGGTTATAATTCTGCTTGGAATCGAACTAAACCCTAATCCGACACCAAACCTATATGATAACCTATTTTTGGCTATTTTATACATATAAATGTAATTTTTATATATTTTTACTTGATAATTAATATATATTAATAATTTAATTTAATATTTAGTATATTAGATAGTTAGATCTGACTTTTCGGTCTTGGGTAAGGGTTTCGTTTTCTTTTAGAACGATGGTTTTGGTTTTGAATTTTTACATTCGAATGAATTTGAGTACGATTTCAGATTTAATTTCAGGTTTTACAAAAATCACCCTACTATATCAAATATGTCCAATCATTGAATTACGGTGCAAATTTTTACTGGAATGATTTGACATATCACATCATATTTAATTATTGAATTTGTGTTTACTTTCCAATTTAAGTAGTAGGTCTAAGAAAGAAGAAAATATATTTTCTTCTTTAGTAGAGCTATCAAATTAAGTTGTTAATTTGTTGAATAATTTATTCAATTTTTGTGATTGTACTACATCCAATTTGGGTTTGGATTTACTTATACGTTTCTAATGCCCATTTCTTAATCCATTTATGACCAATCAATCTCAATTCCCACCCTAGAAAAGAGTATTTTATATTGTGGAGTTTTTAATTAATTGGCATAAGCTTGTATACATCATCAATGTATAGGATCCTTTGTGGGGGAGCCAAAGCATTTACTTTTAGATAATTCATGTATATCTTGGAAGATCAAAAGTATGTTGGAAAAAGAGAAGCCAAAACAAGATTGAATTCATTTCTTGTTTAACAAACAAACAAATACAAGCAAACAAACCATGCAACATTTTGCAGGTCTTATTAATACAATGACAAGTCATGCAAACATCAATTTTGAAACCATATATAAATCAGCTCCCATTCACCTTCCTGCAGTTGCTTCTAATCTCCCCACTGCTGCCAGTCAGGGGGCTGATATTCCCCATGTTGATCATCGACTGCGCGAAGTTCTGAAAGAACGTGCTCTGGCTGCCAGCGTAACTATTCACCGTCGAGGCAGTCGACGCACCGCTAGTCGACAGGAGCTCCTGGTCAGACTGGAGGAGGCCGCGGTTGTTCTGGAGATTGGCGTAGTAGTTGTTGTCGAACGTGTTGGGTGTGGTCGGGTCGAGATTGTTCAGAACTGACCCGCTGCCGCCCTGAGGGCAATTTTGTTGCAATGTGGTCAGGTAGGATGAGTTCAGGCTTGGGTCTGGTTTCCCAGTGCCACTAAAATTGTACAATCGGTTGCTGAAGAATCGGCATTGGGCTCGACCGAATGTGTGTGCTCCTGCAGTTTGCAAAATTATAGATACATGCAATAATTAGGCCTGCTAGTTGAATATTTGAATGTGAAAAACCTATGAATTAAGTTAACCACTCTTCATAGGCCGAAAAGCTCATTTAGTACATTTAATCATTTGCTTTGCAGAAGATCTTGATCTTTATGAGAATTGTAGGAAACGAAAACATGGCAACCAAAAAGTCTAGAGCTTTTGGCTAGACCATGAGCTATTTATTATAAACTCTCATATCTCAAAAGCAAAAGCTCTGCAGCGAAGCTTCTACTTGTTGTTTTTGAGGGATTTTGTCACAACTTTTTAGTTTGGTTTATGCTTCTCGAGTAAATAGATAACTTGTCAATTAATTTGTTAGCAAATCTATGGTGCATGTTTATTACCTGATAGCGTAACGAGATCGGTGTCATCGAGGCCGACGGCAGAGAACTTGGATTGAAGGGTGCTGAGGCTATCAAAGGGGCTAGGAAGATTGTTGGCTCCGGTTCGGTTGGCAGTGGTGCTGTCCCTTCTCCCAAGTAGAACAGTCCATGAGGGCCCTCCAGCCTACATATGAACATATATTGCTAGTCTTAGCAAAAAATTTATTTTGTATACAACACTGTCCCTTGAGGCTAGATTTTTCAATATTCCACGCGCCCTCATGTCCAGAAATCATGTGAAATAATCGATAATCGATTACTTCAAAAACTTGAGCTACTACAGAATAGTATTTTTAATTTTCTCTATCGAATATGGATTTAAGTACAGTGGAACGAAGTTGTGCCGAGATCTTATTAGCACAGTATGACATGTTAGTTTCATGCCTCGTCGATGTGTGCTGGTCACAAAAATATGTGTACCGACACACTATAGCATGCAAGCTAGAAACATAAAGCAACTAGGCCTCGAACTTGGGACCTCGAGCATCAACCATCAAGCTCTTTGCTAAGTGCGCTAAACACAGTTGATATATTTTGCATTTATAACTTTATAAAAAAAGGATTTTTAGTAATCCCACCAACAAAGAAGTCATATTATGCTAATATTTTATCGGCATGGGATGATCTGGTGGGCATAGGCCAATGGACACCTAAATCCTTGATATTAAATACGTAGTTCCAATATCTTGATTGTGCACTTATGGGATTGGAACTTTTCTTCTAAAACTATGAGGTAGCTAGCCGAAAATATATAATAAAATAATAATAATAATAATAGTAGTATATTTTTTTGTGTTGACTCTTTTATTGTGTCATACCAATTACTGTTAATCAATCCTAATCAAGAATCAAGAATCTCAATGGTTTACTACTTCTCTAGTTATGAACAGCTCATCATTAATTCCTTAGTAACCAAGTAATAATGACAAGAGACCAAACATAGTCAATTGGGGCCTTCTCAAGGTTTTATTTGTTCAAGAAGTACACTTGTCACCTGCTTAGAAGTCAAAAGATCCTCAATTAAGATGAATTAAAAAATTGGAAATAAATTATGTATTGTATTTACAATAATTAATGTTCACCAAATTTCAAAGATTCTAAATTTAGTGCACCACCACATATATAAAGCCAAAACTATCCCTTCTAGATGTCTTAGATCTCTTTTTAAAAGCTACATATACAATATCCTTCTTCAAATAATGGAAATATTGATTAATTAATTAATTATCTTCCTCTTTCTTCATGAACATAGCATTAATTTCTAACTCACAAACTTGACCAATATTTATATGTACATATCCAAAGTGAAAAATGGCTTATGTAGGGATTGTACAAGAACTTTTTTGTGAGTAAAAATGGCTTACTAAGTTAACTGAAGCTTCAGCTGTGATAGCGAGAATGTCGGCGCAAGAGACGATGCCGGGGCAAGCATTTTCCACGGCCGTCTTGATGTTGTCGACCACATCGAATCCTCGAGCAGAATTGTTGTTCGGCACCGCATCCTTCTCGCTTTGAATGGTAGCACTATTGTCCAGCAAGAGAGACCCATCACAACCCTAATACAAAGTTTACAAATAGTTAAACCAACAACAACAAAAAAGTGATAAGAATGTATGTTTATGTACTTTTAAGTCATTAACTACTAGTATAAGTATGGGTATGTATGGAAAAAGTGTTGTTACATCGACGAAACAGTCATGGAAGAAGAGGCGAGTGAGGCTGGCATAAATGCGAGGGTCAGAGGTTTGCGCCTGCTGGACTACACTTTGAACGATCGCCGACACGTTCGAGCATGAGGTGCTGTAGAAGGTGGAGCTCAATTGAGCTTGTGATCCTTGGAAGAGCGAAGCTAAGGAGATGGTTATCAAACTCAAGGCTAGTAGAAGAGAAGTGTGAGCCATTCTCTCCTCTTTAGCTATGATAAATATGGGGTTTGTTGTGGCTTAAGTTGGTTACAAAGCACACATATTTATAGGGCTAAAGGAATGAGGTTGGTATGCTAAGTGGTTGGTTTCTTGAATATTTCTTCTGCTTAATTAACTGGCATTATTGTACAAGTGCTTTTAAATTACACGTTTGTATTCTAGGGCTTGACTATATTAATTTGTTGTTAAACGTCTAATCAGAAACTGCAATATAACACTATATATGTGCTTGAATGTCTCTGCATTTGTCTCTATTTAGACATAGTACACCATTTTGAAACTTTTATTGCGGCGAAAAATTAAATGAGATTCTGAGTCCTAAAACCAAAAGCGCAAGTTTATTGCATATTTCTACTATCGATATGAAGAAAATGTGTTGGAACGAATTTTAACATAGTGTTTTTTAATTTTTTCTAAGGTCGCTACTCAAATGATATTATATTGAACAACATTATTATATCTTAATTACAGTAGTAGAACATTATAATTAGTTGAGGCTTGAGACTGCCTCGTAATGGAATGGAAGCGCTTGACAAGCTGGCATGCATGATTGGTCCTCTTTGGATGACTCTTCCATTATTCTATTATTATGGGGAGAATTGAACGTCGTCATCAGCTAGTATAATATATATATATATATATATATATATATATATATATATATATATATATATATATATATATATATATATATATATATATATATATAGAGTTTGACTGGACTACTATCGGTAGTAAACCGTCCCGTTTACTACCGATTTGTTTTCGATGCTGGAGCTTCCAAATTGACGATCGGCACCGTTGAACATGATCTAGACCATTTAAACTATCTAAAAATCAAATTTCATGCTTTTTCGATATTGTTCTCTTGTCCATCAAGTGAACAGAAAATGAATGGCTGAAAATGAATATCCTATAAAAAGTGATGATAGAAGTCTTGTAATCAAGATCAAGAGTATAGATCTTATTTTAAATAGTTCAAAAAATTTTCTAACAAAAATTTAGTTGATTTGGATTCTTCTATACCGTTAAACGAGCAAACACACCATATCGGCCATTAAAATTACAGATTTTGTAACCCTTTGATCGTTCGGTTAATGATATCAAAAAAGCTTGAAATTTGATTTCTAGATAGTTTAAATGGTCTAGATCATGTTCAACGGTGCCGATCGTCAATTTGGAAGCTCCAGCATCGAAAACAAATCGGTAGTAAACGGGACGGTTTACTACCGATAGTAGCCCAGCCAAGCTCTATATATATATATATATATATATATATATATATATATATATAGAGAGAGAGAGAGAGAGAGAGAGAGAGAGAGAGAGAGAGAGAGAATGAGGCTACAATACTATCTATAGTACCGAGGCTTCGGTACTATAGTCGCTTTTTCGATCTTAGGGTGTTCAAATCAACGATCTATACCGTTGAAACTGATTTAGGGTATATGAAGTTCTTAGGAATAAAATTTTAGTTTTTTTCGATATCGTTTACTTAGTAAATAAATCATGTCAAAATGAACGGTGAAAATTGAATAATTCTTAAAATTTGAGTATAGGAGTTTCGAATTCAAGATCAAGGATGTTGACCTTCATCTATATAGTTTAAAGTATTTTCTATCAAAATTTGAATAAATTTAGATTCTTCTCCACCGTTAAACTACAAACTCGCCATAATAACCATTAAAATTTGACAATTTTGAAACGGTTTGGTCACAAAGTAAACTACGTCGAAAAAATATAAAATTTTATTTCTAAGACCTTCAAATATCCTAGATCAGTTTCAATGGTGTGGATTGTTGATTTGAACACCCTAAGATCGAAAAAGTGACTATAGTACCGGAGCCTCGGTACTATAGATAGTATAGGAGACTAGCTCTCTCTCTATATATATATATATATATATATATATATAGAGAGAGAGAGAGAGAGAGCTAGTCTCATATACTATTTATAGTACCGGGCTCCAGTACTATAGTCTTGTTTTCAATCTTATGGTATTTAAAGTTTTTAGAAATAAAATTTTATATTTTTTCGACATAGTTTACTTTTTGATCAAACCGTTTCAAAATTGTCAAATTTCAATGGCTATTATGGCGAGTTTATAGTTTAACGGTGGAGAAGAATCAAAATTTATTCAAATTTTGATAGAAAATACTTTAAACTATCTAGATCAATGTCAACATTCTTGATCTTGAATTCAAAAGTCCTATACTCAAAATTTAAAGATTGTTCAATTTCTACTGTCATTTTAACATGATTTACTTACTGAGTAAACGATGTCGAAAAAAACTAAAATTTTATTCCTAAGAACTTCATATTTAACGGTGTGGATCGTTGATTTGAACACCCTAAGATCGAAAACGAGATTATAGTACCGGAGCTCCGGTACTATAGATAGTATAGTAGCCTCATTCTATATATATATATATATATATAGAGTCCGGCTATTAATATCAATAGCACCAAGCACTTGGTGCTACCAAGTTTTCCACCGTTAGATCTACCCTTTTGACTATTTTCACCTGTTAGATCATATTATTCAACCAACCATCCACTCAACCCTAGGGGGCCCACATCATCCTAACCGCACATTCCTTAATCCAAGGGCCAAAAACCTAATAGCACCAATGACTTGGTGCTATTAATAGTATAGTAGCATAGTTATATATATATATATATATATATATATATATATATATATATATATATATATATATATGAGTAATACTACGATATTTTTATGTATACGGAAATGTCTTCATATTTAAAAATTGTTTTCACTATATAGAGCTTCTGAATCAACGATCTAATTATCAAATTATATGTTTATTGAATCATTTTGATAAAGACAAACTGCAAATACTTAGAAAAGAGAAATAGTAATAATCTAGTAGTCAAAATCATGAGCAGTACTGAGGATCTTAATTCAGATTAAGAAGGTTGGGATCACCACTTCTGACCCAATCTTCAGATGATAGAATACAAATTGGCGTGTGGTTGCGTTTCGAATCAATTCTATACCACACATGCCAATTCCCATGGCTTGGATAAGTGTTGGACTTGGTCCCAATTAAGCATTTAAGATGGTGGCTATGCTCTATTTGTGGGAAATATATATGCATGCAGGCAAATGGCTAAAATATTGAATTTCTGATTTTCAAATTATGAGATGTGTGATATTTGATCATCGCATTTTAATTTATTAGAACTTTCTAGACTATTGAGATCAAGTTTCACAGTATAATTGTAACATACCTAAGATTTGGAATAGTCCTATATATCAGATATAATAGGACTAAATTTTTTAACCAGGCTATAGTATTTGGGTGGTAACTAGACCTAAAAGATTAAGAGGGTTAAACGTGCTAGAGCTAAAGTAATTCTAGGATGGGTGACCCCCTGGGAAGTAGGGTATCATAATTAGTATCAAAGCCAATCACCAGCCGGAAGTATGAGGCCGGCTGATAACCATTGTGGGTAGCCAACCAAATAAATAAAAAAATGTATGACGTCCCCTGGCAAGTGGGACGTCATAAAATTTTTCGAAGGAATAAATCTAATAATTTAAATTTTGTAGGGATATATTTACTATTTGATATTTTTGTAGGGATCTGTATGAAATTAACTCTATAATTTAATTGACCAAATAGTGATGTGTCGCTAACGTGGCAGTAACATAGCAATATTGTGGCAGATGACATGAATAAAAAATGACTAAGATGGCACAACACTACTATATTGGTGGTACATAATCATTTAGCTAACTAAATGGCATTGTAGGACTTGACTGCAACAATCTAAAAACTCTGAGTCAGAAATTATAGTAAATTAAATTTTGAGGGTCAATGTCATGCGTCTTATAGTTTGAGGACAAAAAAGTGCAATTTAGCCCACATAGATACTTTGTAAAAATTACATGGGGACCCCCTCAACTAGTTGCCATTTTTAACTAGATTCCCCATGTTCTTTTTACACAGTTTGGGAATTCGCTAAATTAGTAACTTAGTTAAACTTATCAGCTACTAACAGTTTAACAGAATCCGCAATTCCATTATCTGAAAAGTGATCAGGATAGGAAAATATAACAGAATATATTGAATTTAACAAAATTATAATTTAATTAGTACAATAACTTAGATTAAAAATGTTATAATTTAATTAGTAAAATTTTTGATATAATACAATTAGTAATACAAATTCACTAATACTAGAAATAATCTCAATAAAATTAGGCATAATTTAAACTTAACTTAATAAAATAATCTAAAAAGAATAGAGTTAGGAAACTTTGCAATTTCAGAACTCGAGACATATCTAACAATTACATTGTTATGTAGCACATTAACTGTTTTTATGTATGTTTCACATTTACATTGGGATTAGAGGTGGTCAATTCAATCTAATTTCCATCATATTGTGCCACAATTTCTTTTTTTTTTCTTTAGAGAGAGAGAAAGAGAGAGAGAGAGAGAGACTCAAATAGTAAATGTTCAAGAATAAATTTCTAGCTGGATGGCACCTCATGCAGAAATATTTATTCCTTGTGATAAATACCCAGTCCTTTAATTTGATGACATATAACATAATTAAGGAACTTATCTTTCTCTTTACGCCAGTTTATAATTAGTTGTCACAAAAATGTTATTTATTCTCACAAAAATAATTTGAACAAAGTTATTCGACACTATGGATTTCGTTTGCAATAGAGTTGTTCTTGGTCCCAAATAAATAAAAGCAATGCTACCGATACACCGAAATACTGTAAATCAAAAGAGTTTTTAAATCTTAGATGAGCGTAAAATTTACACTCCTTTTTTTGGATGTTTCAATATATAGCATTTAACAATTAATAAGTCACTATAAAAAAAAAATCTAATTATAAATATGTCTTTTGGATGACGCTTGAGGGTAGCATGCATCCCAAGTGTACCTACTATATAGTAAATACCGACGTTTCAAAAATATCATCATATGAACTATATATTGTATCAAACCATTTTATTTGAAAGACAAACTGCACCATTACTATTAATTTTTTGATGCTTTAAAGCGTCAGGATTTTAGTTGGAATATATTTCACCGACACAGGCATAATTAAGCATCAGTATATACGTGACGGCTCTTCGTTTGCCGGTACTTTCAAATGTGATAGTATACTATTTTGGCATGCTAAGCATCGTTAACTACCGAAGAAAGTGTTCTTAAATATTATTTTTCTTGTAGTGACTAAATTGTAAATTGCCCTTTTGATCCTCAAACAGTGACACGCATGGCCCTTTGGTGCTCAAACTTTAAATTATTGTAATTTCTGTCTCGAATTTTTGTAATTGTTGTAATTAAGTCTTACACCAATTTTAATAGGCTAGATGCAGATATGTTGTTGATGTGGTATGGTAGTAATTAATGTAACAGTTTAAGTGTCATCGCAGCATAATACTTCTAACTTATTAGTATTTAGTCAACTAAATTAAGTTGTGGGACTAAATAGCAACAATCTAGAAAGTTTTGACTCAAAAATAATAAAAAAAATTAAGGTTTGAGGACCAAAGTAGCACACCTCTCATAGTTTGACCATCAAAAGTGTATTTAACCACAAATAAATAAATAAAGCTTGTGAAAGATATTCCCAGTTGCCTTTGAACAAATCATTTTGATCAATTATATATGATAATCAGTTAGGGGATGTTTCGTTTCACGTAAAACTGCGAAAAATAGTTTTCGGTGGAAAAAAAATTTCGGAAGAAACTTTTTTTTACGCTCTTTAGTGTTTGGTTTGTAGGAAAAGAAAAATAGTTTTTCATTACAATTGTTTGGTTGAAAGGAAAAGTAAGAAAAAGATAAATAAAAAGTATATATTTTCTCCTATTCTATATATTATATATTATTAATATATAATAATTATGATAATATATTTATTATTATTATAATTTAAATATATCAAAATTATATTATATAATAAATTGATAAGTATATAATATAATATATATCATAGTATGTATATAATACTATATGTATTATATATAAAAAATATAAAATATATATAATAATTTTTTATCCAAAATTATATTATATAATAAATTGATATGTATATAATATAATATATATATCATAGTATATGTATATAATACTATATGTATTATATAATAAAAAATGTAAAATATATATAAATTTTTTTTATATCCCTTCTCTCTCTCTCATATATATATATATATATATATATATATATATATATATATATATATATATATATATATATGAGTCCGGCTACTATACTCTTATGAGTATAGAATCCTTTGTACTCATGAAATTTCGGGCCTGAAATTTTTTTTTCCGACGTTTGGTTCGGTGTAAAAGGAAAAATTATTCTACGGATGTGGAGGAAAACTCAGGTTTTTTTTTTCCGCCTCATCTCTGCGGAAAACGAAAACTTGGAGAAGAAAATCGCGGCTCACGCGCATTAAATGCATCGCGTGACCGCGTGAGTGGTCCATGCTGGACCACTCACCCAACTCTCTCTCTCTCTCTCTCGTGTGTGTGTGTGTATATATATATATATAGGCTAGGACTACTATACTCTTATGAGTACAGGTCCCTATATACTCATAAGTTTTTGGCTGTTGAATGAATGGATGTGCGGTTAGGATGATAGTGGTCCCCTAATGTTGAGTGGGTGGTTGGTTGAATAGTATAATCTAACGGGTGGAAATGATCAAAGGGTAGATCTAACGGCAGAAAACTCGATAGTACCAAAAATTTGGTACTATCGATAGTATAGTAGCCGGACTATATATATATAGGCTGGGGCTACTATACCCTTATGAGTATAGACCCTTTTGTACTCTATATATATATATAATAATAATAATAATAATAAATTATGAGATCTTATTTATTAGACTTTGATCTATTGGTTGAAACTTTACATATAGTTTGTCTTTTTATAATTAAGTTGAGATTTATATTAAGGTTGAATTAAAAATCAAATAATAAAAATTTGTATTTATATATATAATTATTTATTTGTATATATAAATATAGATTATATAAATTAGATAAATATAAAATATATATATATTCGAGCTGTTATCGAGCCGAACACGAGCGAGCCCCCAGTTTATTAAACGAGCTGAAAAATTTAGCTTGCGTGCGGCTCGTTTACTAAACGAGCGATTCGATCTCGAGCTCATTTCGAGCCGAACACAAGTTGGCTCATGAACAGCGAGCTGGATTGCACCCCTACCTAGGGTACTAAAATTCCATCCATAAACAACGAGTACGCCTAAGTTTCATTTTTGTGGATGTTAAAAACACTGCATTCGATCAGGCTTCTGTCAACAGCACAAATTCGTGCACAAGTTACGCACATCCAAACAAGTCCTTATACCACAAAGTCGAGATCTTGCTCATGTCTCTTTTTAGATACACAAGGTGTTGCAAAGTTTCAAAGATTCCCCCTCATTAGAGGAGCAAATTGAGGAGACTACAACATGCACTACCTATAATTCCCTTGCATTTATTATGCCTTGAAAAGAAGGGTCTAGCTAAATGAAGAGTGAGATTATTCATTTATCACAATGTACTTCGAATTAGTTGTTAGAAGTCAAATTACATTAATTATATTAATCTCCCGCGGAAATTAATTGGACTTGTCATAAAAATCAATTTGCTTGTCTTCTTCTTATTATAAGACAGAAAAAATGTGAGACCCCAGATAGTCCTATATATAAGATATAATAGGGCTAGAACTCTTAACCCAGCTTAAGTATTTTGGCTGGTGGCTAGGCCCAAGAGGTTAAGAGAGTTAAGCGTGCTAGGACGGAAGTAGTCTTAGAATGGGTGACCCCCTGGGAAGTTGGGGCGTCACAGTTGGTATCAGAGCCAATTACCAGTCGGAAGTGTGAGATGAGTCTTGACTGAGCCAGGGTCGGAATGACAAGGAGACGTCTCACATCGCCTGGTACTTGCGAGTCTGAGACTGACGAGGACGTCAGGGCTTAAAAGATGGGAGATTGTAAGACCCCAGATAGTTTTATATATAAGATATAATAGGGCTAGAACTCTTAACCCGGCTTAAACATTTTGGGTGGTGGCTAGGCCCAAAAAATTAAGAGTTAAGCGTGCTAGGACGGGAGTAGTCCTAGGATGGGTGACCCCCTGGGAAGTTGGGGCGTCACAAAAAAGTAGTTAAACTGCGTCTTTTCAGGTAAATTGCAATTTTGTTTCTCAAACCTTGATTTGTTGCAATTTCTGACACAAAGTAATGTAATGTTTAGAGTTATTCCTTAGCCAATGCTTGGCAATTCAACATCCTTTACGCAGTAGAATCAGAAACACTAATTTAAGTCTTTTGCTTTTCCAACTTAGAATGCCATTTCTATTTTTCATTATACTACCTATTTTTCTCTTTGTCAAATGCTCTATATGCTTCGTGCGAATATTTTGCTATTGCTCAGAACAAATATAAAAATAGAATTAAATAGGTGTATGGTAGTTTACAGGCACGGAATACATGAACATAAGATTTTGAGTTTGGAATCGACTAGTGTGAATTCTATTTATGATCAGGCTCATCTTAAAATGAACAAAATAAATTGGGGGCCTATTTAGTTAGATGCAATTACAAATGTAGTGTATTTGGAGATGCATATAGTTAGAAGCTATATTTATAAATTTTCTCACGTTATATATCTATGGCCGGAAGTTATCTCCAATGTAGAAGAAGAATTAAAAATTTATTTTGTTTAAAAGTTTATTGGATAGGTAATCTTAATTACTTTTTGTTTAAAATTACTCTCTCCAACTGCTGCAGTTGGAACTATGATTAATTTGTACATAATTCCATCTACTGTAATTGAGCATCATCTTGTACTTCCAATTGGAACAGTTTAATGCTTATGCAACATTCCAAACGATAGAATACCTTTGTGAAACAACCGTTGTACTCTAAAACATAAGCTTTTAGAGAACGATGTTTATATATTTTTATATTTTAACACTCCCTCTCACGTCTGGGCTCGAGACTTCTCGTAGGCTCATGACGTGGACTTGAATTAAATGGGAGAAAATTAATAATGCTAGGAGCCTGGCATGACTCGAACTCAGGACCTCCTGCTCTGATACCATGTGAAACAACCGTTGTACTCTAAAAGCTTAAGCTTTTAGAGAACGGTGTTTATATATTTTTATATTTTAACAACCTTGCCACAGTTAGATCTGTAATTCAATAGAAAGAAAATGCAACCAAACATTCTCTAAAGCAAAACTTTTTGTCCTCAAATTAGAAGCTTCACTCATACTCTAATTGCTGTCCAAATCAAAAGCTGCTTTGTTGAAAATAGAGGGTAAAAGAAGAGCCAAAGGTGTTAGCATATGCTTGAAAGTGAGATAAACCTCAATATAGAAATAACAAGTGATTCTTCTCTTGAATAAGTCCAAACTGAGCTTTGATTTGTCTCCAAATTCAAAGGCATAGAAGAGAGGGAGCCAACTAGCTTAGCATTCCTTTCATCTTATACCCCACATGCATGCATGCATGCATGCCACCACCTCCTAATTTTGTAGGTTTCACATGTGTGAAAAGTCAAGAAAGAGGGCTTTTCCTTAATGCAAGTACATGAGATTATGAATAATAGAAGGATCTTTTTTGTCCCCATTAATAAAACATATATGTTGGGATCTGCTTAGCCAGCTGACCTTTCATCCTTGAGAATTAATGGTTTATTTGAAAAGCTTACATCCATTCCAGTTGCGCTTAATCTGATAGCTATGTTGCACAAATACAGATACGCCAATACGGTAAATTCTAAAAATCTTAAAAGACGATACGCAGGGGATACAATAATAAAAAAACTTATTTTCACTACATATATTATTATTATATACGATATTAATAGGCATTAAAAGAAGTTTAGAACCATTGGATGATTGGTTAATGTAAAGTAATAAACTAACTAACTTGAGTAAAGATATAAGTACAGTTAAATTTTATTCATCAAGTACCAATTGTGATCTTTAGGTATATATTATCAACCACGAATTTATGGTGGAGGTGTAATCCCATTGCAAAATAGCTAGCCCCCTATCTCGCAAGTTTCCTTAGTGTATCCGTCATGTATCTATCAAATATCTGACAATTTTCTGAAATTTTAAAATGTTGGATATTTCTATATATAAAGTATCCGACATATATCGGACGTGTACCATGCGAGTATCTCTATGTGATACGTAACTGATATGATATGACAAGTAAAATAAAGTATCTGTGCATCATAACTTGATAGGTAGAGAAATTTGTTAGGTTATACCAGGATTCTGACTTGTGTTCAATAAAAGACTAGCATTATGCTTTTTTCATGTGTGCCAAGTCTTGCTAGCATATGGTACAAACTCTGATGAAATCAATTTGATTTGAAAGAAGAATTGGATGAAATCGATTGAAAGTTGGACGAAACCAGTTGAATTAAACAGGGTTCACTGTAAGAAAATCGCAATATAATGACGCTTTTTAGACGACACTTAGGGTAAGCGTCCCTAAGCGTTCCTATAATGTAGCAAATACTGACGCTTCAAAAAGCGTCGTCATATGAGTCCTATGTTATATTAAACTAATTTATTAAATGATAAATTTTACTACTATTTTTAATTTTTCGACGCTTTAAAGTGTCAAAATATATTGTACCGAAGCTTGGCATAAGCGTCGGTATATATCTAACGACTCTTCATTTACTGACGCTTTGACCAACACTTTCAAATGTGAAGATTATATTGGGACGCTTTTAAGCATCGTTAACTATAAAAAAAAGTATCCTTAAATGTAACTTTTTTTGTAGTGGTTGAACTAAAGAAAACTAGATAGTTAGGCAGTTGTGAACCAAGTTCTGATATTATGTAAAAGGGCTCAAACGCAACCCAAAAACTTAGACTGATAGGTAAAAAAATCTCTCATATTATATACAGGTCATACTAGCTAATATTCTTGACGCATGCTAAATACTGCTAGCACATGACACGGATCTGGTGAGATCAGATGGAATTAGATGAATGAAAATTGAAAATTTTGATACCATGTTAAGTGGGTCAAGCCAATCTACAAGCGTAAGTTGATTAATGAACAACTTCCTCACAATATATACAGACGAGTGTTTTGATTTACATCCAATTTTGGGATTAAAAAATTATCACTTTCCTTCATAATAAAAAAATGATGAAAACTTTGGAAACTGTTTTGGGTGTCCCATGCACAAAATAATATCTCTATAAATTATTGATATGTTGATAAAATATGTGGTATTTTATTCTTAATGTCTGTTCATTATTTCAACGTATATACAGTAGCAGTACTTGGGAATTGGGAAGTTGCATAGTCCTATTCAAGTAGACTAGATTGATCGAATCACAAAGCACATGATATGCTCCTAATTAATTAATTTGTTAAGACTAATGTTGAAACGTTTTGTATGAGATTGATTTTTTTATTAACATGATATCAAAGATAATCTGAAGCTGATCTCTCTGTTCCAAGAGGTCTTAAGTTCGATTCTCGCATTCTTATTTATTAGCATTTCATTGTTTCTTCTGTTACCTCTTTGGCTGGTGCATGTGGTGTCGTTCATCTAATACTTATCATGTATGTGAGCCTGATATGAGGTTCATCTGATATTAATCTACTATCTTCAGTATCAGTGCATGTGATATGAGATTCACGTTATAGTTACTATTTCCAATAAGTGCATATGATTTATGTGATATCTATACGCATGTGAACCTAATATGAGATTCGCCTGATATCTATCAAGCACATAAGCCTGATATAAGAATCGAGGAGGTATTAAGGCTAATCCTATTTCATTTCATTTGAGATTGATATTTTGAATAACATACTTAAGGATATGAGTTGTTAAAGCATTCGCCTCAAGATCATAATTTACACGCCTCAAGACCATAATTTATTTGATCTCTATTCATATTTCCCAATAGTATCTGCGCATCATAGCCTGATAGGTAGAGAAATTTCTTAGGTTACGCATCAGGATTCTATTTTGTGTTCAATACGAGACCAGCATTATGCTTTTTTGACATGTGCCAAGTCTTGCTAGCATGTGGTACAAACTCAGTGCAGTTCTATAGGAACCAAACGAAATTGATTTGTAAGAACTGGACTAAGCCAGTTAAGAATTGGATGAAATCGATTGAAAGTTGGATGAAACCTGCAGTTGAATTAAACAAGGTTGAACAGAAAGAAAACTAGATAGTTAGGAAGCTGTGAACCACGCTCTGATATTATGTAAAAGGACTCGAACGCAACCCATAAACTTAAGCTGATAGGTGAAAAAATTTCTCATATTATATACAAGCCATACTAGCTAGCTAATATTCCTAACACGTCTTCTTGACACATGCTAACTACTAAGTGCTGCTAGCGCATAACACGAGTCTGGTGAGATCAGATGGAATCGTACAAAATCGAGTTTGAATGGTCTAAGATTAAACTACATGAGAATCAAATAAAAACAAATTGAGAGAAGTGGATGAAACCGGGTTGAAGCATAATCGGACTGAAAGAAATCTTGATTATAAGAGAGGTGTAAATCAAACTTTGATACCATGCATGTTAATTAAACGGGTCAAGCCAATATAAAAGCTTAAGCTGATTAATAAAAAAAATTCCTCACAACATATACAAACGATCGAGTATTTTGATTTGTATCCAATTTGGATTAAAAATTTATCACGTTCCTTCATGATAAAAAAAAAATGATGAAAACTTTGGAAACTGTTTCGGGTGTCCCACAAAATGACATCTCTATAAATTATTAATATGTTGATAAAATATTTGGTATCTTATTCTTAATGTCTGTTCATTATTTCAACGTATATATACAGTATAGCAGTACTGGGGAATTGGGAAGTTGCAAAGTCCTATTCAAGTAGACTAGGTTGATCGAATCACAAAGCACATGGTATGCTCCTAATTAATTTGTTAAGACTAATTCTCAAACTTTTCGTATGAGATTGATTTAATTAACATGGTATATATCAAAGATAATCTAAAGCTCTCTATGTTCCAAGAGGTCTTGAGTTTGATTCTCGCATTCTTATTTATTAGCATTTCATTGTTTCTTCTGTTACCTCTTTGGTTGGTGCATGTGGTGTCGTTCACACTACAAAAAATTATCAATATAATGACACTTTTTAAACGACGTTTGGGATCCATTTGGAATATCGCACTGCAGTTCTAAACGAAGCCTTAATTAGGATCCATTTGGAATCGTGAAAAGAATACGTAACATAAGGTGAGAAAGTGCGATGAAAAAATTATAAAAAATATTATATTGCGTAAATTGCAATAATCCATGCAGTTACGATATGATTTTTGCGATCCCACTAGAAATGCAGAAGCATATTACTAAATTTTTTTTTTCCCTACTCCTTTTAACCTAATAATGTTTGATAGGCCCGAATGCCAAAAAATCTAAAATTTCTTTAAAAAGCTCTTCTGAAACAGCCTTTCTACTTCCATCGAGGGGAGAGCATTTGGTCGGTTCGATCGATTTTTAGTAGAGCAGTACTGGACTGCACCAATTTTTTGATTGTACAGTTTGTAAACTGAACCGACTGAACTATTACTCTAAACAGAAAACCAATTGAACCGAAATTTTTTTGGTTGAAATTTTTTTGGTTCAATTTGGTCAGTTTGGACCTTTCTAAGTTGGGCCTTCAAAATTATAATACAGTCAATAATTTAGATTTGTTGGTTTAAAGAATTCAAACTATTTATATTCAAATTTAATTTATATTGAAATAATTAAGAGAAATTAATAGTAGAAATTTTATTAGACTAAATAGAAAATTTTATTTTACTTTTTAAAATATTTGAAAAGATAATTAATATATAATTTAATTTTCAACCTAAAAGAATATTATTTTTGGCTCATTTTATCGGTTAATTCTGCTAGTTCAGATTTCAAGTTAGACATCCAGACTGTACATTAAAAATCAAAATTTTTAGATCAAACCGAATTACTTAAACCGAAAAAATTGGTCAAATTGAATCTTTTTTTGATCAAACTAAATTAATTCGGTTGAATAATTCAATTTGAATAGTGCTCACCCCTACTTCCACCGCTCTAATGCACAAAGATACTAAACACACCAACAAAATCTCATAGATAACATGCTTTATCATTATATTATTATTATTATTATTATTATTATTATTCCATGAGAACAGCCTCTCTTGACTTTGTTTGATGTGACATGGTCTACTAAGGTTGGAAAAAACAAGCATTGGTCCCCCACTTAGTGTAATTTTGCATCTCGTTTTCTAACTCCCACAATATGTCTAGGGGTGTCAACGAGCCGAGCACGAGCCGAGCACGAGCGAGCTGGGGCCGGCTCGTGTTCGGCTCGTTTAAGTATCGAGCCGAATATGAGCTGGCTCGTTTAAGTATCGACTCAAAAAATTCAGCTCGTCTTCGGTTCGTTTATTAACGAGCCGAATACGAGCTGAACACGAGCTGGCTCACAAACAATAAGTTAAAAGGATTAGAAATAATATGTATATATATAGAAAATAAATTTATAAAATCTTACTTATTAGAATTTTATCTAAAAATTGAAACTTTGTATATAAATTGACTTTTTATAATTGAGTTGGGTTTTATATTTAGATTGGGCTAAAAATTAAATAATAAAAATTTATATTTATATATAATTATTTATTTATATATATAAATATAAATATATGTATTCGAGCTGTTATCGAGCCGAACACGAACGAGTTGACCCCAGCTCGTGTTCGGCTCGCGAGTAAATTCAGCTCTTGTTCGGCTCGTTTACTAAACAAGCGATTCAATCTCTAACTCATTTCGAATTGAACACGAACTGGCTCGCGAACAGCGAGCTAAATTGCCACCCCTAAATATCTCTAATCTTTTTGACCTTCTAGAGCTTTTTTTTTTTCCAGGTAAATGGGGCTTTGTGTCCTTTGTGTAGAGCTTATACTGTATAAATGCATTGTGGTATGACAATTAAACATTAGGGTTGTCGAACCGTTAGCCCTAGCTAATAATTTCAAAATTTTGAATTGTTAAAAAAATATAATTAATTCACTTAATGCGTATAGATATAACATTCACGGGTCTCGATTGTAATTCAGCCCAATCAGCTTTCCGCCAGTTTGAACATGACTCGGCCCATCACGACCCTCCGCAATTTCGAACGTGACTCGGACCCTATTGACCTCCCACCACAAGACAAAATGCTGACTCTTTTAAGCCCACAAGAGCTTTTCTTAGATTTTGGCCTAGGCCTGAACAGTGAAGCAATTCAACATATATGTAGATCTTAAAAAAATGTTTACAAATTGGGACTGCACGTTAAGAATGGACACATGTATGAAAAGTTATAATCGTTTAAGAAACTTTTTCAGTCTGTGGCCCTACTTAGTTAGATCAAGTTTCTCTATAAAATTTAATGCTAAATTAGCCGCATCAGATCCTAATAAATTAGGGTAGGTTCCATTACATACCTTAAATTGTAAATTAATTAGGTAGGTTTAGTGGTTTTGGTGTTACAAAAGCTGCTTAGTTTTTATTTAAGCTGCAAAAGAAAAAAAACAAAAGAAAAGAAAAACAAAATTATTCTATATATACTACATAGCACTTTAGGTTTTTTTTTTTTGGGTCAATCTCTATACTAATAAGGCAATAAGCATCATAATATACCTAAGGTACAATGTAGATGGCAATATCAATGGGTACAGATATTCAAAATTCTATCTAAACTAGAATTCGAACATGGCGAATTTAACCGATGCCAAACAGATAATAATTTCGGATATGGATATAAAAAATAAAAATCAGACGGATTTGGATTTGGGCATGGATTTTCCCTGTTCTCGACCCGAACCTGAAACCGAATTGATTTTACATTATAATATATATATATATATATATATATATATATATATATATATATATATATATAACTAGGCTACTATACTATTAATAGCACTAAGTCATTGGTGCTATTAGGTTTTCGGCCATTAGATTAAGGGATATGCGGTTAGGATGATGTGGATCCCCTAGGGTTGAGTGGATGGTTGGTTGAATAGTAAGATCTAACGGGTGGAAATAGTCAAAGGGGTAGATCTAACGGCAGAAAACTTGGTAGCACCATGTGCTTGGTGCTATTGATAGCATAGTAGCCGGACTCTCTCTCTATATATATATATATATATATATATATATATATGATGTTATATTTGAAGTTGTATTTTAAAAAATTTAGATTTAATATAATAATGTTTTGAAATATGAAAAAGAGAAACAATTGTTTCAGGTTTGGGTTTTCGGGCTCAGATTCGGGTTTCGGTTTTTCAGTCGGTTTGACTTGGATATGGATTTTTAAAATCTGTCAGATTTAGTTTTTTTTTTATAAAAAAAAAATAAATTATAACGATCCGGCCCACTAGCAATAATAATTCGTCGGGCCCAAACCACCGGCCCAAAATACTTAAATCCAATTATTAGTATTAGTGTCTATGGTCTCATATATATACCCAATAACAATCACATGCTCATTCGATGTGGGACTATTGGGGGGTCACATAAACAGTATAATATGGCAAACGAAAATGGCACCAAAGTAGAGTTTAATAGATTTGTGAAGGTGACCTCTTGAGCTATATATGTGGGCTTGTTTGAATCATGAACTTGTTATTTCACACAAATTTTCTTTTTTTGGACTTTTACACAAGGAGCATACAAAAATTGGCAGTGTTTATAATGACATGCATTGGGTTCTAAGCTATTTTTTGTTAAATATATTTTTAAGTTATTTTCTATCATATCGATCTTTCAAGCAATATAAATCGGAAACAATCCTAACACTTATGAATTAAGTTTCAAGATTATATTTTGACAATGTAAAGGCATATTCCTGAAAAAAAAAATATGGTATTAATGCATATGTATCTTTTTTTTAAAAAAATAATTAAGTTATCATTATTCGTGCTATGGACTCATTTTCAATGGTAGAGTGATTGAAATGACATGGGCATCATCTAAGTAATTTTGTGTATTTGATTTTTTTTAATTAAATGTTTTATATGATTTTTAAAAATTATTTTTAATTTAGCTCATCAAGAGGCCATAAAATAAATAGCCAAAATTAATAACCTTCTAAAAGTAGAGGATTAAATTCTTCCATTGGAAAAATTCACAATAACAGATTTGAATCTCCACAGTGAAAAAATTGTTTATACAAAATTCAACTCATGATGTGCATTTCTACTCTATTAAAAGAGAAAACACCTCATATAGAATATTAATATTGTAAAAATAAAATAAAATAAAATTTTAAAACTTTCAATTTTGAGGCTGCTTGATCACTATATGAATGGTGTCAAATTATTCCAAAATTTGTTTCTAGAAATTACAAAGTACCTCGATCATTTTTAGCAGTGTCGGTTGTTGAATCGGAAGCCTATCATTAAAAATGAATCTACAGCGCCAAGGCCTAGCAGCATCTCTATAATGACTAAGCCTATTAAAATAATAACTCGTTGGGCCCAAACCACTAGCCCAAAATATCTATCACTAGTTATTAGCACTAAAACCTTGGTCCTTAAACTTGCATACAAAATTCTCTTCCCATCCAATGTGGGACTACTAGGCCATCCTATCGCACACTTTCGACCGGCGAACTGTCTGCAGCGAACGAACCGGCCCCGCCGGAGGTACTTAGTCTCCGGCGAGTGGTAATTCATGATACAGATTGAACTTATTTAAGTTTTATTTTTAAATCAGGATTGTTGGTTTATGGCTTCTAGCAGACTCAAGAATCTGCTGTTAATTACCCCACACTTGCAGTGTTAAGGAACCCTCGATTAAGAGACCAAATTTAATGCCGATGATAGAAAGAGACCATAGTATAAAGATGAACTTGTATTGATATAATTTTCAAGTACATAGCTTAAGCAGGGGCATACCCCCACTGTACGTTAGTGAAATGCTCAGTTTATGGACTTGGCGGTCGTTCAAAATTGGGTTGCTCAGTTTAACGACTTCGCGGTCAGATTTGCTCAGTTTCACGACTTGGCGGTCATTTGACTTGAACTTGATTTGCTCAGTTTAGCGACTTGGCGGTCGATTGATTTGAACTTGATTTGCTTAGTTTAGCGACTTGGTGGTCGATTGATTTAAACTTGATTTTGGTTTGCTCAGTTTAACGACTAGGCGGTCAATTTGAGACTGAATTTGGTTTGCTCAGTTTAACGGCTTGGCGGTCAATTTGAGCTTGAATTTGGTTTGCTCAGTTTAACAACTTGACGGTCATTTTGAATTTGAATTTGGTTTGCTCAGTTTAACAACTTGGCGGTCAGTTTGAATTCGAATTTGGTTTGCTCAGTTTAACGACTTGGCGGTCAGTTTGAATTCGAATTTGATTTGCTCAGTTTAACGATTTGGCGGTCAATTTGAGACTGAATTTGGTTTGCTCAGTTTAACGACTTGGCGGTCAATTTGAATTCGAAATTGGTTTGCTCAGTTTAACGACTTGGTGGTCAATTGATCAGTTTAACGACTTGACGGTCAAATATTCAGTTGCTCAGTTTAACAACTTGGCGGTCTATTTGGATTAGAATTTGGTTTGCTCACTTTAACGACTTGGTAGTCAATTGTTCAGTTTAACGACTTAACGGTCAAATATTCAGTTGCTCAGTTTAATGACTTGGCGGTCAATTGTTCTTGATATTGGCTTGCTCAGTTTAACGACTTGATGGTCAATTCTTCAGTTTAACGACTTGATGGTCATTTGTTCAGTTTAACGACTTCACGGTCATTGTTCAGTTTAACGACTTGACAGTCATTTGTTCAGTTTAACGACTTGACGGTCATTGTTCAGTTTAACGACTTTACAGTCATTCAGAATTAGGTTGCTCAGTTTAACGACTTGACAGTCAGATTTGCTCAGTTTAGCGACTTGGTGGTCAATTTGAGTAGAGCTTAATGTTGGCTTGCTCAGTTTAACGACTTGGCGGTCAATTCTTCAGTTTAACGACTTGATGGTCATTTGTTCAGTTTAACGATTTGATGATCATTTGTTCAGTTTAATGACTTGACGGTCATTGTTCAGTTTAACGACTTGACGGTCATTGTTCAATTTAACGACTTGACGGTCATTGTTCAGTTTAACGACTTGACGGTCATGTGTTCAGTTTAACGACTTGACGGTCATGTGTTCAGTTTAACGAATTGACGGTCATTTTGAATTTGAAGTCCGTGAAATTGGTTCATTAACTTAATTCATAATAGAGGTCCATTTGGAAAGCCCATTTTGGTTCATGAACTTAATTCATGATGGAGGCCCATTTGGAAAGCGCATGAAATTGGTTCATGAGAAGCCCCTTTTTTTTATTTCATGAAGTTGGTTCATGAGAAGCCCATTTTACTTCATGAAATTAATTCATGAGAAGCCCATTTTTTATTTGGGTTAAATTTGGTTTTGAATGATATAGGTTTAGTAATTTTGGGCTTTATGCTCTTGGGCTTTGGTGGTTTTATTTATGAAAGAGATTGAGTTGGGTTTTATTTGTGGACTTTGGATTTTGTGTTTTATTTGTGGACTTTGGGTTTTGGGTTTCATTTGTGGACTTGGGTCTTGGGTTTCATTTATGGACTTTGGGTTTTGGGGTTTTATTTGTGGACTTTAGGTTTCATGGGTTTTATTTGTGGACTTTGGTTTTGGGTTTTGGGTTTTATTTCTGGACTTTGGATTTTAGGTTTTATTTGTGGACTTTAGGTTTCATTGGTTTTATTTCTGGATTTTGGGTTTCATGGGTTTTATTTGCATGTGGACTGAGTTTGACTAGATTCAGGGCTCGCGAGTAGACTGGGTTGCATTGTATACGGGCTGGATTCAGAGCCCGTATATGTACTGAGCCTACACTATCATATGGGCTGGATTCAAGTTTAACTTCATTGGTGGACTGCATATGAAATTTTGTTCAGTGAGCCTATAAGTAAATTGTAGATTGGGCTTCTTTAAATTAATTAATCCCAAACCGTTTCATTTCTTCTTCTTTTTTTTATTGGATTTGATTTGAATCAATTTGGTCCGATATTTTTAAAAATTGATACCAAATTCATGAATCAATTTTTTTTCGCACTCATAGGGCGTCGCTAGGACAACCCGTCTCAAACACGAGGTTCGATTAAGTCAAGTTACGCCTATCACGAAGATGGCGATTTGATCAAATATGTGCTTATCACGAAGATGACGATGTGGTTTAATCAAACCGTGCCTATCACGAAGATGGCATGTGGTTCGAATAGTGCTTATCACGAAGATGGCGAGTTGATCAAGTCGAATCGTGCCTATCACGAAGATGGCGAATGATTCGAGCAATGCCTATCACGAAGATGGCAACTCAAAAAATGTTAATCAATTTTATTTTTTTTTTATATTATTATTTGTCCAAGTATGCGGGTTTGATCGTGTCGAACCTATCAGGAAGATGGCCGCTCAGTATAGGGATTAGTGAAATACGCGGGTTTGATCGTGTCGAGCCTATCATGAAGATAGCCCCTCGATCAACTCTTTGACCGTGTCAAGCCTATCGCGAAGATGGCCGCTCGGTATAGGAATTAGTGTAATACGCAGGTTTGATCGTGTCGAGCCTATCACAAAGATGGCCGCTCGATCAGCCCTTTGACCGTGTCGAGCCTATCGCGAAGATGGCCTCTCGGTATATGGATTAATGAAATACGCGGGTTTGATCGTGTCGAGCCTATCACGAAGATGGCCGCTCGATCAACCCTTTGACCGTGTCGAGCCTATCGCGAAGATGGCCTCTCGGTATAGGGATTAGCAATACATACGCACGGCGAAAGTGACGATTTGATGTCAATTTTGATCGGTTCGAACCTATCACGAAGATGGTCGATTTGATCAAACCGACAAAAATCGCACTTACACCGCTTGTATGCATGCACCACCCTTCGCTGTCGTGGAGGTCGTCGTGACTATCGCTGTCGCCGTCGTCGTCGCCGTGACCGTCGTCGTCGAAGAACCATAAGGTTCACAACCCTTGGTCTCCTCTTTTTTTAAAAAAAAAAAAATTGTGAGAGAAGGGGACCTCAACTCCCTCCCTCTCTCTGTGTACGAATCTGAGAGAGAGAGGAGGGGGCCCCTCCTGCTGGCAACCTCTCTCTTTCTTCTTCTTCTTCTTTTTGGCTTTTATATTTTTTCTCTCTTTTTTTATACTTTTTTTTCTTCGAAATCTTCTCCCAAAAAAAACCCCTCCCTTGAATCTTATGGTCCAATTTATAGTGATTTTAGGACCTCTTCATTTTGAAAAATAATTCAAAATACTCTAAAAATAAGGCCATAATGAACAAATAATAAAGGTTAGGGACTTGAGTGTAAAAAATCAAAAGGTTAAAAATTAGAAACTTGGATAAAGATTGAGAACCAATGGTGTATATAAACTGTGTTATTTAAATAGCTGATGTTGTATTAGCCATTAATTATTTGTGTACATTGTTTTTGCTTTGTTGAAGTTCTACTTTATTCAAGAAACTAGAGATGGACTTCTCTATATACACTCTTTTTATATATTATTGTAAGTTTGAAAACTTATTTTAAAAACAAAAAACAAAAAAATTGTACTCTTGAATTTTTTTTTTTTTTTGACATGAAAAAATTACAAAGTTTTTAAACAATCTGCAATAGCGTAACATAAGCCGATGCTTTTAACCTCAATGAACTTAACAAATAGTTTTTTTTTTTTTTTTTTTTTTTAAGGGAAATGTTTACTAACCTTTTGTTTTACTTTTTTTTGGTTTGTCTATTGTAAATAGTTCACTTTGGAAAACATATATATGAGTTATATCTAAAATCATATATATATATATATATATATATATATATATATATATATATATATAGAGCTAGTCTCCTATACTATCTATAGTACCGGGGCTCCGGTACTATAGTTACTTTTTCAATCTTAGGGTGTTCAAATCAACGATCCAAACCGTTGAAACTGATTTAGGATATTTGAAGTTCTTAGGAATAAAATTTTATAATTTTTCGACGTAGTTTACTTTGTGATCAAATCATTTCAAAATTATCAAATTTCAATAGTTATTATGGCGAGTTTGTAGTTTAACGGTGGAGAAGAATCTAAATTTATTCAAATTTTGATAGAAAATACTTTAAACTACATAGATGAAGGTCAACATTCTCGATCTTGAATTCGAAACTCCTATACTCAAATTTTAAGAATTATTCAATTTTCACCGTTCATTTTGACATGATTTATTTACTAAGTAAACGATATCGAAAAAAACTAAAATTTTATTCCTAAGAACTTTACATACCCTAGATCAGTTTCAACGATGTGGATCGTTGATTTGAACACCCTAAGATCGAAAAATTAACTATAGTACTGGAGCCCCGGTACTATAGATAGTATAGTAGCCTCATTCTATATATATATTTAGCCCCGGTACTATAGATAGTATAGTAGCTTCATTCTATATATATATTTTGAGAGAAAGATAGCACGCTACCTGCTTCGTTTATTTTATATATAATTAAACTTGGCTGGAAATGTGAATCAACTAGGATTCGAACTCGGGACCTCGGGTACCAACCATCAAGCCCTTTGCCACTTACGCTAGGGACGGTCGGTAAATCATATATATTTGTTAAAAGAAAAAAAATCTGTAGGCATTTCCCTGAAGTAGACTTGATTACGACAATAATTAATTTTCAAGAGAAATTTTAAGCAGAGTCGTGAACAATAAAGATATAAAAAGAAAACATAAATAAAACCCTAATCTAAATAGAGATGAGAAAGATGTATAGATCAGTCCTCAAATCTAAGTAACTAAGTTAACAGAATAATCAAAGACATAATTGCCCACGAGAAATAAAGAAAAAAACCATGAAGAAAAGCTTAAGCCATATATATAGAAGTAGTCACCAAGCACAATGTCACGCCCCGAACCCGAGACGTAACAGACGCCGCATACCTGCTAAAATAGCAAGTACGCAAGGCTACAGAATCAGACAGAAATAAGCAAAAGAGGAATACGAAATTTTCTACTAAATTCAAAGAATCAAGAAATAGGATTAACAACTGAATTCGACTAGAATCAAAACGAATTCTAACGTAAATGAAACTAAACCTTATTACAAAAGACAAACGAAAGTTCGGTTTAACAGATACCATAAATAACAAAATGTGGGTACGAAGAAAAATAACAAAACAGAAGCAGATGAATAAATGACAGTTTACGAAATCCCAAAAATTTATATCTAAATAAATAGACATAAACAAAAGAAACTAAACTAAAAACTAGCTAAGTCTAACGTTCACTCGGTCTCAGTCCCGCCCTGCGAATCAGTCTCGGTACCTGGGTAAGCAACCATACACCACATTAGTCGGATTAAGCATACAAATAGACATATATAACATACAAAAGTTAATTTGAGCGACTGGTTTATAACTTACAAAACTTAAGATTCAGATCAGATTGAATCTATAAATTTACAAAGCATTTCTCTTTCAGTGATTAAACAAAATAAATATAAAGTCTCTGGCAACTAACTATATTTGTGATCCGTTGGCGAGATCCAGATACGCCCGAGGGCGCAAACGAAACAGAAGCACCCGAAGGTGCATAACAGAACAGAGGCACCCGAAGATGCATGTACAAAACAGATACGCTCGAAAGCGTAAACAAAACAGATGCGCGGATAGGCGCAGGCACTCGAAGGCGCAATACAAAGGCGAAGCTAGCTTCTATAACCAAGTACATGTCGACATGGCCAACATAGCATAGCAGAATACCAAGAGACATTGTAATTCAAAAATTAACCAGTCACTGCTTTACAAAACAAATTATTCAATTGCAAAGAAATTCTTTTGCTAAAACAACTTGTCAATCGCAGTTGAAACACAGTTTTCAGAAATATTTCATAATATGCTTAACCCTTAATTTTGAAATCTACAAAATATAGATTTTCACACAATCAACATATTTTCCTAAATTATTTTACGAAAAACTAACAGGTGTCCGGTCGCTTACCTCGAAGGCTGTTTCTAAGCTAAGAAACTATCCGGGTCGAAATTGCATAGAAGGTCAATCGTCGGAACCTAAAATAGAGAAAAGCGATTCTCTATAAGCTAATCAAAATGTAATTACAAAGCGGACATATACAATTCGAAGAAAAGTTTGTATAAATAATGACGTTTGAATGGGCTCATATAGGTTAATCACATCGGCTACAAATGTACGCAAATAGGTCGAGACGGAGCATGAAAGAGATTTAGATATTACATTAGGCGGAACCCAATTAACAGTCAAAGATGGGAGTGTTTCGAAAATTAAACTATTCAAAAGTAAGATGACATGAACGGAATTTTAAATAACAAACGAGGGTTGCAGTATTCAAACGGATTGTTGCTCATATGTACAAAACAAATTTTAGAATTTATAATAAATTGGGATCGAAATTTGGAAGCAAAATGACATGTGCCTTAAGGCATTTTGTCGAACAAGTAGTAGGCATTCCATAAGGTATGTCAAATGTGCAAGGTTTGTACAAATAAATCATATGGGCAGATACAAGATTAACAATTTAAATGAATACTAAATTAGATTTTTCAGAATCAGATTTGAATAGTCTAGGATTCATCATCAAAAGAAGAATATCCAAATAATCATGGATGCTCTCATAATAGGCTAGAGACAAAATAAAATGATAAAAATGGACCTTCTCGAATATGGGGACGACGACGAATAAGATGCCGTCGACGACGAATAAGATGCCGCTAGAAGGGTTGCGGAAGCAGCCGCGGATGGTGGCGATGACGACGGTGATCAGATGGCGTCACGCGCGCACGTGCGGAGTGAGAGGGGGAAGGCCGCACGAGGGAGCGAGAGAGAGAGAGAGTCGCCTGCGAGGGAGAGAGAGAGAGAGTCGCCTGCGAGGGAGAGAGAGAGAGTTGCGTGCGAGAGGGAGAGGGGGCTCGAGCGGATGCGGAAGGAGAGGGATCGGTTTTCAGATAGGGCAAAGAATACCTAATTAAGTTGGGGCCAAATTAAGAACAAAATGCTGCCGAGTCCCTCAAAGTTCAGAAATTGCAAAAAGGTCCAAATTCAAGGGATATGGATCAAAATAGAAAATAAACACAGTATGGGGTGTTACACACAATGTCCTCAACAAGCTCAAGTCTCATTCCGCTCGTGAGCGACATCATCTTTACTGAATCTGCCGCACACCGCTATGATCAGAATACTTACGATACCCAAACGAGTGCTCGACGGAGTACAACGAGTAGATAAGGCACTGAAATGGTAAGAGAGAGAGAGCAAGACGAAAGCCTATGCATCTCGCTTATTGTGGTGAAGAAATGGGAGAAACGATATCGAAAACACAAAAATAACACACATTATTGAAAGAAGGGGGAGTACTCTAACACTACGAGAAAGTCTTCTCTGTTGCGGTCACACTATGTCACTCATATCTCAACCAATCAGATTTCTCTTTCTGAAAGAAAAGTACAACAAAAATATTTTTCAAAAATCCATAACAGAATGAGTGAATTCTAGAGTTCAACTGTGATTGGTTGAAGATAATACCATATCATTTATGTGACTGTCACATTTTAGACTTTTTTCTCACACTATTAGAGTATGGTGGTGGATATGGAAAAAGTAAGAAGAGAAAGAGAGCAAGAGAGAGAACAGAGAGAAAGAAAGGAGGGTATGTCTCAAATCATATTATTGTGATCACAAAAAGTTCAAAGTTTAGATTTAAGTTCAGATGCCTTATTTATTTCTTACGGTAAATTGCCGGTGATATTTTAGTCCTCAAATTTTAATTTGTAGTAATTTCTGGCTTGTACTTTTAGAATTGCTATAATCAAGTTCCACACAACATAAGTTAGTCAATTAAATATTGATGTATCGCTAATGTAAAAGTGATGTGGTGTCTTAATTATTGGTATATTGTCAATCACGCCACTGTTACATCACTTTTACTTTAGCGATATATGAATATTTAATTAACTGAATTGGGTTATGGGACTTGTTTGCAACAATTCTGAAAGTTTGAGCCAGAAATTGTAACAAATTAAAGATTGGGGACCAAAATGTCACCCACCTCATAGTTTAACGACTTGGCAGTCAATTGTTCGGTTTAACGACTTGACGGTCAAATATTCAGTTGCTCAGTTTAACGACTTGGCGGTCAATTTTTCTTGATGTTGGCTTGCTCAGTTTAACTACTTGGCAATCAATTCTTCAGTTTAACGACTTAATGGTCATTTGTTCAGTTTAACGACTTCACGATCATTGTTCAGTTTAACGACTGGACGGTCATTTGTTCAGTTTAACGACTTGACGGTCATTGTTCAATTTAACGACTTGAAGGTCATTGTTCAATTTAACGACTTGACGGTCATTTAGAATTAGGTTGCTTAGTTTAAAGACTTGGCAGTCAGATTTGCTCAATTTAGCGACTTGACGGTCAATTTTAATAGAGCTTGATGTTGGCTTGCTCAGTTTAACGACTTGGCGGTCAATTTTTCAGCTTAACGACTTGATGGTCATTTGTTCAGTTTAACGACTTAATGGTCATTTGTTCAGTTTAATGACTTGACGGTCATTTGTTCAGTTTAACGACTTGATGGTCATTTGTTCAGTTTAATGACTTGACGGTCATTGTTCAGTTTAACGACTTGACGGTCATGTGTTCAGTTTAACGAATTGACAGTCATTTTGAATTTGAAGCCCGTGAAATTGGTTCATTAAATTAATTCATAATAGAGGTCCATTTGGAAAGCTCATTTTGGTTCATAAAATTAATTCATGATGGAGGCCTATTTGGAAAGCGCATGAAATTGGTTCATGAGAAGACCTTTTTTTTATTTCATGAAGTTGGTTCATGAGAAGCCCATTTTACTTCATGAAATTAATTCATGAGAAGCCCTTTATTTGGGTTAATTTTGGTTTTGAATGATATAGGTTTAGTAATTTTGGGCTTTATGCTCTTGGGCTTTGATGGTTTTATTTATTAAAATAGATTGAGTTGGGTTTTATTTGTGGACTTTGAATTTTGTGTTTTATTTGTGGACTTTGAATTTTGGGTTTCATTTGTGGACTTGGGTCTTGGGTTTTATTTATGGACTTTGGGTTTCTGGGTTTTATTTGTGGACTTTAGGTTTCATGGGTTTGTTTGAAGCCCATGTGTAGTCTGGGCTTGCATTTACGTACGGGCTGGATCCAGGGCCCGTGTGTAGACTGGGTTGCCATTGTATACAGGCTAGATTCAGGGCTCGCGAGTAGACTGGGTTGCATTGTATACGGACTGGATTCAGAGCCCGTATATGTACTGAGCCTACACTATCATATGGGGTGGATTCAGGTTTAACTTCATTGGTGGACTGCATATGAAATTTTGTTCAGTGAGCCTATAAGTAAATTGTAGATTGGGCTTCTTTAAATTAATTAATCCCAAACCGTTTCATTTCTTCTTCTTTTTTTTATTGGATTTGATTTGAATCAATTTGGTCCGATATTTTTAAAAATTGATACCAAATTCATGAATCAATTTTTTTTCGCACTCATAGGGCGTCGCTAGGACAACCCGTCTCAAACACGAGGTTCGATTAAGTCAAGTTACGCCTATCACGAAGATGGCGATTTGATCAAATATGTGCTTATCACGAAGATGACGATGTGGTTTAATCAAACCGTGCCTATCACGAAGATGGCATGTGGTTCGAATAGTGCTTATCACGAAGATGGCGAGTTGATCAAGTCGAATCGTGCCTATCACGAAGATGGCGAATGATTCGAGCAATGCCTATCACGAAGATGGCAACTCAAAAAATGTTAATCAATTTTAATTTTTTTTTATATTATTATTTGTCCAAGTATGCGGGTTTGATCGTGTCGAACCTATCAGGAAGATGGCCGCTCAGTATAGGGATTAGTGAAATACGCGGGTTTGATCGTGTCGAGCCTATCATGAAGATAGCCCCTCGATCAACTCTTTGACCGTGTCAAGCCTATCGCGAAGATGGCCGCTCGGTATAGGAATTAGTGTAATACGCAGGTTTGATCGTGTCGAGCCTATCACAAAGATGGCCGCTCGATCAGCCCTTTGACCGTGTCGAGCCTATCGCGAAGATGGCCTCTCGGTATATGGATTAATGAAATACGCGGGTTTGATCGTGTCGAGCCTATCACGAAGATGGCCGCTCGATCAACCCTTTGACCGTGTCGAGCCTATCGCGAAGATGGCCTCTCGGTATAGGGATTAGCAATACATACGCACGGCGAAAGTGACGATTTGATGTCAATTTTGATCGGTTCGAACCTATCACGAAGATGGTCGATTTGATCAAACCGACAAAAATCGCACTTACACCGCTTGTATGCATGCACCACCCTTCGCTGTCGTGGAGGTCGTCGTGACTATCGCTGTCGCCGTCGTCGTCGCCGTGACCGTCGTCGTCGAAGAACCATAAGGTTCACAACCCTTGGTCTCCTCTTTTTTTTAAAAAAAAAAATTGTGAGAGAAGGGGACCTCAACTCCCTCCCTCTCTCTGTGTACGAATCAGAGAGAGAGAGGAGGGGGCCCCTCCTGCTGGCAACCTCTCTCTTTCTTCTTCTTCTTCTTTTTTTTTTGGCTTTTATATTTTTTCTCTCTTTTTTTATACTTTTTTTTCTTCGAAATCTTCTCCCAAAAAAAACCCCTCCCTTGAATCTTATGGTCCAATTTATAGTGATTTTAGGACCTCTTCATTTTGAAAAATAATTCAAAATACTCTAAAAATAAGGCCATAATGAACAAATAATAAAGGTTAGGGACTTGAGTGAAAAAAATCAAAAGGTTAAAAATTAGAAACTTGGATAAAGATTGAGAACCAATGGTGTATATAAACTGTGTTATTTAAATAGCTGATGTTGTATTAGCCATTAATTATTTGTGTACATTGTTTTTGCTTTGTTGAAGTTCTACTTTATTCAAGAAACTAGAGATGGACTTCTCTATATACACTCTTTTTATATATTATTGTAAGTTTGAAAACTTATTTTAAAAACAAAAAACAAAAAAATTGTACTCTTGAATTTTTTTTTTTTTTTGACATGAAAAAATTACAAAGTTTTTAAACAATCTGCAATAGCGTAACATAAGCCGATGCTTTTAACCTCAATGAACTTAACAAATAGTTTTTTTTTTTTTTTTTTTTTTTAAGGGAAATGTTTACTAACCTTTTGTTTTACTTTTTTTTGGTTTGTCTATTGTAAATAGTTCACTTTGGAAAACATATATATGAGTTATATCTAAAATCATATATATATATATATATATATATATATATATATATATATATATATATATATAGAGCTAGTCTCCTATACTATCTATAGTACCGGGGCTCCGGTACTATAGTTACTTTTTCAATCTTAGGGTGTTCAAATCAACGATCCAAACCGTTGAAACTGATTTAGGATATTTGAAGTTCTTAGGAATAAAATTTTATAATTTTTCGACGTAGTTTACTTTGTGATCAAATCATTTCAAAATTATCAAATTTCAATAGTTATTATGGCGAGTTTGTAGTTTAACGGTGGAGAAGAATCTAAATTTATTCAAATTTTGATAGAAAATACTTTAAACTACATAGATGAAGGTCAACATTCTCGATCTTGAATTCGAAACTCCTATACTCAAATTTTAAGAATTATTCAATTTTCACCGTTCATTTTGACATGATTTATTTACTAAGTAAACGATATCGAAAAAAAAAAACTAAAATTTTATTCCTAAGAACTTTACATACCCTAGATCAGTTTCAACGATGTGGATCGTTGATTTGAACACCCTAAGATCGAAAAATTAACTATATAGTACTGGAGCCCCGGTACTATAGATAGTATAGTAGCCTCATTCTATATATATATTTAGCCCCGGTACTATAGATAGTATAGTAGCTTCATTCTATATATATATTTTGAGAGAAAGATAGCACGCTACCTGCTTCGTTTATTTTATATATAATTAAACTTGGCTGGAAATGTGAATCAACTAGGATTCGAACTCGGGACCTCGGGTACCAACCATCAAGCCCTTTGCCACTTACGCTAGGGACGGTCGGTAAATCATATATATTTGTTAAAAGAAAAAAAATCTGTAGGCATTTCCCTGAAGTAGACTTGATTACGACAATAATTAATTTTCAAGAGAAATTTTAAGCAGAGTCGTGAACAATAAAGATATAAAAAAGAAAACATAAATAAAACCCTAATCTAAATAGAGATGAGAAAGATGTATAGATCAGTCCTCAAATCTAAGTAACTAAGTTAACAGAATAATCAAAGACATAATTGCCCACGAGAAATAAAGAAAAAAACCATGAAGAAAAGCTTAAGCCATATATATAGAAGTAGTCACCAAGCACAATGTCACGCCCCGAACCCGAGACGTAACAGACGCCGCATACCTGCTAAAATAGCAAGTACGCAAGGCTACAGAATCAGACAGAAATAAGCAAAAGAGGAATACGAAATTTTCTACTAAATTCAAAGAATCAAGAAATAGGATTAACAACTGAATTCGACTAGAATCAAAACGAATTCTAACGTAAATGAAACTAAACCTTATTACAAAAGACAAACGAAAGTTCGGTTTAACAGATACCATAAATAACAAAATGTGGGTACGAAGAAAAATAACAAAACAGAAGCAGATGAATAAATGACAGTTTACGAAATCCCAAAAATTTATATCTAAATAAATAGACATAAACAAAAGAAACTAAACTAAAAACTAGCTAAGTCTAACGTTCACTCGGTCTCAGTCCCGCCCTGCGAATCAGTCTCGGTACCTGGGTAAGCAACCATACACCACATTAGTCGGATTAAGCATACAAATAGACATATATAACATACAAAAGTTAATTTGAGCGACTGGTTTATAACTTACAAAACTTAAGATTCAGATCAGATTGAATCTATAAATTTACAAAGCATTTCTCTTTCAGTGATTAAACAAAATAAATATAAAGTCTCTGGCAACTAACTATATTTGTGATCCGTTGGCGAGATCCAGATACGCCCGAGGGCGCAAACGAAACAGAAGCACCCGAAGGTGCATAACAGAACAGAGGCACCCGAAGATGCATGTACAAAACAGATACGCTCGAAAGCGTAAACAAAACAGATGCGCGGATAGGCGCAGGCACTCGAAGGCGCAATACAAAGGCGAAGCTAGCTTCTATAACCAAGTACATGTCGACATGGCCAACATAGCATAGCAGAATACCAAGAGACATTGTAATTCAAAAATTAACCAGTCACTGCTTTACAAAACAAATTATTCAATTGCAAAGAAATTCTTTTGCTAAAACAATTGTCAATCGCAGTTGAAACACAGTTTTCAGAAATATTTCATAATATGCTTAACCCTTAATTTTGAAATCTACAAAATATAGATTTTCACACAATCAACATATTTTCCTAAATTATTTTACGAAAAACTAACAGGTGTCCGGTCGCTTACCTCGAAGGCTGTTTCTAAGCTAAGAAACTATCCGGGTCGAAATTGCATAGAAGGTCAATCGTCGGAACCTAAAATAGAGAAAAGCGATTCTCTATAAGCTAATCAAAATGTAATTACAAAGCGGACATATACAATTCGAAGAAAAGTTTGTATAAATAATGACGTTTGAATGGGCTCATATAGGTTAATCACATCGGCTACAAATGTACGCAAATAGGTCGAGACGGAGCATGAAAGAGATTTAGATATTACATTAGGCGGAACCCAATTAACAGTCAAAGATGGGAGTGTTTCGAAAATTAAACTATTCAAAAGTAAGATGACATGAACGGAATTTTAAATAACAAACGAGGGTTGCAGTATTCAAACGGATTGTTGCTCATATGTACAAAACAAATTTTAGAATTTATAATAAATTGGGATCGAAATTTGGAAGCAAAATGACATGTGCCTTAAGGCATTTTGTCGAACAAGTAGTAGGCATTCCATAAGGTATGTCAAATGTGCAAGGTTTGTACAAATAAATCATATGGGCAGATACAAGATTAACAATTTAAATGAATACTAAATTAGATTTTTCAGAATCAGATTTGAATAGTCTAGGATTCATCATCAAAAGAAGAATATCCAAATAATCATGGATGCTCTCATAATAGGCTAGAGACAAAATAAAATGATAAAAATGGACCTTCTCGAATATGGGGACGACGACGAATAAGATGCCGTCGACGACGAATAAGATGCCGCTAGAAGGGTTGCGGAAGCAGCCGCGGATGGTGGCGATGACGACGGTGATCAGATGGCGTCACGCGCGCACGTGCGGAGTGAGAGGGGGGAAGGCCGCACGAGGGAGCGAGAGAGAGAGAGAGTCGCCTGCGAGGGAGAGAGAGAGAGAGTCGCCTGCGAGGGAGAGAGAGAGAGTTGCGTGCGAGAGGGAGAGGGGGCTCGAGCGGATGCGGAAGGAGAGGGATCGGTTTTCAGATAGGGCAAAGAATACCTAATTAAGTTGGGGCCAAATTAAGAACAAAATGCTGCCGAGTCCCTCAAAGTTCAGAAATTGCAAAAAGGTCCAAATTCAAGGGATATGGATCAAAATAGAAAATAAACACAGTATGGGGTGTTACACACAATGTCCTCAACAAGCTCAAGTCTCATTCCGCTCGTGAGCGACATCATCTTTACTGAATCTGCCGCACACCGCTATGATCAGAATACTTACGATACCCAAACGAGTGCTCGACGGAGTACAACGAGTAGATAAGGCACTGAAATGGTAAGAGAGAGAGAGCAAGACGAAAGCCTATGCATCTCGCTTATTGTGGTGAAGAAATGGGAGAAACGATCGAAAACACAAAAATAACACACATTATTGAAAGAAGGGGGAGTACTCTAACACTACGAGAAAGTCTTCTCTGTTGCGGTCACACTATGTCACTCATATCTCAACCAATCAGATTTCTCTTTCTGAAAGAAAAGTACAACAAAAATATTTTTCAAAAATCCATAACAGAATGAGTGAATTCTAGAGTTCAACTGTGATTGGTTGAAGATAATACCATATCATTTATGTGACTGTCACATTTTAGACTTTTTTCTCACACTATTAGAGTATGGTGGTGGATATGGAAAAAGTAAGAAGAGAAAGAGAGCAAGAGAGAGAACAGAGAGAAAGAAAGGAGGGTATGTCTCAAATCATATTATTGTGATCACAAAAAGTTCAAAGTTTAGATTTAAGTTCAGATGCCTTATTTATTTCTTACGGTAAATTGCCGGTGATATTTTAGTCCTCAAATTTTAATTTGTAGTAATTTCTGGCTTGTACTTTTAGAATTGCTATAATCAAGTTCCACAACATAAGTTAGTCAATTAAATATTGATGTATCGCTAATGTAAAAGTGATGTGGTGTCTTAATTATTGGTATATTGTCAATCACGCCACTGTTACATCACTTTTACTTTAGCGATATATGAATATTTAATTAACTGAATTGGGTTATGGGACTTGTTTGCAACAATTCTGAAAGTTTGAGCCAGAAATTGTAACAAATTAAAGATTGGGGACCAAAATGTCACCCACCTCATAGTTTAACGACTTGGCAGTCAATTGTTCGGTTTAACGACTTGACGGTCAAATATTCAGTTGCTCAGTTTAACGACTTGGCGGTCAATTTTTCTTGATGTTGGCTTGCTCAGTTTAACTACTTGGCAATCAATTCTTCAGTTTAACGACTTAATGGTCATTTGTTCAGTTTAACGACTTCACGATCATTGTTCAGTTTAACGACTGGACGGTCATTTGTTCAGTTTAACGACTTGACGGTCATTGTTCAATTTAACGACGACGACTTGAAGGTCATTGTTCAATTTAACGACTTGACGGTCATTTAGAATTAGGTTGCTTAGTTTAAAGACTTGGCAGTCAGATTTGCTCAATTTAGCGACTTGACGGTCAATTTTAATAGAGCTTGATGTTGGCTTGCTCAGTTTAACGACTTGGCGGTCAATTTTTCAGCTTAACGACTTGATGGTCATTTGTTCAGTTTAACGACTTAATGGTCATTTGTTCAGTTTAATGACTTGACGGTCATTTGTTCAGTTTAACGACTTGATGGTCATTTGTTCAGTTTAATGACTTGACGGTCATTGTTCAGTTTAACGACTTGACGGTCATGTGTTCAGTTTAACGAATTGACAGTCATTTTGAATTTGAAGCCCGTGAAATTGGTTCATTAAATTAATTCATAATAGAGGTCCATTTGGAAAGCTCATTTTGGTTCATAAAATTAATTCATGATGGAGGCCTATTTGGAAAGCGCATGAAATTGGTTCATGAGAAGACCTTTTTTTTATTTCATGAAGTTGGTTCATGAGAAGCCCATTTTACTTCATGAAATTAATTCATGAGAAGCCCTTTATTTGGGTTAATTTTGGTTTTGAATGATATAGGTTTAGTAATTTTGAGCTTTATGCTCTTGGGCTTTGGTGGTTTTATTTATTAAAATAGATTGAGTTGGGTTTTATTTGTGGACTTTGAATTTTGTGTTTTATTTGTGGACTTTGAATTTTGGGTTTCATTTGTGGACTTGGGTCTTGGGTTTTATTTATGGACTTTGGGTTTCTGGGTTTTATTTGTGGACTTTAGGTTTCATGGGTTTGTTTGAAGCCCATGTGTAGTCTGGGCTTGCATTTACGTACGGGCTGGATCCAGGGCCCGTGTGTAGACTGGGTTGCCATTGTATACAGGCTAGATTCAGGGCTCGCGAGTAGACTGGGTTGCATTGTATACGGACTGGATTCAGAGCCCGTATATGTACTGAGCCTACACTATCATATGGGGTGGATTCAGGTTTAACTTCATTGGTGGACTGCATATGAAATTTTGTTCAGTGAGCCTATAAGTAAATTGTAGATTGGGCTTCTTTAAATTAATTAATCCCAAACCGTTTCATTTCTTCTTCTTTTTTTTTTGGATTTGATTTGAATCAATTTGGTCCGATATTTTTAAAAATTGATACCAAATTCATGAATCAATTTTTTTTCGCACTCATAGGGCGTCGCTAGGACAACCCGTCTCAAACACGAGGTTCGATTAAGTCAAGCTACGCCTATCACGAAGATGGCGATTTGATCAAATATGTGCTTATCACGAAGATGACGATGTGGTTTAATCAAACCGTGCCTATCACGAAGATGGCATGTGGTTCGAATAGTGCTTATCACGAAGATGGCGAGTTGATCAAGTCGAATCGTGCCTATCACGAAGATGGCGAATGATTCGAGCAATGCCTATCACGAAGATGGCAACTCAAAAAATGTTAATCAATTTTAATTTTTTTTTATATTATTATTTGTCCAAGTATGCGGGTTTGATCGTGTCGAACCTATCAGGAAGATGGCCGCTCAGTATAGGGATTAGTGAAATACGCGGGTTTGATCGTGTCGAGCCTATCATGAAGATAGCCCCTCGATCAACTCTTTGACCGTGTCAAGCCTATCGCGAAGATGGCCGCTCGGTATAGGAATTAGTGTAATACGCAGGTTTGATCGTGTCGAGCCTATCACAAAGATGGCCGCTCGATCAGCCCTTTGACCGTGTCGAGCCTATCGCGAAGATGGCCTCTCGGTATATGGATTAATGAAATACGCGGGTTTGATCGTGTCGAGCCTATCACGAAGATGGCCGCTCGATCAACCCTTTGACCGTGTCGAGCCTATCGCGAAGATGGCCTCTCGGTATAGGGATTAGCAATACATACGCACGGCGAAAGTGACGATTTGATGTCAATTTTGATCGGTTCGAACCTATCACGAAGATGGTCGATTTGATCAAACCGACAAAAATCGCACTTACACCGCTTGTATGCATGCACCACCCTTCGCTGTCGTGGAGGTCGTCGTGACTATCGCTGTCGCCGTCGTCGTCGCCGTGACCGTCGTCGTCGAAGAACCATAAGGTTCACAACCCTTGGTCTCCTCTTTTT
This sequence comes from Puya raimondii, assembly GCA_016920855.1. Lineage (NCBI taxonomy): Eukaryota > Viridiplantae > Streptophyta > Magnoliopsida > Poales > Bromeliaceae > Puya > Puya raimondii. The sequence continues at coordinate 214,133,582 of JABWPP010000050.1, read as the reverse complement.
AAAAAAAAAAAAAAATTGTGAGAGAAGGGGACCTCAACTCCCTCCCTCTCTCTGTGTACGAATCAGAGAGAGAGAGGAGGGGGCCCCTCCTGCTGGCAACCTCTCTCTTTCTTCTTCTTCTTCTTTTTGGCTTTTATATTTTTTCTCTCTTTTTTTATACTTTTTTTTCTTCGAAATCTTCTCCCAAAAAAAACCCCTCCCTTGAATCTTATGGTCCAATTTATAGTGATTTTAGGACCTCTTCATTTTGAAAAATAATTCAAAATACTCTAAAAATAAGGCCATAATGAACAAATAATAAAGGTTAGGGACTTGAGTGAAAAAAATCAAAAGGTTAAAAATTAGAAACTTGGATAAAGATTGAGAACCAATGGTGTATATAAACTGTGTTATTTAAATAGCTGATGTTGTATTAGCCATTAATTATTTGTGTACATTGTTTTTGCTTTGTTGAAGTTCTACTTTATTCAAGAAACTAGAGAACTTCTCTATATACACTCTTTTTATATATTATTGTAAGTTTGAAAACTTATTTTAAAAACAAAAAACAAAAAAAATAGTACTCTTGAAATTTTTTTTTTTGACATGAAAAAATTACAAAGTTACAATCTGCAATAGCGAAACATAAGCCATTCCTAATGCTTTTAACCTCAATGAACTTAACAAATAGTTTTTTTTTTTTTTTAAAAAAAGGGAAATGTTTACTAACCTTTTGTTTTACTTTTATCTGGTTTGTCTATTGTAAATAGTTCACTTTGGAAAACATATATATGAGTTATATCTAAAATCATATATATATATATATATATATATATATATAGAGCAGGGCTACTGTGCTATTAGGAGCACAGCAGCCCCTATGCTCCTAAGTTTCTAACCACCTATCAAATTTGATGGGTGGTTAGGAAGAAAGAGAGAAGAGAAATTGAGGAGAAATTGGGTGTCTCAATTTTTCATCTCCTTAAATTTCTCTCCAATATCTCTTCTCTCTCTTATCCTAACCACCCATCAAACTTGATGGGTGGTAAGAAACTTAGGAGCACAAGGGCTGCTGTGCTCCTAATAGCACAGTAGTCCTGTTCTATATATATATATATATATATATATATATATATATATATAGAGCTAGTCTCCTATACTATCTATAGTACCGGGGCTCCGGTACTATAGTTACTTTTTTAATCTTAGGGTGTTCAAATCAACGATCCACACCGTTGAAACTGATTTAGGATATTTGAAGTTCTTAGGAATAAAATTTTATAATTTTTCGACGTAGTTTACTTTGTGATCAAATCATTTCAAAATTGTCAAATTTCAATAGTTATTATGGCGAGTTTGTAGTTTAACGGTGGAGAAGAATCTAAATTTATTCAAATTTTGATAGAAAATACTTTAAACTACATAGATGAAGGTCAACATTCTCGATCTTGAATTCGAAACTCCTATACTCAAATTTTAAGGATTATTCAATTTTCACCGTTCATTTTGACATGATTTATTTACTAAGTAAACGATATAAAAAAAAACTAAAATTTTATTCCTAAGAACTTCACATACCCTAGATCAGTTTCAACGGTGTAGATCGTTGATTTGAACACCCTAAGATCGAAAAAGCAACTATAGTACTGGAGCCCCGGTACTATAGATAGTATAGTAGCCTCATTCTATATATATATTTTGAGAGAAAGATAGCACGCTACCTGCTTCGTTTATTTTGTATATAAATAAACTTGGCTGGAAATGTGAATCAACTAGGATTCGAACTCGGGACCTCGGGTACCAACCATCAAGCCCTTTGCCACTTACGCTAGGGACGGTCGGTACATCATATATATTTGTTAAAAGAAAAAAAATCTGTAGGCATTTCCTTGAAGTAGACTTGATTACGACAATAATTAATTTTTCAAGAGAAATTTTAAGCAGAGTGGTGAACAATAAAGATATAAAAAGAAAACATAAATAAAACCCTAATCTAAATAGAGATGAGAAAGATGTATAGATGAGTCCTCAAATCTAAGTAACTAAGTTAACAGAATAATCAAAGACATAATTGTGAAAGCCCACGAGAAATAAAGAAAAAAAAAAAACCATGAAGAAAAGCTTAAGCCATATAGAAGTAGTCACCAAGCACAATGTCCCCAACAAGCTCAAGTCTCATTCCGCTCGTGAGCGACATAATCTTTACTGAATCTGCCGCACACCGCTATGATCAGAATACTTACGATACCCAAACGAGTGCCCGACGGAGTACAACGAGTAGATAAGGCACTGAAATGGTAAGAGAGAGAGAGAGAGCAAGACGAAAGCCTATGCATCTCGCTTATTGTGGTGAAGAAATAGGAGAAACGATATCGAAAACACAAAAATAACACACATTATTGAAAGAAGGGGGAGGACTCTAACACTACGAGAAAGTCTTTTCTGTAGCGGTCACACTATGTCACCTATATCCCAACCAATCAAAATTTTCTTTCTGAAAGAAAAGTACAATAAAAATATTTTTCAAAAACTCATGACAGAATGAGTGAATTCTAGGGTTCAACTGTGATTGGTTGAAGACAGTACTATATCATTTATGTTACTGCCACATTTTAGACTTTTTTCTCACACTATTAGAGTATGGTGGTGGATAAGGAAAAAGTAAGCAGAGAAAGAGAGCAAGAGAGAGAACAGAGAGAAAGAAAGGAGGGTTATGTCTCAAATCATATTATTGTGATCACAAAAAGTTCAAAGTTTAGATTTAAGTTCAGAGGCCTTATTTATTTCTTACGGTAAATTGCATGTTTGGTCCTCAAACTATGAGCCGGTGATATTTTAATCCTCAAATTTTAATTTGTAGTAATTTCTAGCTCGTACTTTCAGAATTGCTGTAATCAAGTTCCACAACATAAGTTAGTCAATTAAATATTGATGTATCGCTAATGTAAAAGTGATGTGGCGTCTTAATTATTGGTATATTGTCAATCACGCCACTGTTACATCACTTTTACTTTAGCGATATATGCATATTTAATTAACTGAATTGGATTATGGGACTTGCTTGCAACAATTCTGAAAGTTTTAGCCAGAAATTATAACAAATTAAAGATTGAGGACCAAAATGTCACCCACCTCATAGTTTGAGCACCAAACATGCAATTTACCCTATTTTTTCAATTTCTTATTCTGCAGCTGAACCCGTGTCAGAATCTTGTCGAATCCGAATATGCAATTCCAAACCGGATCCACTGTTCACCACACTGCAGTTGGTTCTGATCTCCCCACTGCTCCCTGTCAAGGGACTAATATTCCCCATGTTGATCATCGACTGCACGAAGCTATCGAAGAACGCGCTCTGATTGCCGGCGAAATTGTTGACGATCGTGACGGTCGTCGTCGCATTGGGATCTGACAGGAGCTCCTGGTCGGACGAGAAGAGCCCTTGGTGGTTCTGCAGATTTATATAGTAGTTGCCATCGAACGTGTTCGGTGTGATCGGGTCGAGATTGTTCAGGACCGATCCGTTCCCGCCCTGGGGGCAGTTCTGCTGCAGTGTGGTTAGGTAGGTTGAGTTTAGGGTCGGGTCTGGATTCCCGGTGCCGCTAAAATTGTAGAGCCGATTGCTGAAGAATTGGCATTGGCCTCGGCCGAATGTGTGAGCTCCTGTTATCGACGAAAGTGAATACATAAGAGAACATTAACTAGCTACGAAAAGACGTACATTAATAGCCACTATATAGACCAGTTGGTTTGTCACTTAGGTTTGCTATCTAGGAGGTATCGTGGTTCGAACCTTGCATGCGGGATTCGACTCCCACGACTTTTTTCAGGTAGTATAATAGTGTATGTTTTTAGAGAGCTCTATTGTGAACATAGTAAAAAATAGAAAGAAAAAAAAAAAAGAGAAAAATCTGCTCACTTTTTTGTTTCGTGATAGTTTCAACTGAGTGTTCTACATCGAACTAGTTAGGGTTCATAGCTCACTTTAATGCAGATTCATAGATTCTGCTGCTGACGAGCGGCGGAATCGTCTCGTGTGTAGAATTTTCTTGCGCATAGATTTGTAAAGAAATTTAGAAGACTGCTCTTGATTTTGAGTCTATTAAATGCATGATCAAGCAAAAAACTCGTTGCTATATATATGACAATTACGGAGCAATGCCGCTTGGCGTAAGTAAAAGTTCAAAATCTTTTTATAGGGTTTAATTTGCTGGGAGCTAAACAAACCATATATAATTTGTTCCAGTTTTGTGTGTGTATTTTACAACGTTTGACTTTTACATTTCGAGTAGAGAAACTGAATGAGGACAGCGACGGCAATAGAACAAAGTGTTGATATTTGATGATTATGCAGATACCTGATAATGTGACGAGATCGGTGTCGTTGAGGCCGACGGCGGAGAACTTCTGGTCAAGAGTGGTCAGGTTATCAAAGGGGCTGGGGAGATTGTTGGCTGCAGTGATGTTTGCAGTGGTGCTATCCCTTCTCCCCAGTAGCACATTCCATGAGGGTCCTCCAGCCTATTACAATTAGTATTGTGAGACAAATTAGTTGCACTCCAATATAAAGATTAAAAAAAAAAAATAAGCATTATATCTTGGATCATTAACTATCTTAGTTTCTATTTGGAATTGAGGGGACCATGCATTACATACAGATAGAAAGTGCAACGAAAAAATATACTATTATTTGCATAAAAGATATCACATCATAAAATCCAATGATTCAGTTACGATATACAATTTCTATAGTCGACTTAAAATGGAGGAGCATATCCTTATACAATAATTTTAATTTTAAATTTTAAAATTTGAAAATTAAAATTTTAAATTTCAAATTTAAAATTCAAGTTTTGAAATTTAATATTTCAAATATGTAATTTAAATTTTAAAATTTGAAATTTGAAAATTAAAATTTAAAAATTTAAATTTTAAATTTGAATATTAAAAATTTGAAATTTGAAATTGAAATTAAAATCTAAGTTTTAAATTTAAATCTAAATTTTAAATTTTAAATTTGAAAAGTTAAAATTTAAAATTTCAAATATGAATTTAAGGTTTAAAAATTAAAATTAAAATTAAAATTAAACTTTGACTTTAAAATTAAAATAAAAATTTGTGGTTTAAATCCAAAATCAGAATCAGTTTTCAAAAAGCAGCTTTTTTCTGCTTCTGATTCTGGGGCCTTCAAAATCAGTTTTCTGATTCTGAAAAGCAAAATAAAATTTTGCAGCGCCTATTACCAAACGCTCTACTGAGATTTTGGGCTCAGAATCACTTTTCAGAAGTAGAGCCAAACACTCCCTAAAAGTTAAAGCTCTGAGAGAATGATATTTTTCATAGTTTATATTCAATCTAAAACTTATGATTTGAGATATGTCTTTTCAATATTACAAAGCATATCGGATAAATTAAATTTTGAATGTTCCATTGCTAGGACGGTGCATTTTAATTAAAAACTAAAGTAAAAGAACTTGTTCAAATCACCTTATCCTAACTAACCCTCATTAAAATACCTTCTCATAACTAATCCTCTCCTAACTAATCCTCATTAAGAAGTTGAGTGTCTACAAGCTATGTCAGCATATTAATTTATTACCCTAGATTACGAAATCTTTGCACTTTAGCTCGTATCTTAATTATATCTTCTTGTATTTAAAATTGCATTAACTTTCGATTGCACTTTGTTGTTTGTGTCAAAACAATATCCAAGACATTGGAATAATTTTTAAATTTGATTGCAAAATGTTACTAAAATAAGTTTGTTAGGATTTATTCATATTAGGACTTATATAAAATATTTCTAATCATATGAAAGGAATAAATCTAAAAGATAAATTTTATTCTGTTTAAATCTCTATCTTTGTGGGACTTATGGCCTATACATATATAAGAGATTGGCCACAAATAATATATATATATATATATATATATATATATATATATATATATATATATATATATATACACAAAAAGAAAAATTAGAAAATTCTCTTCACAAAATTTTTCTCTCTCTTGGATTCACTCTAGGGCCCATCAGAAACCCTTACGGATTTGGGTGGTGTGCTGAGATTGGCTCTGGTAGTCAATTCGTGATGAAAAAGAATAACTCTCAAGAAGAAAAATGTGCTAGAGATCGAGACAGATTCTAAGTGGATCAAGAAGTTCGTAAAACAAGCCAAGACAGATCCGAGTAATAGCAACATAATTTCGCAACGAAAAGATATGCAAAAATCTATGTAATTTTTTTATCATGAATTAGTTTATTAATTTTCCAACAAAGTTGATAGAGGTAAATTTTACTAAACGCCATCTGCAAACTTATTTTATAAGATTTTAAAGCTGAATTCAATAATTATTTTAAATTTGGATCTATTTGAGATGGAAACAAAGTATAGAAAAAAAAAAAACAATTTATTGGTTGTGGTAGTAGATTTTTGTAAATTACCCTAGTTATTAGAACTATCATATGCTCTTCATGGTTCCAACAAAAGGTTTTTCACTTGTTCCCTAGTCAAAAGATAAAGTAACAAGACCAACTTAATAAAAAAGTGGTTGCAACTTTGAAAATGAGTTATATCTCACTTTAAGGAGAAGTACTTTTCCTGTCACCTTCTTACTACTTGTTTCAGAGATCCATAGAGATATGTTGACTACATAAGTGCAAAAACCAGCAAATTAAGAAAGTTTAAATAAAAACATCAAAAATGATAAATGAGGTTAAAATATAATTAAAAATATTTTATAGTGTTAAATAATACGAAACAACTGTTGTATTCTAAAAGTTTAAGTTAGTAGAGAACGGTGTTTTAAATATTTTTATATTTAACAATTTTCCTCACGTCTGGGCTCGAGACTTTTTTCTAGGCTCATAACGTAGACTTGAATTAAATGAGAGAAAATTTATAATGTTAGGAGCCTCGTGTGACTCGAACTTAAGACCTCCTGCTCTGATACCATGTTAAATAATATGAAACAACCATTGTATTCTAAAAGTTTAAACTAGTAGAGAATAATATTTTAAATATTTTTATATTTAACATATAGAAAAAAAAAATTTCCTGGTTAACTAATGGCTTACTAAGTTAACTGAAGCTTCAGCTGCGAGGGCGACAATATCGGCGCAGGAGACGACTCCTGGGCAAGCATTTTCGACAGCCGTCTTGACTTCATCGATGACGTTGAATCCACGGACCGAGTTCTTATTTGGGCGGGCATCCTGTTCGCTTTGAATCGTCGAACTGTTGACCAGCAAAATCGACCCGTCGCAACCCTGAGTTGATCAAACAAGTTCATCGATGACGAAATCCAGTATTTCTATAAGTAACCTTCAAAAATTTTAGGATAAAATACTGCAGGTTGGCATTAACATTCATTTTTCGCGCACTTTAGTTTCTAAACTTTAACATCTACTATAGTTTCATTTTTCGAATATTAAAAAAACACATTCGATTTTAGCTGTAAAATTGCTAGCATCATAATCTTGATTAGAGCAAACTAAACTTAGTTAGGCATACAAAAGGAATAAAATAATATTTCATAAAAATAAAACTTGTTGATTATACAGGGAGTATATATGTATCCTAACTTATACGTAATGCATGTTTTTTTTTTGAGTAGAAACTAGAGAAAAAATCACCCCTAACCAATTTTATTACAAGCTATTTACATATTACAGCATACACAGTAAAAAAATCGAGCAAATAAAAGACCAAAATACAGGTATATATCTCAACTTGTCATACATCATAATATATGTAATGCATGTTAATGTCGAAACTAGGCCATTAACTCAGATGTTTGTTCATTTACAACTTATAAGTTCTCGATTTGAGATTAGAATAGGAAAAGAAGTGAAATACTAGAAGAAAATGGTGGTTACTTGGACGAAGCAGTCGTGGAAGAAGAGGCGAGTGAGGCTGGCGTAAATGCGGACGTCGGAGGTCTGCGCCTGCTGGACCGTGCTGCGAACGATCGCCGACACGTTCGAGCAGGTGGAGTTGTAGAAGGAGGGGCTCAGCTGGGCTTGAGATCTCTGAGAGAGCAAGGCTAAGGTGATGGTGATGATCAGATTCAAGGGCAGTAGAAGAGAACAAGGGTGAGACATCTTGTTATAAAATTCTCTTTAGCTAATATTGAGGGAGGGTGTGTGTGTTTTGTGAGATGGCCACACGACATAGGGATGTATATATAGGACAAAAACACGAGTTCACGGTAGCGTTTCATAGTGCGATGGCTAAAAATACTATTCTAATATTTTGAACAATACTATCTATACAAATATAGCATAGATGTAAAGTTTATACCCACCTTTTTTGTGGCCGATCTGTTCGCTTGTCTTATCAATTTTTATTTTTTCATTAAAATCCTAAAAGAAGCTTGGTGAATCACCGAATCTAAGTGTGTTAGATGTACAGCCCTATAAGTAGCATTTTTTTAAAATTTTTTAGGACTTTTTATAATATAAAAATAGTGTCTTTACTCGGCGTGTTAACAAACAAGGTTGTAGTATTACTTTTAGAAAAAGCTAGACCATGATTTTTATTAGAAAATCTTATTTTTGTAGAATTCGTAAAAACTATGAATCATTTTATAACTCGAGAAGCTAGTTTAGAAGTTGGACGAAATCGATCTCAGCTACCGTTGCACTACAGTGTGGCGAGCGAAAGCTCCAACCGGCGAGCACAGATGTGTGACGTATATTTGCGATTGCATGTCACAGTATAGCTATTCGGAGACAGACAATATCTAATACGATAATGTGGTAGCTGAAAGCAACCGTTTTACATCTCACAAGATTTAAAGTTTCAAAGCTCTTCTAAATATTTTTTAAAAAAAAAGTGAAAAAAAAAGAAAATAACTTGGAAACCTCGCATCATGTGGAAAAATGGAAAAGTCACACCATGTGTCCTCGGATGCTGGGATGACTCTTCCACCAATGACTTTTCTACAATTGTGGTTTTTTTTTTTTGTCAAATAAAAATATAGATTATTAATCTCTGTTTGAAAGGAATATTTCATATACTAGTTCTAGTTTTGTATAAGACCGTTGAAGATTTATTAAACAAGAAGTTTCTGCTAACAACTTTATGACTCATTACCGACCGTCCCTAGCTCAAGTGGCAAAAGGTTTGGTGGTTGGTACCTGAGGTCCCGAGTTCGAATCCTAGTTGATTCACAGTTCCAGCTAAGTTTATTTCTAAATTAAATAAACGAAGCGGGTAGCGTGCTACCTTTCTCTCAAAAAAAAAAAAAAAAAAAAAAAAAACTTTATGACTCATTTCCATATAATATTTTTTAAGAATTAAGAAAATAAATTGGTGGAGTAGGTTTTAATTAATCAATTCAACAATAACCCAATTTTTACTTTTTCTATAGTTTGAAAGGTAGGTGATCTGGTCCCAAACCATTAAGATGGGGACTAGCTATTAAAGTAGCTAGGCATGTCAATAAGTGCCTGCACCACATGCTAAATAATTCTAGTACTGGGGACCCACAAGCCACAGGCCCTACTGCTCGCTATTTATTATTTGCTAAAATAGGTTTAACTTCTTGTTCCGTGATAATAGGATCAAAAGAGTAATAAGTTGAGTCGGATGAGCTAAATAAGTTGAGTGAGGCTGCGGCCCAACAATAGTACGGCAAGAGACCAATGATAGACCTAACGCTCATGTGAATTCAGTCAAGTTGAAACCAATGAGCATTATGGCTGAACCTTTAAGTACTATGGGTGCACTCTTTCTATGACATGTGCTTTTGAAATTATTGTTAACGATTACGATCTACAAATTACAAATGGTATCAGAGCCAGTGGCGCGAGTTCGATTCCCACATGCTGTATTAACGGTACATGTGTTGGGGGGGAGGGAGGATTGTGGGGTATATATTATTGGCTGAAATATGTCGAACTTTCTACCCCGTGACAATAGGCCTAGTAGACAGATAAGTTGAATTAGATCGAGCCCAATAAGTTGAGTAAGCCAGTGGTTCATAATAGACCTAAAGGCAAGGGACCAACCATATACTTAACGTCCATATTTGTTGAGTCAGATCGAAACCTATAAACTATGCTGAGCCCTTAAATACGATGGGTGCACCCTTTCTATCAGTATGTATTTTTGGAATAGTTGGTAAGTACTTATGATCCAGACCTATTTAGTCACCAATTCTCTTAAAAATTTTAAAAAAACTTAAATGTAAATAAAATAAAATTCAAAGATGCACTGAATAAAATATTTATGTATGGTTAGATTCATGAACATCTTATTCAGCGCATTGCTCATGAAGTTCGTAATATGTTATAGATGGGAAGTATTACATTGATTTTACCAGATCATCATATCAAGATCTTTTAATATATCATACTCATAACTTGCAATCATAAAAGAAAATTTTTATTTTTTCGGTAATCTTTGGTTTATTTTAACGACTTGACAATATTTGGTAGAGGAGAAGTATGATAAAATAGTTAGAATCGAATATCATATATTCGGCCTTCTAGCCATTTTTTCGGAATAAAAAATAAAATTTGTTTTCTTATCAAATCACAGATGTTAAAATCTTTCAACAAGCAAAAATCAAATTTCTTATTTCCAATCACAAAAAAAAATTCTCATTCCGAATATGTTGTTGGATATGACTCGAAATTGATAATCGAATTCAGTTTTTGGACTTCGACTCACCGACGGCTTCGCGGTGCGACCAAATTGAAAATTAAATTGTGGAGGAAAATGAATGTCTGTGGTGGGTAGCGGAGGGCGCGGTACGGATCAGATCCGAAACCCGTTAAGATGTTTTCTCTTTTTCGTTTTGCCCTAGAGGCGAGACGGGTAGCACGAACATTGTATTCTCTTTTCTCGATAGTGAAGCTCTCTCCTCCCTCGCCGGTGGTTTTTCCCTGCAAAGGATTTTTCACGTAAATCTGTGTGTTATTTATTTTTCTGTTTGTGGTTTGTGTATTTCGTGTTCACCGTTTTCGTTTCTGTTTGTGCGCTCGTCGTAACATATGTTATAACTAAATAATTTATTCCAGCATATAAAGAAGGCCTAGGCTCATTTTGCAAATCATAATAAGTTATCAAGTGATAACTCGTTCGATATGAGCATTTTCTTTCGTGATTATAATTGTCTGAGAGACTGATATTTATTTTCAGAAAGATTTTATCATTCATGATTTGGTTCGATAGCACATTCACATATAAAGTAATTTATTCTTTTCGAAAAATAACTTTGACGGCCGAATATGATATTGCAATTTAGAGTTTAATTATATTCCTTATACACCAAATAATATCAGCTTCTTAAATAAATTTAAAGAATATACTAAACAAGATATTCAGACATCCAAACAGAACTTTTGAGTGGATCGAAGATGAATATATCTTTTTATATTTTATTGGTTACATTTGTTGTGGTTCATTAACCCATAGGATATATATCATGATCAAAGCATATTCTCCTAAAACATTGGCATAATAAATTAAGATCCTAGAGTGGGAAAGAGAAAAGTTTCTCCCTAGGCACATGTTATAAAAATATATGGTAAGAGAGATAAAGATTGATTTGAATATTCATGGCCATCATATGCCCACAAGATTCTTTTTTTTTTCTTTAATTGAAATATGTTTTTTTTTTTTCTTTTTTGTTTTTTTTGTTTCCTCCTATGCACCTTATTCCAACCTTGGTCAACAAGTAAAGAGTTGCCACACATTTTTAATGAGAGATTGCGAAGTTTTATCTTTTTTAATTTGACCAGTAGGTTTACATCATACATCATACATCAATTCCATTTACCCATGATACACGTTTTGGGTTTAATTGGATTATATAAAATATAAGTTAACATAACATTTTATATATTCAAAAAGTGTTAAAATAAAAATATTATTCTCTATCAGTTTTACCTCAAAAAGAATCTCTATCAGCTTAATATTAATGTATAGTATTTTACTTTACTTTTTTGATATGTGTATTGGGAATTATTAATTGGTGGATAAAATTGCTTAAACAAAGAATTTTGAGAAATCATTATAGAGATTTTGCTGTGCAAAATATACGTATAGATATGAAATAATATATAAAATATTTAATCGGATTTATTGAAGATATTTGGTATACTAATTAAAATTAATTACTTTTGCATTAGATGCTATCTTATTAGTTAATTCACAGAAGAACCAAATGCCTTAGCCACATTAAAAAATATATAATAATAATAATTAACAAAGCTGCCATGTGACAGTATAATATACTTAGACAAATTATCCGCATGCATAGCAAAAGTTTGGAGAGAATATTAATTGTTCCTTTTCTCTAGCTTTACTTATATTATTTATAGATTATAGATAGGTGCATTAAAAGTTGAGCATAAATGCAATAAAATACAATCTTATGTATATAGATATATATATATGAGTCCGGCTATGGTGCTTGTGAAAGTACCAAGCACTTGGTGCTTGTAAGTTTTCTGCCGTTAGATTCACCCCTTTGATCAATTCCACCCATTAGATTATACTATTCAACCAACCACCCACTCAACCCTAGGGGGCCCACATCATCCTAACCGTCCATCTCTTAATCCAAGGGTTAAAAACCTACAAGCACCAATTGCTTGGTGCTTTTAAAAGCATAGGAGCTCAATTCTATATATATATATATATAGAGTTAGGCTTCTATACTATCTATAATACCGGGTCTCCGGTACTATAGTCTTGTTTTTAATCTTAGAATATTCAAATCAACGATCAACACCGTTAAAATTAATCTACGGTATTTGAAGTTCGTAGGAATAAAATTTTATATTTTTTTCGATATGATTTACTTTATGATCGAACCATTTCAAAACTGTCAATTTTCAATGGCTACTATGGCGAGTTTATAGTTTAACGGTGTAGAAGAATCTAAATTTATTCAAATTTTGATAGAAAATACTTTAAACTATTTAGATTGAGGTCAGCATCCTTAATCTTGAATTCAAAAATTCTATCTTCAAATTTTAAGAATTATTCAACTTCTACCGTTCATTTTGATATGATTTACTTACTAAGTAAACGATGTCGAAAAAAATTAAAATTTTATTTTTAAGAATTTTATATACCCTAGATCATATTTAACGGTACAGATCATTGCTTTGAAAACCCTAAGATAAAAAACGAGACTATAGTACCGGAGCTCCGGTACTATATATATATATATATATATATAGAGTCCGGCTGGGATACTATCGATAGCACCAAGGGCTTGGTGCTATCGAGTTTTCCACCGTTAGATTTAACTCTTTGATTATTTTTACCCGTTAGATTATACTATTCAACCAGCCACCCACTCAACCCTAGGGGGCCCACATCATCCTAACCGCACATTTCTCAATCCAAGGGCTAAAAAACTAATAGCACAAATAGCTTGGTGCTATTGATAGTATTCTAGCCTAGTTCTATATATATATATATATATATATAGAGCTAGTCTCTTATACTATCTATAGTACCGGGGCTCCGGTACTATAGTTGCTTTTTCGATCTTAGGGTGTTCAAATCAACAATCCACACCGTTGAAACTGATCTAGAATATTTGAAGTTCTTAGGAATAAAATTTTATAATTTTTCGACATAGTTTACTTTGTGATCAAACCGTTTCAAAATTGTCAAATTTCAATGGTTATTATGGCGAGTTTGTAGTTTAACGGTGGAGAAGAATCTAAATTTATTCAAATTTTGATAGAAAATACTTTAAACTACATAGATTAAGGTCAACATCCTTGATCTTGAATTCGAAACTCCTATACTCAAATTTTAAGAATTATTCAATTTCCACCGTTCATTTTGACATGATTTATTTACTAAGTAAACGATATCGAAAAAATCTAAAATTTTATTTCTAAGAACTTCACATATCCTAGATCAGTTTCAACGGTGTGGATCGTTGATTTGAACACCCTATGATCGAAAAAACAACTATAGTACCGGAGCCCCGGTACTATAGATAGTATAGTAGCTTCATTCTATATATATATATATATATATATATATATATATACACTTTAGCAATATGGATAGGTGGACCCAAAAGTAGTCCCCCTCTCTCTATCTTATAAAAGAGAAGGGAGAAAACAAAGGCTATTTCCTCAAGAAAAAGAAAAAGCAAAAACAAAAGGGAAAAGATATATTTGAAAACTTGTTGGTAAATTTGGAAAAATGTAGAGCTTGTTGTATATGATGATTCTTGTGAGTTTCTAAAATGCTGAGAAACTACCTTACTTGTTAATGTTAGCCGTTTAGATGTACCGCGATTTTCGTAAGTTGCTGAGTTTAATTTGAGATATATCTACATATTACTATTCAAATTCATATCGATTTAGCTCTCAATTCAAAATGGTTTAAATTTTCAAATATTGTTATGATCTGATATGTTTTGGTAATTCTCTATTAGTATACTAGTATTAATAACTGAACTTAAACATTTTGAGCCGACGGTTTGGACCAAACAAATTATCAATATAAGTGGGAGTGGGTCATTATATTTAGTATAAAAAACATTGCGATTCAAATTTGCGGGGCGAAATATTACATCACGGGTATGATGGGAGCCACGCATAACGATTGAATATATAAGGACTAAGCATATTAGTATTAATAACTCACATATTTTGGATCACTAGTTTAGGCTTGGATCGTCATATTTGGAGTTCTCGAGCTTATGGTCTTTTCACACAGTATCAGAGCCAAAAATTTCGAGCTTAAATTTGGCCGACAATGCTTATCGTCAAACATCAGTACATCGATGCACTCAATTCTCTACAAATTTTCAAAACGGACAATTCCTTGAAAAAGTAAAAGAAAGAAAAGAAAAAGCTACATAATAAAAAGAACATTAAATGTATACTGACGAAAAACGGAGTGTCCAGTATACTATCCAAATCTTTATTTCTAAAGTTACACATTGTCACCCACGTCACGAAATCTTTATTTCTAAAGTTATACATTGTCACCCACCGTCACGAGTAGGGTTACAAACGGGGCGGATTCGGAAATAGAGGGTCTTCCACCTTCTGCCCTGTGTTTTTGTCAGATCAAGCAGGTTTGGCACAGGTCGACTTTCATTCTATTTTTGGCCCGACCTTATTGTTTCAGTCGGGACAGGTCAAACGAGAGCATATTTTTAGCGAACTGAGGCGGATTAATGGAGCAAATGGGTCGCCTATCTCCTGCTCTAGTTTGTCAACAGATTGAGACAGATTCGAGACATTTTTTTTTAAATATTTGAAGCTCACTTAGTATTTTGTTTAAGACGAATCAGGGTGGGAGCTCCGCAAACCCAAATCTATTTGCATCCCTAGTCAACAGTCTTCATTTGCAACTACAAAGATACGACAGGAAGCCAGCTAGCCTTGCAGGACTTTGATCTTTCTTCGCATGCTGTCAGCTCTTTGTAAACTTTAAGGTTCGCATATTGAAAAGTCATGAAAGATGGCTTGCAATTATATGCCCCATTTTAGGGCTATAAGATTATAAATAGAAGCTATTGACTAGGGTAGGTTTAGTGATCTTATTAATAGCTATTGACTAGAGCAACTAGGTTTGGTAGACCACTTTTGGAGCAAATTTCAATTAGCCTCCTTGTTGTTTAACCTATTTACACCTCCCCCTTTTGTGATGTGAGAAGTTGTGCTTAACTGTTTTGTATTTTTAATATTTCTATTTTAGCATAAAAATTAGGGTAAACTTCAAATACCACCCCTGTGGTATCGCACTTTCTCACTTTATTAACCTATGGTTTAAAGTGTATCACTTTAGTATCATGTGGTTTCATTTTTCTCTTTCTATCAGCAACTTCATTAACTCTCCGTTAAATCGTATACAAAAAATTTCAGATACCCCACCTATGGTTTATCGAATATTCACTTTAGTACCCTGTGGTTTATCGAATTTTTACTTTAGTACCCTGTGGTTTTAACTTTGTCACTGATTTAACGGAAAACTTAACGAAGATGTTAACGGAAAGAGAAAAACGAAACCACAGAGTACTAAAGTGATATATTTTAAGCCACAGGGTACTAAAGTGAGAAAGTACGAAATCACATGGGTGGTATTTAGAGTTTTTCCTAAAAATTAACATGTCACTAAGTCGAAAGCGAACTACTACATTTTATAAATCACATGGCAGCAAAGTACAAATCATCAAAAGATAAAATGCTACATTCACTGTAGTACTTTAATTACTACCTTATTAAATACCAAATTCATATAGTAAACTATAGACAAGACCATGAGATAGTAATTAAGGCACGATATTTTCAAATTAACCATAGAGCGACAAAGTGCAAATGGATTAAACCACAAAAAGGGAGCTATTCGAAGTTTACGCTTCTCTCTTGGTTTATTTTCACTTTGATCGTGGGCCTGCATTCTCCGAACAATATTCTCCTACAAATCGTATATTAAATTCGAGCATGGGACGTGAACCCCGAATTCAAGCGCACACGGACTCGAATCTGGCACCTAGTATGCTAGCCACTGAGACTCTAGTGATTTGGTTTTTAATTAGTTAGGAGAGTCTTTTGTTCATAGGTTAGGTATTGTATATTAGTTATCTTATTAATCCGGCTTTTAAAGCAACTTCTTTACTATTATAAACAACACTTAGTAGGTGTTAGTTTACTATTCCGAAAACACGTGCTAATAAGAAGGACGCATTTATTACTTTTAAGGGCTCAATCACAGCGCTCACGAATTTCGACTTTTACTCAATCCACCTAGAACGTTAAATCTATTATTGAACCCTTTGCCATCAGATCTATCGTGATCTACAGTTCCACTTAACTTATTGGGTTTACTCAATTCAACTAATTAATTTTCTGAACCTATATTATTATGGGACAAAAAAAAAAACTTATTTTAGCCAATAATAAATAACCAATGACTTGCATTAATAGGACAAAAAAAAAAGTTTAATCATCCCGCCGGCTAAAGTGACAATTGGAAACATTAAGATTTTGGTTAGATTTTATAAGAAGTTGGTAGGGATATTATATTGATAAAATGTGAAGACTTCACTAGAAAAAAAAAAAAAGTTAGGCTGATTAGAAACAACCATCTTGCATTTTAGCTTGTGACTCATTGACCGTCCCTAGCGCAAGTGGCAAAGAATTTGGTGGTTGGTACCCGAGGTCCCGAGTTCGAATCCTAGTTGATTTACATTTCTAGCTAAGTTTATTTCTATAAGAAATAAACGAAGCGGGTAGCGTGCTACATTTCTCTCAAAAAAACGAAAAAAAAAAATCTTGTGACTCAATGACGCAGGCCTGTTCAGCATAGAGAGGAAAGAAGCATAATGACGGAAAGAGAGATACATGAAGTATATAATTTTCGACAAGAAAAAAAAATATTATTAGTCAATTTTAAAAATTAATTATATTTACCGAACACTATTTATATATATAGAGTTGATACCCGAATCCTATTATAATGGAAGCTAATAAATTCTAATATATCTCTAAATATAAACTGATCAGAAATAATAAAACAATCGGACTCAAAATAAAAAAAATATACAAATTTTTTTAAAAATAACCTAAAAATATAAAAATGAACACCGAAGCAGTCGAATTTAGGCCCCAAACCCAGCCAAAACAGCTTTGCAGTTTGACGCGTGGATCTCGAAAGATATTTTTCGATGTGAGATTGCACGTTGAAAACAAACACTCAAGCGAGAAGTTGCAGCAGTTTAAAGATTTTTTGCGCTGATTGTAAAAATTGTCGAACTCAACGAAATTTTTGAACCAGCTTAGTAGAGTCACATTTTTTTCAGAAACTCTAATGCTAAATTGGACGCATGACTCAATTACCTCAACGAATGTTTAATTTTTCAAGCCAAAATAGGCATAAATATTATCGAGAATTGTTGAATTTAGATGGAAATTTTACGAAAGCAAACCACAAACACTGCATTTAATCAGGCAGAACAGCATAAGTTGAATAAATTGTCTGACATGCTATCAACTTTGGTAGCTTCAGTGAAGAAAAGTGATTTCTTTTGCATGTAGCATTAGATTTATTATTATGAAATGAGATCCTACGTTTTTTAAAGTATTAAGTAATTGGTGCAATTAGATTTTCGGTCCTTACACGAAGGAATACGCGGTTAGAATAATAGTGGTCCCTTAAGATTGATGTCACGTCCCGGGCCCTAGTGGGAGCCTATCAGGCACATGCACAGACCCGCCGTGTACACCAAAATAACTCACAATATACACAAGACGTCTACAACAACAATAATCAAGTAGTAGAAAGAATACATCCTAAATAAGGTGATCAGAGTAAGAACATAATTCTACAATTGAGTATGTGGTTGGTTGAATAGCATGATCTAACGGATGAAAATGGTCAAAAGAATAGATCTAACAGCGAAAAACTTATAAGTACCAAGTGGTTGGTGCTTTTACAAGCACTATAGCTAGATACTATTATTATATAAATTGTAAGTTGTTGATTTTCAGGTATAGAATTAATCTGATATATCGAATCATAAAAATTAGTCAATTTTCTATGTAAATTCAAAATCATCCAAAAATTTTGAGCCTCAATGCAGAATTGAAACGAATGTATCATTTTATGCAAGGAGATAATTCATGCGTACAGTACAAATTTTATTTTTATTTATGAAACACAACCACATGTTCACATGTTATAAAAAGTTTACATGAGTTTAAAGAATATATAGCTTTTTACCTTTTAGGGTAAACTTTAATTTATTCCCTATGTTTTAGCTTATTTTTACTTTATTATTTTTCACAGTTTAAAAATTATACTTAATTATTCTATTATTTTATCTTTATTTTTATCAAAAAGAAATCTACTATTAAATTAAATAGCAAAATATTTTTTTTTGATAACCACAGAATAATTAAATGTAATTTTTTGAACCACAAGCGGTAAAGTAAAAATGAACTAAACTACAGAATATTTATTCGCAACTTTTCCAACCACAAGTGGAACAGTATAGGACAAGTGGAACAGTGCTTCGTCATCTCGAACCAGATTGACCGGTCTGTTAGCCTGCTGGCAGGTCATCTTGGACGCAAGGAACATTATCATCTTTCGAAAGACTAACATCAATCCACCGATGGCAGTGGATAAGGTCAAGCAGTTGGTGACCCAGTGGAAGGAATCTCTCTCGCCCCAACGACATTTTTCTTAATATTTTAGTGTTTCTTACTATATTACTTTTTTTTTTTGTTTTTTTTCTATTTTTTCGACTTTTTTTTCTATTTGACAGAGGTATACTTCTTCACCCATAATGTTTAATTCATCCTTCTTATGAATGAAGCAGGTAGCAGGCTACCTTTTCTCAAAAAAATTTCAACCACAAGATGATAAAGTAAAAATGGACTACTGCGGCAAATTGAAGTTTATCTTTTTTTTTTTCTTTAATAAGGTCCAATGGTTAGCTTTCTTATGAATCCCTGCCCACATGGTAATGACCTCTCCCTATGAATTTTCATATGGCTTGGACCCTTTAAGCTTTGAAAAAGATAGCACATATTGGTCCCCAATTCAATATCTAACTTTTTTGTATACCTTCTAGAGTAACTTTAATTTGAATTTTACACTTAATTTCTTGAATTTTATACTTAATTTCTTGACCTTCTAAAACTTGTGACATTCATGCACCTAATTAAATGGGACTTAAATTTAGGAACTACAAATAGGGCATTGTTATCTATGCATTAATTACAATGATAGGAATTTTCTTCTAACCTTTATCATGTGAGATTCTGTTATATTAACTTATTTCACATTAAGGTTGGTTCAGTGGGTTGGGGAGTTGCACACATTTATTTCTCAATTGAAGTATCAAGATGCTAGTCAATTAGTATGTAAAGTTAATCCATTTTCATTATGTCTTAAGAGAAAATTTTAGTTAATTTTGTTTTGTCCTCTAAAAAAACTTCTTCCCAAAATTTCAGTTTACATGCGAATGATCAACCTGCGGCTTATTCAACCTCATCAGCAAAGGTTCAAATTTCTGACCTCAAACTGACCGTCCTTAGCGCAAGTGGCAAAGGCCTTAGTGGTTGATACATGAGATCTCAAGTTCGAAGCCTAGTTACTTCACATTTTCAGCTAAATTTATTTCTAAAAAAAATAAACGAAGGAGGTAGCATGCTATCTTTCTCTCAAAAAAAAATTCTGACCTCAAGGATCTACCTAGAAATACAACTCATGTAGTTACAGCAATTATAACTATATTTAATTTGTCTGGTAATATGTAGTTCAGAATACTGCAACCATATTTTTTTATTTATTTATTTATTTTTTGATAAACACAATTGAAAGATGCATTTATCAATCTTGTTATTTTATACAAGAAATTTTTTACTTTTTGTTTAAGAGATTAGTGAGTAAAGTTTTTTTTTTATAGAGAAAGGTAGCATGCTACTCGCTTCGTTTATTGTTTTAGAAATAAACTTAGCTGATATGTGAAACAATTAGGCTTCGAACTTGAGATCTCATGTACCAACCACCAAGCTCTTTGTCACTTACGCTAGGAAAGGTCGGTGATAAGTGAGGAAAGTTACTTTACATAATTATTCTCTTCAACTGTTGCATATCCAACTGTGTTCAATCTGGATATGAGAGCAACTGGTTTTTGCTCTAACTTACGCTCATATCTGCCTTTCAACTAAGGCTTCCATAGACAACCTTGCATTTTTTTAGTTTTTTTTAAAATAAAATTTCTACAGTAATCAATACCAAAGGAGATGGTGGATTAATTGCTTATAATTTTTTAATCCAATATATTTATTTAGTTTGTTGTTTTGAAACGCATCACTTTAGGTGTCGAAACAGCCGCTCGTCAAGTGCTCGACAAAGAGCATACAACGATCACGAAATTAGGCCATAACGGAACCGAAATCACCGATTCAATATTACCAGCACTACTTCACTGTCAGATCGCGCATGCAAAACATGTTCAGAAAGTTAAGCGTGTTAGATTTAGAATATAGCGCGTTTTGTTCAAGTTATGTAATATTACAGAGTATTTCGATATATCCAGGTATCTTGAATTTCTAAATGAGATTACTACTGATACTGCATTAGCGCGTTTGGTTTAATACAGTAATGTAATACTAGATTGCAGTGTTTATAGCATTACTATGTTTGGTTCAGTCTATAAAATTCAATAATCTTGACAATAAAGTGTAGTCTATTCTAAAATTGCCCTTAGCCAGAACTTTTTTTTTATGTTTACAAATAATATTTTTTTTACTAAATTTTATTTTAAATAATTTAAATTTTGAATCTAAATTTTTTTAAAAATTTTAAATTTTAAATTTGAACGAAAATATAAAATTTAATAATTTAATTTAAAATGTAAATATGAAATTTATAAATTTAAAATTTAAAATTTAAATATAAAATTTAAATTTAAAATTTAAAATTTAAAATCTAAATTTAAAATTTAGAAATAAAAATACAAATTTGAATTTTAAATTTTAAAATTCAAAATTTAAAATTTAAAATTTTAGAATAAAATTTAAAATTTAAAATTTAAAAATTTAAAATTTAAAATTTTAAAATTTAAATTTAAATTTTAAAACTTTAAAATTGAAATTTAAAATTTAAAATTTAAAATTTGATGTTTAAAATTTAAAATTTAAAATTTAAAATTTAAAATTTAAAAATTTAAATTTAAAAATTGAAAATTAAAATTCAAAATTTAAAATTTAAAATTTAACAATTCAAAATTTAAAATTTAAAATTTTAAAATAACGTATTGAAAGGGTTTGGGGAGTTGGAGGGGTAAACTTGTAATTTTATATAACATGCAAGATTATCCGCCTTCAGTAATCCAAGATACACACACCCCCCCCTCGGTAATATTTTCGATGTAATCTTGTATTTTTTTGTAATGCTGCAATACAGAACAGATTACATACCGGATGAACCAAACGCAGTAATCATGATAGAATTATCTGTAATCCTGCCAGGATAATCCGAACCAAATGCACGCTTAGAGTAATTCTAGAAGTGGTGACTCCGTGAAAAGTGGTGCGTCACAAACAAATATTGAATTTCCTACCATAAAGGATTAATAAATAACAGACCTAATATGCAATTAATCAATCAACTACTATAAATCAATAAATATTTAATCATACACATAATCATTCTAAGGAAGCCAGCGTCAAACATGAAGGGATGCATAAGGGGTCGCTTCATTTTTTTTTTTTTTAACTGTTAAAAAAAAAAATTAGTTAGAACTAGCTGTTAGATTACTTCCCAAAAATAAATAAAAACATACAAAATTTACCTGAATTATAAACCATTTTAAGTCAACTGTCTAACATTTAAAAAATTTAAATTTACTATCCAATATTTCACTTTGTTTGATAAGAATCAGTCAACGACACTTTAATTTTAAAATTTAAACTCGAGGATTACATTAATTATATTAACTAAATTTGTAAAGATAAATGATGTATTTAAATTTTGAAGCCAAAGTACCGTTAACTAACTTAAATCAAATCAATTGAAAGATTTGATAATAAAATTAAAATTTTAAAAAACTGCATAGTCAAATCAAAATGATTCATAGTTCAGATAAGTTTTATACGTTTTTACCTAAAAAACCTCTAGAAAATTTATAATTTGTAAAAAAAATTGTCAAAATTTTAATTGGCAAATTAATCCTATTTTGTTCAACTCTGCACCATGGTGGAAAGAGAAATAAAAGACTTCACCGTGCTCAATAAAACTTAAAAAACGCTCCATCACTCACCGTTTTTAGAAAACTTTCGTTTGTGGGATTTTTATATAGGTTGTTAGAATTTTTATGAAATTGTAGAATTGTATATGGATTGTTGGAATTTTTATTTAATTGTTATGATTGTATTGCGCGTTGTTAGAATTTTATGAGTTGGTTAGAATTATATGTTAGTTGTTAAAAAAAAATTTGGTTATAAGAATTATATGTGAAAAATATAAGAAAGAAATAGTGAAGCATTTCTAAAAATTAAAGAAAAAGATAAATAAATATTTATAAAAAAAAATTTGTAATTTAACCTAAAATTTTTGTCCGGTATTCTGTTAAAAAGTCTAAAGGGGTGCAGTCGTCCGGATGTCGCGGCTCTAATGCCCGTGTCGGTGGGTTGCTCGCATAGCAACGCTATGTTTGTTTGGGTGGAAGTGGGATGGAAGTGGAGAGGTGGGAAGTCATTTTCGTCAAAAACGACCACTTCCGTTGTTTGGTTCGTAGTAAAAAATTTACGGTTGAAATTCGAGTTAACCCGAAACGGCGTAGTTGACTTCGGCCCACGGTGGGCCGAAGTCAATTACGGTGAAGAGAGGTGAAGAAAAAAATATTATTTTAAATTATATAAAAATATAATTACATAATTATATTATATAATTTTTTTAATTATATATTTAAAATATTATATAATAAAAATTTAATTATATAATTAAATTTTAATTATATAAAAATATAATTATATAGGTAAATAATATTATATAATTAAATTTTAATTTTAATTATGTAATTAAATTTTAATTATATAAAATAAATATATTATATAATTAAATTATTTATTATATAATTAGAATTTAATTATATAAAAAAAATATTATATAATTATTTTTATTACATAAAAAATATTATATAATTAAATAAAAATATAATTATATTATTTTTATTTATTAAATTATTTATTATTTATACATAAATTATAGTTTTACATCATACACTTCCTACCAAACAAACAGCAGAACTAATGAAACTTCACTTTCATAACTACGAAACAAACAGTGGAAAGGAAGTAGTTTTTACCGAACTCTACTTCAACCCAAATTCCACTTCAACCCAAAGTCCAATTTCGACGAAACAAACATGCCAGTTTTGCATCCATTTAGAAATTAAATTTGTGGGACCCAGTTTATTTATTCATAAAATATATAATATCTTTTTATAAAATATATGAGGTTTTAAATTAGTAGTTTTATCCAAAACAATCAACAATCCTCCAATTAATTAAAAAATTTTATTATCAAAATAGATAAAAATAAATAGAATATGAAAATAATAATAATACTTTACCTAATTTTTTTTATCCACAAAAGATCTCGTCTTTGTGTGTGTGTGTAGTGTGTATGTATATATTCGACCATTAGTAGTTAATTTTTAAAAACGATTCAGCCACGAGATATATTATATTGTAGATTGACAATTAAATATTAAAAATATTAGTTAATTTTCAACAATCGAAAATTCAAAACTATCTACAAATAGGCAATAATCCAATTAGAAATATAATTTATTCAATCAATTATCACAACATAATTGCACCATTAATTATTCTTACAAGATTTCGCATCTAGGGCGAAAATATTACTTCACTAGAAGGTCATGTTTAGATATATAATATGTGCATTTATTATAAAGAGAACAAAGTACATGGAACATGTGACGCCCCGCTTTCCGGGGTCACCCATTTTAGGACTACTCTAGCCTACAATGCTTAATCTTCTTAATTTCTTGGGTCTAGTTATCGCCCAAAATATTATAGCCGAATTAAAGGGTTTAAGCATATTATATATCTTATATATATGACGATTTCAAATCCTAGGAGTGTCACAATCCTCACCTCTTTAAGCTCCGACATTCTCGTCGAGCTTAAGCACACTTACAAATATCAGGCGATGTGAGACTTATCTCGCTAGCCTTACCTAACCTTGTAGGGAGCTGTGCGCCACCTAAAACAATCGTCAGTCAAAGAACCGCGCTCTACCCGCTGTATGACCTTAGCTCAGTTGAGACTCATTTCACATTTCCGGTTGGTGATTGACTTTTATACCAACTGCGACGCCCCGCTTCCTAAGAAGGCCATCCATGCTAGAACTACTCTAGCTCTACCACGTTTTATCCTCTTATCATCTTAGGCTTAGACATCGCCCAAAGCTATAGACAAATTAAGAGGTTTAATTTTATTATATCTTATATATAAGATTATACGAAATCTTAGAAATGTCATATCTAAGTTAATATGTTTCAAAAATATGCTATATAATAAAGCATACTTGAAACTACTCCTAGATAGGGCTGGCAAATGAGCGAGCCGGCTCGTGTTCGACTCGCATTCGGCTCGATATTCGGCTCGCTCGAGCTCAGCTCGAAATTAAATGAGCCGAGCTTGAGTATTACTGGGCTCGCTCGAATTAGGCTCGAAAAGCTCGAAAATATATATATATATATATATATATATATATATATATATATATAGAGCTAGTCTCCTATACTATCTATAGTACCGGGGCTCCGGTACTATAGTCGCTTTTTCGATCTTAGGGTGTTCAAATCAACGATCCACACCGTTGAAACTGATCTAGAATATTTGAAGTTCTTAGAAATAAAATTTTATAATTTTTCGACGTAATTTACTTTGTGATCAAACCGTTTCAAAATTGTCAAATTTAAATGGTTATTATGGCGAGTTTGTAGTTTAACGGTGGAGAAGAATCTAAATTTATTCAAATTTTGATAGAAAATACTTTAAACTACATAGATGAAGGTCAACATCCTTGATCTTGAATTCGAAACTCCTATACTCAAATTTTAAGAATTATTCAATTTTCACCATTCATTTTGACATGATTTATTTACTAAGTAAACGATATCGAAAAAAATTAAAATTTTATTCCTAAGAACTTCACATACCCTAGATCAGTTTCAACGGTGTGGATCGTTGATTTGAACACCCTAAGATCGAAAAAGCAACTATAGTACCGGACCGGTACTATAGATAGTATAGTAGCCTCATTCTATATATATATATATATATATATATATATATATATATATATATATATATATATATTATATATATATATATATATATATATATATATATATATATATATATATATATATATATATATATATCCGGCTACTATATTATCGATAGTATCAAACGGCTTGGTGTTATCGAGTTTTCTGCCCTTAGATCTATCCCTTTGACCATTTTCATCCTTAAATCATACTATTCAACCAACCATCCACTTAACCATAGAGAATCACTATCATTCTAACTATACATCCCTTCATCCAAGGGCCGAAATCCTAACAACACCAACCCTTTGGTACTATTAATAGTATAGTAGCCTAATCTATATATATATAGGCTAGTGTTACTATACTTCTATGAGTATAGACCCCTTTGTGTATATACATATATAATTAGAATTGGGCTGGAATACTATTAATAATATTTGTGCTCTTTTGCTATCGAGTTTTTAATCCTTGGATAAAAAAATTGTAAGGTTAGGATGTTGGTGATCCCTCTAGGATTGAATGGGTGGTTGGTTGAATAGTATGAGCTAAAAGGTGGAATTGACTAAAGTGTAGATCTAACGGCAAAAAAATCGATAGCAAAAGAGCCCAAATGCTACCGATAGTATCACAGCCGGACTCTATATAATTATATATAATATATATTTTAATTATATATAATAATATATATTTTAATTATATATAATAATATATATTATGTATTTTAATTATATGTATATAGAGTTTAGGTTATAGGGCATATTTGCTCGCCCACAAAATCAAATCAGCAAAATCCTACTCTAATTGCTCTCTCTCTTTTTCACTTGCTCGCCGAGTCGCTTCCCCTATTTTTTTAATATTATAATATCGTATTTCATGTATTCATTTTGTATGTTGAACTATTAGACATTTTTTATATCAAATTTTTGATAATATTTTATAAAAATTAAACTATAAATTGTATAATGTTAAGAATTTCAAGCGGCTCGTTTAAGGCTCGAGCTCGTTCGACTCGAAGTTAGGCTCGCTCGACTCGAAGTTAGGCTCCCTCGAGCTCGGCTCGAATTAATTTCAAGCCGAGCTTGGCTCGAAATTAATTTCAAGCCAAGCTTGAGCCGAGGCTCAAGCTCGGCTCGTTTCCACCCCTACTCCTAGATTGCTAGAAATAAAATTACAAAATAGGCACAAGTAAGATTTATTATAATCAGTAAATAACTAATTAGTATGAACAATAATAATAAATAGAGATTAATTTTATAAACAATCCTAATATATATAGATGATCAGGATTTATGAAGGTACACCAAACTCGCTTTTGTAAAAGTAGTTTCGAGCGCCCTCGTGCGCAGGATTCTTGCCGCTCACTACTCCTAAGATACAACCAAACATGTCTTACCCAACGAACCATGCACAAATTTATCAGAAAATTTCGAACCAACACCTTCTAAGTTACTCACAACTCTTACTTAATTATATCAGAAAAAATATATTAACAAAAAATTACTCAAATATATAAATAATTATTATATCTCTCACAAACTGTCATATGTTAGAGAGAGTGACGAGGATTGAGAAATGTCTGTTCAAATATAAAGAGAGGTGTCTTTTCATCCAAATTCAAATAATTATCTTTAAAGTAAAAAAGAATGTCCTTTCATGAATAACTAAAATTTTTACTTAATTAATTAAATATTCCAACATGCGCGACATTTGATCGGAAAAATACGATAAAATAAATATCTAATTTATTTCGGTAAGAAATAACACCTTTCTTAGATCATATATCCGATTAGGCTAAATTACAGAAAACTTCTCTGTTAATATCCGTTTTTTTACTTTTCTTCCCTGACATTAAAAAATTTATACTTTGCCCCCTCAAAAAATAAAAAATGTGCACTTTGCCCCCCGCCGTCAGTGTTCCGTTAGGGTTCCGTTTATATCCTATTTTTTATATCCAAAATACCTCTGAAATCCAAATCTTCCTCCTCCTTCCTCATCGGTATCGGAAAGACAGGAGGCTCGCCGGCTCGCCCTCGCCCTCGCCGTTGCCTCCGCGCACCCTTCTGTCTATGCCCAGACGCACGCCCTCGCCCTCCTCCGCCGCCTCACCCTCGCCCACTTCTCCGTCCAAATCCACCATGATCTCCTCCCTACAGTCGCCGAAATAGAGGGGGGGCGAGCGTCCTGGAAGAACAGGGGAGCAGGTGGAGAAAACGAAGTCAGAGTTGGGGTCGAGGGAGGTGCGGGCGAGGCTGCGGGACGTACAGGATCGAAGAGGAAACGAAGAATATGAGGGTAATTTGGTCATTTTGTCACACTGTACCACCCTGTGAACATTTCTTATTTTTTGAGGGGACAAAGTGTAGATTTTTGAATGTCAGAAAAAAAAAAGTGAAAAAGCGGATATTGACATGAGATTTTTTGTAATTTAGCCATCCGATTAAAATATGCTTTCTGCGGTCTCACTAAAAAAAGAAAAAAAAAGTATACATCTACATGCTCTCTCTCTCTAACTCTTTTGGTCGAACATCACTAGCTATCTCTCAATAACAAACGGGTCCTTACTCGCCGATTCGGCCCGGACCAATTTGTTAACTGGATCCAATATTGCTTATGGTATTAATGGGCTGCGTATGGGCCATCCATTAGGGATTTTATAAACAACTGGGCCCTACTTCTAATCTCTCTCCAGTACATAAAATTATTTCCTGAACCAGGTGCAAGGTTAAATCTCATGCACTGTACTAAATATTTTCTCACCAATATCTTAAAAGGCTAAATTACATAAAACTCTTCTGTAAATACTCGCTTTTTTTATTTTTCCTCCTTGACTCTCAAGATTCTATATTTTGCCCCCTTAAAATTTCATAAATGTTTTTAAGGGGGCACACGTTAATGGAGAGAGGGAGGAGAAAAGAAAGGCCAAATTTACTTTAATGGCCAAATTTTTAAATACAGAAAAGAAAGGCCAAATACAAATAGTATGAACCTAGAAACGTCTGGGCGTAGGCGATAACTTTTCTAAGATAAATAAGTACAAGTGAAACATGTAGATAAATGCTAACTATACTCCTAAAAAGAAGTGTAAATCTGCCAACCCATCGATCCAAGGTTTAAAGCAACTTTTTTGGATTTTCAGTATGATTGTGATAAAACAAATGTGATAAAATTGATCGTTGGATGGATAACTGTAACATTTATATTGACTTTTGAGTGTTCATGTAGCATTGTTAAAACACTTATAAGAGTTTAGGGTTTACTTATGCGTTCTCAGTATTTTAAAAAAGAAAAGAAAAAAGGAGTTGCAATAAGACTAGTGTGATAAAATTGATTCATAGATGGATGAAATGAGAGACGTACACTGACTTTTGAGTATACAAGTAGCATTGCTCAAATACGTATAACAGTTTAGAATCTAAAATATTAAACTTAGACTAAATTAACTTTTGGTCCTCAAACTATGAGGTGTGTGACACTTTGCTCAAATTTTAATTTGTTATAAATTTTTGTTCGAACTTTCTAAATTATTGCAATTAAATCTTACAACTTAATTTAATTGACTAAATGTTACTACCTTACTAATATGGAAGTTATGTAGCAGCATTGTGATTGATAATACAACTAAAAGGGGCCGTTTGGTTCGAGATTTGTAATATTTCGAAAACATTGTATATTTTCTATTTGCAATGACAAGTTTGTCAGTAACTTATCGTATCACTTGGGTTAGAGGTTATTAAGAATTAATATATTCTAATTAATTGGTTATCAATATTTCCAATCAATTATTGAAATAAAAATATCTTCTAATCCATGATAATCTAGTGTTCCTACCACGTAGGAGTTTACAATGATTTCACTACTTTACTATAGCCTTTTAAAACTAACCAACTTGAATTGAACGATAATGATTTGATTTTTTTTTTTTTGAGAGAGAATAATAGCACGCTACCATTCATTTAGTAGGAATATGAACTAAGCTACATTAATTGATGGGTTAACTAGTGCCCCGATAAAAAAAAATAAAAAAAAGGAGAGAGGGAGGAGAAAATTAAATGAAACAACATAAAGTACAAGAAAAAGACAGAAAAAATACCGACAAAAGTAAGAAGCGCACAAATTACTGACTGGGGTGTCCAGTAGTTATTAAGTTATTCTATTATCTCGTCACGTTTTGCGCCATCCCAAGTGCTATTAAAATGTCATATTACTTTCATATCAATAATATGTTCATATTTAGCCGGCTAAATTACAGTGCGAAATCTAGTTCGAGCAATTTATAAAATTCGAGCCAAAAATTATAATTAATTGAAGTTAGTGTATGTACAAAGGACCAAACTGAAAGTTGGTCAAAATTTCTGTTGTAATTTACTTCGGTCATTAAGTACAAGAAATGAAGTAAAATACATTTAAAAGCTTAGGACTTAAATCGTCAGACAAAAAATTTTGGGATAACTTCAAATATCATTCTTGTGGTTTCGTGCTTTCTCACTTTAGTGTCCTGTGGTTTAAACGTATCACTTTAGTATCCTGTGTTTTGGTTATTTTTTTTTTGTTATCTTTTCGTTAATTTTTTTGTTAAATTATACAAAATTTTTTTAAAATATTCTACCTATGATTTATCGAATATTTAATGAAAAAATTAACGAAAAGATAACAAAGAGAAAATTACCAAACCACAGGGTACTAAAATAATACATTTAAACCACAGGGTACTAAAGTGAGAAAATACGAAATCACAGGGATAGTATTTGAAGTTATCCCTAAAGTTTTAGGACCAAAACAGCAGTTGAAAAATGTTGTCGCGTAATTTAGCTTAGTAAGCTAAGAACAAAGGACTAAAATGTAATAGGACAAGACTTTAGGGTTTAAAATATTAAGCTTAGAAGCTGTATGCTACAAATTTTAGAACCAAAGTAAAAATAACTAAAATGTTAGGGATCAGTAGTGCAATTTACCCCTTCGTTCCTTCGTCGTCTTTCCCTTCTAGGGTTTCTTCTTCTCCTTCGATCCATTTCTCTTCTCTCTCTCTCTCTCTCTCTCTCTCTCTTCCCCCGATCCTCTTTGGAGATCTCTTCGTCTACCCCATGGATTCGGCGGGGTCGCAGTGATCCTCTTTGATGTCCCTCTCCTGGATCGTTCTAGGGCAACTCGAATCGAACGAATCAATGGTAATTTCTCTCTACATCTCCCTATCTCTATTTCTCTAGCTCTAATGGTGAATCGATGAGCATTGGGGGATCCTTCTTGGTGTAGTCGGCGTCGAAGAAGGTGATCACGAGGGAGGAGTGGGAGAGGAAGCTCCGGGACGTCAAGATCAAGAAGGAGTTCATGAACAAGCTCGTCATGAACTTCCTCGTCACCGAGGGCTACGTCGAGGCCGCCGAGAAGTTCCGCATCGAATCCGGCACCGAGCGTAATCCTCATTTCAACTTTTCCTTTTCTTTTTCCTATTGATTTCTAATTTTTTTTCTTTTTTTCATGGATTTTTTGGTGATTTTATTGTTGTGGTGGATCAGCGGATATCGATCTTGCGACGATAACGGATCGAATGGCGGTGAAGAAGGCGGTGCAGTCGGGAAATGTTCAGGATGCGATCGAGAAAGTCAACGATTTGAACCCGGAGGTATTGTGTTGATTCCGTACTTGATTGGCATGATTAATACCTGCTTTGTAGTATACATTCTTGTAAATGAGGATGATATAGCCTTTTGCATTGTATGTTGGAGAATGCTTTATTAGAACGCTCCCACTTTGATGCGTTAGTGGGTTTTTGGCCTAGTTTTTGAAAAGCGATTTTGGGCCCAAAGTGATTTTTGGCTCAATAGAGCGTTTGACAATCTCGCTTCCAAAATCTGGTTCTGATTTTTAGAATCGATTTTCTGATTTTTGAGGCCCAAAATCAGAAGCAGCTAAAACCTACTTCTTAAGAGTGTTCGGGAAATCCAAATGTGCGGGAGAAGTTCCCTCCTACAATGCTTCAAAATGCTGTGGGTACTGCCACTGGAGAAGCATTCGGCAAATTCTTCTTCGTTGGCTGTTGAGCTGTTCCCATAAAAGTGCTTTTGGATATTTTGGACCCTCTGAGGCATCAAAGTGAGTGCTTTTTTGGACAACAAGTTTCCAAACTATGCTCAAGAGTAATGGAAGATATAAAACGTAAACACGTTATGATGTAAAATTATTACCTTGGAATATTAGATTGGAATTTAGTCTTTACTCATGAGGAGAAAAATGGGGTTTTGTGTGTGGCGGAGAGGGGGGGAATGAAGTAGGGTGTATGTGAATTGTTTACTTAATACCTACAAGAGGAATTTTACTTCCATTAGTTCTTTTCTTGATCTAACTCTTTGAATGTGAATAAAATGAAACTACTTTGGATACTCAGTAGGGGATCTTGTTGATAACAGAGGCAAAGACAATGAATTTTGCGATTTTCTGATAACAAAATGCAGCATTGTTCTAGTCAATTTATTAGATCCTCCTAGATTAGGTCCATTTGGATGCTGACTGGTCTATTTCTTACAGTCTGAGTAGTTTAATTTGAGCAATGTTATACTTTTAAACATTTATGTTCTATGTTAAGAGGCATGAGTTATCGACAAAGTAAATGTTTTATTATGTACTATTTTAGTTGTGTTAGTTTTGGAACTTTTTGCTTTTGCTCTTTAATGTAAATCTGTATATGTATGGCATTCAAAGAGTCTAAGGCACTTTTGACCTGAACATAGTACTAATAATGTTAGGAGTAAAATACATTATGGTTTTGTCCTTTTTAAGTAGAATGTGATTTCATCAGAATAGTTATTTTTGGATATTCTGTTTTTCTTCAAAGTTGTATTATTATTTTTAATAACTTCTAGAGCATGATAGTGTGCCCCCCCCCCCCAAAGTGAAGAGTGATGATACAACAGTAGAACAACCAAGGATATTGTTTAAAGAATAGTAATTAGCTTGCTGAGTATTGTGGAGTTGATGGAACATGATTCGAAAATGATGTTTTCGAGGAGGCAAATGAAACTTCACTAACATAGATTCTTGGCACTGCATTATTGTTTGTGAGTGCTGTTTGGGAGGGGCTGTGTTGGCCTTTATTCCTGTCTGATTTGTTTGTGGATATCCTTGTATAAAATAGATTTGGTGTCATGATAGCTTGTTTACATGCATGGATTGCCACTATCCCAGATTTTAACATTAACTTAAAATATCAGTATGTAAATCTGCTTGGAATTATTGGGATAGGTTTGTTTAAAAATGGTCATATGAATTGTTTAATTGATAACGCTTCTGTTTTCCTTAACTAGTTCTCATGTTGCATAGTCCTAACATATAAAGCTCCAGGGAAGGTTACATGGAGTTCCTCCTTTCTAACAGAAAACTATTTTAATTATCTTGAACCAGGTTTTCATGGTTTAGTTCTCTGACCTTTTCTGCTGATTGAGTAACATTTCTTATTGGAATAGAAATTCTATTTCATTGCCTTAAGCAGAAGGATGCTATTTTTTGATTTTAAGAATTTCACAAAAGCAACAAAATGCATTTATGAACTTGAGAATCCTTATTAACCTATGTGAATTCTTTTGCAGATACTGGATACAAATCCACAGTTATATTTCCATTTACAGCAGCAGAAACTGATTGAGTTGATTCGATTGGGAAAAGTAGAAGAAGCTCTGGAGTTTGCTCAAGATGAACTAGCACCAAGGGGCGAGGAAAATGTATTATTCTGTTTCAGCTTTTGTTTATTCCCTGTTTTACTGGTTTCTCTTTAATCCCTCTCTTTTTGCTCGTTGTAATCCGAATAACTAGTAATGGTGTAACATTCTTGTTTTCAACTTTTGAACTGAAATTTCTCTCTGCAGCAAAGCTTTTTAGAGGAGTTGGAGAGGACGGTAGCTCTTTTGGCATTTGAGGACGTGAAGAACTGTCCATATGGAGAACTTTTAGATGTCTCACAGCGCTTGAAGACTGCAAGCGAGGTGAATGCTGCGATACTTACAAGCCAAAGTCATGAAAAAGGTTGGTACTGTTTGACTTTTCTGTTGTTCCCTTTGGTGTTTTCTTACACGATATTGTTGGAATCAAAGCAACAGTTTAAGAGCTTTTTAGCGGATCTAGTTACAGTTTTATTTAGTATCAATTCTCAATCTCTAGACGTAACTAACTTATAATGACTAGTAAGACAATTTGGATAATTTAACCCCTTTTTTTTCGCATGAGCTAATTTCTAACTTCAACCTATAAATAATATAGTAACAGTCTGACTGCATTTAGCTGTGCAGGATATCGAGATTTCTGCCACCCCAACCCCCCCCCCCTCCCCCCCCCCACCAAAGAAAATGCTATCAGTTTTTGTGTAAAATAAACTTTTTTAAGTGAAAATTGTTCTCTTCCTTTGTTTCTACTTGCTGTGTAAAACATGAAAATTAGGCCTAATTTGGTATTGCTGAAAAACCTCCGCATACTGCATACCGCTTTTTAGAACATTAATAGCTGCAAAACCTTCCAAGTTTCAGCATAGAATATGGCAACTAAGGTGCCTTTTTTATTGCTTGCACGCATTCCTTTTTTTCTTGTACCAGGTGCAGATTACTCATATATTTTTTTTGTGTAAATAATTTATTAAGTTGTTAAGGCAAATTTATACCTCTTTAAGCTCCAAAGTTGAGAAAATTCCAGCCTCTTCTTGACACAGTTTTGTAAATCCAACTACATATCTTGTTTACATGCAAATATTCAAACTTACCTGCTGTGCTTTCTTTATGCTAAGTTCAAGTCTATTCTATGCATATCTTTCGTGGTGGTTTTATCATTTATATCAGTTTTCAAAGTTTTGGGTGGTGTTCTAAATTGTACTGAAGTTTAGCTGGGTCTGGGTCTTTTTCCTGTTTTGTATCCTCAAACAGTTTAATTTTGTATTTGGCTTATAGCAGTTTATAATAGTGTACACAAAATGTGCCTCCTTGTACGATAGACAAAAAAAAAAATGGAGAATTTTTTGGGTCAGGCAGTTGTTTTGAGTGATAAAATAATGATATACTTAGGACCATGTGCTGAATAAAGCAACCTGGAACTTTTTTCTGTAGT
Source organism: Puya raimondii (assembly GCA_016920855.1). NCBI lineage: Eukaryota > Viridiplantae > Streptophyta > Magnoliopsida > Poales > Bromeliaceae > Puya > Puya raimondii. The sequence continues at coordinate 214,098,698 of JABWPP010000050.1, read as the reverse complement.
ATGACTAATCTTTTAGGTAAAATGGCTTGTTAGTTTTCTAGAAAATGTACTGCTAAGGGACTAAGAAGCATTAATAGTTAGTACTTTTGTTAAAAATGTTAGTAGATGGGTTTGTTTTATCAAATATCCGTGCAACAAGTAATTCTGCAGCTCATTAGAGCTCTATTCTAATGCGGCTGGAAGTATAAAATTAGTACCGTAAGAATTGTGATTATTTAATGGAAGGCAAGAAGGCCTAATAATATGTGAATAATGTAAGACTTCCCAAAACTGATACTTTAATGACCATAAGCAAAAAAAGTAATACCTAGAGAGAGAGAGGGAGTGCTACCAGTAGGAGTGTCAATGAGCCGAACACGAGCGAGCTAGGGCCAGCTCGTGTTTGGCTCGTTTAATAAACGAGCCAAACACGAGCTGGCTCGTTTAAGTATCGAGCCAAAAAATTCAGCTCGTGTTCGGCTCGTTTATTAACGAGCCGAACACAAGCTGGCTCACAAACAACAAGTTAAAAGGATTAGGAAGGATTTGCATATATAGAAAATAAATTTATGAGATCTTACTCATTAGACTTTGATCTAATGGTTGAAACTTTATATATAAATTTATTTTTTATAATTGAGTTGGGTTTTATATTTAGGTTGGCCTAAAAATCAAATAATAAAAATTTATATTTATATATAAAATTATTTATTTATATATATAAATATAAATATATGTATTCGAGCTGTTATCGAGCCGAACACGAGCGAGCTGACCCCAGCTCGTGTTCAGCTCGTTTATTAAACGAGCTGAAAAATTCAGCTCGTGTTCGGCTCGTTTACTAAACGAGCGATTCGATCTCGAGCTCATTTCGAGCCGAACACAAGCTGGCTCGCGAACAGCGAGCTGGATTGCCACCCCTAGCTACCAGGATAAAACTCTGAAATGCTATTGTTAAAATTCTCAAGTTGGACTCTTCATTTTGACTTCGTTCTTGAGTTAATTATATTGCATTCTGTTTCCGTTAATTAGCGCTTACATCTGATATGATTTTATTGTGTGGGAATGAGAGCCATTGGTGGCTTTTGAAGCCGCTTCTTATTTCGTTTTCTTTTTTCCCACCTCTTCTGACTCCTTTTGTTATGCGGCAGATCCGAAGCTCCCAAGCTTGCTGAAGATGCTGATATGGGCTCAAAACCAGCTGGACGAAAAAGCTATCTACCCTCGTATCAACAACTTATCCACCGCTACGCTCGAAGATCCAGCAGTATGATACAAATCATTTTATGATAAAGCCGTTTGGGTATTTCATTCCTTTGCTGGGATTCGCACGCCATATTTGCATATATTTTCCCAGAAACAGATTGCTTTTTCCTCCTCTGTATCCCACTGCTACAGGAGTTTAGCTTTCCTGTGTTAGAACATCACAGCAATGTACAGGTAAAATTATCGATCTCGTTTCTTTCTTGTACTGTTGGAACTGCTTGGTTTAGCGGAGGTCATCAATTCTGAAAAGTTCGGAATAACAGAGACTGCATTATCGAAACCCCTGCAGAATAATTCTTTCTTGAGCATAATTCCCACTTTTGCAACCCTCATGCTGTGGGTGCTGCTGTGGCGATTGCATGCTGCTGTAGCCCTATTTTGCGCTCTCGAGGAGAATATGCTGCAGCAGCAGCCGGTCACCGCTTTTAGAAATAGAAATCAGCAAACGTGAACGGTCTGTTTTCGAATTAGGGTAAATCTACCATGTGAACAGTGACTAGATTCATTGAACATAAACCCTAAACTCTAAATAGCATTCCATGAAATAGAAGAGCCGTCTCTTATGCATATATGCTGGACAAAAAACTGTTGCTTATAAAACAAGTTGATGGTGTTATTTTCCTGATTTATGTCTTTTTTTTTTTTTATTACATAAAGCTGCTCTGGAAATTCCTGTTGTTCTTGGCCTTTGCAGCATGCGAGTGAACCCAAATGTTTCTTTTTTGTTATTTGTGTGTTTCAGCTACTTTTTTGCCGGTTTTTTTCCTACTCTACCTGGGGCTTCTTAATTCCACACTGGCGATAAGATTAGATGTTATTGAAGCATGAAATTTTAAAGAATAAGCACACTTCTGTTTTCAAAGGTCTTTTGACACACATATATATATATATATATATATATATATATATATATATATATATATATATATATATATATATATATATATATATATATATATATATATATATATATATATAGCTAGGCTGTTATACTATCGGTAGCACGGAGGCCTTCGTGCTACCAAGTTGTTTTCAACGATGCGGCTTCTAAATCAACGATCGGCTCCGTTAGACTTGATTTATACTATTGAAAGTATTTGGAAACTAAATTTCATAATTTTTCGACATTATTTGGTTAGCGATCAAAAGGTTTCAAAATTGACAATTTTAATGGTCGATGTGATACATTTGTGAATTTAACGGTGTAAAATAATTCAAATTTTATGAAATTTTTATAGAAAATTCTTTTCACTATTTAGAGTAAGATCAGTACCTCTGATCTTAAATTCAAGTATTTTATCATCATTTTTTATGAGATTTTTATTATCAATCGTTCATTTTTAGACTACTAGTTTGATAGATAAATAATGTCGAAAAATTATGAAATTTAGTATCAAAATACTTTCAATAGTGTAGATCAAGTCTAACGGAGTCGATCGTCGATTTGGAAGCCGCATCATTGAAAATAACTTGGTAGCACGGAGACCTTCATACTACCGATAGTATAGCAGTCGGACTCTCTCTCTCTCTCTCTCTCTCTCTCTCTATATATATATATATATATATATATATATATATATATATATATATAGGCTATTTTTTTGGCCTAGCTGTGTGGAAGTTCCGTCTCTTACACAAAAAATAAACAGGGATCTAGGTTTCTAAGGCCTTCTTAGAAATTGTTGTAATTTTTCTTTTTATATTTTAAACTTATGTTTATAGGGAGGATACCGTTAAATGGTGCATTGCTCACAATCTATACATTTGTAGGGTTTTTAGTGGAAAGAAAAAAGACAACTAAATTTTAGTTACTTTTTTTTTGGGTTCTTTTGCTGTTATGAGGATTTCTATTATATATCTAACCAACGATGAATAGAATAGAGAAGTTCATTTGCTGGTTCATTCAGTTATACATAAGGCCTTTTTGCATAAAAAATCCATTAGTTTTTGGCTTTTTCAAAATTGGGTCGCTATTTTCGATTTTGCAGATTCGGTCCGAATTTTTAGTAAACTGATCAAAATACCCTTCTTACTTTTTCTCTCTCCTCTTTTTTTTCTCTCGCTTTTTTTTTTTTCTCTCCGAAGAAGGCGCCGGAGGCGTAGGCGGAGGCGGAGGCGGAGGCGGAACGCCTCGCCTCTGCCCCTCACGCCATCGCCATCGCCCGCGCACCCCCGCCCTCCTCGCCTCCGACTCCGCCGAGGCCGCGCCGCGCCGCGCCACAACTCTTTTTTTTTTTTTTTTCCCTCAACGACCCTCCTCCACCCGCCGTCCCCGCCGCCACCGCCACCGCCGGCGACGAAGAAGAAGTGGTTCTTGGGACCGAGAAGCACGCCGGCGAGGGAGGGAAAAAAATATAGTTACACTTCGGCGAGGGCGGTGGGTCGTGACAAAAAAAATTGTAGAGAAAAAAATTAAAAATTAAAAATATTATTTTTCTACAGAAAAGAACAAAAAATAGAGAAAAAAAAAAGATGATGAAATTGTACTGTTAAAAAAAAGTACACTGTTTTAAAATAAATGTTGCACTGTTTTAATAAATGTTGCATTATTTACGAGAGAAATTATACTCTTTTGGAATAAAATTTACACTTTTTAGAAAAAATTACACTATTTAGGAGAATTTTGCACTATTTTTTTCTCTTCCTCTTCTTCTTCCTTTTTCCTCCGCTCTCCATCCTCATCCCCCCCCTCTCTCTCTCTTTCCTCACACTCCCAAAAAAATTTTGAGCCGGTGCGGTTGAAGCCGGAGGAGGAGGAGCGGCCGTAGTCGCGGGGGTCGAAGAGGTAGACGGGGAGGAGGGAGATGGAGGCGTCGGCGGTGGCGCAGGAGGCGCGCGGGGCGGTGGTGGCCAGGCGCAGGAGGCGCGACGAGCGCAGGGGGCGCGAGCGGGGGCGCAGGCGCAGGCTGCGCCATTTTTTTTTTACATTTACCCCCGGTAAAAATTTTAAAAAAAGAAAAAGAAAAAGAAAAATGGTGCAGGGGGCGCCCCTGCGCCCGCTCCCGCGCACCCCGCGCGCCGCCCGGGCGGGCGCAAGGGGCGCATCCCCCTCCCCCTTGCCCCTTGCCCCGTGCCCCCTGCGCTGCGCCCCCTGCGCCCGCCCACCGCCGCCGCCGCACCAAGCGCCCGCGCAGCCGAGCGCCGCCGCAGCCGTTGAAGATGACGGCCGACCTTGAAGATGACGGCGGCCGAGCTCTGCGTTGCACTATTTTGCACCTAAGTTGCACCATTTTGACCTTCGTTGCACCATTTTACATCTTCATTGCACCATTTTGCACATTCGTTGCACTCTTCTTCTTCGTCAACCTCCCCACGAGCAAGGCTCTCGAAGGCTAGCGGGAGCAGCGCGTCGGCGGCGAGGGCGCGTCGGCGTGGGGTCCGACTCGGCGAAGGGGTTCTCCATGGCGTAGCTGACCCCCGGCCTGTGCGGCGAGGTGGAGGACGTGGGTGAAGCGCGCGGGGGCGAAGAGCCGCACGAGAAGCGCCGCGTCGGCGACATCGCCCTCGACGACGAAGACGCCATGGTTGTCGAGGAGGGCGCCGCGGGCCCGCTTCAGGGAGGGGTCATAGTAGGCGCTGAAGTTGTCGACGCCGACGACGACCCCGTTGCCTCGCTGGCGGAGGAGGGCGAGTGCCACGTGCGAGCCGACGAAGCCTGCAGCGCCGGTCACGAGCACGGAGAGCCCGCGCGCGCTGCGGTGGCGCAGGGGGCGCAGCGAGGGCGGTGGCGCGGGCGGGGGCGCGGCGGGGGCGGGGGGGCGCAGGGCGCAGGGGGCGCGGCGAGGGTGGGGGCGCGGGGGGGCACGGGGCCGCGGGAGCAGGGGCCCGCGCGGGCGCACGGGGCGCTGGCGCAGGGGCGCAGAGGTCGGGGGCGCGGGGGCGCAGGCGCCCGTGGGCCTCTTCCCGGTCCGGCGCACTTGCCAGACCGGGCTCGACCGGCCCACGTGCACCCCGGCTCGCCCGGGGCTCGCGGCCCACCGCTGCGCCCCTGCCAACTCATCGAGCGTGTTGCTGCGCGAGCATGGCGCGCTGCTCGCCTTGCGGCCCGGCGGTGCCGGCGCCATCGGGTTCGGGTTCGGGTTTAGGGGTGGGGTGGAGGAGGTAGAGGGGGAGGAGGACGCCATGCCGACCATCCAGAACTCGAACTCCGGCGACGCCGACGACGACAATGCCGCGTTGCTGCTGCTCCTCCTCAAATTACATCAAAGAGGGAAGGATGAGGAAGAAGAACAAGAAGAAAAAGAGAAAAAAGAGGTGAAAATGAAATAGTGTAAAATTTTCTTAAAGAGTGCAATTTTGACCTAAAGAGTGTAAAACCCATCTCAAAAGAGTGTAATTTTTATCTCAAATTGTGCAATTTTTATTAAAACAGTGTAATTTTTTTTTAAAACGGTGTAGTTTTATTTTAACGGTGCAATTTCATCATCTTCTTCCTTCTTCTATATTTTTTGATCTTTTCTATAGGAACAAAAATATTTTTTATTTTTATTTTTTATTACTCTTATTTTTTTCTCTATAGTTTTTTTTGGTCACCACGAACCACCGCGACGTCGTCGGAGGCGAGCTCGCCGCCTTCGACGACGTCGCAGCGTTCCGACGTGTGGTGGAGGAGGAGAGCCTGCGCCGTGACATCGCCGTGCCCTAGTGGAGAAGGAGGGTCACGGCGCGGCCTCACAGGGTCGGAGGCGAGGAGGGCGGGGGTGCACGGGCGAGGGCGAGGTCATGCGGCGAAGAGGAGAGGCTAGGTGTTTCCGCCTCCGCCCGTGCCTACGCCTCCGCTGCTTTCTTTAGAGAGAGAAAAAAAGAACGAGAGAAAAAAAAAGAACGAGAGAAAAAAAAGGAGAGAGAAAAAGTAATAAGGGTATTTTGGTCAGTTTGCTGAAAATTCAGACCGAATTTGCAAAATCGAAAAAGATGACCCAATTTTGCAAAAGCCCAAAACTAGTGGATTTTTTATGCAAAAAGGCCTATACATAATTTATGGGACTTTTTTTATAAAATGACCTTCCAAAAATTTGTAATTTTCGAAATGATCCTCTCAAATTTACATTTGGAAAAATAACCCTCTTTTCGCCACCTGGGCGCCAGGTCAGACGTTTCTTCTGAAGACGGTGAATCGTTCACCGTCTTCAGTAAGGCGGTGAACGATTCACCGTTTTTGTAATATACAAAGTGAACGCGGTGAATGGTTTACCGTCTTCAATAGTGCAAATCCCAATCGATCGACGATGAGATGGAAGTGATCGACGTCTTCAAGTGTGGAATTTCATATGCTGCGGGAAACGACAAATTCACTGCATTCTGGTCCGACACTTGGGTCGGCGATACGTCGACTGCGAACGCATTTCCCGACATCTAGTAGATGGAGGTGGAGATACATACTTCAGGGGTACGAAGCTAGATCATTACAGGAGTTGATCCGTTTGGAGGAGTTTAAGGCGCTTCTCGTTGATTACTCATTGACTCATAAAAGTGATTAACGCTTTACAGTAAAATTTCTTTATAACTTCGTCGCCGACGGAGGGACTGGAGATGTTAGTACTCCACTGCATGATTTTGTTCTGAGAAGGGTTCCCACAGTACACAACCTGCTCAAAAAGAGATGGACTGGAGACACAAGGTTGTGTGTTGTGCGTTGATGAAGATGAATCAGTAGATCACTTGTTTGCGGATTGCTCTTATTTTCGGATAGACGACGAATCTAAAATAAGCACAAAGCACCAAAATAGTTGTAGATTGAGATTGGCAATTTGTGGAATTTTGTAAGCTATAGGAGTGTGGGATATTTCATGGGTTTTTTGTTTTTGTTTTTGTTTTGTTTGTTTTTCTTCTTCGAGGCTATGTTGTCTCAATTCTATTGTTTAGCTCTTTTTTTTCGAGGCCCTGTTGTCTCAATTCTATTGCGTAGTTCATTTATTCTATGAATGAAACATGTAGCACATTATCTTTTTCTCAAAAAAGAGCAGTCTTCACACCTAAATAGACAACAACAATACAAAGCCGAGAGCTCCCTGATCCAACTAGAAAATTAAATATAAAGCCAGATTCTTTTTTTATACGATGTCGCAAGGATATATAATGTGTATAACACCGATCGAATTAGTCAAATATCTGTCATAAAATCGTGCAATGAAATAACAATCGAGGTAATCCACCAACCGACAGGGACAAAATAATAATGCAAGGGTAACATGTGTGATATTGACCAACTAGGTTAAATAACTGTCATATAATCATGCAATGAAATAACAGTCGCTATACAACTAAGAATAAACCAAAAATGCTATTACTGAAGTAGAGCAAGTAAACATGATAAGTCAAAGTGGTGCAAGAAGTGTACTCAACCATGAAAAAAAAAAAAATAGAACGATAAGGAAAGATAATTAGACACCACTTTTCGACTTTAGATCGAAACACTCACTTCGATATGAACTCAAGAAGAGGTTGCAATTTATCTGCCGGTAGCTAGTGCTCAGCTTTTACCTGCCAACACACCAAGTGTTGAGTATGTGTTGTGCCACGTCTGCCTTCATTCCTGATTAACAGACATTTGCTCAACATCCTGGTACATCTTGATACCGCCGAGATGCATAGTAGATGGGGGCTGGTGAACTAGAATCTCCTACCTCACATTGATTTATCTAGCATACAAATGGTCTTTAAACAGAGAAAACTGTCAGAGTAGATCACAATGACCCCATTTTTTCCTCTTAAAATCAGCATGCAGCTCCTGTAGGTGCAAGCTCGACTGCTTCCCAAGCCTAAGCCTGTCCACCAAGGTGGGTTGTACTACCAAGTCCATCAACTAAGTAATTGACCTCGGGGGCGCGACCTCCAACTCTAACAGATAGAACTCCTTTACCAACTGGTCTTGCTCGGTGCCGTTAATCGATAAGTCAACGCGGTGTGCTTTCGATTCAAGACGCCGACCACCACATTTGCTTTTCCCACTTTATACTGGATAAAGAGATTGTTATCCTTTAAGAGCTCATACCCTACTATACACTTTAGTGCTTTAGTCTGGAGTCAATAATGCTTGCCTTGGAGGCTGCAGTCTCAAGTTTGCCTACATTAAAGGCTTCAAAATTCAGCACACACAGTCGAAATTTTACTGATGGCATCGACTGGCATCTTGGTCTAAGACCTAATTAACCTTTCGCCCTGACCAAAAGACCCTAGGCTGCCACCACTAACTAAGCCATCTATTCCAACTTGCTCAATTTCTTTGATTAGGCACATCGAACCCAACGAAGGGCTGCCAATCGCAGCATGCGACTACAACCACCAGCGATGCTCAATGTTCGTCTCTACGAGACTCTAGCGTTCTCGTCCTCAAAGGGACCCGAGCGACACATTTCTCTAGGCAACGCTAACTACCTGTCTCAATGAAACTCTGATATGTCTGTCATCGAGTGACCCAGAACGGCGATCATATCACAACGGATTCCCAAAGGCTCACTACCGTCGAACCCTGTGATTGGGCACACAGTAATCCGCATACGTTCTCTCGTGACACATCGTATGAACCTACAATCGAATTTAGACCACTCATCAATTGTGAATCCAAGCGTCATGATTGCTCAACTGTTATTATTTGGTTTAGATTTGTAGTTATCTAAATTTAAATTAAATCCTAATCTAATTGGGATAATATATTATTTAGATTTAATTTGGCATATATGAATTACGACTAGGAGATTAATTCTAATCGAATTAGAATTAGACTCTAGTTTGAAGACATATATTATATATACATGCTACGCCCGAATTAATTGAGCTGTGACTCAAATTAAGATGCCATGCTATAATTAAGCGGGTGCTGGTGGTCACACGGCGGCGCAGTGGCGCATTGCGGGGAGAGAGAGGACCGTGTTCTAATTAGAGGCATTCTCTAATTAATTAAGTCAACCAGCAGGAGGAGCCGTACGGTCTTCTTGGAGGAGCCGAGCCGAACCCATTGTAAGGACGTGCTTATTCGGATATACTCTGTGCGCGTCGATTTATTTGGTTCAGGGATTCTTTGAGAGATCTCCTTTGTACTCCGCCTTTTCGACATTAATAAAGTATTTGCTCCGTCTTCGCCCGTGGACGTAGGCCGTTGGCCGAACCACGTAATATCGGTGTGTTCGTTTCTTATCTTTTCTCTGTTCCGCATTAATTATTTTTCTGGATCTATTTTTCGTCGTTCCGAATTTCTAACAAACTGGTATCAGAGACATTCTATTCCTTTTGAGGATTAAGATGACGACGAAGTTCGAGATTCAGAAATTTGACAGGACCAACAGTTTCGCATTATTGCAAGTCAAGATGCGTGCTATATTGACGCAACAAGGATTGCAGAAGGCATTGTTGGGAAAAGAAAAGATGTCCGATTCTTTGACGGCCGAGCAGAAGGAGGAGATTGATGACAAAGCTCTTACGGCAATACAATTATGTCTATCCGATGAGGTATTGCGTGAGGTCTTGGATGAAAAGACCGCAGCAGGGCTTTGGCTTAAATTGGAGTCTCTCTACATGACGAAATCTCTCACCAACAAATTATATTTGAAGCAACGTCTCTTCATGTTGCGCATGGCGGAAGGTACCTCTATTAAATCGCATTTAGATGAATTTAATTCTATTATTATGGATCTCCGCTCGATAGATGTCAAAATCGAGGAGGAGGATGAAGCCCTTTTATTATTATGTTCTTTACCGCCCTCTTATAAGAATTTTCGTGAGACCTTCTTATTTGGACGAGATACTCTATGTCTCGATGATGTCAAGTCTTCTCTACTTTCAAAGGAGAGGATTGACACGCAGATAAGCAATGAGACAGGTGGAGGTTTAGGAGAAGGTTTAGTCGCTAGAGGGAGGTCTCGGGAGAAGGGTTACGGTAATAGAGGTACATCGAGGTCAAAGTCAAAGCACAGGAATCTGATTTGCGGTTATTGTAAGAAGAAAGGTCACATAAAAGCTGATTGTTTTAAGTTGAAAAATAAAGAACAGAGGAAGAATAACGGTGATAAGAATCAAGATCAGAAAAACACCAATACTAAGCCAGAAGCAAGTGTTGCAGCAGGAGATTCAAATGGAAATGATATCGTCTTTACAGTTACGGATAAGACACCCAGACAGGATGAGTGGCTTATGGACTCCGCATGTTCCTTCCATATCTGCACGCATAGAGATTGGTTCTCGACGTACAAGCCTTTTGAAGGTGGAGATGTATTGATGGAAAATCACTCTAAGTATACGGTTATTGGAATTGGCACTGTTCAGGTACGGATGTACGACGGAGTAGTGATGACTATATCTGAGGTTCGGTATGTTCCGAATATGAGGAAAAATCTAATCTCATTAGGTACACTTGATGCTAAAGGTTTTAAGTATTCTTCAGCTGATGGATTAATGAAGGTCACTAAAGGGAATCTTGTAGTGATGAAGGCCAAGTTGTCCGACATGTTATATGTTCTACAGGGTTCCACTGTGACAGGTTCAGCAGCGGTGACTTCTTTCTCTATGTCAGATTCGGATAGCACTAAATTATGGCATATGCGACTGGGCCATATGAGCGAGTATGGTATGATAAAGTTAAACGAGAGAGGTTTACTTGGTAGTCAGAGTTTAGAAAAGTTGGATTTCTGCGAGCATTGTGTTTTTGGCAAACAAAAGAGAGTCAGCTTTAAGGTCGCAGTTCACCGGACAAAGGGTACTCTTGACTATATTCATTCTGATCTTTGGGGACCCTCTCGTATTCCTACTCTTGGTGGTGCTAGATATATGTTGACTTTTATTGACGACTATTCTCGTAAGGTGTGGGTATTCTTTCTAAAAGGTAAGGATGAGGTGTTCAATTATTTCAAGCAGTGGAAGGTTATGATTGAGAAGTAAACTGAAAGAAAGATCAAGAGATTAAGGACCGACAATGGTTTGGAATTCTGTTCGTCAGAATTTGAAGAATTCTGCAAGAAGGAAGGGATCGTCAGACATAAGACCGTTAGGCATACTCCACAGCAGAACGGAGTGGCCGAACGGATGAATAGAACTCTTTTAGAGAGAGCACGTTGTATGCTCTCTAATGCTGGTTTAGCCAAGAGTTTCTAGGCAGAGGCGATCTCTACGGCATGCTATCTGGTAAATCGATCTCCACATTCAGCACTTGATTGCAAAACTCCGGAGGAGGTATGGTCTGATAGCCCTTCTGATTATTCTAATTTGCGCATATTTGGTTGTCCTGCTTATGTTCATGTAAATGAAGGCAAATTAGAACCTAGGGCCAAAAAGTGCATTTTCATTGGTTATGCATCGGGGGTTAAGGGATATAAATTGTGGTGTCCTGAATCGTCTAAATTAATTATTAGTAGGGATGTCACGTTTGATGAGTCTGCTATGTAATATCCTAATCGTACTTTTTCTGATGAGACCCCGAGTGCTAGCAAGCAGGTGGAGGTAGAGGCCGATGGTATAGTTCAGTCATAGAATTCTTCTCAGTCAGAGCAAGTTCAGTCGCCAGACACCTCAGTTAATGAAACCCCACAAGTTGAGAGGCAGAGCATTGCTACAGGCAGAGCGAGGAGACAAATCAAACCACCGCAGAGATACGGCTACGAGGATATGGTAGCTTATGCTCTTTCAGTGGCACAAGATTCAGAAGATGAAGGTGAACCTTCCACATATAATCAAGCTATTTCTGGTGCCAGTTCTGCAGAGTGGTTGGTGGCGATGAATGAGGAAATGGAATCGCTCCATAAGAATCGCACATGGGAGTTGGTAATACCGCCTACAGGCAAGAAAATTGTTGGCTGCAAGTGGGTCTTCAAGAAAAAGGACGGCATCCCCGGCGTGGAAGATACAAGGTATAAAGCTCGTTTAGTTGCTAAGGGCTACAGTCAGGTAGAAGGTGTTGACTTTAATGATATTTTCTCACCCGTTGTGAAGCATACTTCTATTCGTGTTCTTTTATCATTAGTAGCCATGAAGGACTTGTATCTTGAGCAGCTTGATGTTAAGACAGTTTTTCTCCATGGAGAACTTGAGGAGCAAATTTATATGAAACAGCCGGAGGGATTTATTGTTGAAGGGAAGGATGACCATGTTTGCCTGTTAAGAAAATCGTTTTATGGTTTGAAGCAGTCTCCTCGACAATGGTATAAGCGGTTTGACTCCTTTATGACAGGTCACGGATATTCTAGAAGCAAGCGTGACAGTTGCGTATATTTTAGGAAGCTTGAGAAGGGATCTTTCATATATTTGTTGCTCTATGTCGATGATATGTTGATTGCTTCCGACGACATAGTTGAGATTAATAAATTGAAGGCTTCACTTAAGGGTGAGTTTGAGATGAAAGATCTGGGTGCTGCTAAGAAAATTCTCGGTATGGAAATTAAGAGGGACAGAAATTCAGGACTACTGCATTTATCACAGGAGAAATATATAGAGAAGATTTTAAGGCGTTTCGGGATGACAGACGCAAAATCGGTGAGCACTCCTTTTGCGGCGCATTTCAAACTTTCGGCCGAGTTATCACCGCAGTCCGATGATGAGCGGGAGTACATGTCACATGTTCCATATTCTAGTGTTGTAGGGAGCATCATGTACGCCATGGTTTGCACACGGCCGGACATTTCCTACGCAGTGAGCATGGTTAGCAGATATATGACCAATCCTGGTAAGGCTCATTGGCAAGCTGTTAAGTGGATTCTGAGATACTTACGAGGTACCACTAACACTTGTTTGGAGTTTGGGAGGTGTAAGGATGGTGTGGTTGGATATGTTGATTCGGATTTTGCAGGTAATTTGGACAGGAGGAGATCACTTTCAGGATATATATTCTCTATTGGTGGATGTGCAGTTAGTTGGAAAGCTTCATTACAACCCATTGTCGACTTGTCTACGACTGAGGCGGAATATATTGCTATGACAGAGGGTGTGAAGGAAGCTATGTGGTTAAGAGGCTTATTTGGAGAGCTTACATCTTCTTGGGATCCGACGATTGTTTATTCAGACAGTCAGAGTGCAATTCATTTTTCTAAAGATCAAATATTTCATGAGAGGACGAAGCACATCGATGTAAAGTTTCACTTTGTTCGGGATGTGATCGGGAAGCGCACAGTGACTGTTAAGAAAATTGATACTAAGGACAGTCCGGCGGATATGTTTACTAAGTCTCTTACAATTGCCAAGTTCAAACATTGTTTGGACTTGGTGGCAGTTAGCAGCATTTGAGGCCCTATGGGGCGTTTGGAGAAGACGGAGAACTATGGAGCGTTAAGGAGCATTGAGGTGAAATTAATTCAAGGTGGAGTTTGGTGGCGATCTCGACACAGCGGCTAAACTACAAATTAAACCAAGGTGGAGATTGTTATTATTTGGTTTAGATTTGTAGTTATCTAAATTTAAGTTAAATCCTAATCTAATTGGGATAATATATTATTTAGATTTAATTTGGCATATATGGATTACGACTAGGAGATTAATTCTAATCGAATTAGAATTAGACTCTAGTTTGAAGACATATATTATATATACATGCTACGCCCGAATTAATTGAGCTGCGACTCAAATTAAGATGCCATGCTATAATTAAGCGGGTGCTGGTGGTCACACGGCGGCGCAGTGGCGCATTGCGGGGAGAGAGAGGACCGTGTTCTAATTAGAGGCATTCTCTAATTAATTAAGTCAACCAGCAGGAGGAGCCGTACGGTCTTCTTGGAGGAGCCGAGCCGAACCCATTGTAAGGACGTGCTTATTCGGATATACTCTGTGCGCGTCGATTTATTTGGTTCAGGGATTCTTTGAGAGATCTCCTTTGTACTCCGCCTTTTCGACATTAATAAAGTATTTGCTCCGTCTTCGCCCGTGGACGTAGGCCGTTGGCCGAACCACGTAATATCGGTGTGTTCGTTTCTTATCTTTTCTCTGTTCCGCATTAATTATTTTTCTGGATCTATTTTTCGTCGTTCCGAATTTCTAACATCAACTAAGACTAGCAGATGGTGGCATTACCTGAGGTCTTTACACCGACATGGCGATTGATTGGGTACTTTTAGACTATTGTACAGTTGATGCATTTACTTTTGTTTACATTAGCGGTAGGTGCTTACTTATTATCCATTTTTCTATGATTATCAATTGCTATTGTATTTGTGTATGCATCCCCTATTGGTTATCTATTTATCCGTTTGCCAATGTGTACACTTGCCCTCGTCGGCTCGCGATACCAATTGGAAAACCTCAGATTGGTCCCTGTTTTTATAGGTAATCCAGGCGGTGAGGATCAGGATGATGTGTGAGGTCGGTCTAGCTAGTGAGCTTAGAAGTCCCGTACATTGACAATTGACTCTGATTATTCTAATCTTTACCCTTTATGATTACTCGTTAAAGCAAACTTTGTCGTGGTTCAGTTAAGTGATTGTTTGATTAAATTGAATGATTATTTGAGAATAAATAAACGGTGGAATTGTGATTACTATCTATGGTAGAGGTGATAGTTTGGTTTATGATACTGAGGATTTATGACAAAATATTTTCTACCTCTCGTGGCAGTCTTTTTTTTTCAAAAGATAGTTTCCGTGTTGGAAACAGTTTTCAAATAGTTTTTCAGATTTATCGCTTATCTTAGTTTTTAAAAATAAAATATTTGGGTGAAAAATACTTTTAAAAGATAGAATTATTTGGTGCATTGTGCATTCACATCATCATTCGCGTAAGGAGTGCTTTGAGTATGCATCATTTTTTTAAGAATTGATTAGCTGTATGAGCATCTGCATTCTGTGATTACTGGATTGTGTGAGTGGATGTGTATGTTGTGGTATTTGTAACAGATCGTAGCCCTTTTCCTGAAAAGGCTTTACAAAAGGGGCCGTGGGGCATGAAGCTAAAACTACAAAATATTAATTAACTTTTAAAAATTTAAATTTAATTTTGATCCACTTTAGTTAAATTTTTTTTACCGTTAATTCGAATTTGATATCCAAAATTAAATTCAATTCACGATTTAAACTCAAATTTTAAATTTAAATTTATGAATTTAAGATAAAATAAAATTTAAAATTAATAGTATTACAATTTAAGTATATATTTAAAATTAAACTTAAATTTGATTGTTGGTTACAATTAACAGAAAGTTAATATATCAACTAAGCTGTTTTCGATAATGAAACTTTCGAATCATAGATCTGCTCCGTTTGTAATGTAATGAACTTTTGCAAATAACATATTTCTAGCGAAAAAATAGTAATTGATACCATTTAGAGAATCTTAATAGTATTAGGGGAGTGTTTGAGTATTTTTGGCGTGAAAATGATGCAAAACATATTTTGAAAAGCGAAATATGTAAAAGTGCTAAATTACAGTTAGTACTAGTACTAGATTGAGTACCAGTTCTTAGCTGTGAAATCGCCAGGAGAGCTCTTAGATTTTGCGGAACTTCTTGAGTACCGGTGCTGAAACTCTGAGTACCGATTTTGAAACGGGTGAATACTGGTACACAATAGAAAACAATAGATTCCAATGTTCAGATTCTGCAAAACTGCCTTGGAGTAGCGGCACACCGAAGAAGTGTACCGGTACTAATACCTATATACCGGTACACAACTCTGTGAGTCTAAGTTTGTGTTGGTTGGACATCCAACGTTTGGAGGGTTTAGTTGCAAATGTGTCACTTGTATATTTACCTTTCTCATAGCCAAACACTCTCCCCTACCTTCATTTCTCTTTCTCACTCTCTACTTTCTCTCTCTAAAAAGGGGAAAACCTTAGTTTTTCTCTATGTTGGATCTTCTCCATTCATTTCATTAGGAGCTAGGAGAAGGCTATGGGTAACAAGAAGAAGCTCTAGAAGAAAGAAGACAACTACCTCAATCAATGTTTCTCTTGCTTCGAAGGAAAGAGGTGTGATTTCAGTGATGCGGCTTCCAAATCGACGATCGGCTCCGTTAGACCTGATCTACACTATTGAAAGTATTTGGAAACTAAATTTCTTAATTTTTCGACATCATTTACCTATCAAACGAGTAGTCTAAAAATGAACGGCTGAAAATAAAAATTTTATAAAAAATGATGATAAAAGATTTGAATTTAAGATCAGAGGTACTGACCTTATTCTAAATAGTGAAAATAATTTTCTATAAAAATTTCATCAGATTTAGATTGTTTTACACCGTTAAATTCACAAACGCATCACATCGACCATTAAAATTGTCAATTTTAAGACCTTTTGATCACTAACCAAATAATATCAAAAAATTATGAAATTTAGTTTCTAAATATTTTCAATAGTGTAGATCAAGTCTAACGGAGCCGATCGTTGATTTAGAAGTCATATAATTGAAAATAACTTGGTAGCATCGAGGCTGATAGTATACTAGCCTAGCTCTATATATATATATATATATATATATATATAGAATCCAGCTACTATCCTTTTAGGAGGATGGGAGCCTTCGTCCTCCTAAATTTTCTACCGTTTGGATGAAAAGATGTGCGGCTAGGATGAGAGTGGTTACGGTTAGGTTGATAGTGGGCCCCTTAGGGTTGAGTGGGTGGTTGGTTGAATTGTATAATCTAACGGTTGAAAATGATTAAAAGTTAGATCTAACGGCCAAAAATTTGATAGGACAAAGACTTCTATCCTCTTAAGAGGATAGTAGCCGGACTATATATATATATATATATATATATATATATATATATATATATATATATATATATATATATATATATATATATATATATATATATATATATGTATATGTATATATAGCCTACATAGAAAACTAGACTCCTACGGGATACTAATAACTCAACAATCTAATACAAAAACTATAATGGTAGACGAATTAACCAAACATTTCTCAGGACTTAACTTAGGAGAGCAAAAACCTATAAAACATAAACCAAACCCAGCATGGAATTTTCACCGAGTAGCTCCAAATCATCTTCCTCTCTAATTACAAAACCTACAAATAACCCAATGGATATCATAAGTAAAATATTCAGTAAAACAAATAATAAAAAAGAAAATAATTAACTAGACACTGTAATTAATGTAGAAAAAGTATATATATATATATATATATATATATATATATATATATATATATATATAGCGAACCTAGGGCTTAAGAAAAACAGATCCTGACTCTTGAAAAGGTATCGGAGTCACTTCAGGATAAACTTGACCTGGATAAATGCAACTTTCACATGAGATTCACAACCATGAAATGGTATGGTACGAGTTCTGGCTACATGGTTGGTTAAGTAAGAAACTTCTTTCTCACTAGTCCCTATACCCCTATATATATATATAGAATTAGTCTACTAAACTAGTAATAGAGCCAATGATTTTGTGCTATTAGGTTTTTGGCCCTTTGATGAGGTGATATGCGATGATAGCGTTCTCCGAGCGTTAAGTGAGTGGTTGGTTGAATAGTATGTTTTAGCGATTAGAAATGGTCAAAAAAATAGATCTAACGGTAAAAAACCTGGTAGCACGAAGCGCTTAGTAATATTAATAGTATAGTAGTTAAACTCTCACTACAAAAAAATGTTACATTTAAGAACGCTTTTTTTTATAGTTAACGATGCTTAAAAGCGTCCCGATATAATCTAGTGTCGCATTTGAAAGTGTCGGTCAAATCATCAGCAAATGAAGAGTCGTCAGGTATATACTGACGCTTATGCCAAGCTTCGGTAAAATATATTTTGACACTTTAAAGCGTCAGAATTTTTTTAAATCCGGCCGCTTTAAAGCGTCGAAAAATTAAAAATAATAGTAAAGTTTATCATTTAATAAATTAGTTTTATACAATATATTGTGACGCCCCAACTTTCCAGAGGGTCACCCATCCTAGGACTACTCCCGTCCTAGCACGCTTAACTCTCTCAACCTCTTCGGCCTAGCCACCACCGAAAATGCTTAAGCCGGGTTGAGAGTTTAGCCCTATTATATCTCATATATAGGACTAATCTGGGGTCTCACAATCCCCCCCCCCCCCCCCCCCCCCCCCCCCCCCCCCCCCCCCCCCCCCCCCCCCCCCCCCCCCCCCCCCCCCCCCCCCCCCCCCCCCCCCCCCCCCCCCCCCCCCCCCCCCCCCCCCCCCCCTTTAAGCCCTGACGTCCTCGTCAGGCTCAGACACACAGGTACCAGGCGATGTGAGACTCGTCTCGCTAGCCTAAACCGACTTTGTGGTGAACCGCGCTCCACCCACAACAGTCAACAGCACGAGAGCCTCGCTCTCCCCGCTGTACACCTGGCTCAGTCGAGACTCATCTCACACTTCCGGCTGGTAATTGGCTCTGATACCAACTGTGACGCCCCAACTTCCCAGGGGGTCACCCATCCTAGGACTACTCCCGTCCTAGCACGCTTAACTCTCTCAACCTCTTCGGCCTATCCACCACCGAAAATACTTAAGCCGGGTTGAGAGTTTAGCCCTATTATATCTCATATATAGGACTAATCTCGGGTCTCACAATCTCCCCCCCCTTTAAGCCCTGACGTTCTCGTCAGGCTCAGACACACAAGTACCAGGCGATGTGAGACTCGTCTCACTAGCCTAAACCGACTTTGTGGTGAGCCGCGCTCCACCCACAACAGTCAACAGCACGAGAGCCTCGCTCTCCCCGCTGTACATCTGGCTCAGTCGAGACTCATCTCACACTTCCGGCTGGAATTGGCTCTGATACCAACTGTGACGCCCCAACTTCCCAGGGGGTCACCCATCCTAGGACTACTCCCGTCCTAGCACGCTTAACTCTCTCAACCTCTTCGACCTATCCACCACCGAAAATACTTAAGCCGGGTTGAGAGTTTAGCCCTATTATATCTCATATATAGGACTAATCTCGGGTCTCACAATCTCCCCCCCCTTTAAGCCCTGACGTTCTCGTCAGGCTCAGACACACAAGTACCAGGCGATGTGAGACTCGTCTCGCTAGCCTAAACCGACTTTGTGGTGAGCCGCGCTCCACCCACAACAGTCAACAGCACGAGAGCCTCGCTCTCCCCGCTGTACATCTGGCTCAGTCGAGACTCATCTCACACTTCCGGCTGGAATTGGCTCTGATACCAACTGTGACGCCCCAACTTCCCAGGGGGTCACCCATCCTAGGACTACTCCCGTCCTAGCACGCTTAACTCTCTCAACCTCTTCGGCCTATCCACCACCGAAAATACTTAAGCCGGCTTGAGAGTTTAGCCCTATTATATCTCATATATAGGACTAATCTCGGGTCTCACAATCTCCCCCCCCCCTTTAAGCCCTGACGTTCTCGTCAGGCTCAGACACACAAGTACCAGGCGATGTGAGACTCGTCTCGCTAGCCTAAACCGACTTTGTGGTGAGCCGCGCTCCACCCACAACAGTCAACAGCACGAGAGCCTCGCTCTCCCCGCTGTACATCTGGCTCAGTCGAGACTCATCTCACACTTCCGGCTGGAATTGGCTCTGATACCAACTGTGACGCCCCAACTTTCCAGGGGGTCACCCATCCTAGGACTACTCCCGTCCTAGCACGCTTAACTCTCTCAACCTCTTCGGCCTAGCCACCACCGAAAATACTTAAACGGGTTGAAAGTTTAGCCCTATTATATCTCATATATAGGACTAATCTGGGGTCTCACATATATGGTTCATATAACGACGCTTTTTGAAGCGTCGGTATTTTTCTACATTATAGGGACGCTTGGGGACACTTACCCCATCGTCGTTTAAAAAGTATCATTATATTGATATTTTCTTGTAGTGTCCCTCTTTCTCTCTCTCTCTATATATATATACTCGATTAAAATAGGATAGTTTGTGTACCGTATTATATATATATACTTGAATAAAATAGGATAGTTTGTGTACGGTATTACTTTCAAAAGGGAAACTCACTCAAACCATATTAGGCATTTTGTGGTTCTCTATGTTTTTTTATCTTTCCATTTTTCTTTTTAATTTTTTTTAGGCAATTTCTTTTCTCTTTATTCTTCTCTCTCCCCTCCTTTTTATTTTTTTACTATTTTCTTTTCTTTTTGTTTTTCTTTCTCTTTTCCTTTAACATTTTATAAGCATTTTTTTCTCTTCTAAATGTTTTCCTTTTTCTTTTTTTGTTTTCCCAGAAACATCAGTGTTTGCTCTCTTTTGGGAGTTATAAAACCCTGCCCGCATATGACAATCGTGCTCAGTGCTTCAGCTCTGCACTTCATTCCAGTGTACGGAACAGGTAATAAGCTCTCTCTCTCTCTCTCTCTCTCTCTCTCTCTCTCTCTCTCTCTCTCTCTCTCTCTCTCTCTCTCTCTCTCTCTCTCTCTCTCTTAAGTAAAGTGCATATCTATCTTATTGTTATTGCATAGCAAATAAAATTTAAAATTTTGAAATTATCTGTAGACTTTGCCAAATCTTAAAAATTTCAAATCCTTTGTAAGCACGATCCTCTATTGAATAAGAAATAGTAATATACCAAAGGCCTGTTTGTTTTACCGAAATTGAATTTTGGGTTGAAGTGGACTTCAGTGAAAACTACTTCTCTCCCGCTGTTTATTTTTATAGCTATGAAAGTGAAGTTTCTTCAGTTCTGCTGTTAGTTTAGCAGGAAGTAAATGATGTAAAATTATAATTTATGTATAAATAATAAATTATAATATAATAAATAAAAATAATATAATTATATTCCTATATAATTAAAAAATTTAATCTAAAACAACTAAATTATTTTTTTGTACGTAAATTATAATAATACAACAATAAAATTATAAAGTAAAAAAATATATAAATACTTAGCTAATCAATTTTCATTATATTTTAAATGTACAAACTAAATACTAAATGAAGAAAATACTAAAACTTAACTAATCAATTTTTATCATATTTTAAATATACAAACTAAATAAAAGAGTAATTAATGTCATAATTAAATATATTTAAATATAACTAGCATTACTTTGTATTATTTTATTATTTTTTTCTTCATCTCTCTTCACCGTAATTGATTTCGGCAAATTATGCTGTTTCAGATAACTCGAGTTTCGACTACATCTTTATTACGGCGAACCAAATAGCGAAAGTGATCGTTTACGGCCGAAAACAATTTCACCCCTCTCCACTTTCGCCCAAACAAACAGACCCCAATTGAAGTATATATACAGCCATCTAAACTTTGGCGGTTTGGTTGTAAGCAAATTAACTAATAAATGAGTGAATCAAAGCACTAACAATATTCACATCTTCTGATAGCTTTTCTTTTCTTTTTATTTTAGTAATGAGTGAAATTATTTATTTTAGTAATATTATCTGTACAATCAAAAGTACGTATAAATTTTAAACATTTTTAATCTGAAGGCCGATAGTTTAAGAATAGACTTTATCACATTTTTATTTTTTTAATACAAAAATACTTGAGTGTGCAAGTAACATTTCTCTTTTTTCTTTTTTCTTTTTTTTTATTTATTTTTTAAGTAAGAGTCAACAACGCAAACCATTTTTAAGTATTGAAATACATTCACTTCACTTAACAGATAAGTGCAAGAGCAAAAGTAAGGCATATATATATATATATATATATAGAGAGAGAGAGTGAGAGATGGGGTTCCAGCCGCCAGTTACAGCAGGACACGAACTGGGAGATCCGGGCGGCCGTGCAGGCCAGTCTGGCCCTCCAAGTGCTCCTCATCTTCGTCGCGCCGCTCCGCCGCACCTTCCCCTCCCGCCTCATCTGCTTCGTCGTCTGGTCCGGCTACCTCCTCGCCGACTGGGTCGCCGACCTCGCCCTCGGCCTCCTCCTCAACGGCTTGGGCAACATCGGCCCCTCCTCGACCGCCGCCGTCACGATCTCCCACGCCTCCCCCAAGCCCGCCGTCAGCGGCGGCGGCGGCAGCGGCAGCAGCAACAACAGCCCCCTCATCTTCGCCTTCTGGGCGCCGTTCCTCCTCCTCCACCTCGGCGGCCCCGACACCATCACCGCCTTCTCCGTCGAGGACAACGAGCTCTGGCCCCGCCACCTCATCGGCCTCCTCTTCGAGCTCTTCGCCGCCGCCACCGTCTTCCTCTGCTCCCTCCGCGGCAACCCCTTCGCCCTCGCCTCCGTCTTCATGTTCGTCGTCGGCGTCGTCAAGTACGCCGAGCGCACCTACTCCCTCTACCGCGGGAGCGCCGACGGCCTGCGCAAATCCATGCTCGGCGACCCCGACCCGGGCCCAAACTACGCCAAGATGATGGAGGAGTACGACGCCAAAATAAAGGCCGGCTTGCCCGCCGAGATCGACGTCCAGGACGCGCCGGTTTCTGCCGAACCCAAGATCGGCCAAAAGCTCGACAGAAAAGATCCCGTGGAATCCAACGCCTTCCGACTCTACCAAACGTTCCAGTACCTCTTCGCCGACCTCATACTCAGCTTCAACGAGCGCAAGGTGAGCCAAGAGTTCTTCTTCGGGCTAGAGGCCGCCGAAGCCTTTGAGCTGATCGAGGTCGAGCTCGGCTTCGTCTACGACATCGTCTACACGAAGGCCGCCGTCGCGCACAGGCGGGTCGGGTACGCGCTCCGGCTGATCGGATCGGCGTGCATCGCGGCCGCCTTCCTCGCATTCTTCTTCGCCGACAAGCGCGGATTCACGCGCCTCGACGTCGCCATCACCTACGTGCTTCTGGCCGGTGCGGCCGCGCTCGACTTCGCGGCGCTCGTGATGGTTCTCTGCTCGGACTGGGCCCGCGTGTTCTTCGCGGACAACCGGCTCTTCAAAGAGTGCTGCGCGTGCATCAAGAACTGGAGGTTCGGGCGGCGGCGGCGGCGGTGGTCGGAGAAGGTTTCGCGGATGAGCCTCATCGGCTACTGCCTCGACGAGCCGGTCGGGGCCGGGGTACCGAAGTGGGTCGGGAGTGGGCCCGTGAGCCGGCTCGCCGACAAGGTGGGGGTCAAAGAAGTTTTAGACGAGACGCTCTACGTGAGGCGCGAGAAGGTGACGGCGGAGACGAAGGAGTTCATATTCGACAAATCGAAAGAGGCGGCGAGAGAGGCCGACGGGTACGAGAAGATAAAGGAGGTGTGCGAGCGAAGAGGCGCCGGGGCGCTCAAGAACGACCCGGGGCTCAAGAAGTACGTGGAGGTTGACTTTGACCAGAGTCTCCTGCTGTGGCACATCGCCACCGAGCTATGCCACCACCGCGATAAGAGTACTCAAGTGTGAATAACTTCGCTTGGTTTTCTATCTGAGTTATTAATAATTTTTAGTTAATTTTGAGCCCGCTCTTCAACTTTTTAAAATTGATCCAGTAACTAATAGCCTTAACAAGAATATTTTCTTATCAGCCACAAGCTGAGGAGGCAGAGACAGAGAAGCAGCGGATGATCAGCATGGTGCTGTCGGAGTACCTGGTGTACCTGCTGGTGATGAAGCCGGCAATGCTGTCGACGGCGGCGGGTATCGGGCTGCTGCGCTACCGCGACACGTGTGCGGAGGCCCGCCGGTTCTTCGCCATGGGCGGGCGGCAGCTGACCCCGGAGCAGGCGCGCAAGCGCCTCATCGGCGTGAACACCAGCGTGCCGCCCGCCGATGTGAAGGGAGACCGCAGCAAGTCGGTGCTGTTCGACGCGTGCATCCTGTCTAAGCGGCTGGAGAAGATGCACGAGAGGAAGTGGGAGGTGATATCGGAGGTGTGGATGGAGATGCTGGCGTACGCGGCGTGCCACTGCCAGGCGAGGGCGCACGCGCTGCAGCTGAGCCGCGGAGGGGAGCTCGCCACCGTCGTCTGGCTCCTCATGGCGCACGTCGGTCTGGGGAAGCTCTACCAGATCCAGTCCGGCGATGCGCGCGCCAAGCTCATCGTCGTCGACAAGTAACTGCATTTGCTAGACCCCAACTTTTACTATAGAGTGTCACTTTGGATCTTTAGTCTTAAAAAAAAAAGCTTATTATAAAAGAGAAATGCTTGGTCTATCGTAAAATATGTATCATATAATATTGTTGATGTGTTCGACTGCATCAGCCTATGTGGAAGGTTTAGACTTTTGGATTTAAAATAATGGTACTTAGAGTTTAGTAATGGTGTTTGTTGTTTAGTAATGATGATCTTTAGGGGTTTAGTAATTAATATTTAGAGTATTTTAATAATATTAGCATGTCATCAACAGTATTATAGGGTAATCTTTAGAGTATCTACAACAGCACTCTTATAAAAACCATCATCCATTTTACTCCCCAACTCAAATATTCTTCCACAAAATAATAATAATAATAATAATAATAATAAACAATATTACCTTGCACCTTAGATCTGTCGAAAATGGGCGCTTTCGTTATAATTTTTTCGTTAATTGTAAAGTGGGCATGTTGAAATAGCACATTTTAAAGCTTATTTTAAGCTCTTTCAAGCACACCTTTAAGTATGAAATTCTAAGTGGAACCAATGTAAACACATTCATGTGCGAGCATTTAAGTGTTTTAATGTCAAATGTTATCACCGTTAACACTTCCGTCATAAGTTAACGGAATTTCCAAATTCTTGGACCTTTTTGACACATGAGTAGAGTGCAGGATTGATATTATTTAAATATTTTATGCAGAGAAGTATTTGAAATATAAAATAAAGTGCGGAAGGTTTTATAATTAAGCCATAAAAATAAACTCAATATTCCTTAAACTTCTAATAATATCTCAAATTAGCCTGTTTTATTATCTAATGTTAAATTTTATGGACAGAAAAAAGATGTACGAACAGTAACCTAATATTTTTTAAAAAAATTTAAAACTTGGTGTTAGAAATAAAGCTTTATTTTCCGCCTTAAAAAATATATTTGTTATTATAATGAGCCTTGCCGTAAAATTAACTATTCATTTTGTTAAATGGTAAGCTCTAGTTGATATCTTTACCGCATATATAAGTCCAAAAATCACTTACTCGACATGTAGAATATTTCTTTTTAGTAAAATCAATATTAGATGACAAAATAGGTCAACTTAATATATTTAAAGAAATTTATTAGGAAAACAATTACTTTATTTTAAAAAAGTAAAGTGCAAAGTAAAACTTTGATAAAAATTTGAGGGCGAGTAAAGTATCCATGCAATTAACTTAAGTATCCTTTTGTTAAAAATTAGTGCTAACTTATTTTTTTGTTTCCTTTTATTTACTAGATCAATAAGTGTATTTACTCAATGGTCTAATATTGTTTAAATGAGCATTCTTTTGTTCTTTTTTTAGTCAAGTTGACTTGTGGCTTACTTTGGGCTAAGTGAGCCAAGTTGGGTTATATAGTTCTAGTTAGGTGTCAAAAGAAAATAGGTCAAAAGAAAAAATAGCTTCTTCTCTTTTGTTCTTCATTCTCTTGTTTTGGTGTTTTTCTCAAGTGTAAGAGAAGTATGAAAGGGGGTCAAAGGTGTTTTAAAATTTTTGTTAGATTTGAGGTGGGTGACCTCTAATCTATCTCTCTCCCTCTCTTGTGAACATTCATTGTAAGGTGTTTTTGATTGAAGGTTTATTTGATATTTTTGATTTTTCATTGTATGCTATTTTGGATACTCTTGGTTAAGTTGATTAAATTCATGTGTGGAGTTGTTTGAGATTATTATTGTGAACTTTCTATTTCTCTGTTCTTGTCTTCTTCCGTGGTTGTGCGATCTTGGGCGTGTAGGAAGCTTGAATTTTCGGTTTCTACACATCGGAGAAAAAGATGTGCTCGGGTTGGAGCTGATTTTACTTTTCTCTTCACCTTTTATATCAATGTGCTCTTTAACTGAGTGAGAAACTGGCACGACTAAGATATTAAAAGCATAAATAGTAATATTTTTGGGCAATGTTAAGTTTACAATCCACTTTAATTGGGTTATAATTCTATAATTTTTTTTATCCAACTCTTTTTCATTACTTGTGTTATCAATTTTTGTTTCGTAAATTTTTTACTTTTTTTAACTAAAAATTAAAATGGGGTTCGTAAACTCGACAACCTTTGAATGAGGACAACCTTTGAATGAGGGGTCATAAAAATTACAATCTTTTTTAATTGTAGACTTAACATATATGTGTCAATATTTTTGTTTTACACTCCCACCTGAAATTGTGTTGATTGCATCTACAATAGTCACTTTGAGATTTCTCACTAGTTCAATGTGATGGCTTACATGATTTTTTTTTTTTCCCTTATGGGTTTTTGTTAAAAGCATAAACTACTAGAAATAAAATGTTTTTGTTTGAAATAAACTTAATTAAACTACTATAAACAAAACTATAAGTATGACCACTTTTAAATCAAGATCTTTAATTTGAAAATAATAATAGTTAAAGTTTCTAATTGTATAACTTTTATCTACAACTAATAAATATGTATACTATAATAAAAATTGTGCATTTGAGGGCATCACAACCCAAACAACCCTCTAATTGGGCCGCGACCGCGACATCTCTATATGATTGAGAAAGTCTGAATTTGAATCCTATAAAGATGCAATGCTTAAGGAACGGACCTACCTCTATTAATACTGGGGCGTGAATCAGAGTGGTGCAACAGAATAACTAATTATGTGTGCAACAATAATAATAATACCAGTTGAGACCGACTGTCTCTAGCGCAAGTGGCAAAGGGCTTGGTGGTTGGTACCCAAGGTCCCAAGTTCGAATTCTAGTTGATTCACATTTCCGCTAAGTTTATTTCTAAAAAAATAAATAAACGAAGCGGGTAGCATGCTACCTTTCTCTCAAAAATAATAATAATAATAATAATAATAATAATAATAATAATAATAATAATAATAATAATAATATCAGTTGAGCAATATGAAAACTAACTAAGAGAGCACCACCTGTACTGTGTAGTCTCCCCATGTAGTCCACACCAGATAGACTATCTAGTCCTACCTACAAAACATTAGACATAAAACCCAGCTCAGTAAAGAGACGATCCTAGGGAGTTAAAAGTCCACATAGTCAGGAATCAATGAGTATGGGGGAAGGGAAATAGAGAGGATACTGAACCAAACGTGTTCGACAGCCAATCAATAATAGAAGGTTATTAAGAGAAATCATGCCATGCAACATGATCTACTTGCTACACTGCGGCACAACCAGTGTCGGGACCACAACCTCCCTTACTATACTAACTCAACTGATAGTCTAATTCAGCAACTCAATAACCATCCCCACAACCATACTGTCCACCTCCAATCACTAGCCTATCTCTCTATAAGGATTCATCATAACGTACCTTGGCACGTTTCTAAGGTGTACATTATTTAGAGTGAACATGATAAAGGTATCTCGCTCGTCATGATGCACCTGGCATGCATTATTAGGTGTGCAATACTCATCCTCACTACATTGCCCCACCCAGGACGTCTCTCATTTTGCTAATCTTTCTGACAATCGGGACGTCTCCCCATTTCTTGCGCTCTTAGCTAAGATAAGTTTTGTGACACCCCGCTTTTCAGGGGGTCACTCATCCTAAAACTACTCTAAGTCTACACGCTTAACCTTTTTAATCTTTTGGACCTAACCCTTTTAATCTCTTGGGTCTAACTATCACCCAAAATGCTACAGTTGGATTAAGAGGTTTTAGCCTTATTATATCTTATATATAGGAATATCCTAGAGGTGTCACATTTCTCTCCCTTTAAGCCCTGAAATCTTTGTCAGGTTTAGACACACTCACAAGTACTAGGTGATGTGAGACTTGTCTCACTAGCCTTGTCATTCAGACCCTGGCTTAGCTTCTCATTTTCAGAATCTCGCTTAGCTATCATTGAAACCCTGACTCAGCCGAAACTCGTCTCACGCTCCCGGCTAGTGATTGGCTCTGATACCAACTAAAAAGTACGAGATAAGTCTTGGCTGAGTCAGAATTTGAATGATATATGAAGCCAGGATCTGCAAATGGCCAGCTAAGTTAGAGTCCAAATAACAAGACTAGCGAGACGAATCTTGCATCACCTGGTGCTTGTGAGTGTGCTTGAGCCTGACGAAGACATCAAGACTTAAAGGGGAAAGAATGTGACACTTTTAGGATTTGGAATAGTCCTATACATAACCCAGCCATAACATTTTGGGCAGTGGTTAAGCCCAAGAGATTAAGAGAGTTAAGCGTGCTACGGCTATAGTAGTTCTAGGATAGTGACCCCCATGGGAAGTAGGGGTTGTAACCTCACTTGACGGTAACCCCATTGCGTATCTTGGGTCATAAAGTTTGTGAGGTCTACAGTCAGGAGTAGTGTTGGACAACACATTGGTACTGAGGAGCTAAGGACGCAAATTGCCTCCTGCAGCTCAAAGACCAGGTGGTTGCACCGTCGAGTCTTATTCAGTAGGTTGTACAACAGTAGGCTGCAGCTGATACTAGCCAAGTTCCACCACTTGGGTAGGATGCGAGAATGGATGAGGACACTCCAATTGTTGTTTTTTGTGATATGGTTGTTGTCGCAGTTGCTACTATAGTGATGGTGGCCTTTGAGACATAGAATGCTAATAGGCACTAGAGCATCACACTCTTTTTGTGAGGAGTTAGTGATAGCACGTAAGTTTCCAATGCAATTGTCGGGTGATTGGTATCTGTTAGTTGTACCTTAGCACAATGTTGTTGACGTTGACGAGTGCTCGTATTGTACTCTTTAGTCGGGCCTTGAGGTGTGCTATGTCGCCAACGAGTCGTTGGCAATTGATCGACGGGTACTTCACCTTTCTTTCAATAAGTAAGTACATTGGTTGTAGATAATTAATGTCAAAAGTTAGGGCGAAAAACTATACCTTCTGAAGGGATCTCATAATTTGGTCTGTATATGTCCCCTACTAGTCAATTCTTATGGACTATCTTGTGAGGAGAATAGTGTGTGATCATCCTCGTTCTTGCGGATGAACTTTGGATAACCCTCAAGCAATAAGCACATAGTTTACTTAATATCGCTGCAATTAATATATGTGTCTTGTCTTGGCTGGTTGCATACCACCCTCGTTCTTTGTGCCTTGCACAGCTAGATGGTCAAATAGTTGGAGTAGTCTTAGTTGAGCAATCATGATGCTTGGAGTCGCGATTGATGAGTGGTCTAAGTTTTTTTGTAGGTTTATCCGATGTGTCACGAGAGAACATATGCGGGTTACAGTGTGCCAAATCACTGGATTCGATGGTGGTGAGCCCTTGGGCATCCGTTGCGATATGATCGCCGTTCTAGGTCACTTGGTGACAGGCGTGTCAGACTTTTATTGAGATAGATAGTTGCATTGCCTAGAGATATGTGTTGCTTTGGTTCCTTTGAGGACGAGAGCGTTGGAGTCTCGTAGAGACGGACGTTGAGCATCGCTGGTGGTAGTAGTTGCATGTTGCGATTGGCAGCCCTTCATTGAGTTTGATATACCCAAAAAAAGAAATTGAGAAAGCAGAATAGATGGCGTAGTTAGTAGTGGCCGGGCCTTTTGGCCAGGGCGGAAGGTTAGGTCTTGGACCAGGATGTTAGTCGATGCTATCGGCAAATTTTGACTATATGCGCTAAATTTTGAAGCCTTTAATGTAGGCAAACTTACGGCTGTAGCCTCCAGTTCATATTATGCTCTATTACTAGCTCTTTACTACTTATATCATCAATTATTGTCTCTAGTAGACCTAGTGGGTAGGTTGTGGTTGTCGCCGACCATACCCAATGAAAACTGTAGTTTAATAGTTCTCACTTTGTCTTGCGGTTTACTTTTCACAGACTTCTGCACTGACGATTGATCGAGAAAAAGGGATTGCCGCGTAAACAACAACTCCTACTCGAGTTCTGAGCTATAGAGGTGGACCACCAGTTAAATAGCTTTTGGATATTATACTATATATTAGGACTAGCAAGGCCAGGGCCTTTCACTTATATTTCATTTTGGGAGTTGTGGATGTATGGTTACTTGTATAGTGATATTTAGTAGATTTAGTTTTATATCTTGCTTTGATATATGTTTAGCTGTGGACTCTAGGAATTGCTAGTTGTAGACTTCTAGGACTGTTACATATTTTTCTTGGATGATTCATATATGCAGGAAATTCTTGTACATATAACAGTCTGCTAACGTACCCAGTGGCTTCCGCTGTGGATCTGAGACGTGACATATTTGGTTAATATCATAGCTTAGAAATAGGTCAAGTTGACTTAGGAAACTCTAGGCTTTGGCGGACCCTCGAAATTTAGACGTGAGAGACGTGAATTTTAGTGAAAGTCAGTAGATTAATTAAGTGAACTCTTAAGAGGGAAATAAAAAGTGATCAAAGAAAATACGTCTTTTCGTACTAGATTATTATGTTGGCTGCAGACAATATAATATCCTAGAGAAAAAGAGATATCCTTCTAGATTTTTGCTAGATTGAATCGAGTTGTTTATTAATAATATTATTAATATATATGTTTTGTTTTTCAGGTGATCACAATGCTCTCGAGGACCACCGTTGGCACTGTCAGGCGAACGATTATGCGGGCAACCATCAATGCGAGCTAACCCTGCACCGCCTGAGATATCGGATCAAGTTGGGCCCAGTGAGGTGTCGAGTTAGGCAGGACCTAGTGAGACACAGGAGCTGTGGGGGCAGCTAGTCAGCATGGCAGGGGCGCTTGAGAGATAGAAGTATATGCAGAGGATGTGCGAGATGTGGACCCAACAGGCGATTATCGAACAGTGAGCTCCAGAGCAGTCGGTACCTCCGCCGACTGCCTAGACTCTACTACATCGACTGCTCCAACACCTTGAGTGAAGACTAATATGGTTGTACCTACTATTCATACGCCACCTATAGAGACTGCTACAGTTGTGCCGACAGTCGTCGCTATACATCGACAACTGCCTAGGAGGTATCAGAGCCAGAATAGGACAGGATTAGGGCGAGGTTGGCAGATTATAGGAGGCTCGACTCGACCCATTTCAGTGGTGAGAACATAGAGAATGGTGGAGGCCTGGGTCAGAGGTATGAGGAGATTGATTGAGGATTTGTTTATCCTTAAGAGAGATCAGATGCATTTGACGGTTCATTGTCTTGAGGATAATGCCCGTGCTTGGTGGACAAGGGCAAGGGCCAGCAGGCTTGAGGATGCGCCTGCAGCGACTTGGACTGAGTTATGGAGGATGTTATTTATGTATTTCCTAGATAGTGTAAAGAAGAGAATGGAGGATGATCTGAAGAGGTTAAGGCAGGGCAGTCGCACCGTACAAGAGTATTTGAGGGAGTTCACCCGCCTTTTGATTTGAACGGCATAGAGCAGATCTGTTTGAGAGAGGTTTGTAGCCTGGCTTTATCAGTTAGTATAGGTTCAGCACCTCCAGACCTTGGAAGCATATGTTGAAATGGCCTTGCGCGCAGAGCTAGGCGAGATTGTGATGAGGGAACGGGTTGAGAAGTTTGAGCAGGGCAGATATAGGAAGAGGCCTGCGGAGAGTGAAGCTAAGCCATCTAGTTCGAGGAGACTGCCAAGATATCCATGACCTCACTCTCAGGGTCGTGGGTCCTTTGCGAGATAGAGGCCTAGTGGATATAGGCAACAACAGCAGCAACGACAGAGACATGAGTAGTGTGTCATTTACGGAGGGCTGCATCAGCCATAGACCTATGCACAGCGGGAGGGAGATGGTTACGCTGTGGATAGGCGGGACATCCATGGTTGACATGTCCCCGATGAGCTTCACCAACCTCGTCGATGGCTTCTACTCCTTCGTCTCCACGACAGTGGACGGGAGCTCCACCCACCTGCACCCCTTCAAATCGAGCCCCAACACCACACCCAATAGAAAGGCAGCCACCAGCACTAAGTGGACTAGTGTATGTGGCACAGGTTGAGAATGCATTTGCTGCCGACACTGTGGTTGCAGGTATTATTTTGATTCATAATATATACTTGAGCTTATACTTTATTTGATACCTGTGCAGGGTACGTAATGATGAGTCCTTATAGAGTGATGGGCTAGTGATTGGAGGTGGATGGAACAGTTGTGGAGATGGTTATTAAGTTGTTGAATTAGACACTCAATTGAGTCAGTAGATTAAGGGAGGTTGTGGTCGCGACACTTTTTGTGCCACGGTGTAGCATGCAGAGCATGTTGCATGGCATGATTTCCCCTAATTACCTTCTATTGTTGATCGGCTGTTCAAATGTTTGATTTGGTATCCTCCCTATTTCCTTTCCTCCATACTTATTGATTCCTGACTAAGTGGGCTTTTAACTCTGTAGGATCATCCTTTTACTGAGCTGGGTTTTATACCTAATGCTTTGCAGGTAGGACTAGATAGTCTATCTGGTGTGGACTATGTGGGGAGACTACACAATATAGGTAATGTACTCTTAGTTCATTTCCATATTGCTCTATTGGTACTATTATTATTGTTGCACATATGATTAGTTATTCTGTTGCGCCACTCTGATTCACACCCCAGTATTAATAGAGGTAGGTCCGTTCCTTAAACATTGCATCTTTATAGGATTCAAATTCGGATTTTCTGATTTGAATCATATGGAGATGTGGCGGTCGCGGCCCAATTAGAGGGTTGTTTGGGTCGTGTCACCCTCAAACGCACAATTTTTATTCTAATATATATATTTGTTAGTCTTAGATAACAGTTCTACAATAAGAAACAGTAACCATTATTATTTTCAAATTAAAGATCTTGATTTAAAAGTAGTCATACTTATATTTTATCTAGCAGTTTAATAAGTTTTAATTCAAACAAAATTTTTTTATTTCTGGTAGTTTATGCTTTTATATGTAAGCCATCACATTGAACTAATGAGAAATCTCAAAGTGACTATTGTTGATGCAATCTCAACACAATGTCCAGCTGGGAGTGTAAAGCAAAAACATTGAAAATTGTTAAGTCTACAATTAAAAAGAATTGTAATTTTTACGACACCTCATTCAAAGGATGTTGGATTTATCAATCCCCTTTTAATTTTTAATTAAAAAAGTTTTAAAAAAAAAATTTACGAAACAAATATTGATACGACAAGTAATGAAAAAGAGACTTTTAGATAAAAAAAAGTTGGGGCAATTGCTTATATACCTCTACAAGATCCCCGACTTTCTTATTTACCCCTCTTAAAAGGCTAATATTAAAAATATCTTTTTAAGGTTCCAAATTCTTTCAAATATACTCATAAAGTTAGATTCTGTTAGTGAACTATTAGAACCACTACAATAAAAACGGTGTATAGCGACACTTTTAAATGTCGGTACAGATCAAAAAAAGTGTTGCTGGCTAAATTACCGACACTTTTTAAAAGTGTTGCTATATGTGGGGTCGCTATATGTGGGGCCGTCTTGATGTTTGGCACCCACTCCTTCAGCGACCTGTGGCGGAGGGACACGTAGCGATCGTAGTCCTCTACGATCCCTGCGAGATCCTCGCGGCCGAACTCCAGCCGCCGGAACCCTACCTCGTCGGTTGCGGCGGCGAAGGAGGAGAAGAGGAGATGGTGATTAATTTTTTTTTTTTTTCCCTTTTCTGTTTTTAATCGGGCTGAGTGGGCTGGGTGGGATTGGTTGAGTAGAGGAACTTTTTATTTTTGATTGCATTGGGCTTTATATTTAGGCCTTAGTAGATTTTTTAAAAAAGTTTTGGTATAAATGAGACACTTACACAAAAGTGTTCCAAAAATGTGTCCTTATAATCTAATTCTGTTGTAGTGAACATTCATTATCTCTGTGAAATTACTTTTTTGCCTTTTCAAATATACCATTCTACCATCACCAATTTTTCTTATTTGCCCTTAAGTCAGGGCAAAAAAAGTATTTTGAGTTCTTTTTAACTCTAGTAAAAATTTAACCCGGATTTAATCTGAAATGATTTAACAGGTACTAACAGTAGGAGTACTTTTGAATAACGGAAAAATATATAAGGAGTATATTTGAAACAAAAAAAATATGAATATATTAAATATTTAAGAAGTTTTGAAGGGTATATAGGTAATTATTCTAAAAAACGTTATAAAATTATAACCCAAAGTGGGTTGGAAACTTAACGTTGCCCAAAAATATTACCTTTTTTTTTAGAGAAAAGTAGCACGCCATCCGAAAAGAAATAAATTTAGCTATAAATGTGAATCAACTAGGATTTGAATTCGGCATCTCGGGTACCAACCACCAAGTCTTTTGACACTTGCGCTAGAGACGGTCGGTGCCCAAAAATATTACTATTAGTCCTGTTTTGAGTCTGAGTCAACTGAAGAGTAACTACTAATGCTTTTAATATCTTAGTCTTGATAAGTAGATGTAACATGTTACTTGAGTTAATTGCATAGATACTTTAGTCGCCCTTAATTTTATATCAAAGTTTTACTTTGCACTTTACTTTTTAAACATAAAGTAAATGTTTCCTAATAAATTTATGTAAATATATTAAGTTGACCTAATTTGTCATCTAATATTGAGTTTATTAAAAAGAAATATTTTAAATGTCGAGTAAGTGATTTTTGAACTTATATATGCGCTAAAAAGACATCAACTAGACCTTAGTATTTAATAAAATAAATAGTTAATTAAATATTTCACGGCAAAGCTCATTTTGATAACAAATATATTTTATAAGACAGAAAATAAAGCTTTCTAACACCAAGTTTTGAATTTTTAAAAAAATATTAGCTTACTGTTCATGCATCATTTTTCTGTCCGTAAATTTAACATTAGGTAATAAAACAGGCTAACTTGAAATATTATCAAAAGTTTAAGAAATTACTACTAGAAATTTAATCATTAGCGGGGTTTATTTATGCCGCTAAATGATCGATAAATGCTGCTAAAATTTTTAACAGCATATGACAGTAAATACCGCATATACCAATGTCGCTAAAAGTATTAGCGGCATATAAAATAAATACTGCTAATTTGAATCAATTAGTGTTATTAGAAACATGCCGCTAAAAGGGCTGTTAAATGCTAATTTTATATTGTTAATTAGTGGAAGATGAATAAAATTTCGCTAAAAAATAACTAATTTTGAAAACTCAAAATTTAAAATATAATTTTATTTTAGATTTATAAAATATTAATTTATATTTATATTTGATTTTATTTTGAGAGAGAATCATACAACCCTCTTTTTCGATTTCTTTTACTTGCTGGAAATATGAATCAAGTAGGATTCGGACTTTGTACCCTTCGTAAGCCACCAAACACGTTGTCACTTACGCTAGGAACAGTAAGTTATATATCTTTGAGTTTTTCATATTTTAAACTTTCAGTTTTAAAAAGTTAAAAATTTAAAAATTTAAAAATTTAAAATTTTAAAATTTTAAAATTTAAAAATTTAAAAATTTAAAATTTTTAAAATTTAAAATTTAAAAATTTAAAAATTAAAAATTTAAAAATTTAAAAATTTAAAAATTTAAAAATTTAAAAAAATTTAAAAAATTAAAAATTTTAAAATTTAAAATTTTAAAATTTTAAAATTTTAAAATTTAAAAATTTAAAAATTTAAAAATTTAAAATTTTAAATTTTAAATTCTAAATTTAGATATTAAATTTAATTTTTTTTTAAATTTTTATTTCTAAATTTAGATATTAAATTTATATTTTTAAATTTTAAATTCTAAATTTAGATAATAAATTCAAATTTTTAAATTTTAAATTTTAAACTTAGATATTAAATTTAAATTTTTAATTTTCAAATATCAAAATTTAAGTTTTGAAATTCATTTAAAATTTTAAATTTAAGATAAAATTACATATTGTAATATTTTAAATTTTAAACTTTAAATTTAAGATAAAATTTAAAATTTAAAATCTAAAATCGAAAAATAAAATTTTTAAATTTTAAATTTTAAATATAAATTTTAGAATTTTTAATTTTAAATTATAAGATTAATTTTTTAAATTATAATTTTTAAATTTTTAAAATTCAAATTGTAAATTACTAAACTTAAATTTCAAAAATTTTAAATTGTAATTATAAAATAGGATTTATTAATAATTAATAATTGTATATTGGTTAACGGCGGCATTTAGCCATAAGTGCTGCTATTTTGTTACATTTAGTGTCATTTGTTATGAAATACTGGTAACTTCAGCAGCCTTCACTAATTTACGCTGCTAATTTATTCTATTTTGCAACATTAGTAATCAACTGCCGCTAATTATTAAATTTAGCGGCATTTATCAGATAATGCTGTTAAATGTAATAATTAGCATGATTTGAACAAATGCCGCAGTGTAAATGCCGCTAAATTATGAATTTGTTGTAATATTGAGTTTATTTTTATGGCTTAATTATAAAACCTTTGGCACTTAATTTTATATTTCAAATACTTCTCTGCATAAAATATTTAAATAATGTCAATCCTACACTCTACTCATGTGTCAAATAGGTCCAAAAATTTGAAAATTTCGTTAACTTATGACGGAAGTGTTAACGGTGATGACGTGATAAGACCATATATTATTAAACTATATGAAAACTCAATGTCTTAAGCTGATTTTGCATACTCTCCTTATTTTGAGGAGAGATTTTCATCTTTTTTTAATAACCCTCTCTATCTCTTCATCTCCCCCTCCCCCTCTCCCTCTCCTCCCTTCCCCTCTCCTCCCTTGCTATACGTTCTTGGTATGTTGAATGTGATCCATTAACGTTTCATCAATTAATAGTAATCTATATTAATATTTCATCAATTAAATGGCTCTTCACTTTTCATAGCATTTATTCGTATTTACTTTCTTTTTTTCTAAGTGACCCTTGGCATACCATCCATGAGAGGTTACATAAATTCTCATGTCTATGGCATAACCATATTTTTTTATTTTTAATTTTCTCTAAAACATAAGCCTATCTACTCTCTCTCCATCACTTCATCTTCTTTGAGACGTATTTTTTTTCCTTTCTTTAAAAGCTACATTTATTTTAATTTTTTTAATTGCCTCTTTCCTTCCTTTAAAAGCTACATTTATTTTAATTTTTTTTAATTACCTCTTCGTCTTACATAAGTCGTGTCTTTTCTTTTATTAAGAATTGTATTTACTCTTTTTTTAAAAAAAAAAAATTCTTATTTCTCTTTTACATAGGCCCATCTATTCTCTCTCTTCATCTTTCTAAAGATATTTTTTTTTCTTCTCCTAAAAACTATATTTATTTTGTTATCAGTGTTAAGTATTATACTCTAAAATATAGTGTATAATACTGCGATTTTGTAGATAATTTCATATTACACTACAACAAAATATTCTAATCCCGACGCTTTATTTTAGTGTCGCCACTAGGTGGCATGTGCCGACGCTATAATTAAGCGTCGTCAATAAATAATTATCTGACGACGCTTCCAAAGCGTCGTAATTAATTAAGTTATATTAATTAGTTTTTAATTACCTGACTATTATTTAGGTATTAAGCACATCTATCAAAACCCCAAATCCCCTCTCATCCAAACCCAAACCCAAATCCAAACCCAAACCGAATACCTTGTTCTTCTCCCTCCTCCCCCTTCTCTCGATCTCCCCCTTCTCTCGATCTCTCCTCCTCTTATCTCTCTACCACATATCCAAGCCCTAACCCTAGTGTCGGATCGTTGGCGCTAACCATTAATCCCAAAAGCTCGAGCTATTAAAAATATGCAACCAATTCACTTAAAGCGTACAGATACAGCGACTCGGCCCACCCAATCTCACACCATTTCGAACATGACTCGGCCTCTCGATTGTGACTCGGCGCCACCAGCCTCACGCCACTTCGAACATGACTCGACCCACCCAGCCTCACACCATTTCGAATATGACTCGGCCCAACATGGCCTCCCGCTACAGGGCAGGATGCTGGCCCATTTAAGCCAACAATCCTCCCTCCAGCACCTGCACACATTCACAGCATGCAGGAATCGAATCCGTGACCTCCGACTTTGATATCATTTGTCGGATCGTTGGCGCTAACCATTAATCCCAAAAGCTCGAGCTGTTAGAAATACGCAATCAATTCACTTAAAGCGTACAGACACAGCGCCCACGAGTCTCGATTGTGATTCGGTCCCACCAGCCTCACGCCACTTCGAACATGACTCGGCCTACCCAGCCTCACGCCATTTCGAACATGACTCGGCCCAACATAACCTCCCGCCACAAGGCAGTGGCAGGATGCTGGCCCATTTAAGCCAACACCTAGTTTCTCTCCTCGGCCCCTTTCGCTAATGGCTTCTCTCAATTATCACCTCCGTCGCCGGTGCTTCTCTTCACAAATCCAAGCTCAATCCCGCCGCCCTCGTCGGCATGAACAGCGACCTCATGAGCTAGTACATCGAGTTCGTCGCCGACCGCCTCCTCGCCGCCCTCGGCTGTAGCAAAATGTATGATTTTTATTAGCTTCTTTTAGTAATTTTTTAGCATAATTTGTTGCTAATGTGATATGTTGAGGTTGGTGTTGGTGGAATTAATCTAATATTAATGTTATACTGGTAGTTAACTTCTCGCTATGGGTATATGTGTTTAAAGTGTTTGATGATTCGCATGAGATGGTTTTAATGGTGTTCGTGGAGATGCCCATGAGACAATGATAAGGTTGCATATCATGTGTTTGATGAAATGCTTAAAACAGATTCGGGTTGCGTTGTTGTGGTTTGGAGTTTTAGGTATTCGGAGAAATGCCCCTGTGAGATGAGATATGTATGGTTGATGTTATTCTTGTGTTCGCTACAATTTTATTTATTGTGAGTTACACTCCATGCACAGCACACAACTTTGATATGTTTTGATATAAAATTTTGATATGTGTTAGTCAAAGAATGAAAGA
Source organism: Puya raimondii (assembly GCA_016920855.1). Classification (NCBI taxonomy): domain Eukaryota; kingdom Viridiplantae; phylum Streptophyta; class Magnoliopsida; order Poales; family Bromeliaceae; genus Puya; species Puya raimondii. The sequence continues at coordinate 214,059,800 of JABWPP010000050.1, read as the reverse complement.
GATCATTCTCTATTGGCTTTTTATAATATTTTTTACATTCCCAGGTGATGTTATATTGAGCTTCTTTAGCAACATGAAAAGATATAGATAGATTTTATCCCAAATACACTCAGAAGGATTGGATATTAATGCTAGTACATGTGATAGTTTATATATCTTATATATAGATATATAAACTATCAGCTTTACTTAAGAAAATAGTAGATCAAAGGGGCTAATTATTACTGAACCACTATTTATAATTTTCACATTAATGCCGACTTTTGTGTGTATAGCCTTTCTGCATATATTAACTGATGTCTGAACCCCTAAGTTTTGTGCTAGTCGAACTTTTGTAGTACGCAGATAATCGTGGATTAGAGCTGGCTTTTGGATGATTTGAGCTAGAAATGCGTACTATTGTAAGATTTTGGAACAAATGTATCTCAGTATTCCTCATTTATTTCTCTCTGCTTTTTGTTCTGGCATGATTCGAAGGATTTATATGAGGATGTGCACAGCATAATGATCTTCTATAACCATATCATAGATTTATGATGAATTACTCGCTGTTTAATTGTGCTCTTTTCTGTTAGTAGGGTATTAATGGAAGTTCTGGCATGATCTAAATATTTCCAAACAGCCAATTATGAATTTTAGCTTCTATTTTCGTGGCTGACGAGCTCGTCTTAGATTCGCGCCAGAATTAAAGCTCCAGACTTTTCATTATCTGCTTATTGGAGCGAAGAAGTTGCTCCGGTAGCCAAGCTTAACAGGAGCATTGAGAGGAGCTTGCCTAGAGGCACTTTCAGATTATGGAAATCACTTCACATTTTTGTGCTATCTTCTTGTAGGTACATTTCGACTGCATATACCGCAGCATTACTGCTGTATCAAGTCGGGAATCTAAATTCCTAGCAGGCAACCGCAGTATTGCACAGGTTATTTTTATGAACCTGACTCACATGGTTAAAATGAGGATATTTTTGTTTCTAAAATCCGAAAGATATCTTGGAAGTCTACTTATATAATTTATTCAATATTTTTGTGAAAGACATGAAAAGTATTACCAAAGATTTTCCTTTATGAAGTTCAACCAACTAATTTAGTGTAATACATTCTCTTGCTTGCTATCATTCTTTCTAAAAGCAAACCAATATGCAGAGAATGCAGGATAATTATCTTTCATGAGTTTTACAGATTCTTCTGTTATTTCTATAAGCTTCTCTTTATGTCATTATATAATTGCAGTATTTTTACTCCTCTACCGCATCCGTCTGATCCATTTTCAGCGCATTTATAATCCACAACATGCATGATCATAGTTTCTATGGAATATGCCTTTATTCTCAATATATTTTTGTAACACTTCTTATTTTCTTAATTTTTCATATAGATAGTTTTTATGATTGTTTTATTTGTAATATATTTTTTCTTATCTTTAATGTAGGATAATATTACAAAGTTAATAGAAAATGAAGCAAAAACTGAAAATGAAGCGTTTACCGAAGTCATTGCTGATTTGTACTAATTGTGGACTTACCTTGCACTGACAGGCATCTGCTCGGTTGACTGCCACAGCCTTGCTCTGCTTGGAACATCATCGTTGTTCAATAAAGTAGCATTCTATTGGGTAGTGTTAATATTCTTTTTGCAAAGGGGTCCAATTGCTCCTCTCTCTCAGCGGAGGTCACCGAACCTGAGAATAAGCATCTTGGCCTTGGTGTTGCAGTTTTAGTTCTGGTGCTGCTAATTTGTGTACCTTACCCATTTCCTTTCACCACTGAAGAATTAAGTTTTTGATCTTTGAGTAGAATTTTATTTCTGTGACAATTCCCTACATTCTTGTTGTATTGCTGTTGTCTCTCTTTATCCATTGTACTTTTTTTCTAGTCCTAGTTGTTCCTTCATTTTCTTTAGAAGTATATTAATGCATTTAAAAAAATTTGTTCATTATTGGAAAGTTTTCGTATTGGCATGTTTATTTGATATTTGATAATTTACTGATGCTTTGGAGTGTAGGCGTTTATTTAAATTAATAACTTTTTTAGAGTTGGTAGTATGTTAGTATTTTATAATTTACCGACGTTTTGGAGTGTCGGCAATTGTTTAAATTAACAACTCTTTTTAGAGTAGGCAATTAATATATTACCGACACTAAAAAGAGTTGGGAAAATGTTCCCCGACGCTATGTGAAAGTGTCGGTATATTTGTCCCGACATGTGTATTTAACGACTCTTTGTCCGACGCTTTAAAAACGTCGGAATTATTCTTGCCGACGCTTTAAAGTGTCATTAATCACTGTTTAAAGCGTCCTTAAGTGCAAGATTTGTTATAGTGATAGAATTTTTCAAAGTTGTATGTGTGGCTGTGACGAGATTGAGCACTCAAATTCGTTCAATTTTTAACCAGATAAATGGTAAATTTATTTTTTCTCTCTTTTTTGAGTTTAAAAATAGTAAATCTCTTTATGCACTTTTTGTATTTTATAATTTTTTAAAAATAATTTTATCTGCTGCATCGTGCGGATTCCTACACTAGTTTGACATTAAAACACTTAAATGCTCGCACACGTGAATGCTTTTACATTGGTTCCACTTAGAATTTCATACTTGAAGGTGCGCTTAAAAGAGCTTAAATAAGTTTAAAATTTTTCTATTTCAACATGTCAATGTTAAAGTTAACAAAAAAAAAAAATTACAACAAAAGCGTACATTTGAGACAGATCTAAGGGTGCAGGATAACATTCTTTAATTATTTTTTTTTAATGTAGAAGAATATTACTTGAGCCTGGGAATAAAATGGATGATATTCTAAACATTAATTACTAAACCTCCAAACATGTCATTACCAAACTCTAAGTACCACTATTCTAAACCCTAAACTCTAAACCCTCCACATATGCTGATATACATTGAAACACACCAACAATATTATAGGGTACAGATTTGATTTTGTGGCACATCAAATATTTCTCTTTTAAAATAAGCCCTTTTTTCTAAGACTAAAGATCCAAAGTGACACTCTATAGTAAAAGTTGGGGTCTAGCAAATGCAGTTACTTGTCGACGACGATGAGCTTGGCGCGCGCATCGCCGGACTGGATCTGGTAGAGCTTCCCCAGACCGACGTGCGCCATGAGGAGCCAGACGACGGTGGCGAGCTCCCCTCCGCGGCTCAGCTGCAGCGCGTGCGCCCTCGCCTGGCAGTGGCACGCCGCGTACGCCAGCATCTCCATCCACACCTCCGATATCACCTCCCACTTCCTCTCGTGCATCTTCTCCAGCCGCTTAGACAGGATGCACGCGTCGAACAGCACCGACTTGCTGCGGTCTCCCTTCACATCGGCGGGCGGCACGCTGGTGTTCACGCCGATGAGGCGCTTGCGCGCCTGCTCCGGGGTCAGCTGCCGCCCGCCCATGGCGAAGAACCGGCGGGCCTCCGCACACGTGTCGCGGTAGCGCAGCAGCCCGATACCCGCCGCCGTCGACAGCATTGCCGGCTTCATCACCAGCAGGTACACCAGGTACTCCGACAGCACCATGCTGATCATCCGCTGCTTCTCTGTCTCTGCCTCCTCAGCTTGTGGCTGATAAGAAAATATTCTTGTTAAGGCTATTAGTTACTGGATCAATTTTAAAAAGTTGAAGAGCGGGCTCAAAATTAACTAAAAATTATTAATAACTCAGATAGAAAACCAAGCGAAGTTATTCACACTTGAGTACTCTTATCGCGGTGGTGGCATAGCTCGGTGGCGATGTGCCACAGCAGGAGACTCTGGTCAAAGTCAACCTCCACGTACTTCTTGAGCCCCGGGTCGTTCTTGAGCGCCCCGGCGCCTCTTCGCTCGCACACCTCCTTTATCTTCTCGTACCCGTCGGCCTCTCTCGCCGCCTCTTTCGATTTGTCGAATATGAACTCCTTCGTCTCCGCCGTCACCTTCTCGCGCCTCACGTAGAGCGTCTCGTCTAAAACTTCTTTGACCCCCACCTTGTCGGCGAGCCGGCTCACGGGCCCACTCCCGACCCACTTCGGTACCCCGGCCCCGACCGGCTCGTCGAGGCAGTAGCCGATGAGGCTCATCCGCGAAACCTTCTCCGACCACCGCCGCCGCCGCCGCCCGAACCTCCAGTTCTTGATGCACGCGCAGCACTCTTTGAAGAGCCGGTTGTCCGCGAAGAACACGCGGGCCCAGTCCGAGCAGAGAACCATCACGAGCGCCGCGAAGTCGAGCGCGGCCGCACCGGCCAGAAGCACGTAGGTGATGGCGACGTCGAGGCGCGTGAATCCGCGCTTGTCGGCGAAGAAGAATGCGAGGAAGGCGGCCGCGATGCACGCCGATCCGATCAGCCGGAGCGCGTACCCGACCCGCCTGTGCGCGACGGCGGCCTTCGTGTAGACGATGTCGTAGACGAAGCCGAGCTCGACCTCGATCAGCTCAAAGGCTTCGGCGGCCTCTAGCCCGAAGAAGAACTCTTGGCTCACCTTGCGCTCGTTGAAGCTGAGTATGAGGTCGGCGAAGAGGTACTGGAACGTTTGGTAGAGTCGGAAGGCGTTGGATTCCACGGGATCTTTTCTGTCGAGCTTTTGGCCGATCTTGGGTTCGGCAGAAACCGGCGCGTCCTGGACGTCGATCTCGGCGGGCAAGCCGGCCTTTATTTTGGCGTCGTACTCCTCCATCATCTTGGCGTAGTTTGGGCCCGGGTCGGGGTCGCCGAGCATGGATTTGCGCAGGCCGTCGGCGCTCCCGCGGTAGAGGGAGTAGGTGCGCTCGGCGTACTTGACGACGCCGACGACGAACATGAAGACGGAGGCGAGGGCGAAGGGGTTGCCGCGGAGGGAGCAGAGGAAGACGGTGGCGGCGGCGAAGAGCTCGAAGAGGAGGCCGATGAGGTGGCGGGGCCAGAGCTCGTTGTCCTCGACGGAGAAGGCGGTGATGGTGTCGGGGCCGCCGAGGTGGAGGAGGAGGAACGGCGCCCAGAAGGCGAAGATGAGGGGGCTGTTGTTGCTGCTGCCGCTGCCGCCGCCGCCGCTGACGGCGGGCTTGGGGGAGGCGTGGGAGATCGTGACGGCGGCGGTCGAGGAGGGGCCGATGTTGCCCAAGCCGTTGAGGAGGAGGCCGAGGGCGAGGTCGGCGACCCAGTCGGCGAGGAGGTAGCCGGACCAGACGACGAAGCAGATGAGGCGGGAGGGGAAGGTGCGGCGGAGCGGCGCGACGAAGATGAGGAGCACTTGGAGGGCCAGACTGGCCTGCACGGCCGCCCGGATCTCCCAGTTCGTGTCCTGCTGTAACTGGCGGCTGGAACCCCATCTCTCACTCTCTCTCTCTATATATATATATATATATATGCCTTACTTTTGCTCTTGCACTTATCTGTTAAGTGAAGTGAATGTATTTCAATACTTAAAAATGGTTTGCGTTGTTGACTCTTACTTAAAAAATAAATAAAAAAAAAGAAAAAAGAAAAAAGAGAAATGTTACTTGCACACTCAAGTATTTTTGTATTAAAAAAATAAAAATGTGATAAAGTCTATTCTTAAACTATCGGCCTTCAGATTAAAAATGTTTAAAATTTATACGTACTTTTGATTGTACAGATAATATTACTAAAATAAATAATTTCACTCATTACTAAAATAAAAAGAAAAGAAAAGCTATCAGAAGATGTGAATATTGTTTTTTTTTTTGAGAGAAGGGTAGCACGCTACCCGCTTCATTCATTAAAAAGATGAACTAGGCTACAGGGGTGAGGCAACTTGGCCTCGTCGAGGAAGCGAGAAAAAAAAAAAAAAAAAAAAAAAAAAAAAAAAAAAAAAAAAATAATAATAATAATAATAATAATAATAATAATAATAGTAGTACTAATAATATTAATACCTATCGTAGAACTGAGAGTGACTGTACCCAAAGACTCGTCAGTTGAGTGATCTTATCGACTGCTAGGAGGGGGTCTGGCTGGGCATTTCGAAAGATTACTCCGTTTCTTATCTCCCAGACGACCCACCAGCAAGCAGCTAATCGGCTTAACCAGGTACACCTAGCCCGCTCTCCTGACCTTTCCATCCCTATATCCCAGACCCGGCTTACATCAATCCCCAGGTTGCTAGGTTGTACCGTCCCCAAAGTCATCACCGAGAGAAATCTAGAGAAAACACATTGAGTGAATAAGTGGTCGACGGTTTCCTCTTCGCTTCCACACAGCACACAGTCGCTAGTTCCCGTCCACCCTCTCTTTAAGAGATTATCGGCTGTGAGGAGCCTTTTCTTGAGGATGAGCCAACAAAATAATTTAACTTTTAGGGGTATTCGCAACCTCCAAATCTTACTGGCTCGGGCATCCCTAGTGCCTCCGTCACTCAGCATTGAGTAGGCAGACTTCACCGTGAAGCGTCCATCAGAACACCATCGCCATAAGACACGATCTGGTCTCTGCTCGGTTTTAGAATCAGATATCCTAGCCCGCAGTGCTGAATAGCTATTACTTAAGCTGTGGCAAGTAATAAGTTCACCTTTTAACAACTTACTCCAATTCCATCCTTCATTTGTCAAGCAATCACTGATTTTAAGCTTATTGCGTGTCGATATTTTGTACAACTCCGGGAATGACCAATGCAAACAGGTTTCCCCATTCCAACGATCCAACCAAAAGTCGATGGTACTTCCGTCGCCTAAGTTATAGTATATTCCCCATCTGAAAATTTCACTCTGAGTAAGTACTCCCTTCCACCACCAGAATGAGTTTGGTCTAAAAGAGCTACCCTCTTTCAAGGGCCTTCTACGACGATAGTACAGGTCGTGAATAATCATATTCCACGGAAGTTTCGGTATATTGAAGAACTTCCACCACCATTTGATTAACAGAGCTTGATTCATAAGGTCTAAGTCTAGGATACCGAGTCCTCCTTCTTTTTTGCTCCTGCATACGTTCTTCCAGGCTACTAGGCAACCAGTACCAGGTGAGTTCCGACCTCCCTTCCAAAAGAAGTCTCTACGAAGTGATTCAATACGTTTAATTGCCCATTTCGGCGCCTTGAAAATCGACAGGAAGTACAGTGGTAGATTGGTTAGGACCGCGTTTACTAAGATAAGTCTACCCCCTCTTGATAAAAGTTTAGCTTGCCAGCCATCAATCTTGCTACTGATTTTTCGAATGATGCCCGACCAATCCTCCTTTGATGGGGGTTTTGTGGAAAGTGGCAAACCTAGGTACTTGGTTGGTAAGGTGCCGATTTTAATATTCGCTAAACACATCTCTTTCCCTACAACCTGCCCGGTGTAGTACAGTTCCGTCTTATCTCTATTGACCTTCATCCCAGAGGCCCATTCGAATAGGATCCAAAGGAATTTCAAATTTCTCATTTGTTTTTTCTTGGCCTCGCAGAAGAAGAACGTATCGTCCGCAAATTGGATTAGAGTGATCTTTGATGCCTCAGAGGGTCCAAGTCCATTAATGAGATTATTTGAAGTTGCTTCTTGTGTCATCCGAGCAAGGCACTCTGCCACCAATAAAAAGAGAAAGGGGGAAAGTGGGTCCCCCTGTCTTACACCCCTCTTCGTCTTTATCCAGTCGGTCGCCTCACCATTAACTAAAACTGCTACCTTAGCGTGGCATACGCAGAGTTTGATCCAGCCACACCACCTTTCATCAAAGCCCCACCATTGTAAAATGCTAAACAAGAAAGGCCAGTGCAGTCTATCGTAGGCTTTTTCAAAGTCCACCTTTACACCGACTCCCTCTACTGCCTGTTTATTGCCCCATCCTATTAATTCCCGCACTGTTGCAAACGCGTCAGTGATGTTCCTCCCCTTAAGAAAAGCCGATTGGGTGTGGGAAATTAGATCAGTCATAACCGGCTCAAGGCGGTTAGTCAAAACCTTAGACAAGATTTTCTGGATCCCATTCAAAAGGCTTATGGGACGAAAGTCGTTCGCCCTCTTAGCTCCTTCCTTCTTGGGAATCAGGCAGATAAAGGCATAATCGATGGGACTGGTGGATAGTCTCTCCTCGAACATCTCGTGGAAAATGTTCAAAATATCTCCTTTTAGTGTCTCCCAGAAGGTTTGATAGAAGCTTAACGGGAACCCATCGGGGCCCGGTGCCTTATCACTCCCGAGTTGGAAAACTGCTTTTTTGATTTCATCCAAACCGAAAGGTCTAGCTAAAGCCGCACGATTACTGGCGGATACGCGTTTCTCTTTGAATATACCGCTCCAATCCCCAAATGATGATGGGGCAAACTGGTCAGGTGTGAAGAGCTCCTTGAATCTTAGGTAAAAATATTTTCTTTTAGCTTCTTCATTGTGATACGCTATACCCTCATCATCAATTGGTCCGATCCCGTTACCTCTTCTTCTACCATTGGCAGTAGCATGGAAGAACTTGGTATTACCGTCACCTTCCTTCAACCAATGTTGCTTGGCCCTGATTCTCCAGAGGGCCTCTTCATCTTTGAGTACTATATTAAGTTTATCTTTTAACTCTACTCTTCTCAAAGCATCTTCTCCTATAAGTTCGGAAAACTCTTCCTTCTGATCGAGCTGAAGTATTTCCGACATCAATTTGTTCTTTTCGCCCCTAACACTATAAAACTCGGAAGCGCACCATTCTTTGATTCTCTCTCGACAATGTCTCAATTTTGATGTGAACGTCAGTACCGCCGAATTTTTTATAATACCCTCCTTCCACCAGCCAGGTAAATTTTGAATGAAATTCTCGTGATTCAACCAAGCCTCCTCGAACCGAAAAAACTTATGTTTTTTCTTTTCCTTTCTCTCCACAGATAAAAGGATAGGACAGTGATCAGACGTCACTCTGGGGAGGGCCTCGACTCTGGTAAACGGGAACTCCTGATCCCAATCCGTCGAAACAAGAAAGCGATCAAGACGAGCAAGAGTCGGATTTCTCTGTAAGTTAGACCACGTAAAAGATTGGTTGGACATAGGTAGATCAATCATTGCCATTTTGTTGATACAGTTGTTGAACAATTTTGTCGCTCGTGAGCTCCATGTCTTTCCCCTTCGCTCCTCCTGGCTCCTGGTGCAGTTAAAGTCTCCACAAATAATCCATTTGCCCTTGCAACACTCTTTCAGTTGTAACAGTTCAGAAAAGAATTCCTCCTTCCCATCCCAAGTAGCCGGTCCATAAACGTTTGTGACGTAAAAACTTATCCCGTTCTTGGTACATGAGAGGAGTACCGTAATAGAGAAGGTTCTGACTATTACTTCCTTACAGGAAAAAATGCGGGAGCTCCAGCATGTGATCAAGCCCCCCGAAGCGCCAGCAGATTCGATGAATACACATTTATCAAGGAACGATCCAGCGAAGCTACGTAGAAAGGATCCTGAAATATGGCTTACTTTCGATTCCTGCAGACACACCACCACGTTGCTAAGACCAGCGATTACATCCCTAACGGCAAAGCGCTTCGAAGGGTTATTAAGCCCTCGAACATTCCAGCTACAGACACGCATTATCTAAAAAAACACACGACAGAAAAACTCCCCAAAAAGGACAAAACCCAAAAAAAAACGGTCTAGCACCCCAAGCTCTCGCACACCCTACTCACGAGCGCTCGCAAAATCAGCTAAGTCCTTCGCCTCCGCACCTCTCAGAGTCACCCCGCAGCGCCGACTTTTGCTTATGATCTTCTTAAGCTTGGACGCAGTCGACGCTTCGTCCCCGCCCTCGCGCAGTCTCGCCTTCCTCTTCATAGCTTTGAGTAGGATTGGTGTCGTGTTCTCGCTTGCGAATCTTCCGCAGGCTCGTATTGAGAGTGATCTACTCGCTGTCGCCGCCGCCCGGTTTGAGTTCCCCCCATTCGGCGTGATCTGATTCCCTATGAGTCCCTCTTGTTGCTCCATCATTCCGGCAACCTGTTCGTTGATTGTTCTGCTACCAAAAAGCACCATTCGCTGTGGATCGTCAAAATCCCAGTAGTTTCCGCTTCCACTGATTCTGCTCTCTTCGTCGCCAATAATGTCGTTCGCTATAAAGCAAACTCGGCGCGAAGGAAGGCCTCCACTTAAGGCCTCGGTGGGCCCCTGCAAACCGCAGATCACAAGGTGTAGCAACGTCTCGCCTTCCCTAGTCATCCTCGTCAACACAAAGCCCACTGTGCCAGGTGCAACGGACCAGACCCGAGTCGCTTGCGACTCGGACACGTGCTTGGGGTGCACCATGCATTTAATTAGCATCGAGAAAAAACCGCTGGGTCTCCCTGCACACCCTACGGATTCACCTTCCGTCAGCAGTGGGAGTCCCAAGGGTTGACCAACACCAATGGGCATTAAAGAAGCCACAGCTGTCTTGATGAAATCATTCCATTCCCAAGACAAGCCACCTGCCACCCCTATTAAATAGGGGCAATTAGTAGCAGGAGTGGGATGGTGAGTCACCAACTCATCTTTAGCTTTCCTCTCCACTTTTCTATAAACCGAAAAGTTCTTCCTCATTTGTGTAATCCTCGGGCCAAGAGCTCGCACCCAGCGACGCTTGTTTTCGAACTTCGCATTGCTCTTGCCCGTTGAGATGCCAACCTGTCCGTCGTACACCGGTCCGGCACCCGCCCCCGGCAAAGCTCGCTGCTCCGGCGTGCTTTGGGCTAGGCGATTTACCGAGCGTTCCGATCCCACTTCGTCGAGCTCACCTGCTTCCTCGCCCATCGCCACATCGCCACTTCCACGGCCACCAAAGTCCTGGGCATTGCTCCCTCTGCCCCTCGCCTCACCGTTGCCGGCATCGTGTCCGTTCTGAGGCGGCGCCGGTGGGGCATCATCCCCACCCTCCCCGATCCTTTCCCAGCTCTCTAAGTGCACCATAACAGCGAAGATTTCCTCTCCTAAAATAATGGAGAGGTTCTGGGGTATGTCGAGTAGCGAGTCCAGCGTGATCTGGCAGCGAAATGCTCGAAGGTCCGTCATCGCCTTGGTAGTTTCGTCTGCCTTTACAAATCTCCCGAAACCACCCACTAGTGCTGCCACTCTCGCAATAGTCCAGCTTTCGAAAGGGAGGTTGATTAAACGAATCCATGCCCGAAAGGATACTCTGTGGGGGCGAGCATTCCTGTGTTGTCCCCAAGTATAGCATCGGATCCAAAAGCCGTCAAGTGTGAGAACTTCCCTCCTTGCAAGCACTTCAGCCGATACCCACTTCGGCAGGAAAATCGCATAATCCCTGTCCCTATGTCGTGCCACGGCGAAGTCTTCGGTGTAGCCCCCGAAGCGCCGTGCCATCGCGCTTGCAATCCTGCGTATAGGGTCCGGCCCAAGGTTCGCCGGTTGAAGCACGTCTGCAAGCACCGCATTACGTCGCAACTCCCGTCTCCTTAGAAACTCTTCTGTGTATGGCACATACACCTTCGATTGCGGAAGGCGGCCACGTTGACGAACCGCCCTGTTCATCTTCCCGCTAGCTTTTAGCTCCCTTTCCTTGCAGTAGATTGCTCGGTGGCCAAGTTTGCGGCAACGAAAGCACCTAACGGGGTCGCGGCACACCGCGACCTTATGATCAGAAGCTAGACACCTGAAGCACCTAACTGCACGACCAAGGAACGATCGTCCCGTTGGTCTCCTAGCAACGGTGGTGGGTTTTCTCAGAGGCGAAGGCACAGAGGACTGGGGCCTCGTCCCTCGTAGCAGCGCCTCCTTATAGGATCCGGTTGTTGGTGAGGTGTAGTTAATACTCTTCTCAACATCTCTGCTGCCTCCCACCCACCTTAATCCAAAGCGGGTAGACTTTCCCTTTCCATTTCGTTGGTCGTCATTACTCCCCTCCTTGAGATCTCGTTTAGAGCACTTACCATAAGCAGGTAACGTCTCTTCGCCTTCATTACAGCAAACCTTGACCTCCAATAAGCTTCTGCCTACCTCGTCTGCCCAGGCCACGCGTTTCACTGGCCTCTTTCCCCTCGTCATAGTATTTTTTTAAAGACTGTTACCGACTTGATGTTTTCTAAGCCTCCTCAATCCAATTTTGAATCCAGGATTGGATCTTTGATTCACTCATTTATTAGTTAAATTGCTTACGATCAAACCGCGCGTGCCGTAGCTTAGATGACTGTGTATATACTTCAATTGGCATATTACTATTTCTTGTTCAATCGAGGATCGTGCTCACAATGGATTTGAATTTTTTTATATTTGGCGAAGTCTACAGGTGATTTTAAAATTTTAAATTTTATCTGCCATGTAATAACAATAAAGATAGATATGCACTTAATTGAAAAAAAAGAGGAGGAGGAGAGAGAGAATGAGAGATTGAGAGCTTGTCACCTGTTCCCTATGATCACTTGAGATACAGCAATGAGCCCAATTGTCCTATGCGGGATGCATTTTAAAACTTCCAAAAGAGAACAAAACGTACGCTGATGTTTCTAGAAAAAGAAAAAAGAAAAAGGAAAAGATGGAGAAGAGACAATGGTTAAAACATGTTAAAGGAAAAGAAAAAGAAAAAATGAAAAGAAAAGGAAAATACTATAATAAAGAGATAAAATGGACAGAGCCAAGAATAAAGGGATCGAAAAGGAAATACCGAAAAAAAATAAAAAATAAAAATGGAAAAATAAAAAAGATAAAGAACCATGAAATGCCTGATAAGGGTTGAGTGCAATTCACAGTTTAATTTCCTTTTAAAAATATGGTACGAGATCTAATATCGTACACAAAACTGTTATATTTTATTTGCATTTGAATATATATATATATATATATATATATATATTAGAGCTACCATGCTATTAGAAGCATAGTAGCTCATATGCTTCCACTTTTTTAGCCGTTGGATTTGCCTTGAGATTTGTAAATGGGAAGTGGACTGTAACAGAGAATTAATGCTAAACGACGTTAACGGAGGCTTAACAGATGTCTTTTGTAAGGGTTAAAAAAAAAACACGCGCATTTCTACCCTCGTCATTTTCCTCACCCATCGTCTCCCTCGCATATGGTTTTCCTCCATCGACATATGATCCTAGAGCTTCCTCCTCAACGACGTAGACTTGTTTCCCTTCATCTCGGATCACGAATTAGTATGAAAAAGAATCCCTTTTCTTGGTCGATCTAACACAAGAAGGAAAAAAAAGAAAAATTGTATGGACAGGCATCCCCCACTCGTGAAGAACAAAGCATTTCCCACTCCTAAATCTCACCTTTCTCCTTTTCTCCCCAACAAGCACACAAGTGGGGTTTCCATTATTTTGTTTTTATCATATCCCATTCCATACTGGTAAGAAACCAAAAGGGCAGAGCTGGTGGAGAAGGCCGAGGCGCCAATGGCTGGTGGTGGTGGTCGTGGTAGTAGTTGGGTTGTGAAAGGAGTTAGATCCATGTAGAGAAAAGTGAACAAACCGCAAAGGCTTATCCAATTTTGAGTTAATTAAGAGAATGAAAATTTTGGCTCTAAGTAGATAAAGACAAAACAGACTGAGCTCCAAACTAAAATTGATTTGCTGCTAAGACTTGTAAATAAACAAACTACCTCTTTGCAGGTTCTAATATTGTGCCCTTTTTCCTGACATTTTTTACCAGTTCTAGAGCTTTTACTTCTAATTTCAGCAGGCGGTTTAATCCTCGAAGGTCTCTTCCTCCCTTTGCATTGTGACTGTGGAGGGCCCTTCAGCACAAATCCTTCCATTTCCATATTAAATTGACTTGGCTGTGGTACAACAAGCCTCTCAGGTGCATAATCCTTCACTATCCCCTCCCTACATGTAGTGGTAAGATTCATTGCTGCAAGCTCATTGGCTAGTAGGTCTGTTTTTTGGCATGCAACCTGATAGGCTTGTACACTTCTAGATCCTTCAATGATAACTTTCTGTGCTCGTAAATTTAGTGATTCAAACCGCTGAGTGTTTGAAGTTGCAAGCCCGTTGTTCATAACAAGATCCAATCTACTAGATAATGCTACTTTCTTGGCATTTTTAGTCCATCTCTACAAAATATAATGTGGCGGTATAGCATCTATTCCTACAGAAGACATAACCTTCAATATATGTGAGCATAGAATACCAACAAATTCAAACATTTTGTAGTTGCAATTGAATTTCTTCTCTGATAGATCTACTGAAACTATATATGAGCAACAATTACTTAAGGAATCTAAGAAAATGGTTAAGCACAACAAAAAATTGAGGAAGTGGCTATTGGAACTTGATGATGAAAATAAAATTTTGAGAACATCGTCTAAAACTCTTGAGGATGAACGCGAGTCGATATTGAAGAACAATGGAATCCTCCAAGAGAAGTAAGATCAATCGGAAATAACGATCAAATCGCATCAAGAAAAGGTTCATCAACTCAAATCCGACATTCAAAAATTCTCCTCCGGATCGAAAAAGCTTGATGACATGTTCGGATTGGGTCAAACGGACAAACTTGGAGTTGGATATGAAAGAACTTATGTTGAGAAGGTTAAAAGTACAACACCCAATGTCTCAACAAATTGGAAAGAGAAAATATGCCATTGATGTGAAAAGAAAGGTCACATTAAGAAGACATGCCCTAGAAAAGAAAAAAAACATCAACCGGCATCTTCTAAACATCAATTGGCATCCTCTAACGCTCGACAACCCCCACGGATTCAAAAGCAACATCAATCGAGTCGAGTAGCAAAGATCAACCAAAGGTAGAAGCCACAACAAATAGTGCACACAAAGTCGAATGCAATGTGGCGACCAACGGACGATCAAAAGTCAAAACAATATATCGGTGCTCAACCGCAACAAACCAAGACAACCAACAATCCGACAAGTTTGGGTTCGAAAATGTGATATCTTTTTTGTCTTAAATCTTAATTTGTTTTGATTTTATATAGTGCGTTGATTGGTTCTTATTGCATATCTCTTGATCATTGCATTACACGTTTTGTTACTTTCATTGTTACGATTTTTTAATTTTTCGGTTATTGTTTTCAAAATTCATTGAATGATTGCTATATCAAAGGGTGCTATGAACATCTTAATTCACTTTCATTCACTCCTAGTTAATTTCATATCAATTATCAATTTTACTTCATTTTTATTATTTATGAAGATAATTTATTATAGAAATTCTTAACACTTATATTCATCAAATTTAGGTAATCATGTGCGATCTTTAGGCACTTAACCTATCTCGGTTGTGTGTGTTGAATTTGATGAATTGGCATTTGCTAATAAAGTAAAATTTGTCAAAAAAATTTTCAAATAAAAGATTGCATAATTAAGGGGGAGTTATATATATATATATATATATATATATATATATATATATATATATATATATATATATATATATAAAGGAAAAAAAAAGAGAAACACTCCAAATGCTTAAAAGATGTGGAAAGAGTTATATCCAAAAGGGAGTGTGAAAACTATCACCACATGTAGGAAAGAGCTACCACCCCGGTCGTCCGGTAAGTGTGTGAAGCTACCACATGAAAATTAAATTGTATAATCGAAAAGGTTGAAAAAGTATAGATCTTTTACAAAAATTCGGTGTTATAAGGTGGTATAATGATTAGATCCTCAAAGGGCCATCCCCGGTGCAGTATTTGCTTGGTCTCAAATTTGAACATTTATGCGATAAATTTATGTCATTTGGTGAATCTCTATAAGTCATTTTTATAAACTGTTACATCTTGATAGTTTTTGAGCCTCTAGATTATTTTTGATGACTTATTTTTGGAGTATATATGGATCAAGAAATCTCTTAATATTTTATCTACATTGTAATGATTTTGTAGTAAATTTTTTAATTTTTATGCAATTAACAATGTTTGAAAGGAGTCTATGTGAATTTATCATGTTCATACACTAACATTATTTTTACAATACAATCATCATATTTTGATATTTTCACAAGTGGTTTCAAAATTGAAAAAGTTTTTGAACTTGTGTTTTATTTGATTTCTCTCTAAACTCTCTCTAATTTTTTTGTGCTTTTTCTTTTGGCAATTTTTGACAAAAAGGGGGAGAGAGGTAATGTTATTGAAAACTTTATAAAAAACAAGGGAGAGATTTTGAACTTAGACGCATAAACAAAGGGGGAGAGATTTTGATATTTTTACTACTAACTTTGTTCGTGGAGAAATTTTTTTGCAGGTCTTTGAAGACTTCAAGACTCTATTTGTGTCTAAGTCATAGAGTTTGTTTAGGGGTTATAAAGTTGTAATTTTATTTTTGTTTGGAACCTTCACACGAGAAGTTTATTGTTTTGGTGATGACAATAAATTTCAAAATTACTTTTTTGGAGAGATGAGCATTGTTAGTGTTTTAATGTAATTTTAGGTTTTGTCACGAAATTGCCAAAGGGGGAGATTGTTACGGATTTTATATTGGCATATTTCGTGAAGTGAGTCGGAGTCTTGAAGAATCGAGAAAGAAAAGATGAAGTTAGCAGACTCAAAGACTCAGAACATGAATCCATGATGCTTGGTAAGTTTAAATAATATTGATGGTAATTTATAATCATATACATATATTTGGAAGACATTAGAATGGGTTCAAATTAATAAAATATTAAAAACGGAAGTTTTCCAAGTTTCAGGATCCGGATCCTAAGGCAAGATACGGAACCCGTACGCCTCCCTGGCTATCACGCAGGAAGGGTCCGGACCCTGAGGTAAGGTCCGGACAATGAAACGCCGGAGAGTTTCAAAGTCCGGACCCTGATGTAAGGTCCGAAACCTGACCTGTCGCGATTTTTCGAAAATGTGTTGTTTCAATCCTACTCTGATTCAAATATCTTCTAAACCTATAAATAAGATATGGGGGTGTCTTTAAAACGTGGTTAAGCATATTTTATCTTTTAAAAATCCTAGAAGCTTGTAGGTAGCCGTTTTTCTCATCTTCTACAACAAGCTTCTCTCTAATTGATTCTTGATGTCCTAATTCTTAATGTTCTTCTAGAATCAATTTGAGAATTGCTTAGAGATTATTTCCACAGATCTTTCATGATATTCTAAGAAAGGAATCACCACCATAAACTATTCTTCGTTTTGCTCCGGACGGAGTGGCGTTGTGGATTCGGCGTGTTCAAGACGGTTCGTGGATTCGAATCGTTGGTGCTCGAGCATTCGAGTGGCGTCCGTGGATTCGAACGTGGGTGTGGACAACCCGGCGGCGTGTGCGAGATCCGCAGGAAATAAAGGAGAGATTAAGTCCGTGGAGTCGGTAATCACCTTGTAAATCTTTTATTCTTAGTGGATTATTTTTCGCGTGTTGGTCCCGTGGGTTTTTCTCCAAGTTGGAGTTTTCTCACGTAAATCTCGGTGTGCTGATTTTTATTTTCCGCACTTATTTTATTGCATAGAGTTTTGGTTTGGCCGTCATACCTATTCACCCCCCTCTAGGTATTGATAGTATCTAGATTGATCCTAGGATTCCCCATAACTTACAATTGGTATCAGAGTAGGATCTAGATTTACCTATCATTATGGGTGAATGTGGTAACATTAATCGACCTCCGTTCTTTGATGGCACAAATTATGCTTATTGAAAAGTTCGCATGAGAGCTTTTCTAATCGCCATCGATGAGCGAGTGTGGCAATCCATAGAATTTGGGTGGACTCATCCCACTCAAAATGTCGATAATGTTAACGTCCCCAAACCTCAGAATAAGTGGAGTAAAGAAGAGATTGATTTATCTTCTTACAATGGTAGGTGAATTAATGTCTTATTTAATGCTCTATCTCAAACCGAGTTTTCACGCGTCTCGGCGTGTGAAACGGCTAAGGAGATATGAGATACTCTTCAAGTTACGCATAAAGGAACTAGCTTGGTAAAGGTGCAAAAACTACAAATGCTAACTAGTAAATTTGATTCAATTTGCATGGAGGAAAATGAGACCTTTACCGAATACTATACTCGTCTTCAAGACATAGTTAATACATGTGCGAACTTGAGAGAGAAAATCTCGAAACCCAAAATTGTAAGAAAAATTTTGTGAACTCTTCCCGAAAGATTTCGTCCGAAGGTTGCGGCGATTGAAACCATTAAGCATCCGGACGAGATAAAAGTAGAGAAATTAGTAGGCGCTTTACAAATGTATGAAATGACTTTTCCTACTAATCAATTTTCTTTCAAGTCTTCTTCTAAAAGTACAGGTGTTGCACTTAAATCTGCTAAGGAGGAGGACGACGACACGGATTCCGACGAAGACATTTCACTTGCCGATTTTGAACAACAATTAGCGTGTCTCACGAAGAAATTCCGTTAGAATTTTCGGAAGAACAAATCCAGCAAGGCCTCGTCAACGAAACAACAAACTTCTTCAAAAGGATCTTCAAGTTCAAATTCTTAAAAGAAAAGAAACTTGCAAAATCTTCTAAAGAAAAAGATGATTTTGAAGAAAAAATCCAATGTTACAAATGCAAAGGCTACGGCCATATTTGTAGTACACTGAATTTCAGTGCATCGTACTGAACTTCTACAAATTGTGGAGTTCCGATGGAAAAATAGCAAGAGAGGCTATATGTGAGGCTTCAGCCAAGTTTGGGGCTTGTGAGAAGTGTTTTCGGCGCAAATGAGGCGCGAAAACGGACTTCGAAAAGTTAAAACTGCTAAACTTGTGAAGTCTGCACTGGATTCCGGTATGTGGACCTCCATACCGGTACTGAAGTGATTAGTATCGGTATGTGATGAGGGTATACCGGAATGCCATGGTTGAAACCGAGAACCCAGCTCTCGGGTTCTGTGGAATCCTCCGGGGTATACCGGAATGGCACCCGTATACCGGTATGCAATGCACATACCGGTATACAGTGTTACGAAAATTCAGTTTTGGGCTGGTTGTTGTGTTGTTTGTGGAGAGGGGCAAAATAGTCTTTTCACACGTATTGGGGGTGTATGAAGGGCTGAGACCTTCTCCCCTTCTCATTGTTTTCCTCTCTACTTCTCCTCTCCATCTCCTTCACTTTCTCTCTCAAGAGATCTCTCCAAAACTTGGAGAAAATGGTGGATTGATCTTGGAAAAGACTTCCAAAGGAGAAAAGAAGCTTCTTGGTGCGAGAAGAAGCTTGGGGAACTCGTGGTTAAGGTTAGTTCCTCACATTTTGGGTTCAAACCTTGGATTTAATCCTTTAAAATGAGGTTTTTGGGAACCCTAGACAATCTAAAACACAAAATGTGGAGATTGGCCAAGAAATTTTGAGGTTCTACATGCATGCATGTGAAACTTAGGTTAAATGAGGGTTTTTGCCATGGGAGGTTCTAAAAATATTTGGACCTTCGGGAATTGCAATTGAGGCAAAGGAAATCATGTTAGAACACTTGATTTCAAGTATTGAGTTGAATTATGGGTTCGTAACGAGTAACGAACCGTTTTCTTGTAGAAGCTTGGGTTGAAACAAGAACTCAAGGTTTGGAGACTTAGGAGCTTAAAGAATACAAGAATTTGGAAGCTCTTGAGGTGGGTTTGTGTTTACCGAAGTGATTAGGTCACTTTCATGTCTAGGATAATTATCCATTTAAAGATAAAATGGTATGTGTTGTGAACCCTAGAATTTGCATGTTGGCAAAAGTAAAAATCATGATAGGTAGACCAATGAGCTCCTATTGCATGATATAGAATTCAAGTATAATTGAATTATCTATACTTGTTGCATGGTTGCATGTATGATTAAACCTAGTGTCATTGAACATAGGTTGGAACATGTGAGAATAGAACCTAGTGTCATTGAACATATGTTGAAATATGTGAGAATAGAACCTAGTGTTATTGAACATAGGTTGGAACATGTGAGAATAGAACCTAGTGTCATTGAACATAAGTTGAAACATGTGTGAATAGAACCTAGTGTTATTGAACATAGGTTGGAACATGTGAGAATAGAACCTAGTGTTATTGAACATAGGTTGGAACATGTGAGAATAGAACCTAGTGTTATTGAACATAGGTTGGAACATGTGAGAATGGAACCTAGTGTCATTGAACATAGGTTGGACATGAGATTGGAACCTAGAGTCATGGAACCTAGGTTGAGAATGAGAAAGTAAACCTAGTGTTATTGAACATAGGTGAGACTTAGTGACTTGAACCTAAGGTCATGAGACTTAAGTTGTCAAGTGAAAAAATGTGAACAACGGGATGTGCGACGATTTTGCTATTCCGGGTAGTCGACGATTTCGCTACCATGCCATGAGTTGGCGGTGTTGAAGCGGGATGTGCGACGATTTTGCTATCCCGGGTATGCGATGATTTCGCTACCATGCCATGAGTTGGCGGTGTCGACACGGGATGTGCGACGATTTTGCTATCCCGGGTATGCGACGATTTCGCTACCACGCCATGAGTTGGCGGTGTCGAGATGGGATGTGCGACGAGGTTGCTATCCCGGGTATGCGACGAGTTCGCTACCCATTCCATGTGATGGCGGTGTTGAGATGGGGTATGCGACGATTTTGCTATCCCGAGTATGCGACGAGTTCGCTACTCGAACTAGGAGGTGACGAGTTCACTCCTTGAATGTTGGAACCCTTATGGTGAGACGGCGATTCCGAAACCATAAGTAAATGACAAGTAATTGAACTTAGTCAATGTGAAATATAGGATGAACCTAGGAGAGAATGATAATTTACATTTCATTTGGTTGCATCCTTTATGTTTATTTACAAGCATGTAAATATGTGTTGCATAGTTATTTGTGATCTAACTTATGCATATGGTGTTTCTTTGGACCTGGTGGGTCGAGCTTCTCTCTTGGGTGGCCTTACCCACTGGGAACTATGTTTATAGTTCTCACCCCACGTTTTTCAGGTCCTTCCGCGAGTGAGGCGGCGGAGCGAGGCAAGGGTTTGGCTCTCTAGATAGCGACCCTTCCATTTTGGTGATACATAGAGTAGTACCCCTTGTCTTGGACTTTGATAGTATAGGGGATTTCCATTTCATGTATGAAACTTATGTATTCCATAGTTTTGGAACATGGTGTATGGAATGAAAAGAAAAAAAAGAAAAATTTGGGCATGTATAAATGTGCAATGTGATGTAATAGAAGTAGAACTTTTTTATGTTGATGCTTTCATTGTGCAACTCTTGTACTCCGTTCCTAGTTGGAACCTCGTGGATAAGCTTGTGTTGTGACGCCTTGGGCGGGTAGAAGAGGTTCTATCCGTTCGGCGGGTCTGGGGCATGCGCCCGTGCGGTTATCCTTTCCACCTAGTTGGTGTTAAAGGCCCGGCGGGGCGTAACAGACTGAGGTGGTATCAGAGCGTAGAAACGATCTAGATGGACCTAAGAAAGCCCTAGGATGGAAAAGACCCTAGGAGTGAAGGCTCGTGAGTGAGGAGATCTTTGATGTGGCGAAAGATAAGTGATTGGGTTATGTCCTTATGCCTCTAGTTGGAAATAGAGGTAGATTCGAGGTGTGTCTTATTCTTCGCCAAGTGTGTTCGTGTTGGCGACCGACAACATGAAACCAAGTGAGAGAAATAAGGACCCTTGTGTGACTTTCGCCTAGATTGGATTCACGTTTATTTTCGTAAAATATTATGTCGTAAATGACTTTGAATGTCATGAGATGACCAAAGTCGTTGTGTTTTGAGGAGATAATGGTACGTGGACGGCCTCCTACGAGGGCTGGGCTCGTAGGATCGAGCGCGGCTCCCGAACAGCTCGGGAAGGGTGAGAACTCGGGTCTTCGTACTGAGTTGACCGAGTTGATGGGCGTGGTTCGGCGACAGGCCGAAGCCCTGCAGCGACAGGAGGAGCAAATTAAAAAGCTCCAAGACGAGATGGCGCAGCAAGCGGCTGCGGTTAGGGAGGAGAGAACGGGAGTACCTCCGGCCTCTGCTTCGGCACCGGCCGAGGAGGTGACACCGGCGCCGGCTGTGGCGCCACCGACATCACCGATTGTAGCCGGTGGGTCGGGTACTCCTATGCCCGACTCCGAGATGGAGGATGCGGAGCGAGAGCGCGCACTTGCGGCTCTCATGAGGTTCAAGAAGTTCAACCCGCCTATCTTCAACGGGGAGAACGTGGATCCATGGGACGTAGAGACATGGATCGTGTAGTACCTCTGGGGCCTAACTGACGGAATGACTGTAGTATCCTAGACTGTTCGACGCTTCTAGAGAAGGTCGAGACAAGTCGGAGTCGTTTCGGCGTCAAATAGACGCGAAAACGGACTCGGAGCACCGAAGCGAGCCAAAACCGAAGTTTTGGGCTTTTGAAGTTTCGGGCGCCCGGATGCTCTGTTTTGGGCGCCCAGTTGTCCAGTGCCCCTTTTCTGAAAATTACTAAGTCATTTCGGATCCATGTTTCGGGCGCCCGGAAAGTGAGTCCGGAAATCCTGCCTCGTGAGTATCGAACGGCTCGACACGTGTTGATCGGTTGGTGAGATCCGCCGGACCAGGTTTGGGCGCACCGGACCGCGGCGGAGAGTCCGATGGTCGAGTTGGTGCAGGCTGAAGAACCGGGCGCCCACTTCATGAGTTTCGGGCGCCCGGAAGTGTGGTTTTCTGCTGAGGACAGGTTAGTTGTAATTCTGTTCTTGAGGCTCATTGCACCGAATCTAGTGGTCTTTAAAAGCAATGGACGACCTCCCCTGAGGCTCTTTTCTCCCCTCTTCAAGGTGAACCCGGAGCTTGCAAGGGGAAACCCTCTCTTCTCTCCCAATTTCATCTTCCTCCATTGATGAACTTGGTTTCCTGCTGAAACTGCAACGTCGACCTGGAGTGTTCGTGCTCGTGTGCAGTGTAGGAGTATCCAAATCAAACTAAACTTGGTTTGTTGGATAGAGGACTCGCAGAGGAAGAAGTGGAATCTTTCCAATCGCGATTTGGACAGGTATGTAAGCTACAGTTGATGTTTTACTGGACCCCTGGTGTTCTTGAGCTGAAACTTGGGTTTTTCCTTTGATCTTTTGGATCCAATCTCTTGGGAGCTGGAATTACGAAGTGAAGATTGATCCTTCCACTTTCCTTGCTGGTTTGGAGGTCCTTCCCACCTGAATTGAGGATTCAAAGGTGAGTTCTAGCTCAGATTTTGAGTAATTGCTTAAGTGCTGAATTTTTGGGTCATTGATTGAATTCCTTGGATTTTTAGATCCAGATCTTTGTGAGGACCTTTGGAGAGGTTTTGGATTGTTCCATCACTATTTTTGAGAGGTTTGTGACCCCTTTCTATGAGCTAGATTCGTTGGAATCCCTGATTTCTTGCTGTGTTTGTGTTTTGCTTAAGTGCTGGAACTTCTGGATCCATGTGCAGGAGGGTCCAGAAGTGAATCCGGTTCAGTGTGTGGACTTTTTGGACATCAAGTCGAACTCCGATTTGGCTGAAATTTGGAGGGTTTGTTCTTGAACCTCTGCTGGTGAGTTGAGCCAAATTTCAGCGCATTTGGACTTAAGATTTGGATTTTATCGCATGTTGATCACATGTGGGTTGTGCTGCCAGGCTGCAGTTCTGGGCTAATGATCTGGGCGCCCAGAACAGTGAGCAGGTGGGTCCGAATCTCGAGGTTGCAGATTTGAGTTCGATTTCGGCCGATGTTGCTTGGAGGCCTTCCTCTCGACTCCTAGCCGTTGTTGGATAGCTTTCGAGGTGGGTTGATGTTACCGAAATCGCCGGTTTTCCTCCTAAGCGTCAGAGAGTACAGCATGCTGTTTTATTATCTGTTAAATCATGTTAGTAGCTCGAATTCGTGAATTTGCATGTGTTTATATGAAATCTGAATTTGGAGCATAAATTGATAATTTATCGACATGACTTACATGTTGAACTGGGAATTGACTTAGGAGAAAACTCGCGAACATACAACCGTCACTTTTCGAACTGTTATCAGATTTAGCTCTAGGAGCCGTTTCTATTTTTGTATCACCGCTGTTAGTGCGAGGTGGATACTTAGTTCGTTATAGGACGAGTTTACGCTCGTGCTGGGATGCCGAGCTTGTATTTACAGCAGGGTGAGGCTGTTTTGTATTTTCGAGTGCCGTCGGGGCTGACGGTGGACCCAGATTCTTGTTTTAGTATCTGTGGCATCAGATTGTGCCGTGGGCACGTGAGCCTTGGTTGTTAGACCGACTTGACCCTTTTATTTTGGTTTTAGCCTGTGGTTACCTGATTGAGCTGTCAGATTCGCAACTATACTTGGCTGGGTCGCCCCCACAAGTGCCACTCCGGAGTTGGACTTTTGTGCGTCGCAGTAGTCCCTGTTGGGTGCTGCTCTACACCAGAAACCCTCGTGGGTGAAGTACGGTGCAGCTTAGGGTACAGGCGGGACTGGTCTGTTGAGGTCCCGGTAGACTTGGGTCAGTTTGGACAGTTTATTCATAGTGAGAGTTGCATTTACTCCTGTGACTGTTATGCATAGTGGTAGGGTAGTGGCATGATAGCTGTAGAGTTTACTCCAGCTTACTTTGTTGTTCTTTACCTACCAGCTATACTGTTAGTCTCGTAGACTTAGTGGGTGGACCGTTGAGGTCGGTATCGGTACCCACTGAGGACTACTTCTTTTGATAGTAGTTCTCACACCCTTTGTTGCCACCTTTTTGCAGAGCCTTCTTCTGTTGCGGCTGCTGCGCCTGTTTCCGCGGATCGAGGTAAGGGAGTCGCGAGCTAGATCCCTACCTTTCCCTGTTGTCCCTAGAGGAGGACCCTACTGGAGATAGTTTATTTTGAGTTGTGCCATGTACATATACTGTGAATTTGTACCTATTTTGGTTGTGGTGGACCTGTTGTATTTTGGACTCTATATGTACATGTGGCTTTTGTTATTAGTATATTTTATTTCAGCTCTATATATCTCTTGTAGTGGCTTGTATGTTTGTTTACAGGTTAGCTATCGCTTCGTATACATAGAAAAATCTATGTATACGGCGGATCTGTTGGCGAGCCCGAGGAAACGAGTAATCCGGGGCTTGACAGATTAAGTGGTATCAGAGCTTAGGAATAGGTCGTTGGGACTTAGTAAACCCTAGGCTATGGCAGACCCTAGGAATGCAAGACGTGAGAGACGTGACTTGCCGCGAAAGTCATCGATTTGACTGTTGAACTCATCCTTAAGTGGAGGGAGTGATCGAAGGCGTGTGTCCTTTCCTGTCGCGAAGTTGCGTTGGCTGCAGACGACGTCAAGCAGCGAGGGAAAAGAGACGACCTTCTAGACTTTCGCTTGATTGGGTCTTGAGTTGTTTTGTGGTTGTTGACTGATCTGTGTGTTGCGCAGGTGAGCATGGCACCTCCCCGACACCGAGGTCGACCCCCGACGCGGGCTACCCCCGCGCCTTCTGTGCTGCCTGAGCAGGCGGGACCTAGTGCACCCCCTGATGTGAGTGAGCAGTTGAATGCGCTAGCCGAGTCAGCTAGGCAGCAGAGTGCACTTTTGCGGAGGATGTGTGATACCATTACTCACACGTGGAGTGCAGCACCTAGAGCGACGGAGTCGCAGGAGCCACCTCCTGCTGTTCCAGTGGACGTTCCAGCTGGAGCCGTACCCCCAGCAGCGGCAGTTCCGGCCGCACCGGTTGGCGACACTTCCCGGTCAGGTGGACAGATGTCGGAGGCTGAGCAGGAGCGGATGACCAAGAGACTGGCTCGTTTTTGTCGGTTTGATCCACCCCGTTTTGATGGTAGCCACACCGAGCCATGGGTGGTGGAGGCCTGGGTAGGCGAGATGGAAAAGTTATTCGAGGATCTCTTCGTGCCAGAGCGGGAGCGGGTTCACTTGGCAGTTCACTGCCTGACAGGTGATACACGCATCTGGTGGACGAGGACGAGATCGAGCAGGTCGCTGGATGCGCTGCATTTGAGTTGGACCGAGTTCTGCGGGATGTTGTATGGGTCCTATTTCCCTAACAGCGTGAAGCAGAAACTCGAGGAGGATTTGAAGAGTCTACTCCAGGGAGATCGCACAGTGCAGGAGTATACCCGGGAGTTTACCAGACTCTTGAACTGTGTTCCTTTTGCTGCGAAAGATGAGGCTCACAGAGTTTATTTGTTCGAGCGAGGATTGAGACATGAGATATTTGTCTTAGTTCAGGCGCAGAGGTTGCAGACCTTGGACGCGTCGATCGAGCAGGCGCTATGGGTGGAGCGAGGAGCCTTGACGGCGAGTGAGCGGGCGGCCACTCTGAGTCAGGGTTTGGATAGGAAGCGCCCGACTCCGGAGGACGGGGGACAGACCAGCGGCAGACGCCCGCCGAGACCTCCACGATCACGTTCTCAGGGTCGTGGGTTTTCGGGGCGACAGAGGTCTGGTGGATCCCGTCAGCAGGGACGGCAGCAGAGGGGAGCACCGAGATGTGTCATCTGCGGAGGACCACATTGGCCTAGGCAGTGCGAGCAGCGAGAGGGCCGGTGTTTTGGGTGTGGTCAGTCCGGACATCTGCGGGCAGCTTGTCCCCGAGCAGCGTCGCTTGTACCATCGATCGCATCGGCACCCCCTGTTCATCAGCAGGCCTATGGAGCTCCACCGAGTCACAGCCAGATGGATCGGGCTTCTGTACCACGCCTGGGTGAGCGACGGCAGCAGGCGCAGAGCGGCAGAGTCTTTGCGGCTCAACTGGAGGACTCCACGGCGGTGGATCATGTGGTGGCAGGTATCATTTTAATTTCTGGCATTAGAGCTCGTGCATTATTTGATACCGGTGCATCACATTCTTTTATTAGTCGAGCATTTGCATCCTTGCATGGGCTAGTGATAGGGCCGTTACCTTGTGCACGAGAGGTGCAGATTCCCGAGCACGTTTTGCGTGTGGAGGACTGTTGTCGAGCTTGCCCTGTGCAGCTTGGACCGTGGGTGATGCCCGCAGACCTGTTGGTCTTGGGGCGATTGCAGGATTTTGATGTGGTGCTCGGCATGGATTGGCTGACGCGCTACTTCGCGACGATCGACTATGGCGAGAGGACCGTGACGTTTCGCGAGCCAGGCCAGGAGGAGTACGTGTATCGAGGCTGCAGGAGCACGTTGTTTGCGACGTGGATTTCGTCGGCACGAGCGAGACAGATGATGAGTCGAGGATGTACCGCATTTCTGGCGACTGTTGTGGAGGTATCTGCAGTGGCACCGGAGCTCGAGGACATCTCTGTAGTCCGCGAGTTCCCGGACGTGTTTCCCCCGGAGTTGACTGAGATGCCACCAGACAGGGAGGTCGAGTTTGTGATTGACGTAGTCCCAGGAACTGCGCCAATCTCAAAGGCACCCTACCGAATGGCACCGGCTGAGCTGAGAGAGCTTAAGGCGCAGCTTCAGGATTTTATGGATAAAGGGTTTGTGAGACCCAGTGTATCGCCTTGGGGAGCGCCGGTGTTATTCGTGAAGAAGAATGATGGTTCACTTAGACTTTGTGTGGATTATCGAGAGTTGAATAAAGTGACCATCAAGAACAGGTATCCTTTACCGCGCATTGATGATCTGTTTGATCAGCTGCAAGGATCTTGTGTCTTCTCGAAGATTGACTTGCAGTCTGGTTACCACCAATTGAAGGTGAAGGCCGAGGATATTCCCAAGACGGCTTTTAGGACCCGGTACGGGCATTATGAGTTTACGGTGATGCCGTTTGTATTGACTAATGCCCCTGCCGCGTTTATGGATTTGATGAATCGAGTGTTTAAGACGTTCTTGGACCGGTTTGTGGTGGTGTTTATTGATGACATCTTGATCTACTCTCGGAGTGATGCTGAGCATGAGGAGCACTTGAGGCTTGTGCTGCAACTTCTGAGAGAGAAGAAGTTGTATGCTAAGCTGAAGAAGTGCGAGTTCTGGCTTCGAGAGGTAGCTTTCTTGGGCCATGTGATTTCGGCCACTGGAGTAGCGGTGGACCCGCAGAAGGTTGAGACTGTGCGGGATTGGCCTAGACCGACGACGGTTACCGAGGTGAGGAGTTTCCTCGGGTTAGCTGGATATTACCGTCGATTTCTGGAAGGCTTTGCGAAGCTCTCCACACCCCTCACTCGTCTGACGAGGAAGGGGATTAGATTTGTTTGGAGTGCTGAGTGCCAGCGTAGCTTTGAGGAGCTGAAGGAGAGACTGATGTCTGCTCCCATCCTTACCCTTCCAGTTATGGGGGAAGGATTTGTGATTTATAGTGATGCATCACACAGTGGCTTGGGATGTGTGTTGATGCAGCATGGTAGGGTAATTGCCTATGCCTCTCGGCAATTGAAGGATTATGAGAAGAATTATCCTACGCATGATTTGGAGCTGGCAGCTGTAGTGTTTGCACTGAAGCTGTGGCGGCACTATCTGTATGGTGAGCACTGTGAGATTTTCACAGATCACAAAAGTCTCAAGTATCTGTTCACTCAGAAGGAATTGAATCTGAGGCAACGCCGGTGGTTGGAATTGTTGAAGGATTATGATATTACCATCCAATATCATCCCGGCAAGGCAAATGTAGTGGCAGATGCGTTGAGCAGAAGATCAGTGCAGAGCCTTAGTATGATGATCACTCAGCAGGCGCCATTACTTGAGGAGTTGAGGCGGCTTGAGCTTGAGGTGGTATCACCTGGGGTTACTGCAAAACTTATGTCTTTAGTTTTGCAACCCACTCTGTTGGATAGGATCCGAGAGAAACAGAGTGTGGACCCCTACTTGATGAGGATTCGAGATCAGATTGCCAGCGGGCAGACAGGGGATTTTTGTGTTGACAGTTCGGGAGTACTGCGGTACAGGGACCGACTGTGTGTGCCTATGGATTCTGAGATCCGAGAGGAGATTTTGAGAGAGGCTCATTACTCACCTTATACGGTTCACCCCGGTGGAACCAAGATGTATAAGGACTTGAAGGCACACTTCTGGTGGAATGGAATGAAGCGCCATATTGGGAGATTTGTGGCTCAGTGTTTGACTTGTCAACAGGTAAAAGCGGAGCACCGAGTACCTGCTGGCAAGCTTCAGAGTCTCCCAATACCCGAGTGGAAGTGGGACCAGATCGCCATGGACTTTGTCGTGGGATTACCGAGGGCGCAGGCTGGTTTTGACGCTATTTAGGTGATAGTGGACAGACTGACCAAGTCTGCCCACTTCTTACCAGTGCAGACTATTTGGTCCAGGGACAGACTCGCTCAGTTATACTTGGACGAGATAGTGAGACTGCATGGAGTGCCTACCTCGATTGTGTCTGATCGAGACACACGATTCGTCTCACAGTTTTGGAGGAGTCTACAGACAGCACTGGGTACTCAGCTGCGGTTCAGCACGGCTTTTCATCCACAGACAGATGGTCAGTCTGAGCGGACCATTCAGACTCTGGAGGACATGTTGAGGGCATGTGTCCTAGACTTTGGTGAAGGGTGGCATCGACACTTAGGACTGGTTGAGTTTGCGTACAACAATAGCTATCAAGCGAGCATCCAGATGGCTCCGTTTGAGGCATTGTATGGACGCAAGTGTCGTTCGCCCTTGCATTGGAGCGATGTGGGTGAGAGGAGGACTTTGGGTCCCGATATCCTATTGGAAGCGGAAGAGAAGGTCAAGATGGTTCGACGACGTCTTGAGACCGCCCAGAGTCGACAGAGGAGCTATGCGGATACTAGGAGACGAGACTTGGAGTTCCAGATTGGAGATCATGTGTTTCTGAAAGTCTCGCCGTCCAGAGGAATTCGCCGTTTTGGAGTTCGTGGAAAGCTCAGTCCACGGTTTGTTGGCCCGTTCGAGGTGTTAGAGCGAGTGGGGCCGGTAGCGTACAGGATTGCCCTACCACCGCGACTCTCTGGAGTCCATGATGTGTTTCATGTCTCGACTCTGAGGAGATATGTGTTCGACCCCTCCCACGTGATTGACTTCACCCCACTTGAGTTGGCTGAGGACCTGCAGTACGAGGAGCGACCGGTGCGGATTCTTGCTCGCGAGACGAAAGAATTGCGCAACCGAGTCATACCGTACGTAAAAGTGCAGTGGAGTAATCACGAGGAGCGTGAGGCGACTTGGGAGCCGGAGACGGTGATGCGCGAATCCTATCCCTACCTTTTCGAGCCGTCTTCTTGAGGTATGAGTTTGAGTTTGAGTTTCGAGGACGAAACTTTCCGTAGGGGGGAAGGATGTAGTACCCCTGGGGCCTAACTGACGGAATGACTGTAGTATCCTAGACTGTTCGACGCTTCTGGAGAAGGTCGAGACAAGTCGGAGTCGTTTCGACGTCAAATAGACGCGAAAACGGACTCGGAGCACCGAAGCGAGCCAAAACTGAAGTTTTGGGCTTTTGAAGTTTCGGGCGCCCGGATGCTCTGTTTTGGGCGCCCAGTTGTCCAGTGCCCCTTTTCTGAATATTACTAAGTCATTTCGGATCCATGTTTCGGGCGCCCGGAAAGTGAGTCCGGAAATCCTGCCTCGTGAGTATCGAACGGCTCGACACGTGTTGATCGGTTGGTGAGATCCGCCGGACCAGGTTTGGGCGCACCGGACCGCGGCGGAGAGTCCGATGGTCGAGTTGGTGCAGGCTGAAGAACCGGGCGCCCACTTCATGAGTTTCGGGCGCCCGGAAGTGTGGTTTTCTGCTGAGGACAGGTTGGTTGTAATTCTGTTCTTGAGGCTCATTGCACCGAATCTAGTGGTCTTTAAAAGCAATGGACGACCTCCCCTGAGGCTCTTTTCTCCCCTCTTCAAGGTGAACCCGGAGCTTGCAAGGGGAAACCCTCTCTTCTCTCCCAATTTCATCTTCCTCCATTGATGAACTTGGTTTCCTGCTGAAACTGCAATGTCGACCTGGAGTGTTCATGCTCGTTTGCAGTGTAAGAGTATCCAAATCCAACAAAACTTGGTTTGTTGGATAGAGGACTCGCAGAGAAAGAAGTGGAATCTTTACAATCGCGATTTGGACAGGTATGTAAGATACAGTTGATGTTTTACTGTAACCCTGGTGTTCTTGAGCTGAAACTTGGGTTTTTCCTTTGATCTTTTGGATCCAATCTCTTGGGAGCTGGAATTACGAAGTGAAGATTGATCCTTCCACTTTCCTTGCTGGTTTGGAGGTCCTTCCCACCTGAATTGAGGATTCAAAGGTGAGTTCTAGCTCAGATTTTGAGTAATTGCTTAAGTGCTGAATTTTTGGGTCATTGATTGAATTCCTTGGATTTTTAGATCCAGATCTTTGTGAGGACCTTTGGAGAGGTTTTGGATTGTTCCATCACTGTTTTTGAGAGGTTTGTGACCCCTTTCTATGAGCTAGATTCGTTGGAATCCCTGATTTCTTGCTGTGTTTGTGTTTTGCTTAAGTGCTGGAACTTCTGGATCCATGTGCAGGAGGGTCCAGAAGTGAATCCGGTTCAGTGTGTGGACTTTTTGGACATTGAGTCGAACTCCGATTTGGCTGAAATTTGGAGGGTTTGTTCTTGAACCTCTGCTGGTGAGTTGACCCAAATTTCAGCGCATTTGGACTTAGGATTTGGATTTTATCGCATGTTGATCACATGTGGGTTGTGCTGCCAGGCTGCAGTTCTGGGCTGATGATCTGGGCGCCCAGAACAGTGAGCAGGTGGGTCCGAATCTCGAGGTTGCAGATTTGAGTTCGATTTCGGCCGATGTTGCTTGGAGGCCTTCCTCTCGACTCCTAGCCGTTGTTGGATAGCTTTCGAGGTGGGTTGATGTTACCGAAATCGCCGGTTTTCCTCCTAAGCGTCAGAGAGTACAGTATGCTGTTTTATTATCTGTTAAATCATGTTAGTAGCTCGAATTCGTGAATTTGCATGTGTTTATATGAAATCTGAATTTGGAGCATAAATTGATAATTTATCGACATGACTTACATGCTGAACTGGGAATTGACTTAGGAGAAAACTCGCGAACATACAACCGTCACTTTTCGAACTGTTATCAGAATTAGCTCTAGGAGCCGTTTCTGTTTTTGTATCACCGCTGTTAGTGCGAGGTGGATACTTAGTTCGTTATAGGACGAGTTTACGCTCGTGCTGGGATGCCGAGCTTGTATTTACAGCAGGGTGAGGCTGTTTTGTATTTTCGGGTGCCGTCGGGGCTGACGGTGGACCCAGATTCTTGTTTTAGTATATCTGTGGCATCAGATTGTGCCGTGGGCACGTGAGCCTTGGTTGTTAGACCGACTTGACCCTTTTATTTTGGTTTTAGCCTGTGGTTACCTGATTGAGCTGTCAGATTCGCAACTACACTTGGCTGGGTCGCCCCCACAAGTGCCACTCCGGAGTTGGACTTTTGTGCGTCGCAGTAGTCCCTGTTGGGTGCTGCTCTACACCGGAAACCCTCGTGGGTGAAGTACGGTGCAGCTTAGGGTACAGGCGGGACTGGTCTGTTGAGGTCCCGGTAGACTTGGGTCAGTTTGGACAGTTTATTCATAGTGAGAGTTGCATTTACTCCTGTGACTGTTATGCATAGTGGTAGGGTAGTGGCATGATAGCTGTAGAGTTTACTCCAGCTTACTTTGTTGTTCTTTACCTACCAGCTATACTGTTAGTCTCGTAGACTTAGTGGGTGGACCGTTGAGGTCGGTATCGGTACCCACTGAGGACTACTTTTGATAGTAGTTCTCACACCCTTTGTTGCCACCTTTTTGCAGAGCCTTCTTCTGTTGCGGCTGCTGCGCCTGTTTCCGCGGATCGAGGTAAGGGAGTCGCGAGCTAGATCCCTACCTGTCCCTGTTGTCCCTAGAGGAGGACCCTACTGGAGATAGTTTATTTTGAGTTGTGCCATGTACATATACTGTGGATTTGTACCTTTTTTTGTTGTGGTGGACCTGTTGTATTTTGGACTCTATATGTACAGGTGGCTTTTGTTATTAGTATGTTTTATTTCAGCTCTATATATCTCTTGTAGTGGCTTGTATGTTTGTTTACAGGTTAGCTATCGCTTCGTATACATAGAAAAATCTATGTATACGGCGGATCTGTTGGCGAGCCCGGGGAAACGAGTAATCCGGGGCGTGACAGATCGACGCCATGGAGACACTCTTCGAGAATCTGTATACCTTGGAGAGGGACAAAGTGCACCTCGCCGCTCATTGTTTAGAGCGATCGACGAAGGTGTGGTGGAAGGGAGTCCGGCGTGATCGACTCCCTAGCCTTCCGCCACCGACATGGGAGGAGTTTCGGGGTATGGTATTTGCCGCCTACTTCCCCTATAGCGAGAAAAGAAAACTTCAAGAAAGATTCCGAAAGTTGAAGCAAGGGAACCGCACCGTGCGCGAGTACGAGAGGGAGTTCTCGTACATTATTAATTGCGTACCGCACGTTGTCCGCGGAGAGTTGGACAAGGTCGATTTTTTCGTGCGCGGACTTCGACCGGAGATCTTTCGGGCGGTTCACGCCCTCAAGCTAAAGACCTTTGTGGAGGTCTTGGACCGTGCTCTTTGGGTGGAGCACGGGAATGCATGTGCTCGCGAGGAGCACGAGTCGTGGGAAAGAGAGAAGGAAAAAGATAAAGAAAAGGGAAAGAAGCGACCGGCGGGTGGCTCGGGTGGGCAATCTAGCTCAAAGCGACCCCCGAAGCACTCGCAGTCGCAAAACCAATCGTGAGGGTTCCGGCGGAACCGACCCTCAACTCAGTGCCTGATTTGTAGCGGCCCCCACAACCCTCAACAATGTGATTATCGTGAGGGCCGGTGCTACAAATGCGGACAGCCGGGACATATGCGATACAATTGCCCGATGGATGATGGCCGAGCACCGTCGTCGGCATCGGCATTTGCATCGCCGAGACAGCTTGCGGGCATTCCACCCGCGGCGATGTCGGCAGGCCGTACACCGCTGCCGAGACCAGCGGAGGGCCAGCGGCCAGCGCCCAGTGGACGGGTATTCGCCTCACAGGTGGAGGAGCCTTCTGCCCAGGATGATGTCGTGGCAGGTATTGTGTTAATTAAAGGCATTCGATGTAGAGCTTTGTTTGATACTGGTGCATCGCATTCATTCATTGCTCGATCATTTGCTATTGCACATGGAATAGAAATTGTAGATGCCACACATGCAAGAACTGTGCAAGTACCTGAACACACCTTTTGCATACATCACGCGTGTGTAAACTGTCCAGTGAGGGTTGAAAACTGGATCATGCCAGCTGATTTGCTGGTGTTAAGTCGAATGAATGAGTATGACTTAATCCTAGGAATGGATTGGCTCGCGAAATATCACGCTACTATTGATTGTGAGAGCCGGATAGTGAGGTTTAGAGAACCCGGGCACAAAGAGTTTGTGTACCGTGGTTGCAAGAGTTCGCTCTTTGCGTCAATGGTGTCCACGTCGCAAGCAAGGAAGCTTATTGCTAGTGGTTGCATTGCCTACTTGGCGACGGTAGTGGATGAACGAAAAGAAGTGTTGGGGCTCGAGGACATTCCTATAGTCCAAGAGTTCCCGGATGTATTTCCGACGGAGTTGCCCGGAATGCCACCGGACCGGGAAATAGAATTTGTGATCGATTTGCTCCCGGGTACGACGCCGATCTCTAAGGCCCCGTACAGGATGACACCCGCGGAACTGAAGGAATTGAAAGCATAATTGCAAGATTTGATGGACAAGGGTTTCGTAAAGCCAAGTGTGTCACCTTGGGGAGCCCCTGTTCTATTTGTGCGAAAAAAGGACGGTTCGCTGCGGTTATGTGTAGATTACCGCGAGTTGAATAAAGTGACCGTCAAGAATAAGTACCCGTTACCCCGAATTGATGACTTATTCGATCAGTTGCAAGGGTCTCGGGTGTATTCAAAGATTGATTTGCAATCCGGTTATCACCAATTGAAGATCAAACCGGAGGATGTGCATAAGACCGCATTTAGGACGCGGTATGGACACTATAAATTCACGGTTATGCCTTTCGGGCTTACCAATGCCCCGGCGGCGTTCATGGATTTAATGAACCGTGTGTTCAAACCACTATTGGATCAATTTGTGGTTGTGTTCATAGATGATATTCTTGTCTACTCTCGGAGTGAAGAGGAACATAAAGAGCACCTAAAGATTGTGCTTCAAGTTCTTCGAGAGAACAAGTTGTTCGCCAAGATGAAAAAGTGCGAATTTTGGATTCGTGAGGTCGCTTTCTTGGGTCATGTGATCTCCGCGGAAGGAGTATCGGTGGACTCTATAAAAGTTGAGGCAATCGAGGATTGGCCTCGTTCGACCAATGTCACGGAAGTACGAAGCTTTTTGGGTCTTGCGGGGTACTATCGGCGGTTCGTGGAGGAATTTTCAAAAATCTCCGGTCCACTAACGCGTCTTACCCGCAAGGGAGCCAAATATGTTTGGAGCGAGGAATGCGACCAAAGCTTTAAGGAGCTAAAGGAAAGGTTGACTTCGGCTCCGGTTCTCGCCTTGCCGATTACGGGGGAGGGCTTTGTTGTGTATAGTGATGCATCACGGCGTGGTTTTGGATGTGTGCTTATGCAAAGAGGACAAGTAATAGCATATGCCTCTCGACAGCTAAAGAGCTATGGGCAAAATTATCCCACCCACGACTTAGAGCTTGCGGCGGTGGTCTTCGCACTTAAGTTGGTGTTAAAGGCCCGGCGGGGCGTGACAATATTTCTACGGATTGTCCCACTAAGAAATCCTAGAAGAAGAAGGCTTTGCAAGCAAAAACTTAGAACGATTCTACCTCTGATGAATAGACCTCAAGTGATGAAGAGAAAATCAATGTTGCTTTTAGTTCTCACACTTCTTTGCCTTTAGCTACATATTTTTCATCTATTATTTCTGACTCTTTTCTTTCGCCTTTCTTGCATGAAACTTCGAGCGATGACAGCGAGAGTGAGGAAGAGTCGGACGATGAGGGCTTAGTCGAGGCATACCAACAATTACTTAAGGAATCTAAGAAAATGGCTAAGCACAACAAAAAGTTGAGGAAGTGGCTATTGGAACTTGAGGATAAAAATAAAATTTTGAGAACATCGTCTAAAACTCTTGAGGATGAACGTGAGTCGATATTGAAGAACAATGGAATCCTCCAAGAGAAGTAAGATCAATCGGATATAACGATCAAATCGTATCAAGAAAAGGTTCATCAACTCAAATCCGACATTCAAAAATTCTCCTCCGGATCGAAAAAGCTTGATGACATGCTCGGATTGGGTCAAACGGACAAACTTGGAGTTGGATATGAAAGAACTTATGTTGAGAAGGTTAAAAGTACAACACCCAATGTCTCAACAAATTTGAAAGAGAAAGTATGTCATTGATGTGAAAAGAAAGGTCACATCAAGAAGACATGCCCTAGAAAAGAAAAGAAACCTCAACCGGCATCTTCTAAACATCAATTGGCATCCTCTAACACTCGACAACCCCCACGGATTCAAAAGCAACATCAATCGAGTCGAGTAGCAAAGATCAACCAAAGGTCGAAGCCACAACAAATAGTGCACACAAAGCCGAATGAAACGTGGCGACCAACGGACAATCAAAAGTCAAAACAATATATCGGTGCTCAACCGCAACAAACCAAGACAACCAACAATCCGACAAGTTTGGGTTCGAAAAGGTGATATCTTTCCTTGTCTTAAATCTTAATTTGTTTTGATTTTGTATAGTGCGTTGATTGGTTCTTATTGCATATCTCTTGATCATTGCATTACACGTTTTGGTGCTTTTATTGTTACGATTTTTTAATTTTTCGGTTATTGTTTTCGAGATTCATTGAATGATTGCTATATCAAAGGGTGCTATGAACATCTTAATTCACTTTCATTCACTCCTAGTTAATTTCATATCAATTATCGATTTTACTTTATTTTTATTATTTATGAAGATAATTTATTATAGAAATTCTTAACACTTATATTCATCAAATTTAGGTAATCATGTGCGATCTTTAGGCACTTAACCTATCTCGGTTGTGTGTGTTGAATTTGATAAATTGGCATTTGCTAATAGACTAAAATTTGTCAAAAAAAATTTCAAATAAAAGATTGCATAATTAAGGGGGAGTTATATATATATATATATATATATATATATATATATAGTAAGGCTACTATCCTTTTAAGAGGATAGCAGCCTTGGTCCTCCCAATTTTTTAGCCGTTGATCTTGCTTTGAGATCCGGTTCCGCTGGCAGAGGTTTGTGCGGAGGTTAACGGAGCACGTCCGTTAACGGAGAGGGGTAAGCGTGAAGCTAAGGGGAAAAAAAAAAAATTCCATCACCCATCTATGCTCACAGCAAAAACCCTAAGTTCTCTCCTCTAGGACATTCTTCTTCTCTGGGACCAACACCTTCTATAGCACATCCCCCATTTTTTGCGCAGAGCAAAAACCCATCTCCATCTTCCTAGCTCATTTCCCTCTTCTTCCTCTCCCAGTCTTCCTCTTCCGTCGCGACCAACTTCATCACTCGGATTGAGTGCTCGGACGTGCTCTGAAGCCTCTTTCTCCTTCGCTCCGGATCAAACATTCAAATCTACTTGGTGAGTTTTCTTTGTTTCTCGATTTCTATGGAACTTCTTTTATGACAAATCTAGTTAGCTTGATTTCTTTTTTTTGGCTTTTTGCCAACTTTTTATGTAAATTGATTTTTTTCTTCTTTCAATCAAGAAGCATAGTACTTTAGTTCTTCTTTCCTCTCCTTTTGCTGAGAAAATCAAGATATTATTTGAAACTTATCTTATATTCTTTAACTTTCGTTCTTGATATTACCAGTTTATTAATTTTTATTTATTTCTTGTGAATTCTTTGATGATCATTTCGTTTTTTGAATATCGAAATTTGGTTTCCTATTTTCTTCCCTTTGTATTTTCACTGATTCTTTACATCCGAAGTAGAGCAAAAATTTCTGTTAAAAATCAGGCTTTTTTTTCGCTTTTTTTTTCACATCAAGTCTTTCTTGATTCAAATGAGAAAACTAGATTTATTGACATTTAAAAAGTTGTATGAATCTATACTATATTCATAGCATAGATGTTGTGGTATGACTCTTTGCATATTTCTTTTTATAGGTAATCCATGGCATATTCTAAAAGAGATTTCTACAATGATGAAGTTGTTCGCTGCAAATGCCATGAAATAGCAGTTTTACGAGTATCGCAGAAACCGAAAACCAAGGGGATGCAATTCTATGGATGCCCCAACTACGGCAGTGAAAAAGTGAATTATTGTAATTTCTTCCAAAGGGTCGATAAAGAAGTAAGGAATAAAAAATTATCTGAAGCCTCAAGTTCTAACCTTCTGAAAATGGAGAGTAGTTTGGTTCCTGAGTCTCAATATATGCATTGTCAGATGAATGGGTAATCGAACGTATTAACAATTTAGAAGCAAAAATAGCTGATCAGATGCAAGTGCTGAAAGATCAAATTAATGCGGATAGAGCTGATGTTGAGAGAAAGGCATACATCATAACTTTTCTTGTGCTATTGATATACATTAAGTTTCTCTTTGGACTTTAAAGTCTGTTGGATGTAATGGATGTAATTGGATGTAACTAGACTTTAAAGTCTGCAATTGGAATGTAATGAAAATATTGTAGTTTCAGTTTTGATTTATGGTTTTAAATATCGACTTTTGGTGTAATAGAAAACATTAGCTTCAATGAAAGAAATGCAGTTCTGGTATGATTGAATTTTTTTAATTACGTTTTAGAGACTTGAGATAAATATAATACTATAGCTGAATGAAATGAAATGAAGTTAACATTAAAGCTGAATTTTTTTCAGCAGCAGGTTTCACATATAGAGATTGAGACAAAGAAGTTAACCTTAAAGCTGAAATTTAACATAAAAAACCTGCAGTAACTACATGTGAATTTAAAAATCTGCTTTTACTACTATACTTTTAACATCAAAATGGCATAAAAACCTGCTATCCAACATCTGGAGCTTTGATACATCTTGCAATTCAGATTTAACTGCATGAAATTACAACAATTCCAGCATCTTGCAATGAAGTTAACAAAAAAAAAAAAGACATCAAAGAGATGAACACTAATGCTGAAAATTAACACCAAAGAAATGAATTCAGATTTAACATCAAAATTTACATCAAAAATCTGCTGCAGTTGAATACATATTTAACTGCTTGAAAATTACAGCAATTTCATCATCTTACATGAAATATTCTGCTGCTGCACTTATCAAAACATTACAGCAAACTCACAATATGACTAATCTAAACATCTAATCTATTTAAGAAAACACTTCTTTGCTTCATCTACGGCAGCATGTAGAACTAACATCAAGCATATTCTCAGCATCTTTCAAGCATCTAATCCATCCAACTGACATCATCTAGTTCTCCTCCTCACTCTCTCCATGGCTATCACTCGAATCTAATGCAAAATTTGCCACGTTCTTTGGTAACTGCAGTATAACAATCCAAAAATTAGCAAATTAAATATAAATTATATTAGAAAAAAAAACCCAAATTACATTAGAAAACACCCAAAAAGGAGAAAAATTACCTCTTTGCAAGTTCTGATGTTATGGCCTTTCTTTTGACAATTTGCGCAAGTTCGTGACTTCTTGGCATTCTTTTCGGCAGGTGGCTTAAGTCGTTGAGGCTTTCTTTTTCCTTTGCACTGTGATTGTGGCGGATCTTTTACAATCTGTTTTCCTAAATTAACATTTACATGACTTGTTTGTGAAATGAAAATTCGTTGATCACTCGGATTCTTATCATATTTTTGATCCTTTTTCACTTTCAAGTTCTTGGTTAAATGTCGAAAGTTCTTCAATAATCGATTTCATTTTTTCTGTTCCCATAGTATATGCCTTATAATTCTTCGTAGTTTCAGATATGAATTTTTGACATTGTAAGCTAACTGATTGAAGCCATTGTGCTTGATTACTTGATGATTCACCAACTGCTACAATTCCCACACTATCAAGTACCATGCCACTTTTAGCTTCTTTTGTCCATCTTTTCAAGATATATTTTTTCGGAATGTGATGTATTCCTACAAAATGCATCACTTTGAGAGCATGAGCACACAATATCCCTGCGAATTCGAACATTTTGCAATTGCAAGACACTATATCCTCATCTTTATCAACAGTAACTATATAAGAATAAATTCGTTGTTTGGAGATAGAAGGTTTTTCTATAGTGAATACTTTATATGTGTTTTTCTCTACTTCAACAAATCTATAACCTGTTAGTACCTTCAACTGGTCTCTAAAGTCGGCAAAAACTTTTTTTGTGTATATTTCACGAGCTCGCTCTTCAACTGGATCTAAGGTCCACAAAGTAGCCTCCCCGTCTTTCATTTTAAATTCTTCCTCATCCTCCTTTTCGTATCTACTTGACACTATCTTTTCAAACTGGATTACAAATTTATATGTCGAAGTGTGAGAATCCAAAAAAAATTTAGAAAGCGCATTCATACCTTCGCTACGTTGCGAGGTAGACATGTTTGCAAAGAAAGTGCTTCGAAAATATGCAGGAGCCCATTGATGACGGCAATTCCATAGACAACAAAGATGGCTATTATCACGCAAATCGTATTTTTCAAGCATAGATGCCCATTCACTCTCAAATTCATCAACAATCAAGCTATTGTTTATACATGATTCCAAGTCATCTTTGAAACCTCTTTTTGTGCCATAGAGAACCCCTAGGTGCTCTCTTGCTTTTCTCATGATATGCCATTGGCAGCACCTATGAACAGTGTTTGGAAATATTAGCTTGATGCCTTTCTCATGGCAGGATCTTGATCTGTAATAATGGCCCCGGGATGACAGTCGAACATTGCTTCTAACCAAGTTTTAAACAACCAACAAAAGGTATTGGCGGTCTCATCTCTTAGTAAAGCACATCCAAAGAAGATAGATTGCTTATGATGATTAACGCCTACAAACGGTGCAAAAGGCATGCTATATTTGTTGGTGCAATATGTTGTGTCGAAGCTTACGACATCCGAAAAGGATTGATACGCCATTCTTGATCTCCCGTCAACCCAAAATAAATTATGTGTTGTATGTTCCTCATCAACATCTATGGCATAGAAAAATGATGGATCCTTTTGTTGAAGCTCCCGAAAATAGTTAAGAACACTTGCCACGTCAATCCCAATGAGCCTTCTATTTTGTTCAACGATTACGTTACTTAAGTCCTTTCGAGTGAAGTGAATATTTTTCATTCCTCATTCTCTTGTGGCTAAAAATGACATAATTTGTGAAGTAGAAATATTTTGCTCGCTTAACATGTTTATCATTTATTTTTGTTCGTTGGTGATTGAGCGGTGTGAGCGAAAAAAACGAGCCTTTGAAGGACTTACAATCAAGTCATGATTATGCTCTTTGTTAAAACTCATGACCATCCACTTTCCTCCTTCAACCATTTTTAATCTCAGTTGTGCTTTACACCCACATCGTCTAAATGGAAATTCCTTTTGTGGTGTTCGATTGGTTTGAGAAGAAGCAACATTGTCTCCCATTTCATTTGTTTGATGCTTCGATTGTCCTTCTTTCGAACAAGTGTATACCAAAGTTGTTACCATACCTTCAAGCTTTTTTGCTTTATAATGACTTTGCTTTCTTATACTAAATCCTGTTTTAAAGGCATAGATATTGTAGAAATCCTTTGCTTCCTCCGCATTAGGAAAAATTTGGCCCAAAAATGGCTCATCGATTGCAGATTCTTCTTGGCTAATTTCTTCTAATTGTTGTTGTTGATTTATCTGATTTTCATAAGAACCATTTTCTCTTTCCCCTCTAATGCTCACACCTAGTAAAGTCTCATCACCGAGTATATCTTCCTCATCATTAGTAGCCTCTAAATTAGAAGAACCAATTACAGATGCACCTTCCCCTTCATGAGAGGTGTTTATGGGCCTTGAAAATTTCATTGATATAATGATCTACAAAAAAAATAAATATATATATGCAAAGAATTACCATACAACTTTTTAAATGTTAATAAATCTAGTTTTCTCATTTGAATCAAGAAAGACTTGATGTGAAAAAAAACAAGCCTGATTTTTAATAGAAATTTTTGCTCTGTTTCGGATGTAAAGAATCAGTGAAAATACAAAGGGAAGAAAATAGGAAACCAAATTTCGATATTCAAAAAATGAAATGATCATCAAAGAATTCACAAGAAACAAATAAAAATTAATAAACTGGTAATATCAAGAACGAAAGTTGAGAAAAATCAATTTACATAAAAAGTTGGCAAAAAGCCAAAAAAAAGAAATCAAGCTAACTAGATTTGTCATAAAAGAAGTTCCATAGAAATCGAGAAACAAAGAAAACTCACCAAGTAGATTTGAATGTTTGATCCGGAGCGAAGGAGAAAGAGGCTTCAGAGCACGTCCGAGCACTCAATCCGAGTGATGAAGTTGGTCGCGACGGAAGAGGAAGACTGGGAGAGGAAGAAGAGGGAAATGAGCTAGGAAGATGGAGATGGGTTTTTGCTCTGCGCAAAAAATGGGGGATGTGCTATAGAAGGTGTTGGTCCCAGAGAAGAAGAATGTCCTAGAGGAGAGAACTTAGGGTTTTTGCTGTGAGCATAGATGGGTGATGGAATTTTTTTTTTTTTTCCCCTTAGCTTCACGCTTACCCCTCTCCGTTAACGGACGTGCTCCGTTAACCTCCGCACAAACCTCTGCCAGCGGAACCGGATCTCAAAGCAAGATCAACGGCTAAAAAATTGGGAGGACCAAGGCTGCTATCCTCTTAAAAGGATAGTAGCCTTACTCTATATATATATATATATATATATATATATATATATATATATATATATATATATATATATATATATAAAGGAAAAAAAAGAAGAAACACTCCAAATGCTTAAAAGATGTGGAAAGAGTTATATCCAAAAAGGAGTGTGAAAACTATTACCACATATAGGAAAGAGCTACCACCCCGGTCGTCCGGTAAGTGTGTGGAGCTACCACATGAAAATTAAACTGTATAATCGAAAAGGTTGAAAAAGTGTAGATCTTTTACAAAAATTCGGTGTTATAAGGTGGTATAATGATTAGATCCTCAAAGAGCCATCCCCGGTGCAGTATTTGCTTGGTCTCAAATTTGAACGTTTATGCGACAAATTTATGTCATTTGGTGAATCTCTATAAGTCATTTTTATAAACTGTTACATCTTGATTGTTTTTGAGCCTCTAGATTATTTTTGATGACTTATTTTTGGAGTATATATGGATTAAGAAATCTCTTAATATTTTATCTACATTGTGATGATTTTGTAGTATTTTTTTATTTTTTATGCAATTAACAATGTTTGAAAGGAGTCTATGTGAATTTATCATGTTCATACACTAATATTATTTTTACAATACAATCATCATATTTTGATATTTTCATAAGAGGTTTCAAAATTGAAATTTTTTTTGAACTAGTGTTTTATTTGATTTCTCTCTAAACTCTCTCTAATTTTTTTTGTGCTTTTTCTTTTGGCAATTTTATAAAAAAGGGGGAGAGAGGTGATGTTATTGAAAACTTTATAAAAAATAAGGGAGAGATTTTGAACTTAGACGCATGAACAAAGGGGGAGAGATTTTGATATTTTTACTACTAACTTTGTTCGTTGAGAAATTTTTCTGCAGATCTTTGAAGACTTCAAGACTCTATTTGTGTCTAAGTCATAGAGTTTGTTTAGGGGTTATAAAGTTGTAATTTTATTTTTGTTTGGAACCTTCACACGAGAAGTTTATTATTTTGGTGATGGCAATGAATTTCAAAGTTTCTTTTTTGGAGAGATGAGCATTGTGAGTGTTTTAA
Organism: Puya raimondii; assembly: GCA_016920855.1. Classification (NCBI taxonomy): domain Eukaryota; kingdom Viridiplantae; phylum Streptophyta; class Magnoliopsida; order Poales; family Bromeliaceae; genus Puya; species Puya raimondii. Next base: position 214,016,305 of record JABWPP010000050.1, on the reverse strand, counting down.
TGTAATTTTAGGTTTTGTCATGAAATTGCCAAAGGGGGAGATTGTTACAGATTTTATATTGGCATATTTCGTGAAGTGAGTCGGAGTCTTGAAGAATCGAGAAAGAAAAGATGAAGTTTGCAGACTCAAAGACTCGGAACATGAATCCATGATGCTTGGTAAGTTTAAATAATATTGATGGTAATTTATAATCATATACATATGTTTGGAAGACATTAGAATGGGTTTAAATTAATAAAATATTAAAAATTGAAGTTTTCCAAATTTCAGGATCCGGATCCTAAAGCAAGATACGGAACCCGTACGCCTCCCTGGCTATCACGCAGGAAGGGTCCGGACCCCGAGGTAAGGTCCGGACAATGAAACACCGTAGAGTTTCAAAGTCCGGACCCTAATGTAAGGTCCGGAACCTGACCTGTCGCGGTTTTTTGAAAATGTGTTGTTTCAATCCTACTCTGATTCAAATATCTTCTAAACCTATAAATAAGATATGTGGGTATCTCTAAAACGTGGTTAAGTATATTTTATCTAGAAACCCTAGAAGCTTGTAGGTAGTCATTCTTCTCATCTTCTACAATAAGTTTTTCTCAAATTGATTTTTGATGCCCTAATTCTTAATGTTCTTCTAGAATCAATTTGAGAATTGCTTAGAGATTATTCTCACAGATCTTTCATGATATTCTAAGCAAGGAATCACCACCATAAACTATTCCTCGTTTTGCTCCGGACGGAGTGGCGTCGTGGATTCGACGTGTTCAAGACGGTTCGTGGATTCGAATCGTTGGTGCTCGAGGATTCGAGTGGCGTCCGTGGATTCGGACGTGGGGCGTGGACAACCCGGCGGCGTGCACGAGATCCGCAGGAGATAAATGAGAGGTTAAGTCTGTGGAGTCGGTAATCACCTTGTAAATCTTTTATTCTTAGTGGATTGTTTTTCGCGTGTTGGTCCTGTGGGTTTTTCTCCAAGTTGGAGTTTTCCCACGTAAATCTCGGTGTGCTGATTTTTATTTTCCGCACTTATTTTATTGCATCGAGTTTTGTGGTTTGGCCGTCATACCTATTCACCCCTCTCTAGGTATTGATAGTATCTAGATAGATCCTAGGGTTCTCCATAACTTACAATGTGGCTTTAATTCTTGGTTAGTAAGCTTGAATTGCTGAATTTCCTGGAATAGGGTGTTTTTGAGCTGAAATTTGGCTTTTCATTGGTTTTCTTGGATCCAATTCTTGTAAGGTGAGATTTTTTGATGTTTGGATTGATTCTCCACCTTGCCTAGCTAGTTTAGAAGCTTCCCCAACCAGATTTCACAGAATATAAGGTGAGCTTAGCTCAGATTTTGAGAATTGAGCTGAAAGTGCTAATTTTTAACATTTTTTACGAAATTCTTGGATTTTGAATCCAGTTTTTGATGGAGAGCAAATTGCTAGATTTGGATCAGTTCTTCCCTCATCCTTGGAGGTTTTAGACCCCTTTCCCTCGGATTTACAAGTGAGAATTTCAAATTCTAGCTTAATTAGTATTGAATTATTTTAGTGCTGAGTTCCGGACCCTGATCTAGGCCTCCCTTTCAGGATCCGAATCCTAGCAGAGGACTTTTGGAGTTCTTTTGAAGCTCGATTCTTGTGGGAAGTTGAAAGGTAAGTTCATGCAAGCTCAAGGATAAGTTTGGGCTATGTTTTGCTGACTTTAGACTAGAAAATTGAGCTAAACTCCAAGTTGAATCCCTGCAGTTTGAAGCTGGCAGTGTGCTGTTCTGGGCTCTAGATCTGGGCGCCCAGAACTTCAGGCAGGATGATCCGAATCTGGAATTTCAACCTGATTGGATCCAGTTGAAGCTGTTTTGGTTCTCCGGCTCTTCGATTGACTTCTTGTCGTTGTAGGAGTCGTGATTAAGGTGGGTTAATGTTGGCCGGAGACTTCGGAACTCCTCTTAAGTATATAAAACTCCAGCATGCATAGCATTGTATTGATCACCTGTTTAATAGTTCAAACTGTAGATTTGCATGTTATATATGAAATCTAAGTTTTGGAGCATACTTTAGCTAATTTTAGATGATTATTACATGCTGAACTGGAACTTGATTTAGAAGAAAATTCATTAAATCTACACATGTCACTTTTAAAAAATGTTAACAGATTTAGCTTCAAGAGCTGTTTTTACTCTTGTATCACCGCTGTTAGTGCGAGGTGGATACTTAGCTTAGTGTAGGTTGAGATTATACTCGTGCTGAGATGCAGAGCCTATTTTTACAGCAGAGTTTAGGTTGTTCCGTACTGTGGGGTGCTGTCGAGGCTGACGGTGGACCCAGATCTTTACTTCTTGTACGAGATTGTGTTGAGGGCACATGAGCTTTGGTTGTTAGACCAGTTTGACCTATTTGTATTGATTATAGTCTGCGTGAGCCTGATTGAGCTCGATAGAGACACGCTTGCATACTCGGTTGGGTTGCGCCCACGAGTACCGCTCCGGAGTCTGGCTACCTTGCGTTGATGTCGTAGTAGTCCAGGTTGGACTTTTGCTCTCTACCGGCTGCTCTCGAGGTGGTGTCCGGTGTAGCTTAGACAGGCAGGACGGGCGTATCGCAGTCCCTGGGGATTGGGTCAGTCTGTGTTGTTTTATTAGCTAGCGAAGCATATGTTTGCAGAGATCTTGATGTGCATAGTGGTAAGGTAGTGGCATAATAGTTGTAGAGTTTTATTCCAGCTTACCTTACTATTTCTTTGCTTACCAGTTATTCTGTTAGTCTCGTAGACTTAGTGGGTAGGCCGTTGGGGTCGGTGACGGTACCTACTGAGGACTACTTATTTTTATAGTAGTTCTCACACCTGCTGTTCTCACACCCGCGGTTGCCGCTGCTGCTTCTGATCGAGGTAAGGGAGTCGCGAGCTAGATCCTTGTCTACCCTGCTCATCATGCTAGAGGAGTACCCCTGCTAGAGATCGTTTCTTGTCGAGAGTTGCCACGTACATACAGTTTTATTTATTTACGCATACTGAGATGAGGTTGTATCTTGTATGTTTGATGGACAGAGATATATTTTCGGAACTTGTATATAAAGTTGGCTTTCCTTATATATATATGTTTGGCTAAATTACAGAAAATCTCCATGTCAAAACTTGATTTTTTACTTTCCCCCCCTGTCATTTAAAAACCTACATTTTGCCCCCCCCTAAAAAATGAAAAATGTACAGAAGAGGGTACGGTGTTAACTTTGATGGCAAAATGACCAAAATGCCCCTCGCCCCTGTTCATCTTCTTCCCAATCCTGCACGTCTACCGTTTTTTTCCTCTATTATTCGCGCCTCCCTCGACCCTAAATCCGACTCCGTTTCCTCCAGCTGCTTCCTCGCTCCTCATGTACCTTTGTCGCCCATCTATTTTAACAATGGTAGGCAGTAGATTGGGACGGTTGTGGAAGGAGAGGTGGGAAAGGGCGAGCGCGAGGCGGCGGAGAAGAGCTAGGGCGTGCGTGGGATCGGACGGAGGGTGGGTGACAGCGGGGCGGCAGAGGAGGGCGAAGCAATGTGGCGGGCGGCGTCGACGAGGAGGGAGAAGGGGCATCTGGGAGAGGAGAGGGTTTTCAAGGGTATTTTGGGTATTAAAAAAATAATAATAAAATGTAAACGGATCCCTAACGGAACACTGACGGCGGGAGCAAAGTGCATATTTTTCATTTTTTAGGGGGGAAAATATAGGTTTTTAAATAATAGGGGGGAAAGTGAAAATTCGAGTTTTGACAGGGGGTTTTCTGTAATTTTGCCTATATGTTTCAGTTTTTGGAGCTCTGTACTTCTTATAGTTGCACTTATCTGTTTGCAGGTTCAGCTATCGCTTCGTATATACAGAAAATTTCTATGTATACGGCGGGTCTGTTGGCGAGCCCGGGGAACGTGGTAATCCGAGGCGTGATAGATTAAGTTGGTATCAGAGCTTAGGAATAAGTCATTGGGACTTAGAAAATCCTAGGCTATTGACAGACCTTAGAAAAGAAAGATGTGAGAGACGTGACTTGCTGCGAAAGTCGAAAATTGAGTTGTTGAAACTTCTAGAAGAGTGGAGGGAGTGACCGAAGGAGTATGTCTTTTCTGGCCAACTAACTTATGTCGGCTGCAGACGACATAGCTTAGTGGAGGAAAAGAAACAACCTTCTAGACTTTCGCTCGATTGGGTCGAGAGTTGTTTTGTGTGTTGTAACTAATATGTATTTTTGTTGCAGGTGGTCGATATGCCTCCCTGACGCCGAGATCGAGCACTGACGCGGGCTACCCCCACGCCACCTAAGGTGCCTGAGCAGGCAGGACCCAGTGCACCCCTGAATTTAAGGGAGCAGTTAGCTGCGTTGGTGGAGGCGACTAGACAGTAGTGTGCACTATTGCAGAGGATGTGCGACATGGTCACTCAGCAGCCGAGTGCAGGACCTAGAGCATCAGAGCCGCAGGCGCCACCTTCGACTACCCCAGCAGGTACTATAGCTGTAGTTGCACCCCCACCGACTACGGCACCAGCCACGCCGACTGGAAAGACTTCGCGATCAGGCGGACAGATGACATAGGCCGAGTAGGAGCGGATGACCGAGAGGTTGGCCCATTTTTGTAGATTTGATCCGCCCCGCTTTGATGGTAGTTGCACTGAGCCCTGGGTGGTAGAGGCATGGGTGTGCGCGATGGAGAAGCTATTTGAAGATCTTTTTATACCAGAGCGCGAGCAGATCTATTTGGCGGTGCATTGTTTAGCTAGTGACGCGCATGCATGGTGGAGGAGGATGCGGCGGGATAGGTCCTTGGATTCGCTACAGATGAGATGGAGCAATTTTTGAGAGATGCTATACGGGTCCTATTTCCCAAGCAGCGTAAAGCAGAAACTCGAAGAGGATCTAAAAAATCTGCGGCAGGAGGACCGATCGGTTCAGGAGTATACTCGAGAGTTTCTTAGATTTCTGACATGTGTTCCCTTCGCGGCGAGGGATGAGGCTCATAAGGTTTACCTATATGAGCGGGGATTGAGGCAGGAGATCTTCACCCTAATGCAAGCACAGAGGTTACAGACCTTGGATGCATCGATTGAGTAGGCACTGTGGGTCGAGCGAGGAGCGACGATAGTCAGGGAGCGGGCGGCAGTGTAAGGAGAGGGTCAGGATAGGAAGCACCCGGCCTGTGACGATGGGGGACAGACCAGTTATAGACGTCCGCCGAGGCCTCCGCGATCGCGTTCTCAGGGTCATGGGTCCTCGGGGTGACAGCGGTCTTGTGGATCCCATCAGCAGGGACAGCACCAGAGGAGGTCGTAGAGATGTGTCATTTACGGGGGACCACACGGGCCTAGGCAGTGTGAGTAAAGAGAGGGCCGGTGTTTTGGATGTGGTTAGCCAGGACATCTGCGGGCAGCATGTCCCCGAGCAGCGTCGCCAGCACCTTCGACAGCATCAGCCCCTCCTGCACTGCAGCAGACGTTTGGAGCTCCACCGACCTACAGCCAAGCAGATAGGGCTTCAGCGCCGCGATCAGCTGAGCGTCGACAGCAGGCGCAGAGCGGCAGAGTTTACGCAGCTCGGGTGGAGGACTCCTCAGCAGCAGACCATGTCGTGGCAGGTATCATTTTAATTACTGGCATTAGAGCTCGTACATTATTTGATACCGATGCATCACATTCTTTTATTAGTCGAGCATTTGTATCACTGCATAGACTAGAGATAAGGTCATTACCACATGCACGAGATGTGCAAATCTCTGATCACGTTTTGCATGTGGCGGAGTGTTGTCGGACTTGTCCAGTGCAGTTAGGGTCTTGGATTATGCCTGCAGACCTGTTGATCTTAGGGCAGTTGCAGGATTTTGATATAGTGCTCAGTATGGATTGGCTGGCGCGTTACTTCGCGACGATCGACTGTGAAGCTAGGACGGTGACATTTCACGAGCCAGACCAGGAGGAGTTTGTTTACAGGGGTTACAGGAGCACGCTGTTCGCTACTTGAATTTCTTCCGTGAGAGCTAGACAGATGATGAGTCGCGGATGCATTGCCTTTCTGGCTACTGTTGTAGAGGTGCCTACGGTGGCACCGGGACTAGAGGATATTCCTATAGTCCGCGAGTTTTCGGATGTGTTTTTCCCTGAGTTGACGACTATGCCGCCGGATAGGAAGATTGAGTTTGTGATTGACATGGTTCCAGAAGCTACGCCAATCTCGAAGGCACCTTATAGGATGGCACCGGCTGAGCTGAGAGAGCTTAAGGCTCAGCTCTAGGACCTGATAGATAAGGGGTTTGTGAGACCCAGTGTGTCGCCTTGGGGAGTGCCGGTGTTATTCGTGAAAAAGAAGGATGGTTCACTTAGATTTTGTGTGAATTATCGAGAGTTGAACAAAGTAATCAGCAAGAATAAGTATCCTCTGCTGCGCATTGATGATCTGTTTGATCTGCTGTAAGGATTTTGTATCTTCTCGAAGATTGATTTACAATCGGATTACCACTAGCTGAAGGTGAGGGCCGAGGACATTTCCAAGACGGCTTTCAGGACACGGTACTGGCATTATGAGTTTACGGTAATGCCGTTTGGATTGACTAATGCCTCTGCCGCCTTTATGGATTTGATGACGGGTATTTAAGTTGTTCTTGGACAGATTTGTAGTGGTGTTTATTGATGATATCCTGATCTATTTTCGGAGTGATGCGAAGCACGAGGAGCACTTGAGGACTGTGCTGCAGCTTCGAGGGGAGAAGAAGTTGTATCCCAAGCTGAAGAAGTGGGAGTTTTGGCTTCGAGAGGTAGCTTTCTTGGGCCATATGGTTTCGACCACTGGAGTGGCAGTTGACCCGAAAAAGATTGATGCTATTCGAAATTGGCCCAAACTGACGACGATTACCAAGGTGAGAAGTTTCCTTGGGTTAGCTGGATATTATCGTCGGTTCGTCGAAGGCTTTGCGAAGCTTTCCACGCCCCTCACTCGATTAACTCGAAAAGGAATCAAGTTTATCTGGAGTGAGAACTGCCAGAGGAGCTTCAAGGAGTTGAAGCAGAGATTAATGTCAGCTTCTATCCTTGCCCTTCTAGTTATGGGGGAAGAATTTGTGATCTATAGTGATGCATCACACAGTGGTTTGGGTTGTGTGTTGATGCAGCATAGTAGGATAATTACCTATACTTCACAACAATTGAAGGATTACGATAAGAATTATCCTACACATGACTTAGAGCTTGCCGCTATGGCGTTCGCACTGAAGTTGTGGGGTCATTACCTGTATGAAAAATACTGTGAGATTTTTACTGATCATAAAAGTCTTAAGTATCTGTTCACTCAAAAGAAATTGAACCTGAGGCAACGCCGGTGGTTGAGTTGTTGAAGGATTATGATATCAGCATCCAATATCACGCCGGCAAGGCAAACGTGGTGGTAAATGCGTTGAGTAGGAAGTCAATGCAGAGCCTGAGTATGTTGATCACGCAGCAGCCATCATTATTGGAGGAGATGCGGCGACTTGGACTTGAGGTGGTGTCCCTTGGGTCTACTGCAAGACTTATGTCTATGGTCTTGTAGCCCACTCTGCTGGATAAGATCAGGGAGAAATAGAGTGTGGACCCCCATTTGATGAGGATTCGAGACCAGATTGAGAGTAGTCAAATAGGAAACTTTGGTGTTGACGGTTCGGGAGTACTGCGGTACAGGGACTGGCTGTGTGTGCCTGTGAATGCTGAGATTCGAGAAGAGATCTTGAGAGAGGCTCATTACTCACCTTATACGGTTCATCCTGGCGGAACCAAGATGTATAAGAATTTGAAGGTACACTTCTGGTGGAATGGAATGAAGAGAAACATAGGAAGATTTGTGGCTCAGTATTTAACTTACCAGCAAGTAAAGGCGGAGCACTAGATACCCGCTGGCAAGCTTCAAAGCCCTTCCTGTTCCAGAGTGAAAGTGGGATTAGATCACCATGGACTTCGTTGTAGGATTACCGAGGACGCAGGGTGAATTTGATGCCATATGGGTGATTGTAGATAGACTGACCAAGTCTATTCACTTCTTACCGGTACAGACTTCTTGGTCCCGGGATCGACTCGCTCAGCTTCACTTAGACGAGGTAGTGAGGTTACATGGAGTGCCTACCTCGATTGTATCTGATAGAGACCCACGGTTCATCTCGCACTTCTAGAGGAGCCGACAGACAGCGTTGGGTACTCAGCTCTATTTTAATACGGTGTTCCACCCATAGATAGATGGACAGACGGAGCGGACTATTCAGACTCCAAAGGACATGCTGAGAGCTTGTGTTCTTGATTTTGGTGGGGGATGGCATCGATACTTGAGACTGGTTGAGTTCGCGTACAACAATAGCTATCAAGTGAGCATTCAGATGGCTCTGTTTCAGGCGTTGTAACGCAAGTGTCGATCACCCCTATATTGGAGTGACGTGGGTGAAAGGAGAACTTTGGGCCCTGACATCCTAGTAGAGGCAGAGGAAAAGGTCAGAGTTGTGCGTCGACACCTTGAGACTGCCCAGAGTCGATAGAGGAGATATACTGATACCAGGAGACGAGACTTAGAGTTCCAGGTTGGAGATCATGTCTTCTTGAAAGTCTCGCCATCCAGAGGGATACACAAATTTGGAGTTCGTGGAAAGCTCAGTCCACGGTTCATTGACCCTTTTGAGGTTTTGGAGCGAGTCGGGCCTGTAGTGTATAGGATTGCACTTCCACCACGAATTTCTCGAGTCCACGATGTGTTCCATGTCTTAGCTTTGAGGAGATATGTTTTCGATCCTTCACACGTGATTGACTTCACTCCGCTTCAGTTGGGTAAGGACCTGAGGTACGAGGGACGACCGGTGCGGATTCTGGCTCGTGAGACGAAAGAATTGTGCAACCAAGTCATACCGTACGTGAAGGTCCAGTGGAGTAATCACGAGGAAGATGAAGCCACCTGGGAGCTGGAGACTGAGATGTAGGAGTCCTACCCCTACCTTTTCGAGGTTGCTACTTGAGGTATAAGTTTAAGTTTCAAGGACGAAACTTTTTGTAGGGAGGAGGATGTAGTATCTCCGAGGGTTAACTGGCAGAATGACTATAGTATTGGTGATCGGTCGACACATCTGTAGAGTGTCGGGACGAGTTGGAGTCGTTTTGGTGCGAAATGAACGCGAAAACGGACTCAGCACACTTAATTCAGCAAAAATTGAAGTTCTGGCGGATTCGGGCGCCTAGATGTTGGTTTAGGGCACCCAGTTCTGGATTGCAGTGTGGTGCATAATACTTAAGTCATTTCGGATCCAGTTTAGGGCGCCCGAAAGTGGGCCCGAAAGTTCACCTCGTGAATATCAAACGTGCTGACATGTGGCTGGTGGTAGGTGAATTCCGCCGGAACAGTTTAGGGTGCACCAGACCGCGGCGGTGTGAGCCCGAACTACTGGGAGAAGGTTTTGGGCGCCCGGTTCTGAGTTTAGGGCGCCCGAATCCTGGGGTTCCTGCAAAGTAACAGGTTTATACCCCTTGTTCTTGTGGCTCATTATACCCAACCTATAAATCTATAAAAGCAATTGGACGTCCTCCTTAACACTTTTCCACTCTCTTTCACAGTGAACTTCTTTTTTCCCCTCAAATCCTTCTCAAACCTCCTCAAATTCATCTTTTCCATTGGAGCATCAAGAATTCTGCAGGAATTCCAGCAGCACCGGTGGAGGAACTTGCTCGTGTGCACTTTTGACGCGTCCAATTACTGTGGGAAGCTAGTTCCTGAATTCTAGACTTGAAGGAGAGGCTGTGGATCAGCTCTTGTGGCTTTAATTCCTGGTTAGTAAGCTCGAATTGCTGAATTTTCTGGAATTGGATGTTTTTGAGCTGAAATTTGGCTTTCCATTGATTTTCTTGGATCCAATTCTTGCAAGGTGGGAATTTTTTATGTTTAGATTGATTCTCCACCTTACCTAACTAGTTTAGAAGCTTCCCCAACCAGGTTTCACAGGATTTAAGGTGAGCTTCGCTCAGATTTTGAGAATTGAGCTTAAAGTGCTATTTTTGAGCATTTTTTATGGAATTCTTGGATTTTGAATCCAGTTTTTGATGGAGAGCAAATTGCTGGATTTGGATCAGTTCTTCCCTCATCCTTGGAGGTTTTAGACCCTTTTCCCTCGGATTTACAAGTGAGAATTTCAGATTCTAGCTTAAATAGCATTGAACTGCTTTAGTGCTGAGTTCTGAACATTGATCTAGGCCTCCCTCTTAGGATCCAAATCCTAGCAGAGGACCTTTGGAGTTCTTTTGAAACTCGATTCTTGTGGAAGTTGAAGGGTAAGTTCATGCAAGCTCAAGGGTAAGTTTGGGCTATGTTTTGCTGACTTTAGACCAGAAAATTGAGCTAAACTCCAAGTTGAATCCCTACAGTTTGAAGCTGACAGTGTGCTGTTCTGGGCTCTAGATCTGTGTGCCCAGAACTTCAAGCAGGAGGATCTGAATCTAGAATTTCAGCCTGATTGGATCCAGTTGAAGTTGTTTTGGTTCTCTGGCTCTTCGATCGACTTCTTGCCGTTGTTGGTAGAAGACTTCGGAATTCCTCCTAAATATATGAAACTCCAGCATGCATAGTTTTGTATTGATCACCTGTTTAGTAGCTCAAACTGTAAATTTGCATGTTATATATGAAATCTAAGTTTTGGAGTATGCTTTAGCTAATTTTAAATGATTATTACATGCTGAACTGGAACTTGACTTAAGAGAAAACTCATTAAACCAACACATGTCACTTTTCGAAAATGTTAACAGATTTAGCTTCAGGAGCTATTTTTACTCTTGTATTACCGTTGTTAGTGCGAGGTGGATACTTAGCTTAGTGTAGGTTGAGAGTACGCTTGTGCTGAGATGAAGAGCCTATTTTTACAGCAGAGTTTAGGTTGTTCCATGCTGTCGGGTGCCGTCGGAGCTGACGATGGACCCAGATCTTTACTTCTTTCATCAGATTGTGCCTAGGGCACGTGAGTCTTGGTTGTTAGACCAGTTTGACCCATTTGTATTGATTATAGCCTGCGTGAGCCAGATTGAGCTCAACAGAGTCACGCTTGCATACTCGGTTGGGTCGCGCCCACTAGTGCCGCTCCGGAGTCTGGCTACCTTGCGTTGATGTCGTAGTAGTCCAGGTTGGACTTTTGCTCTCTACCGGCTGCTCTCGAGGTGGTGTCCGGTGTAGCTTAGACAGGCAGGACGGGCGTATCGTAGTCCTTGTGGATTGGGTCAGTCAGGACTGTTTTATTAGCTAGTGATGCATATGTTTACAGAGATCTTGATGTGCATAGTGATAGGGTAGTGGCATAGTAACTGTAGAGTTTTATTCCAACTTACCTTACTGTTTCTTTGCCTACCAGCTATTATGTTAGTCTCGTAGACTTAGTGGGTAGGCCGTTGGGGTCGGTGACGGTACCCACTGAGGACTACTTTGTTTTATAGTAGTTCTCACACCCGCTGTTGCCACTTTTTCTTGCAAAGCCGTCGGTTGCCGCTGCTGCTTCTGATCGAGATAATGGAGTCGCGAGCTAGATCCCTGTCTACCCTGGTTATCATGCTAGAGGAGTACCCCTGCTAGAGATAGTTTCTTTTTGGGAGTTGCCATATACATACAGTTGTATTTATTTACACATACTGAGATGAGGTTGTATCTTGTATGTTGGATGGACAGAGATGTATTTTGAGAACTTGTATGTACAGTTGGCTTTCTTTATATATATATGTTTCAGTTTTAGCAGCTCACGTATTTTTTGTAGTTGCACTTATCTGTTTGCAGGTTCAGCTATCGCTTCATATACAGAAAAAATTTCTATGTATACGGCGGGTCTGTTGGCGAGCCCGGAGAACGTGGTAATCCGGGGCGTGACACAATGATTCCCAAATGCCACCCTACCATTTTTATCAATTGTGCATTATCAAGAATAGCTTGCAACATGCTAGATGTGGTAGTTGCAGGATAAGATTATATCATAGCCTTCCTATCGTTTGCACATTTTTTTCATCTTTGCCAATAGCACACAAATAGGTATATTCAAACATCGGCAAAATAAGAGTCAATAGCATCAATAGGAAAGTAGCTATAAATTAGAAAGAGTATATATATAGATCCATAAACATTGAGACCATAATACTTTAATGCTTTTATTTAGTAGGTAAACGCCAATAGTATGTGATTCAATTTAAGATAAGCAATCAGCTTGTCCTGCATAACATATGGAATAGCACAAAACCAGCATTAAAGAAGTTCAAATACATAAGAGAACACAACATACCATACATATAATTCAGCAAGGCCTTGCAAACCATATGGAAACGCCAAAAGAAGACAAAGTATGGATGCAAGGCCACCACAAGATGATAGTAAAGCAAAAACTGAGTTTACTAGTTGGGAAGGAAAAAGGTACATCGGGTTTATGTGCAGTGGCCATCATATCACCACTGAAAGGCATAAAGATCGATCTATTGTGCTCGTCCATCAAAGCTTCACAAGCAGAGAGGATAGCTTCAAGGGACAAATTTGAAAGTCAATATAATCTTATCATATACTCCTCTATGGAATCAACCATTTGGCGCGCATCGAGCTCACGCTGCAATATTTGCTCGACAATGTTCAATTATCTTTTACCGAGATCTACTAGCTCCTGAATAGCATCAGAATTGCACTCAATTCTTCCCCTACGGGTTGATGTTGGTGTAGTTTTATGCAAAGGGGGTGACTAACGACGTCTTTTGGCGAAAGAACTATGGCCAGAAGCATTGCTTGCATATGGATTTTCGCTCTTCAATAGAGTTGGAGTTGGGGAACATGAAATTTACATATAACTCATGCCATGGATGCTGCCATAGATATCTGTAGGGTTATCTTTTAGGTGTTTAAAACTTTGCATGAGTAGAAAACTTATCAGAAAGGATTGAGTAGTGAAATAGAATTTCCATAAGATAACAAATCGTAATCTGTAAGCCATTACTAGTACCAAGCGATTACTACTACCAATCGATTTGCCATTTACCTAGCGATGAAAAGGGTTCAAAATCAACAGTTGAAAATAAAAATCTCACAAAAAATGGTGATATAACATTAAAATTTTCGATCAGAAATATTGATCTTGCTGTAGATATTATTAAATTTTTCTACCAAAATTTTATTTGATTTGAATACTTCTACACAGTTAAACTTGCAAACGACACACATCAACCATTAAAAATTATTGCTTTTGAACCCTTTTGATCACTAGGTAAATGAAATCAAAAAACCGCAAAATTTTTTTTCTAGGTACTTCAAATATAGTAGATTAAGTCTAACGGAGCCGATCGTCGATTCGGAAGCTCCATCATAAAAAATGGCTTACAACCTAATAGCACACAAGATCTACTATATATATATATATATATATATATTATATGTAAATTTTTTTTAACAATAAAAAAAGATAAAAAAGCACAGAAACACAAAATGTCTAATAAGGGTTGAGTGCGCGCGGTTCATAGTTTCCCTTTCGAAAGTAAATATAAAATCTAACACCATACACAAAACTGTTCTATTCGAGTCTGAATATGCGTGTATATTATATATATATATATATATATATATATAGATAGAGAGAGAGAGAAAGAGAGAGAGAGAGAGAGAGGCTCCTATAATATCTATAGTACCAGGGCTCCGATACTATAATCTCGTTTTCAATTTTAAAATGTTCAAATCAACAATCCACACTGTTAAAATTGATTTAGGTTATTTTAAGTTTTAAAAGTAAAATTTTATATTTTTTCGATATAGTTTACTTTATAATCAAAACATTTCAAAATTATTATTTTTTAATGACTACTATAGCAAGTTTCTAGTATAACGGTGTAGAAGAATCTTAATTTATTCAAATTCTCATATTAATTGTTATTCTTTGGTTTTTCTCCATATTGCTGTTCTTTTTCCTATCCCTGCCATCTGTTTTCATTTTTTCAGGCAAAGATGATATTAAGAGAGAGAGAGAGAGCACCGGTGCATGGAGCATAATTTTATTATCTTTATTTTCTCATGTTGTATTTAGATTTTTTTTATAATATATATAATAATGCTACTTAATTCTAAGGCTTTTTTGTATTTCTTAAATTATAATTTTTTCAATCTAAAAATTTTAATAAAATATATTTTAACTGGTTGAAGTACTTCATATCCGCCGTGAAGCGCGAGCCCTACACTAGTACATCTAAATTACACACACACACACACACAGTTCTAAGAAAAATAAGATTGCTACATTAAGCCGCATTCCCTTCCAATAAATTAAATTTACCCAAAATCCAAGTTGAAAACAAGTTTTAGGCTTCAAAGAAACCAAAAATTAGGAATCAAAATTACCATGTTAGAAATATTATTTGAAAATAGTAATAGTATTTCACCATTCAGATTTCATAATCTCAATTTTTTGGCTAAAGTGAAAATTGAAAGGAAATCTAAGTCGATTTGCCACGATCCTTTTTCTAGCAAATGCCAATTACATTATATAAAAGTATTTGAACCATTTTACTTCTAGAATTGTAGCTCTTGAATAAAAGATTGTGGACTTAGAATTATAGTAGTCCACCGTTAGATCTACCATTTTGACCATATTCACTTCTTAGATTATATTATTGCTTCAATTACCCACTAAGCCCTATGAAATTATTATCATCTTAACCACACATCTCTTCATCTATCGGCCGAAAATCTAATAACATCAATGATTTGGTGCTATTAACTTTGTTAGTTAATTCGCGAATTTTTGAATAACGAATTAAATCGACCGTATACGTAATTTTCCCAAAAATTCTTTGCGTTTTTTTTGGGTTAAAGGTAATTATTCGCGAATTATACGCGACCCCCGAATTTTTCGCCAAAAAAAACGGGAAAAAAAAAAAAAACTACTCGCTCAATTTTTTGCCCTAGCTTCTCGTCCCTGCCTCCGCCCCCATCCTTTCTCCTCCCCCCTTCCCTTCCGGCCGCTCGCCGATCGCCGTCGAAAGCCCCCGCAGGGCCACACGCCGCGCGACATCGAAGATCGGGTTCCTTAGAACCCTCCTCGCCCCGGGCCGTGCACTGCTCGCCATCGGAACGCCCCGCGAGGCCGAGCATCGGAAGTTCGGATTCTTCGGAACCACTCCGGCCGCGCACTGCTCGCCATCGGAACCCTCCGCGAGGCCTCGCGGGGCCTTGCGCGACGCACACTGCTCGCCATCGGATTCTTCTTTATTTTTATATTTTTAAAAATTATAAATATTTATGCTAATAGCATAAATTTAGAGAAAAAAAACTTAATTTAATAGCCGAATTTTTTATCCCGAATGTTTAATTAGTGAACGTATAATATCCGTATAAATCACGTATCCGAATAATTGACGAATCCGTTTTTTAGCCGTATTTTTCAACGAATTTAAGAATTCGGATACGAATTTTATTCGTATTATATCCGTATCGAATTTTTGCCGAATCCGAATTAACTAATTATGGCTATTAATAGTATTCTAGCCTAATTCATAATTTTTTTTTTCTTTTGAGGAAAAGGTAGCACGCTACTCACTTCATTCATTGGAACAATAAATTAAGCTACAGGGGTAAGGCAGTATAGGCCTCGAACAGAGCAGTCTGAAGGAGAAAAGAAAAAAAAAACTTACAAATTACGATAGTGCTGTTTTGCTAAGAGAAATTACTCCCAAAGATTCATCAATTGTTTAATTTTGTATACTGCTGGCAGGAGATTCAACTGGGTCTTCCTAAAGATCGCATCGTTCCTGACTTTCCAAGTGACCCACCAGCAAGCTACTAGTCCAGTTAGTCTAGTACGCATTGACTGCGATCCATTCCTAGTCATCCACCTATTCCAGACCAAATTCACGTCGTCTTCCAAATCCCTAGATTGAACACCCTCCAAGGCCATCACCATAAAAAATCTAGTAAAAACACAGCGTGTGAATACGTATTCTATTGTTTCTGCTCCACTCCCACACAACACAAGCTGTGTTTCCAGTTCAACCTCTTTTCATTAGTTTATCCGCTCTAAGAGTCCTCTTCTTGAGAACGAGCCAGCAAAATATTTTTACTTTTAGGGCATGTTTGGTTCGCGATTGGAATAGGAATGGAAAATGGAATTGAATTGCTTTGAAATGGAAAATGGAATGATGAATCATCCAAAGACATTTGGTTCATTATTGGAATGGGTACCGGAATAAAAATTTAAAATTTTTGAGAGAGTGTTTTGATTAAGAGAGAGAAAAGTGATAAAAGAAGAGGAGGGGAGGTGTCGGTGAAAAAAGATTTTGAGTAGTTTACTTTGGAATGAGCCAATCCGGTATTCAAAGCCGGATTGAGGCATAAATAGATTTGGTCATATTCCCATTCCATAGTGGAATGGAAGTTGGAATCTGATTCCTTTAAAACAAACAACAACAATTGGAATCAATGAATCACATTCCGATTCTATGGTCTAAAATAGATGAACCAAACATGCCCTTAGGGGTATTCGAAGTCTTGAGATCTTACTTTCTCGGGCGTCCCTTGTGCCCCCATCACTCAGCACTGAATAGGCCATGCTGGCCCTGCTGCCCCAACTTACTTGCTCAAGCCTAATTCATAATGTTAATTCAAAGAAGGGCCATGGTGGCCTTGCAGGCACAATCTGCACATGATGCTGGTCATGTGCAGCCTGCACATGGTGCACGCCGGTTCGTGTCTCGCCGCTCGTCGTCAGAAGATGGCCCAGCACGGCCCTTGGCCGCACCGGGCCGTGGGCCGTCTGGCCCGTTTTACACCCCTACCTTTGCCCCCTAATCCACACCTAAAATCGAAACACACGTACTTAGGGGTGGCAATCCAGCTCGCTGTTCGCGAGTCAGCTCGTGTTCGGCTCGAAATGAGCTCGAGATCGACTCGCTCGTTTAGTAAACAAGCCGAACACGAGCTGAACTTTTCAGCTCGTTTAATAAACGAGCCGAACACGAGCCGGGGCCAGTTCGCTCGTGTTCGGTTCGATAACAGCTCGAATATATATATTAAATATTTATATTATTTATATAATATATATATATAAATAAATAATTATACATAAATATAATTTTTTATTATTTGATTTTTAGTTCAACCTAAATTAAAGCTCAACTCAATTATAAAAAACCAATTTATACGTAAAGTTTTAACTATTAGATCAAAGTGATAAGATCTCACAAATTTATTTTCTATATATATATATATATCCATTCTAATCATTTTAACTTATTATTTCTGATACAGCTCGTGTTCGGCTCGTTAATAAACGAGCCAAACACGAGCCGAATTTTTTGGCTCGATACTTAAACGAGTCAGCTCGTGTTCGGCTCGTTTATGAAGAGAGCCGAACACGAGCCGACCCAAGCTCGCTCGTGTTCGGCTCGTTGACACCCCTACACGTACCCTCCTACATTTTTTTTCTTTTATTTATTTATTTTTTATTTTTATCTTTTTTAATGATGGTGGGGCACATTAATTGAAATTTTGAAGTGTCACCTTCTCTGGCAAGAAGCAAGCAAGCCTGCACATCCACGTTCTGGGTGGGCCTTTGCCTGCTTCCATATAGGTACTTTTGAACACAATTTTAAAATAATTTTTGGAGGTTATTATTTGGTTTCTCAAAAAATATAAAAATTTATCTTACTTTACTAATTTTTTTTTTTCATCCGTTTGGTTCCGAGAAAACTTTATTTTTCTATTTTTAAATTTTGTGATAAACTATTTTTTTAAAAAAAATTCAGGAAAAAAAAACAACAACAACTTTATTTTAGTTTTTGAAACTTTCTTATCCTTTGATTTGTAGAATTGAGCAACTTTAGTCCTTTAAATTCAGAATTTTATCAAATTTATTGGTTATTTTACCAAACTTGAGAACTTTTATAATTTTTTTAGTAAGGGCACATTCGGCTGCCCAAAAGTGGGACAAAGTGGAAAAGTCATTTTTGCAAAATTAACTTCTACAAAAGTGACTTTTTAATTCGATTGTTTATTTAGTTATAAAGTGAAACATTAAAACTATAGTTTTGTAATTTTGATTATTAAATTATATATAAAGAGGTGAAAATATAAACAAACGACTTATACTCGCAATTGAAATTTAAAATTTAAATTTATATTTAGAATTCAAAAGTATGTGTTAAAATTAAAATTTAAACTTAAATCTGAGTTGAATTTATATTTAAAATTTAAGACATAAATTAAATTTACAAGTTCAAGTTAAAGTTTAAGTTATAACTCATAAGGGAGACTAAATTCTAAAATAAAAGTTCAATATAGAAATTCGAACATTTATTTAAATTTGAATTCATAATTTGAATTTATAATTTGAACCATATTTTAATTCACTCTTTTATCTTAAATTCTGAATTCAAATATGAATTTACAATTTTAATTAATATTTAAATTAAAATTAAAATTTGAGTTTAAATCACAATTCAAATTGAACATTTGAATTCACGATTCGAATCCAAAGTTCAAATAGAAATTTAATATTGAAATTAAATGTAATAGCAAATTTAAATTTGAATTTGAATTTCAACTTAAATTTTAAATTTTAAGTTCAAATTTCAGTCAATAATTTGAATTTATATTGGAACAATTTGAATTCAAAGTTCAAATTGAAGTTTCTAACTAAAAATAGTTTGACTAAATTTAAATTTTAAAAACTATATTTAAATCTAAATCTAATTTTAAATTCTAGAATTCAAATTAAATAAAATTAAACATTTAAAAAATTAAATTTACATATAAAGTCATAAATTTGAATTTAAAATTTTTATATTGAATTTGAATTTACAAATAAAATTCATAATATGATCATGATGGTAATCCAATTTTAAAGTGCAATTCAACTTTAAAAATAAATTTAAAGATTAAAAATAAGAGCAAATATAATCTCTTACCTAAGTTATTTAATTTTGGTGACTTCCGTATTTTTTGAGCCAAAGTAGAATAAGCGAGATTTAGTTATAACTCACTTTGTCATCGTACTTTTGTAAAATAATTTTCGTATTTACTTTTGCAAATCAAACAGTCGATAAGATGCCATTTTCTAAAAATACCACTTTCGATGCTCATTTTTAGCCAACGAAACATGCGCTAAATAAAACTGGACCGAATAATAGTAAATTAACTAATAAAGTTACTAAATTTAATAAATTTTTTAACTTAATATGATCACTTAAAAGAATTTTTTTTTTAAGGTATCCTTATTTAAAAAAAAAAAATAGTTGAGGGTGTCTATTTCAAAAGAGTAATGCTTCAATACACCAATTCAATTAAAATCTAGCTGTTGATATTTTAAGGTTAAGATTGACTTTACGCTGTAATTACCTGCTCAACAGGTTACCACTGAAGAACAATAGTAATGGTACTATTGAAAAATAAATATTAGTCAATTACCAAATTCGATAAACTCTAAATAAATGTTTGTTTCCTTATTTAGTTTTCTCACTTACCAAATCAGATAGTGATTGATTTGATGATTAACAAACCTTCATAAGATTGAATGTAAAATCAAATTTGAGCCTAAAACTCTATAATTGTATACATTATATTCAAATTTAATTTAAATTTTAATTTGCAGAAATAAAAAAAATTATGTTTAAATTAGTACATTTCAATTCAAATTGCTAATTCAATACTAAAATAATGTGAAAGTTAAAATATATGTTTACTTATTTTAATTTGTAACTTATCAACCCAAATTTTATTATTTATTCAAATAAAAGGCTTCTATTTTTTAAATTAAGTTTAAATTATTTAATTTAAAAATTACATAGAATGTGGCTAAACTACACATGGGCATCTTCACGGATCTCCATCTCTACAGGGAAAGTGTTAGCTCATCCATGTGGTACTTATTTGGTTATCTTCAAGTGAATGTTTGTACTTATTTGGTTTTATTTCATCCGAATTTGATAAACTCTAAATAAATATTTGTTTCCTTATTTAATATTGTCACTTACCAAATTAGATAGTACGTAGTTGATTTGATGATCAACAAACCTTCATAAGATTAAATTTAAAATTAAATTTGAGCCTAAAACTCTATAATTTTATACATTATAGTCAAATTTACTTTAATTTTAATTTGCAGAAAAAAATTATGTTTAAATTAGTACACTTCAATTCAAATTGTTAATTCAATATTAAAATAATATGAAAGTTAAAATATATATTAACTTATTTTAAATTGTAAGTTATGATGTACTTATGAACCCAAATTTTATTATTTATTTAAATACAACGCTTCTATTTTTTAAATTAAATTTAAATTATTTATTCGATAATAAAAACAACATTAAAGTTTGAAAATACTGATTAATAGTAAATTTTAAATTTAGATTTAATTTATATTATAGTTTAAAAATAAATTTTGTTAACTTTTTAAACTAAATATTTATATGTTTGAAAATTAACTTTAAATTATAAATCTAAATTTAATTTTAGTCATTATAATTTGAAATTATCTTTAAAATAGTTTTTGCCTTGTTTAAGTAATACATTAAATTCATTTGACCTTGTAGAGAATATGTTTACGCCGACTTCCACCATTCACCGCCGCGAAGTTGATGATTTATGCATCGTCTTTACAGAGATCGAGCCATCAAAGCCGGCAACACCCAACGTCGTAGCACTATAGTAATAACAGAAAAAAAAAAGAAAAAAGAATGATCTATCATTTAAAATTTATAAGTATAGACTAGTTCTTGAGCAAAATGCTCATGGGCTTGTAGTGACGAAGAGAGGTGCTGCAATAGAAGTGGGAAGAAAGGGAAAGTGAAAATAAAAATTACCAAAAAGTTGATGAAACTCTTCACAGGAATGGAAGGTAAAGTTGGGAAGTAAAATTACGAAAAAACCCTTGGAGCTAAATTTATATCTTTAGAAAAAGTTGTACCCTCCGTATGTGGGTGACCGATATCGGATGCTACAAAAGCCGGTCACCACTTGAGTAGAACGCATCTCCATCGTCCATTTCAAAAAAATTAAGGGAACGATCTCCTGCACATTTTATATAGAAACTATATTGAAAAAATAGAAATAAATAAATAAATAGCTTTCCATTTGTACTTTGCCCTTCTCAAGACCAACATGAATTATAGTAGTTTAATTTTGAGAATACGGAGATGGAGAAAACAACGAAAAGGCTCTAGAAACAAAGAAAATGGCGACTCTGTCTGATCGTTGGTGCTAACCATTAATTCCAAAAGCTCGAGCTACTAGAAAAACGCAATTAATTCACTTAAAGCGTAGAGATACAGCGCCCACGGGCCTCGATTGTGACTCGGCCCCCAACCAGCCTCACGCCACTTCGAACATGACTCGGCCCACCCTGACCTCTCGCCATTTCGAACGTGACTCGGCCCAATCTGACCTCCCGCTACATGACAGGATGATGGCCCATTTAAGCCAACAGACTCCACCTAAGTTTAGAAAAGAGAGAAAAAAAAAAAGGTCCTACCCTTCGCACTTAAATTAGTGGCGCGATCTCAGATAAAATCCTACTTTCATAAAAAGTTATAGATTATAAATTATAGATATGCGTGTGGTCGGTGGGTAATGCGATATACAACTGCTACGCGTATAGGAAACCACCTCCCCCTGATGCACCTTACTAATGCATAACCATGTTCCTTTTTCCAAAAAAAATAAATATAAAAAATTAAAAGGATAATTATTTATATACTTTTCAAAATTTTTGAAATATTTTATGTATTCTTTTTTTTTATTTCAAATATACTTTCTATATATTTTTTTCGTTATTCAAAAATAATTCCCGATAAGTCGTCTCTACCAGTATTGAAAACGAGTCAAAATACCTCTTTTTTTTTCCAAACTTACTAATTTTTTTAATTAATAATTATTTCTTTTAATGGGCAATTTGCATTCATATACTTCTGGAAAGTTTCAAACTTTTTTATTTACCTCGCTTGAAAGGCTAATACGAAAGACATCTTTCTAAAGTTTCAAGTTCTTTCAAATATATACTTTTGTTGATGATTTATATGTAATTATAAATTAATAAAATTGTGACGTTGTGATGATTTGTATGTAATTGTGTTGAATTATTGATTTAGTCATGATAACCTACTTTTTAGACATGGTTGTATATTTATTAGTTTAGTGAAAAAAATGATTGTTGGAAGATAACCATTGGAGAGTAAATAAAGAGAGTATTTGATATTTTATGGGCGAATAAGAAAAGCATGCGACAGCAAAAAGGTATATTTGAATTAACAAAATAATAATTTTATAAAAATAACAGTGGTTCCTAATAGTTTGCTAACAGAATCTATCTAACTTTAAGGGCATATTTGAAAGAACTGAAAACGTTATGAGGGTATTTTCTATATTAGCCTTCTAAATAGAGATAAATAAGAAAAGTCTAAATTTTTTTAAAAAATATATAAGTAATTGTTTCAAATTAAAATATAAATGTACCATTTTTTTTAAATAAAAAGTTTCTACATCCCACGGTTTTGTGTTCTAACGTAACGAATCCTTGTTTCTAAGTCTCCAGGAAAAAAAAAAAAAAAAAAAAAAAAAAAAAAAAAAAAAAAAAAAAAGGGTCTCCGCGAAACCGTCGACTTTCTTGTTTTCTAAAATTGCACGAAGATTCTCGAAGTCAACAACTTAACATTTTGCTATTTAGTCCCCCAAAATGTTATTTTTGACATTTGGTTCCTAACTTTTATAATTTACTAGTGAAAAACCCGCGCTTCGCTGCGGGTAAGTAAATGTGATTAATTTAAGAAAATGACAGTAAGGTAAGTAAATTGTGGTAAATTTAAAAGACATGATAGTAGATTCGAAAAATATGATTACATGTAGTCTTTCACATAAATTTACATAAGCCAACATTAAATATTGTGATTCAGAGTTTGTCTTCATTTGCGGAGGAAGTTGCACCAAAGCTGGAAACAAAAGAAAAATATTTAGTTTCACTTAAGCTTTTAGATTGATGATAAATATTTGAGAAAATAAATGAAGTTCTTACGTAAGTCGTCGTCTTTTCGCACTTTGAATTTCGCTTGAATCATCAGCAAGATCAGGAGAGCTGAAAATTAAAAAGTGTAATATATATATATAAATAAAGACAATACAAATAAGATATGAAGAATAAATATAATGATATTACCTTGTTGAAATAGATTTGTTTGGGGATGCTTCCGCAAATAATTCTTTTCGAATTTCCTTTTGAGTAGCAGGAGAATGCCGGTCTTCTTCAAATTTGATTAATAATTTTTCAGTTGACTGGTCCTTCCCTTTTGTATCAAAGTGTGCATTAAAAATTTTAATTGCTTTAAAAGAAGTAGCACTTGTCCTAAACCTTTGTACATCGGGTATTACTTGAAAAATATGCTCCTGACCAATAATCGCTTTAATTACAGGAGGAAGAGTATATTTGTCTGATCCAGGTGAAGTAGCTAAATTCTGAGCTGGAATGTGAATCAAATCTTGCGCCAATCTTCCAAAAATAGTAAAATTAGCAGTACCGGAATCATCTTCAACAATAGTGTTTAATTTGTACCTGTTTAGTGATGAAGCGAATAACTTTTTTTTAAAAGAGATTTCAAAATTTGATAAGTGCCTGTGTAGAATGAAAATAATTACCATGGTATCGGAGACTGATCATTTTTAGCACAATTAGAACACCAGAAAGTATCATCGAAGGTTTTAATAGCGGATTTACAATTATAGCAGGCTTTGTACCACCAACCAAACGACGTGTCGATTCCGACGATTTTAGCGTCGCAAGTAAACTTCACATTCTGTTTGATAATAAGTTAGGGAAAATGAATTTGTTAATTAATGAAATGGAAATGCGAAAAAAGTTGAGAAATATAACTCACTTGAGTGCTAGATAGGTCGAGGCTCAGCAATTGATCAATAGTTTTTCTATTTAAAAGCATTTCTTCGTGCGGAGTTATAATTTGTTGCTTGTTGGTGTTAAGTCGCTGAATTGAAGTAGATGTTGGCTGTAACCTGCACATAATATTCTCATGTGTATAAATTAGAGTACTGAAACTAATGAAAACAAAGGTAATGATGTAGTGTACAGACCTCTCTAAAAAACATTGAACCTCCGGAATATTTAGATCAATATAAATCTTCGAAGCCGAGCATGTTGATAAATGTATCTCTTCTAAATTTACACAACAAATATAAGAAGTTAATATTTTAGATCTCATTTTATAGGTTAGCAGATTTTATAAATATTAAAGTTAGCGGCATACCTTTATAGGAACGAACGGTCATCCCAGCCAGGATTATTATAACGGAGGTATTTTGATCCTTCTTTGAAATGCAACTATCATCAAATTCCAAAGCAAATTTATCCCACAATGTAACACGTAAAACATTCATCCTATTAAAGAAGATATATTTAGTATAAATCAAATGGATATAAAAAAAATATAAAACCATTCAATTGATGATAAAATTTATAGAGGAAATTGACTTACTCCAAATCCTGTATCTCTAAATTCCTAATTGGAGTGAGTGTTTGGCCAACATATTTTTCAGTGACTTCACCAATGGCTGTAACTTTTCCGAAAATATCTAAAAGTATAAAAAGTGCAAATATTATATTATAGGAGTCTGTACGAAATTAGTATGTTATGCTATGAATACATATTACCGGTGAGAACAGCGTCATTATATCTTTGCTTTTCTGCTTGAGAAAATGTTGAAAAATTGAAGCTGTAGAGAGGTATTTTCTCTACATCCTCTTCAACCAAGGTTAGACATGTCCATTTATTTATCTGAATCATGTAGAGGCGCTCCACAGCGAGGAATTTTTTTTTGCTTGGAATAACATTAAATTTCTCCATAAGATATACGTTGCCTTCAGCAAGCCGATTCCTAAATTCTTCCACATCTTTTTTACGGATCGTCCCTTGCAAAGAATAACCCTAATGATCACATCATAATAATATTATTAAAATAGGAGAATATATGAAATGATGAAAAAGAAGCCAAATAGGTAAACTGAAAATGAAAATATGTGCCTCTACCTTTTCATCCACCAATAAGCAATCTAAGCCAAATATATCACCCTTCAAAAAAGGAGCAGATGACTCCCAAAGTCGGCACATTCGGATCAGAATTTTGCAGTTTTGGCGTTGCATTGATAATTCCGATAGTAGTACATGCTCCATGTCAGTTTTATAGGCCTGTTACGAAAAATAAGAAAAAAGAAAAGGAAAGATGGAAAAGAATCATATTAACCAAAAAAGTAGAGCATTCGATGTCACAAAATACGCGTAATAAATAACTAACCATTATAAGTCGCTAAATATTTCATGGTAAACGATATTTTTCGTATGCCCCTCAGGTACCCCATCCTTATTTTCTATGTAAATTCGCAAGCCTTCTTTTGAAGTTACTCGAGAAACCGCTACATAAAGCTGCCCATGAGAAAATACAGGCTGTGACAAAAAAAGACCAACTCTTTGTAACGTTTGCCCCTGACTTTTGTTAATCGTCATTGCGTAGCTCAAGCGTATCGGAAACTGCCTCCGTTTTAACACAAACGGCCATTTGGAATCTGTTACATTCATCACTATGCGAGGAATGTAAACCTTCTCTCCAATATGATTACCTGTAAAAATTTGTGCTTCAATAATTCGGTGAGTCAACTGAGTAATCACTAATCGTGTACCATTGCAAAGCCCAGAGCTTTGGTTAATGTTGCGTAGCAACATTATAGGAGACCCGACTTTTAATTTTATCTCGTGATTTGGTACACCGTTGAATTTTAAAGAATTTAAAAAATC
Organism: Puya raimondii; assembly: GCA_016920855.1. Lineage (NCBI taxonomy): Eukaryota > Viridiplantae > Streptophyta > Magnoliopsida > Poales > Bromeliaceae > Puya > Puya raimondii. The sequence continues at coordinate 213,990,521 of JABWPP010000050.1, read as the reverse complement.
TACGGGATAGAGTATATCATTGTCTTCAACATTCCTTGATGAACTGCAAATTGAATCCGAGCTTAGATAAAGACGTTCCTCAGTTGGTAGCAAAGTGAGTACGTACGTATTGATCTCATCAACTCTTTCATTTATTGGTGTAACAATGGCACGATCTCTTAGGTATGTAGGATTACTGTAGTTCATTTCAATATTATCATAAATAGCTGCAACAATGCTTTCAATGCCATGCTCACTTTTTTCTATAAGCATATCATTAGGAATTTTAATCCAAGTTGGCTCTTCCTCTTCATCCAACTTGATAGCATCTATTGCACCGTTACCAATATCCAGTATCCATTTACTGAACTCTGCGAGAGATGCATGTGATGTTTCAGGCGAAGAACCTTGTAGCAATCGCATATTTGTAGTAAGTTTAAAAATCTTGCATTTACTCCATATATAAGATCTAGTAATTGATGCATTAAGAATATCTTGTCTAGTCCCCCCAACAACAACCGGAAGTATTTGCCTGAAATCTCCCCCTAAAAGCACGGTTTTGCCTCCAAAAATTTTGTCAGCAGTAATTAGATCGTCTGTTTCCAAAATATCTTTTAATGTCTTATCTAAGGCCTCAAAACAATTCCTGTGGTTCATCGGTGCCTCGTCCCAAATAATTAAACTTGCATGGGAAATCAATTTTGCAAGTTGGTTGCCTTTTTTTATTTCACAAACTGAGCAATCATCAATTTTAATAGGTATTTTAAATCTCGAGTGCGCCGTCCTGCCCCCAGGCAATAAAAGTGATGCTATTCCTGAAGAAGCAACAGCTAATACTACTTTTCCTTCTGATCGTAGCTTGGAAATAATAGTCTTCCAAAGATAAGTTTTACCTGTTCCACCATGTCCATAAACAAATATAACATCTCCAATGTTTTTATATATAGAATTGAGCACAGCATTGTACACATTCCTTTGTTCATCGGTCAAACCCTTAAACAAATGCAAATATTCTTGCTCCAATTCGCCGAGATCATAATCCATTTCTTCTCTGAGTAACCTATTATTCAATTGATCTACTATTAATCTATTAGGAATAGGCAGCTTGAAATGTGCAAGTGAACTGCAATTTTTATTGAACAATACTTCTAGCTCGAATAATACATGATTTTGGAGTTCACGATCTGGGATTTGGATATTATGAATTCCAAGGATATTTCTCATCTTGCCTAAAATATCATCAGCAAATAACTTCCAAAATTCTTCCCACAATTTTTCCGGATTGGTTACTTCACAGTACATCACTAAGGTCACAAAGAGCTGCCTAAGCTGACCTGCAGAACACCAAAGGGCTGCCTCACTCAAAGCTTCGCTCCATTCTTTATCATCTCCAAGTAAACCGAGGGCTTGGCACGCAGACCGAAAAGTTTCATGAATGACACCATCCACGGTCCTAATCTCCTTATAATTTCATGGACCTTTAACCACATTTAAAAGCATTCTTAGGAAGTAAAGTTCTCCAGCACTTGGGTGGACGTAAACTATCCTGCCTATGCGGTTTCCTTGCTTTCGTTTTGACCAAAATTTATCTTTTGGATGCCATACCCACTTAGTTGGAAACTCTGCGTATGTAAGTTCGCGAGCATCGCCGCTACTTAAATTGGTATCCATCCAAGATGTAAACATTGTTTTATCAACATTAGGACGCCTTAAAACATTGACCAAATTTTGATCACTATGATATGTAACGTTATTCATCATAGGTAGGTGAACTGTCAATCTTTCAACAGATGGTTGCCTAAAGTGAATATCAAAATCAAATAACCTCCAAACAGCCTCATATGCAGATAAATATCGACAATCCAGATATTGCTTAATTTCATCCACTTGTTTATATCGGTTTACAGACCCAGATGCTTCGCTATTAATATTATTTTCTATAATAACGGCGGATCGGTCAGGACCCTTGTTAACATATTTGAACAAATACTTTATAAGCCTCGATTTGTTACACCATTCAACATTAATATGAGCTTGGTATTTAATAACTAATGTTATGTTGTGAGGCACAACAAATCTATTATCAAGATTGATACCACCCTTGATAGCAATTTTTTGATCATTCCTTCGTCTATATATGGGAAAACCATCATCGCTTATTACTGTCTCACTTTTATACTCCTTTGGAAAATGTTTTGAGCATTTACCTTTTACCATACATGGTGCTGCTGGTTTTGCTAGCCCACACGGCCCATGCATCATAAATTTCACAACACCTAAGTAACCATTTGGATCAGCTACTTTATCAGGTATTTCCGCGGAGATGATTGAATCTATTTCAACATTTGTTAAGTACTTATGATCACCATGCAACCATACTAAGATATGTACATGTGGAAGACCTCTCTTTTGAAATTCCACTGTATAAAGTTCTGCAACAAATTCAAGAAGTAGAAAATAAAGTTTATGAATGCATAGTAGTCTATATTTCGTATGGTAGTTAAAGTTAATAACGGGCACATACCAGCAACTGTCTTGCCAAAGTAATTCTCTTTCTTGATATCGGACATGAGTGCCTCCAATTTCATTTTAAAAACTCTACTAACAATATCGGGCCTATCTTCAGGTCGTTGTCCCGGAATGAATTGCAAAGCACCGAGAATTTCTGGCCACTGTGCATTGCATGTAAATGTTATGAATAAATCAGGAGGACCGCAATGCCTGCATATGGCAACAGCATCTTGGTAATTTTGGATCATATATCGAGGGCCTGCTGTGAAGCTTGAAGGTAGTATTACTCGCTTACCAATTGCATTACCATCGACATCACCTCCAACAACAGCATCCTTAATGCCTTTATATATTTCAGACCGTAAATTTGATTGATTGTTTCTAATATAGGAAAGCCTTTCTTCTTCAACACATGAGAATGCATCCAATATATATTGCTGGAAAAGCTTTCCACCTCGTATCAGCGTTTTGCCTTCTCTCACTCTATTCTGTATTCTATAAGCATAAAACTCACGCATGGTAATGCATTGTCTTGAGTTTGTTTTCCTACGTAAGCTTTCACTACTTTGGATGCCTAGCCTAAAACCATCTTCACCATATGGAAACAATATAGGATATTGCATTGCCATAAAAGATGGATGTAAATCGCTAATACGGCGCAAACCATCAGTTTTGTGTTCAACCACGATGTCACGTTGTCGATCCCCACAACCAAGGTCACCGATTATCAGCCCAGCAATTTCAGCACAGGATGGAGGATTATATTGAGATAAACATTCTTTTCGTGACCCAATTAGTCTCAATCTAATAGGCAAGTAATCACTTTCTTTAAATCGATCTCTTGCCATTCGAAATGCTTTAACAACTTCATTTTTCTCATCGAACATTTTGATTAGTTGGGACACAATATCTTTATCAACATTCAAAATATTCCCATTTACATCCAATGCTCGCATTCTATTATCTAGTTCATTCTCAGTATCGTAAATATATAGCTGAGCAAATTTAGGGCGTTGCCCATCAGGAGGTAGAAGAGAACCCATAATGTGATGATTTTGGCCACTAATTCTAAAAATATACGGGCCTGGTCTCTTATTAATATCACAGTCTACTTTTGCACCGATGGAGGTGAAGGCAAACATAGAGTTGTATACTCTAATATTTTCACGAAATTTAGTAGATTGGCGAGGGCCCTGGTAATTTAGCAGGAAGTCCAATATGTTTGGTGTTTCTTGTAGCAATGGTAAGTAAATCCGACCTTCCTGGCAACATAGTGAAAATCTTGGAACAGCTTCATTTCGATGTTTGTAAATTCTTTCATTATACCATAGTAAAGCTGAACATGATTGGCATTCATATTCAGGTAAACCTAAGTAGAGTTGGTCAACACTTTGTGCTTCTACTTGTGAACTCGAACAACCTGCACCTTCTGGACTTGTCATAGGGTTTTCAAGGGTGAAATTAGAACTATCGGCATGAACAATACTATGTATATTTCCGGAACGATTCTTTTGAACAGCATTTCTACGTTGTTTCAGAATCAGCTTCCTCCTTTTCCTATTCTCCCTATATTGGAGTCTGTAACTATCACAATTATCCGAAATAATAACACCTATATTTTTTGTAGGACATTGTCGCACGACTTGTCTGCGTTGATTAAGTACCAGTCGACGTTTTTTTCTATTTTCTTTATATATTTGTGATATGTCCATTCATTCCTGGAAAGAAAGTAAAAATTTGGTAATGAAAGTACAAAAATTTTACCTTGTTCAGACGCTTAATTTAATAAAACAAACACGTAAATTAATATACTTTAAATACAATTATTTCTTTAAAATAGTGTGAACCGCAAAATATATTTACTTGACAAATGTAAGTGCGGTAAAAAGTGAAGGAGACAAAAGTGCATACCTTAGCAAGGTAAGTACTCGAAAAGAAGCTCGCTATTCACGGAAGCTGTCAAGCAAGTTGTGATCTCAATATAGCTTATACTCTTGTGCAGCTGCAATTACCCTTAAAAAATGGAAGTCAGTGTGCTGTTAACATCTAGAAATAAAAGGAAGCAGTGAAACAAAATTTGTAAGAAACAAAGAAGAAAGAAAGAATATAAGAAAATAGGAACATAAGAAACAAAAGTATAGAAAGTTGGATAGTAGAAAGGCTCAGGTAAAACTAACATCCAATCCGAGGGGTAAAAAAATATATATAATTAGTAACAAAAAGTTGTAGTTTGGATTGAATATATTAGTTATGTGCAAGTGGTTGCCTAGAGGTTAGGCCTTCCTACTTTACACACTTATTTTAACATCATTGCCTAAGAGGTAAAGAAAATGAATCTCTAAAAAAAAAAAATAGTAACAAAAAGTAGTAGTTTAGAATGAATATATTAGTTATGTGCAAGTGGTTGCCCAGAGTGTCGGCCTTCCTTACTTTATGCACGTTTTAAAAAAATAGTAAAAAAAAAATCTGTAAAAAACAAAGAAGTAAGAAAGAATATAAGAAAATAGAAACACAGGAAACAGAAGTATAGAAAGTTGGTCCAATGCGGGGGGAGAAACAAATATATATAGTTAGTAACCAAAAGTTGTAGTTTGGATTAAATGTATTAGTTATGTGCAAGTGGTTGCCTAGAGGTTAGGCCTTCCTACTTTACACTCATATTTTAACATCATTGTCTAACAGGTAAAGAAAATGAATCTTAATAATCAAAACAAATTAATATCGAAAATCCAATGATTTAAAAAAAAAAAATAGTAACAAAAAATTGTAGTTTAGAATGAATAAATTAGTTATGTGCAAGTGGTTGCCTAGAGTGGAGGCCTTCCTTACTTTATGCACATATTTTAACATCACTGCCTTTTTTGCCAACTATCGTTATTAATTTGAACCAACAACACTACCATTCACACTAAATGCTCAAGTACAACTAAAATCCAACTCTGGAAAGAAAAAAGCAGTAGATGTTAGTACCATTCACACTAAATGCTCAAGTACAACTGTAGAAAAAAATTGTAGTTTACATTGAATTTATTTGTTATGTGGTAGAGTGCATACATCATAATGGTACCATTGATTTAGAACTGTAGATGAAAATGAGTAAAAAAAAGCAAGTGAAGAGTATGTATGGAAAAAATGGTTAGCAAGTGAACAACTTGTATTAAAAAAAAAAATAATAACTAAGTAAAAGGGTAAGTAGTTAGGAATGGAATACAGAGGTGCTCCACTTGTACTAAAACAGTTTGTTCAAGCAGCACAAAAGTTTCAGCCAACAACACTACCATCCACAATATTCTTTAAGTCATGCCTACATCGAGGAGGTTAGTAACAAAGAGAGTAGCACAAAAGTTACATAACCCGGTTAAAACCATGAAAGAAGAAACAGGTTCCCTATACCGAACTACTAAGCTATGTGTAAATAGCTTAAACCAAAACAGTAGCCTGGACTAAATACAAACCAAAGTGGTTTAAGTAGGTTGGCAACTATGAGAGTTAATTGGACATAGCCTCGGATGGATCAGTGTCTGGAGGAGGTGGCTCAATAGCCATGCGACTGATCAGGGCATAGCACTCTCCAATTGCACGGAGTAGCATGATTCGTTCATTCATATAATCATTTTGTTGCGCAACTGTAGAGATATGACAGTCCTTCAAGAACTTATATTCCCGTAAAAGATTACCATTTTGTGCAAGTAATACTGCATTATCAGCTGTTTGGTACTCATATAGACTTTTGTAGAATATGTAGTCATCGTAATTAATATCTCTAACATGCAAACCGCACTCATCTTTCAGACGCTTTAGAGCTACGCGAGCAGCATCATCTTCAGCCTCTGCAGCGGTGGGAAAGTGGGCACCCGAACATCTAACAGTTTCAACTATAGGCCCGCTCCGCTGAATTTGTAAATTTATAGTACCAAAGAACTGCCCCTCCGTATCCATGCTCACAACACACTGTGGGATTTGGTGGTGGAGCCGGTCGAAAACTTCGCGCATTATCCGTGCGTACGAAAGGCTAACAGTCGTCATCACGGAAGCTGCATTTTTTTTTTTCCGGCAAGCAAGTACACAGCAAGTCAGCAAAACACAGCAAGTGTGAATATTTGCATATTTAGCATTCAGGTAGGTGGGAAGTATTTAGTTTTAACTATCTGAATGCTATATATAAACTATTCAGAAACAGCACTTAAACAAAAAGGATAATAACATAAAACCAATTACATGAAGGAAAAGATATTGCGAGATAAAAAAAGGTAGACTCACATGGGAAGTAAATAGAATTCGAAACAAATGCCATAAAACCAAGTACGTGGTAAAAAATCCGAGCAGAAAGCAAGCAGTAACAGACGTTGTGAATAAAAGGAATACCAAAAGGGGAAAGCGAAACAGGGGGGCTGCGAAGAGAAGCTAAAGACATGAAAAAATTAAACGTAATAACAAACCAGATATGGAATCTTAGTTGGAGAAATAGGAGGCTCAGGTACAGTAAGTGTAGTGGAAGCATTGCATTCAGATAGGTGGCTGCTTTTGTATCGACGAACATCAACAGGTGGTTGCCTTTGTACAGGCCATCCGACCCGCGTCCCGACAGTTAGGAGGCGAACGCATTCCGATATATATTGCTACATTTGAACAGAGTCATCTAGCTTGGAGACGGCCAACCAGCTTTGTTTTTTTTAAGGAACAACATCTCAGCCCATTGTAGTCTTGCCTATCTTTATTCGCTGACTGTCATCATCGCCTCAAAGGAATTAAAAAAAAAACAGAGAGAAAACAAATAATAGAAATAATGATGAGAAGAGAAAGCCAAGATGGAGAAGCAAAAGAAAAACATGCAGTAAATAGGAAGAAAATAAAAAAATAGAGACAAAAGAAATAATAGAAGTAATGATGAGCAGTGAAAGCCAAGAAGGAGAAGCAAAAGATAAACATGCAGTAAAAAGGTATAAACAGCTTGCTACCTGGAAATAACAGCAAGAAGATGGAGTTTTTTTCTTTTGGCAAGCAGGCACACAGCAAGTCAGCAAAAAAATAGCAAGTGTGAATGCCCAGTTAGAAAAACATATTGCAAAGCAAATAGAGCTTGAGAACAAATGCCATAAAACCAAGTTCATGAAAAAACCCGAGCAGAAAGCAAGAAGCAACAGACGCTGTGAGTAAAAAAAAGAACCAAAAGAGGGAAGCGAAACAGGGAGGTTAGGAGGAGAAGTTAAAGAGATGAAAAAATTAAATATAATAACAAACCAGGTATGGAATCTTAGTTGGAGAAATAGGAGGCTCAGGTACAGTAAGTGCAGTGGAAGCATTGCATTCAGATAGGTGGTTGCTTTTGTACCGATGAACATCAACAGGCGGTTGCCTTTGTATAGGCCATCCGACCTGCGCCCCGACAGTTAGTAGGCGAACGCATTCCGATATATATCGCTACATTTGAACAGAGTCACCTAGCTTGGAGACGGCCAACCAGCTTTGTTTTTTTAAGGCACAACATCTTAGCCCCATTGTAGCCTTGCCTTGGTAATGCATATCTTTATTCATTGACTGTCATCATCGCCTCAAAGAAAATAAAAAAAACAGAGACAAAACAAATAATAGAAGTAATGATAAGAAGAGAAAGCCTAGAAGGAGAGGCAAAAGAAAAACAGCGGCTAAGGAACAAACAGCCTGCTACTTTAAGATACACATTCATGCTTGCCGTGGGGAGTAAGGGAAGGAACAAACAGCCTGCTACCTGAAAATAACAGCAAGAATTTTTTTTTTTGTTCACAGCAAATAAGTTTAAAAAGGCAAGCATGAATGTGCAGTTTAAAGAAAAATTGAAGAATAAAACTATCTAGCTACAATACATGAACAGAAGAACAGCCTCACATGCAAGGTTGAATGTACATGATGTTATTAAAAAAAGTGGAAAACATGATGAGTTTTTTTTTTTTTTGGGCGAGGAGGTACACAGCACGCAAGTTTAAAAAGGCAAGCATGAATGTGCAGTTTAAAGAAAGAACGAAAAATCAAACTATCTAGTTACAATACATGAACAGAAGAGCAGTCTCACATGCAAGTGTGAATGGACATGATGCTTGTGTTTTTTTTTTTTTGAGCGAGGATGTACACAGCAAGTAAGTTTAAAAAGGCAAGCATGAATGTGTAGTGTAAAGAAAAAATAAAGAATCAAACTATCTAGTTACAATACACGAACAGAAGACCAGTCTCACATGAAAGTGCAGCAAGTAAGTTTAAAAAGCCAAGCATGAATGTGCAGTGTAAAGAAAAATGAAGAATCAAACTATCTAGTTACAATACATGAACAAAAGACCAGCCTCACATGAAAGTGTGAATGCACATGATGCTATAAAACAAAGTTGGAAAACATCATGCTGTAAAGAACCATAGCTGCCGAATAGAGAGAGAAAGAAGAAAGAGAGTAAAGTGAGAAGAGAAAGGGAGGGGAGAGAGAGAGAGTGTAAGATAAAAAAACCTCGCGCATTATCCAAGCATAAGAAAGGCCAATACCGGTCACCGCGGTAACTGCAAGAAGCTGAGTTTTTTTTCTTTGGCGAGGGGGGCACACAGCAGGTAAGCGAAAAAAGGCAAGCATGAATGTACAGTTTATAAAAAACATTGAAGGATCAAACTATCTAGCTACAATACATGAACAGAAGCAGTTTATAAAAAACATTGAAGGATCAAACTATCTAGCTACAATACACGAACAGAAGGGAAGGCGCACATGCAAGTGGGAATGTACATGATGCTATAAAACAAAGTCCCAAAAAATGATGTTGCAAAACCAAGTTTCGCTCCCAGGGAGAAAAAAAATGCAGGGAAAAGAAAACCGACAGTCATTGTTAAGAAAAGATAAGTGAAAAAAAGAAGAGGCAGTTGTGAATCTTATTTCGACGAAAATCGGAGGCTCAGGCTAAGTCTGTGAACTGGAAGCAGATTCAGATATGCGGCTGCTTTTGTACGGAATGAACACCAACAGGCGGTTGCCTTTGTACAGGCCTTCCAACCTGCAGTCCAACAGCTAGCAGGGCACTGCATTGGCATATACCTCGCTGCGTTTTAACAAAGTCACCAAGCCTGAAGGCCTGTGTTAGAAAAAGGTAAGAGGAAAAAAGGAGAGGCAGGTATGAATCTTATTCCGGCGTAAATTGGAGGTTCAGGCTAAGCCTGTGTACTGTAAGCCAAAAAAATCGAGATAGGTGGCTGCTTTGTACCGAATGAATATCAACAGGTGGTTGCCTTTGTACAGGCCTTCCAACCTGCAGGCCAACAGCTAGCAGGGCACCGCGTTGGTATATATCTCGCTGCTTTTTAACAAAATCATCAAGCTTGAAGGCTTCGAACCAGCTATTTTTTTTAATGAACACCATCGCAGGTTGAGCGAAGTGTTGCCTCGCTAATACAGTTATTTATTCAGAGCGAAGTGTTGCCTCGCTAATACAGTTATTTATTCATAGACTGTCATCATCGCCTCAAAGAAAGAAAAGAAAACAGGGCGAAAACAAAGAACAGAAGTAATGATGTAAAGCAAGAATGTGCATAACTGAAAATAAGTGATTGCCTTAAAGAGGATGGAATAGAATGAAAATAATGCCCAACGAAGGCATGTCAAAACAAAAACATACCACTTAAAACATTTTTTTAATGAAGTGACAAATTAAACCAAACAATAAAGCGAAGATAAAAAGCATGAAAGTAAAGCGCAAATTGTGTAGAAAAACAGATGAAATCAGTAAATGAATACACGAAAAGCGTACATCATTCGGACCCAAATGCCGTAGGGTTGCCTTTTAAAGGCCATCCAACCTGGAAACCAACAACATGCGGAAAAAACTGTGGGGACAAAAAAAGAATAGACATTACTAAATCAGGGAAAGAAGCGAAGCTCAGGTTTAGTGGAAAAAAGTCACATAAGCAAACCAGCGCAAGATATACATAATTGAAAATAAGTGGTTGCCTTGAATAGGCCATCCAACATGCACTTTGGGGATTAGAAGCAGTGCCATCACCACCCAAAAGAGAAGGCAAATATTCAGATAAAAAAATTTAATAAACAGTATAAAGTTCTCATGTAAACTCAAGTAAAATCCAAACTGTGGAAAAAATCATAAAACAAAGACATAGCAATTAAAACCTCTCTGTAATGAAGATGCAGTTTAAGACAAACAATAAACCGAAGACAAAAAAACGAAAGCAAAGCACAAATTGTGTAGAGAAACAGATGAAATCAGCAAATGAATACATGAAAAGCGAATAGCATTCGGACCCAAATACTGCCATAGGGTTGCCTTCTAAAGGCCATCCAACCTCGGCCCATTCCTTCCCTCCGACATCGTTGCCCGAAGAAAATCAAGCCTAAGACTGATCAAGATAAGAAGTATGCAAAGAAGTGGTCAAAAAACAGGCAGGCTTAGATAAAAAACATAAAGCAGGAAAAGAAAGCAGCATGAACAGAGGCTAGCAAGTAAAACATCTTTGTAATGAAGATGCAATTTAAGACAAACAATAAAGTAAAGATAAAAAACGAAAGTAAAGCACAAATTGTGTAGAGAAACAGATGAAATCAGCAAATGAATACACGAAAAGCGAACATCATTCGGACCCCAATACTGCCATAGGGTTGCCTTTTAAAGGCCATCCAACCTTGGCCCATTTCTTCCTTCGGACATCATTGCCCCAACAATACAATCAAGCCTAAGACTGATCAAGATAAGAAGTATGCAAAGAAGTGGCCAAAATAGGCAGACTTAGATAAAAAAAACTTAGCAGGTAAAGAAAGCAGCATAAACACAGGAAGAAAGAGAAGGGTGAGGTATAAACTAACACATAAAAAGATGGAAGAGAGGCAATAAATTACCTGCAAATAAGGGACACATTTAATAATAAGGTACAATTGAAATAAAGGCTAGCAATGTGAAATAAAGGCTACCAATGGCAGTGCAAATCGTACCTTGTATAGAGGCAATAAGAGCAGGGTACAGTTTCCTAATATCCAAAAGTACAGTTAGGACCACAAACTTAAAAATACAGTAAATGATTTGCAGAATAGTTATAGATATATAAAGATACTACCTTCTTCTGCACAGGAAGGAAGTGAGCACTTTGCTACTCAAGAAGGCAGCTATTTATAAGCTCTTAACATATATAGACTTAATAATGACCTAATCCATCAACTGTTATTTAAATCTTCAAATTTATCTCACTAAATTTATTATTATTATTTTTTTCTTTGATACCCCTCTGTATAGGAGTAGGGGGCAAATAGATCTAGCGAGCTAGCAACCACATGAAGGGAGTAGGGGCCAAATAGCCGCAGGGGCCAAATAGCCGCAGGGAGTTAGTAGGTTTAAAAAAAAAAAAAGGTGAAGTAGCATGACGATGGCTCACCGCAGCCGTCTATTCACAGGGAGGTGATGGAAGAGGGAAAACTTACCCGCATAGACCATAGGTAGAGTAGTCTCACCAGTAGGTTCGGAGGCCCCCTCGCTCACGCTCTGCTCACCGCCCTCCTTGCTTCACCCGGAGGTTCGGAGCACGCGCGAGAGAGGGGGGATGAGAGGGATAGATCCAGACCACATTTTATGGAGCTTCGGAGTTAGAGGAGGAGAGAGAGAGAGAGAGAGGGAGGTTTGGGCAAAAGTGAGAGAGAAGAGAGAGGGAGAGCGCGGGTCGGGTGCGGAGCTTCGGAGGGAGAGGGGGAGAGAGGGGGGAAGGATCGGGCGAAAGAGAGAGAGAAGAGCAAGGAGAGAGAGAGGCAGAGAGGGCGGTTCGGCGGAATAGAGAGAGAAAGAAGAAAGAGAGAGAAAGAGAGAGAGCAGGGCCCATCTGCCAGAGGGGTTTGGGAAACCCTAGCCGCCGAATAGAGAGAGAAAGAAGAAAAAAAGAGTAAAGGGAGAAGAGAAAGGGGGGGAGAGGGTGTAGGGCCCACCGACAGAGTGAAGAGGGGTGCTCGGGAGACCCCAGCGCGCCACGTGGATTCGGCAAAGGATAGGCCGCCACATAAGCCGAAAAAAGTGCCAAATGATATAATGTAAAGATTCCGTTTACGTTCCAACCAGGAACATCGTAATACTCCTTAATTTCGATTGACTAGGCCTAGGCCATATCTGTTGGATGTGGCCTACGTGATTTATTCAAGTCGATTCATTAAAGATATAGTTGATCTATTCAAGTCGATCTATAAAAATATATTGGATCTTACGATTAGGATGTACCTGGACACGTCCTTGATGGACGGATGTGATTTAATATCCTTACATTAAGTTGTATATAAATACATCATACGGGAGTTCCGGTTTAAACCCTAATCCAAAATACCTATGACGGCTCCATCTCCGGGGATAAGGGAATTAGACTCGAAACGTCCCGCTGTTTTGCAGATCGCGAACGAGGACGAATCACAAGCGAGAATCGTCGACGACAATTCCGGTAAAAAAATCGAAATCATGACAGAAGGTACGATCTTAATTTTTGATAAAGTTTTAACAATATCGACTCTAGTAAAATTCTATCTACGCATGTAAATCATGTTTATGGTTCAGAAGCCGCTGGCCAATGCCATTACGGGCTTCTTCAAGCTTTTAAAAGAACTTGGGGCTAATGATTTACATGTAAATAGTCCAGCATCAGATAATTAGTAAGAGAGCAAAAGATTGGTATGTGCTAGTGAATTCAGGCTTAATAGACTTAAATTTTTTGTTGAATAAGTTCTGTTACATATGTCGCATCCTTGAGCTCGTGTGGGGTCTGATCTAGGTCCTGAATTCCCTAACAAGTGGTATCAACACTGCTGGTTTAACGATCCTGAGCTATATATATCCTCAAAGTGATGTGATGCGATTGAGTTAGCTATCCTCAGAGTGATGTGATGATTTTTTCAAAGATGGCAGGTTCTCAAATATATAGGAGTAAAGGGTGCGTTTGGTTCGAGTTATATAGTATTACTGAGTATGTCGACATATTCAGATATCTTGAATTTCTGAATCAGATTATTACTGATGTTGCATTACTGTGTTTGGTTTAATACAGTAATATAATGTTGGATTACAGTATATATAGAATTACTATGTTTGGTTCAATTTATAAAATTCAGTATTCTTGACAATAAAGTAAAGTCTATTCTAAAATTGCCCTCAGTCATATTTGACAAATCTTTTTTTTATTGTTTACAAAGAATATTCTTTTACTAAATTTTATTTTAAATAATTTAATTTTTTTTTAATTTAAAATTTAAAATTTTAAATTTTAAATCTTAAATCTGAAAAAAATATAATATTTAATATTTTAATTTAAAATGTAAATATAAATTTAAAATTTAAAATTAAAATATAAATATAAATATAATTTTTGAAAAAAAAAAATCTAAATTTTAAATTTAGAATTTAAAATTTAAATTTGAATTTTAAAATTTATAATTCAAAATTTAAAAATTTTTGATTTGAATTTAAAATTTTAAAAATTAAAAAAGAAAATTTAAATGTAATTTTAAATTTTCAAATTTAAAATTTAAAATTAAAATTTATTTATAATTTTTTTTGTAAATTTAAAATTTAAAAATTTAAATTTTAAATTTTAAATTAAAATTTAAATGTAAATTTTAAATTTTCAAATTTTAATTTTAAAATTTAAAATTTAAAATTGAAATTTAAAAATTTAAATTTAAATTAAAAAATTAAAAATTAAAAATTAAAAATTAATAATTTAAATTAAATATTAAAATTTAAAATTTAAAATTTAAAATTCAAATTTTAAAATTCAAATTTTTTAAAATGACGTATTGAAAGGTTTCGGGAGTTGGATGGGGTAAACTTGTAATTTTATATAACATACAAGATTACTTATCTTCAGTAATGCAAGATACACTCTCCCCTCCTCGGTAATATTTTCGGTGTAATCTTACACCTTTTGTAATATTGCAATACCGAGCAGATTACATACCGGATGAACCAAACGCGGTAATCCTGGCAGAATTGTCTGTAATCCTGCCAGGATAACCCGAACCAAACGCACCCATAGATGGTAATACAATATGACGATTGATGCACTCAAAACAAGAAGACCTAAGAGCCACGGATTAAGCTTAGAGTTCGCATATAAATAGTGTTATATCGGATAACTATTAAAAGAGTAAAACATAAATACATACTAGTGGGCCGAGATGTAATAGACTTAAAACTTCTTGGTCGAAGAGTTACGGCAATATATACTAGTGGGCGCAGAGCTAATAAACTTAAACTTATTAGGTTTAATCGGTTTTATTACATATGTCATATCTTTGGCTCACGTGCGTGCTATAATACAATTCATAAAAATATTATATAAGAGTAGAATAATAGATAAAAAGTTTAAAACCAACGGGCGCAATATACCCATAATATCTATTATGCGCCCGCAGAATTCGTGTTCAACCCGCAAAGCAAGGAATATAACGGAAAAAGAAACCAACTTTTTCTTTTTCTTTTCTTTTTTTTGATTATTTTTTTCTCTGTTTTTTGACTTGGTCAAAAGGTCTTGTTGTGTTTTATTATAAATTACTTATAAAATAGTTCAATTTTGAACTTTTTATGAATACTCTCATTAATTAACTTTCGATCATTGCAAAAATGTGTAATTACAACATAATTTGATTGATTTCTATAAAAGATATTATTAATTATATTTTTAAGTTTTAAAGTTTGGGCTATATACTAATTTAATTCTACACTTTAAAATCTTATAGTTAAAGATTTTTTTACTATTAAATTTTGAGCAACTCCCATTGCTAGTTTTGACTATCAAATTTTTATTAACAAAATTAAAAATACTATTATATTCATACGCGAGGATCTCAATCAAAACTTATTGACCGTGGAGACAAAAAAAAAAAAAAAAATTCTTAATTATATTTTCTATATTAATTTACTTTGATATATATGGGAAGTTAATTTGATTTACTATTCTTAATAATTTCTTAACTTCAATCAAATATAATTAATAAAGTATTTTGTTTTCAGTAGCTTATTACTAATATAATATTGTTTGAATTCCATATACTGTGATAAGTTCGTGTGGTATAATTGATAACTTGTTAATGAATAGAAAATAAACGAAATTATTAGATAAAAATTAAAATAATTTAAACTAAAATTAAAATTAATTTGATTAAATTTAAAAATAAAAAATAATTTTTAAAAATTTGTCGGGTCTAGTAGTAGTGGAAAACCCGTGGAGTGGACGGTCGTATACTGTCGGATTTTGTACAAAATAATATTCGTATCCATATTTTTTTGTATGCGATACGGATATGTGTCGAATACTAAATTTTCGTTACATATCCGCTTAAAACGAATTTGAATTCAAGTATTAGTTGAATTTGTATCCCGATATGGAATATTATTTTAGGTAATAATATATATATTAATATGCATCTACAAATAGAGTTAATAAGGCACACAATGTAATAAAAATTTCACAAATTTCGTATGCTTCTATTTTATTTAATAAAATTGAATATTTTAACCGATGTAAATATAATTTTAACATAAAATTCATAATAAAATAAACAAAAATAATATTAGAAAATCACTTTATCTCTCTACAATAAATATTAACATCTTTCTTATATGTAATTAAGAGGTGTAAACGGTCGAATCCGGTCGGATTTCTTAAGAAACTATATTCACATCCGTATTTTTTAAAACATTTTTTCGAATACGAATTCGAATACGAATACGAATGCCAAATTTTGTCATCCATATTCGCATCCTATCGAATCTGGTGTCGAATTTGATCAGAATTTATTCTAACGGCTCTAAAATTGGAGGATTTTATCGCAGTTGATAGTGATGGAGTGAGAGCGAGAGGCTCCTAAACCCGCAGGGACTGGGACGAGAATGAGAGGACAACGACGAGTCGCGATCATGTCTATGTCGTCGCCCGCTCCGCCTCGCCCCGTTACCATCCCTAGTGAATACTTGTAATAAAAATCTTAGAAAAGTGGCCCAAAAAATTTGTATACATTCGTTCCTCCATCCCCGTCCTATCCGTCGATGTTATCAGCAAGAACTTGCCCCAAAAAAAAAAAAAAAAAAAAGAAAAAAAAAAACTTTGTAGATCAGATCAATTGGTCGTATGGCACGAATTTTAAAGCAAAACACATGCCCCTCACGTTGTATTCTAACACGTTCACACGTGTCCTCGTCACGAAGATGATGATATATTTAAATGCTATCTACGTCTCCGTGCAACGATTTCACACGTGTGAGCCAAGCCAACCAACGTGATATGTAACCGCTACACCGAAAACGACTCTGCTACAACCAAAGATCTAAAAACGACGGGTCCTACGGAGACTCAGTTGAGATAAAGCGGTTCGGTTCAATCCTGCAAACCGAATAAGTCGAACAACTGTTTTGAACCATTTGAACCAGCAGTTCAGCCATCGAATGGATGAACCAATTTGATTTTAATCAAATCGACCGAATTTTTTTGATTATGTCATATAAAAATTTAATAAGTCGAAAAACTGTTTTGAACCGTTTGAACCAGCAGTTCAAACATCGAATTGATGAATTGAACTGATCCGATTTTAATCAATTCGATCAAATTTTTTTGATTAAATGATATAAAAATTCAACAATTTAAAATCAATTTAGCTGATTTTATTTTCTATTAGCACAATTAGTCTTATAAAGTAAAACTTGAAAATTTATATCTACTTAATTTGATCTAAAAATTAATATTTTATAATTAGGTATAATACTGAAATAATAATATATGTATATTTTTATATATAATAAAATTAAAAATAATAATTAAATATTATGACGTCATTGATTGGCTCAATAATATTTTCGAACCGCCGTTCAACCCGAGTTTTAAAATATTAATTACAAATCGCCCCAAATTTTTTGTTGATTATTATAAATTAATAATTTTAATTATTTTTACTTAAATAAAAATAAAAAAATTAATGACTAACGATCTAAAAAATATGATATTTCGTTACATAAAAGTAGATAAAATATTTTTCTATCGTACTTTTCTAATGCATATTCCTCGCCATTGCAAAAGGAACAAGGGCTGTTTGGTCAAATAGAATTGCAAAATTGTGTGTTAGATCATTCATTATGATATGCACTATTTAATACTATTAAATAATACAAACAAACTATTTTTTTACTGTATTTTTTTGACCATATATATGTAATGCACTCTCTCCCAATCTCAATGAGAGTTTATAAACTTTTGATTCGTTGCATATATTTTACACTACTTATGGGTTTATCAACATGTCAACAATATACTGAAAGATTCTTCGTGAGGCGTTCATAGCATTTCCTTAGAAATAAAGATCAAGAGTTTTCCAAATTGAGAAAGTATTTTATATAATAGTTATGTCACAATAACAACATTCAATTAAATATTTTTCTTTTCTTTCACAAGAGTAGGAGAACATTTTTAGTAATACCTATTTACATTAGATTATCACATTATTTTTTATTAGATTTTTCATCATCTCACACAGCGTAGTAGTATTGGGTTGAGAAAAGTCTACTTAGTATACGTTTTATAAAGAAGTTTCAAAAATGGTTATTATTTAGTATTTAATATTTTTGGAACATATATCAAATGAAAACTTTGATTAGTTTATGTACGCAATCTAGAAAAGAAAATGTATGTGTGTGACATACTGCCATCTTCTAGAAAATGTAAATATAAAAGCTATTACTTCATCATCCAAAAAAAATGAATAGTATGTGTCCGTGTGGCCTACTACCATCTTAACTAACTTATTGCCCAAAAAAATATAAAAAGTGTACGTCTGTGTGACCTATTGTTATCTCAAATAAAAAAAAAGATCTGTAAGCGCTCCAATTGGAACCCTGTAAGTAATAATGCTAATTTAATTACCCAGAAAATGTGAAAAGTGCGCAAGCGTATGATCGACGATCAACTTGAAAAATGAGTAAAGATATATATTTTTCAATGACCTTTTTTTTAGTTCGTTTACAGGCTCCTACTTCGAATTCCGCAAGTGCGGATACCAATTTTTATATCCAAAAATTAGGGACATGCACAGTTGAAAAGTACAGAATCCATTGACTATAATCGCGGGTGTAGTAATCGGTGTACCCGCAGAAAGCGGAGGGAGACATCCGCACCATCCATGTCAAATGATACTGATCAATCCAACTACTAATGAGCGGAAGGATCACTCCTGTAAATAAAAACCTATAAACAAATCACGCTACGAAAATTGAATTCCCAACGTTACGACAATTCAGACAACAACCGCTAAATAAGACCATTGTTAACTAAATATCTGGCTAGAGTGGAGACAATACTTGTGGTGGAGTTTTTTGAGCCAACCACCAATACAACAATAATTTGGATTGCCGTTTGCTTGCTGTTGACATGATGTTCTACCAATGATAGAAAGAAAGGATAAATTACATTTTGGTCCTCAAAATATATGTCACGTGACACTTTGGTTCTTAAATTTTAATTTATTATAATTTTTTACTTGAATTTTCTGAATTATTATAATTAAGTCCTACAATCCAATTTTTGTGGCTAAATATTGACAAATTGATAATGTAGAAATAATGTAGAAAAATTGTGATTTATAATATGACAATAATTAAAATGCTACCTCACTTCTACGTCAACAATTTGTCAATATTTAGCAAACTAAATCAGATTGGAACAATTCAGAAGATTTAAGTCGGAAATTATAATAAATTAAAATTTTGAGAACTAAAATATTACGCGCCTCATAATTTTTGGATGAAAAGTACAATTTACTCAAAAAGAAAAATAATTTAAAAAAGGGGGGAAAAATATCTCTGTTTGCGATAGCGAGCAGGGGAAAGTGTGAAGGACTCTTCTTTGTTTCCTTCTTTTCTTTTGACGTGAAAACTTCGTTAAGAATAATATGTTGGGGGCCATGTCATTGGTTATTAAGTTAATTATTGTCTAAAGAGCATGTCATTGGGTTGAATACTGAGTAATATTATGCCCACTATTTGGTAGCAGATGAGAGTAAAATCTGAACTGAGTTTATTAAAGGGCTCAAGATTTGGAACATGGTGCGAACGCATGCAGGCTAGTTACAGAAAAACGAGTGAAACTAGATTATAAGAGTGGGACAGAATAGATTGAAAATAGAATTAAACAGAAGAAAATTGAGCCATTTAAAAGAGGTGTGAATCAAAAACTGTATGTCTTAAATGATCCCGATCTAATTCAAAAACTTAAGTTAACGGATACGTGGCACAATCCTATCTTGTATTCAATATAGGACTAACTATTCTTAACGGAGGAGTAGTTTCTTTTGAACTATATTGTAAATATCTCTCTGTAATCAGTAAAAATCTCTTGATGATATAGTTTTTATCGTATGGAATCTCCTTATATCTTCTTTTCGGTTGGAAAAAGTTTTAGTGTTAGGAATATATGCTTGGATTGATTATCTTTTATACTGCCTCTTAGGTTGAAAATATAAAACAACCATTTGTCTCTAAAACCTCAAGGTATTGACGACTTACTTTTGTTTTTATATTTTATACTCAAAAATTTTTCTAATGCCTCGGCTTGAAATATTTTGACAAGTCCAAAATATTCAAACTTTGAACATCTTACTCTGATATTATGTGAAACAACGATTTCGACTCTCATTTTATCAAAATTGGATCCTAAATTTTGATTCACAATCCAACTCATTATCGCTCTCTCAAATAAGTTACCCAATTAATAAATTAAGTTTGATTTCGAATAAAGGTTAATATTTAATCAAAATTGCTATAATACTCATGGATATTAAATTGCTTCTTGTGTGTGTTTTATGAAAGAGGCTTTTGCTTATTTACCTCTGAATACTATTCAAAATTTTCAAACTTATCATAAAATTACTAAAATACCCTTCTAAACCCAATTTTCTATTAGTAAACCCTAGGAATTTGGAGATTTTTAAGGGAATTTTTAAAAATAATAAGGACATGTTGGTCAACCAGAGATATATTAGATATTTTAAAAAATTTAGAGGGTATATTAGATATTATCCCATTATAAAAAAAAAGAAAGAATAGAAGCACCATGGTGGACATTTCAAAGTGTATAACATTTCTCATACATCTAGAAATTCAAATATTTTACTTAGTAGACCAAGGAATCGAAATATAATCAAATTATCTAGGTCAACATTGTCCATCATCATATTTTCAACACATGAAAAATTTCAAAACGCTTTGACTTTTTTAACATAAATTTTATGCTAATTAATTTCCTTTTCAAACAAAAAATTATGTTAATTAATTATATTACTATCTCAAGAAAAGAAAAAAGAACATTGCACTAATTCTCCTTTATCACGCTTCTTCTAACTTTGCCGTCCCATACCGTATTGAGATTCAGACGAAAAAAAAACTTCTAGATTAGAATAAATTATTAAGATTCGATACAGAGTGAATTATATGGCTCACCAAACTGACTCAACAAGATTTTTCTGAGTTTTTTAACGAAGTCGTGCTCCGTATTAAATCACTTCCCATTTAGATAGCTTAAATTTAGATACATATGCTATTTCAAATTATCTTTTCTTACTCCAAATTTAATTAAATTACAACTTATCATAGTAGGATCCGGTGTTTGGATTTATTACATTTCATTCAATCAATAATAACCCAACCTAATATGTTAATTAGACTCTTGTTAGATTTGGTATTATTAATTATAGTAAATTAATTAAACACCCTAAGTGAAAATATTTGATTCTTATATAAAAGATATTTCACTTCAACATTGAAAGGAAAATCCTTCAAAAAAATTTAGAAATCTTTTTTTAAAAAATGTGAAATCAAGGACTTGTTGTCATGTTCAATACAGCAGGTTTTTCTTTTTCTTTTTTCTTTTTTTTTGGTTTTTTTTTGGGAGATGATGGGGTTCAAAAGATAAGATATTAAAGTGAAAGAATATTGATGAGTAAAAAATGGGCTTCCACTTGATTTATTGTGTCCACAGGAACCAATTTTAATTAATTCTCTTCTGATATTATAGCATCTAGATCCAACTTATTTAATCCCCTATGTTCGATGTGAAGCATTAATTGCTTATCTTTTTTCTAGGGTTTTGATTTGAATGGTGCTAACACTATTAAATTATTCAAAAAAAGAAGCTGGTCTTATTGCCGACAACTTAAAAATAGTCTTAACACGCTCAAAAGTTTTATTATTTAAACATTTTAATTGCTAGAGAGCTTTTTTTTGTTTTTCGATTTCAAGTCACATCAAATGGCCACTTAGAATTATAATACATAAATTTTTAAAATAAAACTATTTAAAATATTGTTCTATAGCAACTTAAGTTTTCAAAATAATCAGTTGTTTTGCGGGTAACGCTCCTGGTATCATTCTCAACTAGTATATATATATATAATTGACCAGTTAATTCTTCATAAATTAAAATATAATTTTTTTTTCTAAGAGCAAATAATTAATCTCCAGCATCGTATTCCCCTGGTTTTGTGTATTTGGACCTTATGTTTGTGATATTAAGCTTTTCCAAATCGAGTCCGGTCGAGATGCTTTTAGATGCACCAAGGAGTTGATGCTATAGTCTTTTTAGTCATTGGATCAATCCTGACAGTTCTTGAAGCATGCACAGTGATGGGCCTCATAAGGAACCACCATTGTTGAGTTTTAATCTAATGGCCAAAAAAATAGATTTACGAGCTAAAAAATTATATGCACGAAGACCTTAACATTTATTCCTAGCACGTTTAACCCTGTTAACTTTTTGAACTTAGTCACTGTCTAGAATGGTATAGTCGGGTTAAGAGGTTTTGTCCTATTATGCCTTATATATAAAATTATTTCAAATCCAAGGGTGTCATATTCTCCCCCCTTTTAAGTCCTGAAGTTCCCGTCTGGCTCAAGCACACTTACATCAGACGTTCTAGCTTTAGCCGATATTGTGCGGAGCAGTGCTCCACCACAACGGTCGTCGGCCAAGAAGCTGTGCTCTGTCCGCTGTATAACTCTGGCTCAGACGAGACTCATCTCACAATTCCGACCGGTGATTGACTCTAAGTGACGTCCCGCTTCCCATAGGGGTCACCCATTATAGAACTATATACTTTAATCCTAACATGCTTAATTTTTTTAATCTATTGGGCTTAGCAATCATTAAAAATGATAGAACCGGATTAAAAGGTTTAGTCCTATTATACCTTATATATAAGGTTATTTCAAATTCAGGGGTGTCACATGGTCATTGGATCAACCCAGCGGTACTTGTATCATGCACGGCGATGGGCCCAAAAATAACCATCATTGTTTTTTATTCAATATTCAAAACAGCAAGTTCAAGAGGTAAAAAATTATAAGCATCAAGATCTTGATATTTTAAAATAAAAAGTATTCCAACTTAGGCTTTTTTCCAAATCTCACCCCTTCCATTAATGCAAATAATAATAATATAAAACAAACCTCCCCCAGTCTCCCTCCCTAGGAAGTATTCCATTTGGACCGGGCATAATAAGTCGTTACACACATTATTCTCTCCTCTAGAATAATAATAAGAAAGAAAAACAAAAAAAGTGTGGTGAGGAGAAGTGCTTCCCCTCTTCCCATGTGAAGAAAAGAAAGACTCTTCTTCTTTCCCATCACTTTCTTATTAAAATACCAACTTGCTTCCTTTCTTACTTTCTTCCTATTTGTCAAATTCGTCCATGTCTCCCCAACCATACCAACATTACTTGCATTAAAAACATTAAAAAGTACACATCCATATATATATATATATATATAATAGCTTATGCATATATAGCCCCCACCATTGTCTCCACCATCATATAACTCATCTAATCTCTTTCCCTTCTCTCAAACTCCTCTCTAGCGACTAATTCTCTCTCCAGCAGAAGCAGAAGCAGAAACTAAAAGCAGAAGCAAAAATGGCGCTCTCGAAGACCGCGTCGCAGACGGACGTGTCTATACACTCCACCTTCGCCTCGCGCTATGTTCGCACTTCGCTTCCTAGGTGATCAGTTTGTAGTGAATAATGATCAAATTTAATGAATCTATCAGTCAATATCAAAATTAGTTTTATTACTCACTAGTCACTGCATAGTGATCACATTTAATGAATTTGTTAGTCGATGCGATATCGACTGCTGCTGTTGATGTGAGTGAATGACTGGCGGAATGAATGGTTTTGTTAAAACTAGGTTTCGGATGCCGGAGGAGTCGATACCGAAGGAGGCGGCGTACCAGATTATCAATGACGAGCTGATGCTCGACGGAAACCCGCGGCTGAACCTGGCGTCGTTCGTGACGACGTGGATGGAGCCCGAGTGCGACAAGCTCATCATGGCCGCCGTCAACAAGAACTACGTCGACATGGACGAGTACCCAGTAACCACCGAGCTCCAGGTACATATGCAGATGCGTTTACTCAAAAGAAAAATGTTCAATCTCCGGTAAAGATGTATACTCACGTGCGAGAGAGTATTTCCTCAAACATATATATATATAGGCCAGTTTAAAATTTGTTCGCACCTCTTTTAATTTGAACTCTTAATTTAATTAACTAAAATCATTCAATCCAAAATTAAAAAAAAAATCACAAAACTGAAAGGGTCAATCCAAAAAAAAAAAAAAAAAGAAAAAAAAGAGAAATATTTAGGGGTCTCATATACAGTTTTATCTTTGCTTGGTTTCTTAATTATTAGTATTATTATTATTATTATTATTTTAACTTAGCTGTCGCTTTTGGGATCGCTCCTTGTTTTCCTACTTATTCGTGGGTTTCCATTGGATGTTTTGCTAGTATAAAAAATATATTAAAAATAAAAGTTCAGCATAATATTTAACATATATTTTTCAAAATTTTAAAAAATATTTTACTTATTTCTGAGTAATCAAAAAAGTTTTGTTGATTTTAAAAATTCCTGCAAAATATTCTCTAAAGTTTACTAATATGATTGAATTTTAGAAAGGCATTTTGAATATTAAGGAATATTTTAAAAAACTTTTAATAATATATAGTAAGAAATATATATATATATATATATATAAGCAAATTAAAATCCCTGAACGTTTTAAGCAATGCAACTTGAAAGTCAAAATTCGTGCCAGGGACTTAAATTTTCTAAAAAAGAATATACCCAAAATATGCCTAACACTGCATTTTATTGATGAAAAAAATTAGAAGGATGAGAAAAGTTCCTTATTAGTTGTTTGAAACTTTGAATTAGGGATATGTATGGTGTTGTTAATTACTTGTTAAGATCACAAATGTCGCTATTGATAGTGAGATTCATAAAAAACTTATTTTTGTTTATTGAATGATTTAACCAGATTTAATGAATCAGACACGGCAATAATCGAAGTAACCGTCAAGATAAATAACTATGCAGTTTAATGAGATTAATAATTTACTATTTCTTAAAAATATTTCTAACATTTTATTTAAAGTAATACTTCTCTCTAGTTCCAATCTAGGTCTTATAAAACTTTAAAGCACAAAAAATATATTTTTTATTCTGATATATTAATATATAATATAAATAAAGATAAATTCATGCTATTTTTTAATTCTGATACTTAATTTTCATAATTAGAACAAGAAGAGAATAGTTTTTTTTTCTGTTTTAAGTTATACAAAATAATATGCAAGATATGCAATTGAAAAGTCTATTCAATTAGTAGTTTTGTTTAATAAGACGAGAATAGTTCCAATCTAGATCTTATAAAACTTTAAAACAAAAAAAAAAATTTATTCTAATATATTAATATATAATATAAATAAAGATAAATTCATGCTATTTTTTTATTCTGATACTTAATTTTCATAATTAGAACAAGAAGAGAATAGTTTTTTTTTTTCTGTTTTAAGTTATACAAAATAATATGCAAGATATGCAATCGAAAAGTCTGTTCAATTAGTAGTTTTGTTTAATAAGACGAGTTAATTAAATTAATTGATAAAATTTAGAGAATTCGATTATCAAAAGTAAATGTTTATATCCTTGTTTACAAATATTCTAAGGTTTACAAAATTTTGCATATTTTCTTTTTCTATCTTATACATAAAAAAAATAATGATATAATTTAAAAGATGAAAAGGTAATTGGTGGAGTTGGTGGGATTGGGCTTTTTGTTTGCGCCACACAATCCAATGCTTTTTAAAGAAAAAAAAAAGTAGCAGGGTTGATTCCCATCATAGTAATATTTTTCTAGATACAGAAAAAAAAAAAATTATTTGGTACAAAAATAATAAATACTCTGTCCAATAATTTCTTGACAAGTGCCGCCCTTTTCTTTTGAGTTGTCCTATCACGAACAAAGTTGATGGGCTGGGTTGGATTGGGTCCGCTCCAATAATTTATGAGAACAGTAAACGCAAGTGACAAAGGACTTGATGGTTGGTATCCGAGATTCCGAGTTCGAATCATAATTTATTCATATTTTCAGCTAAATTTATTTCTAAACGAAATAAAACGAAGCGGGTAGCGTGCTATCTTTCTCTCTAAAAAAAAAAAGTATTATTAAGGGAAAACTTCAAATCCCCCCCTTGGTATAGCAAATTTTTACTTTAGCACCTCGTTGTTTAAAAAGTTATATTTTGACCCCTTATATAGTTTAGCTCGTTTTTACTCTGTCACTTTGTGGTTCAAAATGTTGCACTTTACCTCCTGTGATTTAGTGCCTTTTTATTTTGCCGCTCTGCGATTTTTCAAAAAATTATACTTTGTCATTTGATTTGGCATAGAATTTTTTTGATAAAATAAAAGATAAACCACATAAAGTAAAGTGTAATTTTTTGAACTACACAATGACAAAGTAAAAATGAGCTATCTTGATTGGCCGGCTTGCTCTACGATTACGCTTGAATTGTTTTTCAATTATAGCTGATTCTAAAATCTTCCGATTTTAATAAATTATAAATTTATTTTTTTGTATTGCATATTTAATGTTATAAATTTTTGTCTTGAGCACTATTATCTGTGCGCCTATTTTATTGACTTTTAAATCTTACACCATACATAATTTTTAGAAAAATTAAGATTACTCACATGTCTTATCAACTGTTAATACTAGATTCTAAAAAAAAAAATTTAAACCATTGAAATATGTGGTTTTTTTTTCCTTCAAAAATCTTGCACACAGAATGATCGCATCGTCCATCTACAGAAACAAAGACGGAGTTATTGAGAGGCCGATAATGACCATAGCCTCCGTCAACGTTTTAAGAATTATATAAAAGTCCCTAATTATAGTATAGTAAAAATTAAAATATCATAAATTTAGGGATCAGAGTAAAATTTTTGTTGTAAAAAGTTTGTGCCTTATATGTCAAACTTTTGTTATAATTTGCTTTATAATTTTTTTTTACGATAAATGTATTATGCATTTTTGACTCTTCTGAAAATCTAACAAATTCAGGTCGAGTATAAATTTTACCTGTACCAGATTTGAACCCGAATGGATTTTATGTTATTTAATATGTGAATATTCGATGCTATATTTGAATTTCTATTTTGAAAATTTAGATTTTAAAAGAAATAATAGTATTCGTATTTTCGGTTTCGGGTTGGGGTTTTAGGTTTCCGGATTCGGGTTTCGGGTTTTCGGGTTCGGGTTTTCAAAGGTTGAGATATTTGAGTTCGGGTTTCGGACTTGGTTGTCGGGTTCGGTTTCGGATTTTGAAAATTCGTTCGCAATCCGACCCATTGACATTCCTAACCCCATTGGCCCTTACATATTTTTGGCCCAAAAAGGGTCCATAAACCAGGAACCAATTAGCAACTTTTATACTTAGACAATTTTTTTACCTCATTACTGCCATTGTGGCAAAGAGCATTAGCCTACATTGCTGTGCATAAATATAATATATCTCTCAAAATTTCTTTAAATTGTATGTTATTTATTATCTTTAAGCGTTTGGTTTTTTAACTGTCGTAAAATTTACTGAAAGTTTCAATATATCCTTTATTGATTTTGATCGCAGAATCGATGCGTGAACATGATCGCGCACCTCTTCAACGCTCCTCTCGGCGAGTCGGAGGCCGCGGTGGGCGTCGGCACCGTTGGCTCCTCCGAGGCCATAATGCTCGCGGGTTTGGCCTTCAAGAGGAAGTGGCAGAACAAGCGCAAGGCCGAGGGCAAACCCTGCGACAAGCCCAACATCGTCACCGGAGCAAATGTCCAAGTAAAGCCCAACTTACTAACTATTTATATATTTATATTCGCCGTAATCATATCTTACATTTATAGAGTTTAAGGTTTAGGCCCTGTTTGGATGCATAGTTAAAAAACTCCATGAAATTTTTATCCTACGATTTTGGTCTAAATGAAATATGGAATTCTGTGACTATAAAAAATCTCACGGCTTCATTTCTAAGCTGTTTGGATACGTAACGTACAATTCCATAGAATTTATAACAATTAAAATTCTAAAATTTTAAAATTTAATATTTAAAATTCAAAATTCAAAATTTAATTTTTAAATTTTAAAATTCAAATTAAAATTTTAGAAATAAAATTCTAAACTTGAAATTTAAAATTAAAATTTAAAATTTAAAATTTAAATTTAAATTTAATTTTAAATTTAAAATTTAAATTTAAAAAATTCAAATTTAAAATTTAAAATTTAAAATTAAAATAAATTTAATTTTGATATTTAAATCTAAAAATCAATATTTGAAATTTGAAATTTTAAATTTAAAAATAAAAATTTACAAATTTACAAATTTGCAAATTTAAACTTTAAAACTAAACATATTATATTAAAATTTAAAATTTGACGCAAGGGGAGGCCAGGGAGGGGAATGGAGCTCAAGAATGGTGAAATTTTTTTCTTTAGGTTGGAGTGAATTATCATTTTACTCCATTTTTTAGAGCATAGTACAATTATACTCTAAAAAATTGGTGCTCTATTGAGTCTCCCAAACACCTCATAGGATAAATTTTCTATAGGGTATCGAAACGGGGCCTTAGGGTTTAGTATTTAATTATGGTGTTTAGGATTTAATTATAATATTTAGGGTTTAAGATCATAGTATTGCCACCTCATCATAATACTATGATCTTAAATTTTGGGAATTCATATATTTATTTATCTTATTTACTCCATTTAAAATTTTGAGATAGATATAAAATTTGCACAACAATATTTTATTTTAGTCTCTTTAAATCAAACATTTTACAGAAAAAGAATTTATCAATCCCATATTTTAAGGGAGCGCAAGATCCTATGAAAATTTTTAATTCCTGCCTCGTCAGCTCTTTGTACTAAAATAAATATAAAATTTTATATTCTATTTTTAGACATTTAAAAAAATATCGTAAACCAAATATGCTCTTAAAAGCAATTTTAATATGCGTGTTTTTCAAAATTTTAAAAGATGCATCTAAAATTAGTTCTATTTAATTTATGAGAAATGCTTGGGCTGCCCTATTTTTACGTACCTTATTTATTGTTGATGAGTCATTGGTATACATATATATAAAGAGATTAGGACTTAGGGTTTAGGATATAATGATTACACTTAAGGTTTAACAATAATATTTTTAAGTTTCAGTAATTAACGATTAGAGTGTAATAATAATATTGCCACATCATCAATAGTATTGTAGAGTACATTTGGGAGTAGAGTATCTGTAACAGCACTCTTTAACTTTTACTTATTTATCTATGTAATGTGGGCTGCGTTTAGGTTTGTTGGGAGAAATTCGCGCGATACTTCGAAGTCGAACTGAAGGAAGTGAAGCTGAGGGATGGATACTATGTGATGGATCCCGAGAAGGCCGCCGAGTTGGTCGACGAGAACACCATTTGCGTCGCGGCCATCCTCGGTTCGACTCTCAACGGCGAGTTTGAGGATGTGAAGAAGCTAAACGAGCTCCTCACCAAGAAGAACCAGGAGACAGGGTAGGTCTTCTTACATGCTTCGTATGTAATGCAGTAGTGTTATGATTGGTGATGCATCAAAAATTAAAATGTCACATTACTTTTACACCAGTAATGTGTCAATATTTAGCCAACTAAATTTAATTGTGTAGGTGGGACACGCCGATCCACGTTGACGCGGCGAGCGGGGGGTTTATTGCGCCGTTCCTGTACCCGGAGCTGGAGTGGGACTTCCGGCTGCCGCTGGTGAAGAGCATCAACGTGAGCGGGCACAAGTACGGCCTCGTCTACGCCGGCATCGGGTGGTGCATCTGGCGGAGCAAGGTGGACCTGCCGGAGGAGCTCATCTTCCACATCAACTACCTCGGCGCCGACCAGCCCACATTCACCCTCAACTTCTCCAAAGGTAACTTATATCTGTTAACCGAAAGATCGATCTAGTAGAAAACAGGTCCAGTATATATATATATATATATATATATTAACATTTCCACTCACGTGTATGATGAATATTATAGGAAGGACTGTTGCACAAATTATATAATTACAAAAATTTAAGCCCGTTAAATGTTAGTCAAAGATAGGAATATTTGAACGAGGATTAAACCAACAACCTCACAGAGGTGAAAGGGTTTAGAATTGACTCTGATACTATGTTAATCGAAAAATCGATCTAATAGAAAACGAATTTAGAAATATATATTAACCCACCTGATGATTCATGTGCATTAGATAACTATGATGGAATAGTTTCATGTGCCGATCAACAACTGATTCAAATAAACTAGAGTTTTACTAGATATGTCACGTTTTTTAACTTATGTGAGCCTAACATATGGATATATATATATATATATAGCTCCTCTTAATTCTTTGTTTTTTTTTTGTTGTTGTTACCATTTATTATTTATTATGCTATTTTTTTGTGTGTAAATATTGACTAACCAATTAAGTAATTGATTGCAGGTTCAAGCCAAGTGATCGCGCAATATTATCAACTAATTCGCTTGGGCTATGAGGTACTTTAAGAGCTCGATCATTCATTGACTTATTTCCACTGCGCATGATAATTGTAGCTCCATATATGTTTAGAGATCATAGAAAAAGAGAAATATAAGTCGACAAGTAAAGTGGGTTGTAATCTTACAAATTCCTTTATCATAGTAGATCGTTACAAATATAGTGTTTTTTTGTTTTTGGTTTTTGGGCGCGCCCACATCCCCACTTACAAATCTTTCTTGCGTTTGCGCCGCATGCAGGGCTACAAGAACATCATGGAGAACTGCCGGGAGAACGCGACGGTGCTGAAGCAAGGGCTGGAGCGGACGGGCCGGTTCGACATCGTCTCCAAGGACGACGGCGTGCCGCTGGTGGCCTTCTCCCTCAAGGACCGCAGCCGCCACGACGAGTTCGAGGTCTCCCACTTCCTGCGCCGCTTCGGCTGGATCGTCCCCGCCTACACCATGCCCCCCGACGCGCAGCACGTCACCGTCCTCCGCGTCGTCATCCGCGAGGACTTCAGCCGCACCCTCGCCGAGCGCCTCATCTGCGACATCCAAAAGGTCCTGCACGAGCTCGACGCCCTCCCCGCGAAGCAGCCACAGCTCGAGAACGGCAACGGCACCACCGCCGCCGCGCTGCCCACGAAGAAGCCGTCGGCGGAGGACCTGCAGAGGTCGGTGACGGAGCATTGGAGGAAGTTCGTGTTGGCCAAGAAGAAGACCAATGGAGTTTGCTAGAAGTAATTAATTAATCGATCTACAATGGAATTAAGGAGAGAGTTGAGTTCATTTGGATACATATTCATATATAACTAAGATCTATGTTTTGTTTATGTTTTTAGCTACGTACGTACGTATACGTACGTTCCTTGTTTGGTTTAACTTGTTGCATGCGTGCATGCATGTCTTGGTGCATAATTTGCAGTTCAACTTTTGGGTAAATTAATATAGAGAATCTACCTGCAAATGTTTTTTTGTTCTTTTTTTTTTTTTACTTTTTCTTCAAATTTTAAAAATTTATATTTTATTTTTTCTTCAAATTTTCAAAACTAATGTGTACCGCCCTCCCTCCCCATCATGTTCCGTCACTATTCCGTCTATTTAATTTTTAGGGTGCGTTTGGTTCGGGTTATCCTGGCAGGATTACAGGCAATCCTGCCAGGATTACTGCGTTTGGGTCATCCGGTATGTAATCTGCTCAGTATTGCAGCATTACAAAGGTGTAAGATTACACCGAAAATATTACCGAGGGTGGGAGGGTGTATCTTGCATTACTGAAGATAAGTAATCTTGCATATTGTGTAAATTACAAGTTTACCCCTCTAACTCCAGAAACCATTTCAATACGTCATTTTAAAAAAATTTAATTTAAAATTTTGAATTGTCAAATTTTGAATTTTGAATTTTGAATTTAAAATTTAAAATTTAAAATTTAAAATTTAAAATATAAAACTTAAAATTTTAATTTTAATTTTCAAATTTTAAGTTTAAATTCTCAAATTTTAAATTTTAAAATTTCAAATTTAAACTTCAAATTTTAAATTTTAAATTTTAAAATTTAAAATTTAATTTTAATTTTAATTTTAAATTTTAAATTTTAAATTTTAAATTTTAAATTTTAAAATTTATATTTTAATTTTAATTTATAAATTTTTAAAATTTATATTTAAATTTAAATTTTAAATTTTTAAATTTTAAATATTAAATTTTAAATTTTAAATTCTAAAATTTAAAATTAAAATTTATATTTTAAATTCTAAATTTTAAATTTAGATTTTAAAATTAAAATTAAAATTTATATTTTAAATTTTAAATTTTAAATTTATAAATTTTATATTTATATTTTAAATTAAAATATTAAATTTTATATTTTTTTTCAGATTTAAGATTTAAAATTTAAAATTTAAAATTTTTAAAAAATAAATTATTTAAAATAAAATTTTGTAAAAGAATATTCTTTGTAAACAATAAAACAAGGTTTGTCAAATATGACTATAAGGGCAATTTTGGAATAGACTATATTTTATTGTCAAGATTACTGAGTTTTATAAATTGAACCAAACATAGTAATTCTATATATACAGTAATCTAACATTATATTACTGCATTAAACCAAACGCAGTAATGCAACATCAGTAGTAATCTGATTCAGAAATCCAAGATACCTGGATATGTCGACATACTCTGTAATACTACATAACTCGAACCAAACGCACCCTTATAGTAATTTATATCAAAAATATTCTTAGAAATAATAGAATTATATTAAATTTTTTCTTTATATAACAAGTAAGG
The DNA here is from genome assembly GCA_016920855.1 of Puya raimondii. Taxonomy (NCBI): domain Eukaryota; kingdom Viridiplantae; phylum Streptophyta; class Magnoliopsida; order Poales; family Bromeliaceae; genus Puya; species Puya raimondii. Next base: position 213,957,846 of record JABWPP010000050.1, on the reverse strand, counting down.
ACAATTTGGTCATTTCACCTGCCGTAAATTTCTGAAAATATTTCTAAAATTTTAAAAGGACAATATATAGATTTTAAAGGTCAGGAGAGAAAGTGAAAAAACGGATATTTTGCCTTGAAATTGAGCAACAGATAATATATATATATTGGCTGAATTTGCAATGGCCTTATGATGCATGCTTTGAAGAGTTCATGCATGTATATATATACTTATTTTTGTTTGTAATGAGAAGCAATTTTGTGCTTCAAAAAGAAAAATTTGTGTACCTTATTTTTGTTAGGATTGTATTATCCAATTCCAGGACGTTGTAGATGCAAAAATATTTAGTAGTAATTAATCAAGATATTCTAGGGAAAATGAGGGGTGCTTAATTTGAAGAACTCTCAATTCTAACTAACTCTTCTTTAATCTCTCAAATTCGACTATGTTTAAGTTTCCTACAGCAATGCCAAAAACACATGTGAAGCAATCAAAAAAAAAAAAATTTGAATTAAAATTTATTTTTTAATTTTCAGAATTTAATTTTCAGTAATTTTGTTCTAGTAATTTATTTTTTTTTATTTTTAGGATTTTTTAAGAAATAAATTCTTAAAAATTAGGGTTATATTTTAGAAGTTTTAAATTAGGATTATAAGTAGTTATATTAGAAAATTCACTAAAATCTCAAGATTTGATTTAGAGTAATTAAGATTTGAATTTTTTAACTTTATTATAAATACGACCCAAAACTTACTGTAAAAGGAGGTTTCTAAAGTTTATTGATTTTTTTTATTCTCTCTCGGAAGAGATTGTTTATCTCTCTCTCGTCCTTGTGCTTTTTCATCTTGGTCATGCGGTTTAGGCCTACGTCAACAATTTTACTCTTCAATATTTTTATCTAACAAATGAAAAGAAATAAAAAAATTGGTAAAGAGATGTAATGAAGAAAAGGAGAGATATGTAGAATATGGCCTTATTTAAATGCATAAACATCTTACTCGATATATCTCTTTAATTTACTTAAGAAATATTTTGTATTTAGTAGATAAGAAGTGTGATCAATTGTCTAGAATAAAGAACGTAGTCAGCCTTAAAGTTATTTTTAGTGTAAAATGAATCACCTTGTAAATGAAATATGTTATCCTACCAAACATACGGTAAATAATGTATTTTTATAGGCAACATCATCTCTATTACAATTGATAATATGTGGTATGCCTACATTGGATGAACTTAAAAGTTTCATTTAAAGATAAGCTTCAAAGATAGCTGCCATCTGGATTGAAATTATCTAAATTCGCATTTGGATAGATTTAGGATTGTTAGTAGGTAGATTTGTTCAGGATTTATCTCGATTTGTTGAGATACCTTGGGTATCAGTTATCCAAAATAATCTATAAACAGAAGAGAGATGTTCTCTCCCTACACCAGATACAGAAGAGGTAGACTTTATTTCCCATGAATCTATGGAGATCCACCTTATTTCTTAGTTTTTTGGGTTTTGGAGTGTGGATTCCACAAGAGAACTCTAATTATATCCCTCTATATAGTCGAAATCTGCAAGTGTAAATAATTTATTTGGTTGCATACAGTTGAAAAGTGTATTTTTAAAATTTCATCATTTTTTATATATGGTAGTGAGACTATCTCTAATGTAGAAAAGAAATATATTTTTATTTAAAAAGTAATTACACGGGTAAGTTTATATTTCTGTTTAAAATTACTCTCTCTAACTGTTATAATTGAAACTGCAGTCAATTTGGGCATAGTTCCAACTGCTGCAATTGAGTTTTCTCATGCAATTACAACTATAGCAGTTGGATTCAAATGTATCAAACCAAATACCGGATTGACATCTCCATGTAATTACAACTATAGTGCAGTTGCAACTACATGCAGCCAAAAGCGCCTAAGATTAATTCGATTAGTTCCTAAAATTAATTAGATTTAATATCTAGCCTACATGAGGGTGATGATTATAAGCATAGCGAAGTTGTCGATTTTATAGTGTAGATGGTAGTATTATAATCTAATGAATTTTAACTAGATGGATGTCTAATATCCAAATTTGCCTGTGAATGGAGTGAAATGGCTTCCAAAAACATCATTACTGATTTGACTAAAGGTGAAAAGTTAGACGAAAAAAATTAGACAATATAACGTAGAAAAATGCAATACCTACTGAATGATCAAGGATTATTTAAAATCCTCGCTCTCAAAATGAAAGCACACGTGGAAAACAACACTACATAGGTTCGTCGTGAGAGAGAGACCTACGATAAGTGGTTCAAGGAAGATCACATTGTTTGGTACACTATGTGGTATGCCATGTAACATGATTTAATTGGAGAGTTTAAGACCTATAAAACTACCAAAGATATGTGAAACAAGTTGAAAATAAGTTTTTGAAAAGCTTAAGCTGCGAGGGTACATGCCTTGAATTTGAAATTTCAACAGTATACTAAGGACTCGAAGTACTCAATAGCTGAGCACCTTCGCGTGATGAGCACCATAATTCGGGACCCCAAGGCTACTAGAAAGTAGCTCACCAATAAGCAATGGGTTCTCGCTATGATCCATCCACTGCCATTTCCTGAGTGATCTCAGATGATGCTCCTGATGACTCATAGCGAGAACATTAATACGTTTAGTGATATCTCACATCATCTCAAGCTCGAGGTGGAATGCTTAGAAGTGAACCACTTAGTAACTTTTGTTGCTCGCTCTGAAAGGCTTAGAGGGGCCAATTCCAAGTTCAAGAAGTGTGGCAGTAATGGAATGCAAAAGAATGGAAATCAAGCTCCTTAGGGCGAAATTAGAAATCATCGCAGAGGCAAGCGAGTTGGCAGCAAGGATGCTGCAAAGCTGAAGTACGACAATTGTAAGAAGAAGGGTCACTTTGTTCTTGTCCTGAGCCAAGAAAGTTAACCTTTCTACTTAGTTCATACTGCTTCATTTGCCCGCATGCTTTAATAACTCATTCTCTTCGTGAATGGATTGTTGATACAAGAGCAAACAAACATATAGTTTGTGACAGAGTGGGGTTTGTAGAATTATCATCGAGTACTAAGAGTTACGCAATTTGTCACCATTGGGAATGACATGACGGAGAAAGTTCTTGGAGTTGGTTTGTAGGTGGTCACACTTTACTTTTTCAGGACATGCTATATGCACCTGACATTCGAGATAATCTATGCTCCTGTAATAGCTTTGCTATGTTTAGGATATTCCTTTTATTTTGATAATAGCTACCTAAACATTTTCATTGTGGTGTTTTTTTAGATATGATACTAAGATTTAGTTCTGATACTCAGTTCAAAATATGCACTTTCAACAGATTTGGACTTTCGAAGTCTGTTTTCGCACCGTTTTCGTGTCAAAAATACTCGGTTGACTCCCAAACGCCCTTGGGATTATTGGAATGGTTTCTAATCCTTATTACTCACTAGAACTTTGAAATTTGTAAAAGTTCAGTGCATTACAAATTTTACTCATGCTCAAATGACCAGTGAACATTCGCGGATTGCCCTGTCCGTCCGTTTGCCGGGTTTAGGTGGGAGCCAAGTTGCCTATAGTTGAGAGAGCCCTCATACATTTTAACATTATTAAAAGAGTAGGACATGACCAAATTTTATGAATAATTTTGTTATTCAAAAAAGATCACTTAATATAAGATTGTTGTCCACTTTTTATGTTTACTGCAGAAGCTCCAACCTTGGAGCTTATGAGGTAAATCCTCCACCGCAGCATTTTTCACATTTCTCAACACACAGTAAATCATCCAAACAGTCTAAATGATGCGGCCAGTTTAGTGTTAGAGTTTTTAGAAAAGCATAACTTAGTCAAGCTGGATCAAAAATCTCGTTGAGTTCGATAATTTTTACAATGAGTGCGGAAAATCTTTACCATAACTTTTCGCTCAAGTGTTCGATTTCAGTGTGCAACCTCAATTCGAAAAATACTTTTCGAGATCTTTGCGTCGAACGGCAAAACCGTTTGGCCGAGTTTGGGGCCCGAATCAACTATTTCAGCCTCCGTTTTTACATTTTTTAGGTTATTTCCGAAAAGTTTTGTATTTTTTCTACTTTTGAGTCCGATTATTTGATTATTTCTGATCGGGTTAAGTTTAGAGATATATTAGAATTTATTACCTTCAATAATAATAGGATTTGGGTATTGCCTCTATATAGATGTGGCGTTCGGTTAATATAATTAGTTTTTAGATTTAATTAATGATATTTTCATCTTTGTCGAAAAATTATGTTCTTTGTGTATCTCTTTCTTCATCTGAGTACTTCTTTTCTCTCAATGCGGCTTAGGTCTATATATGTCACTAAATATAAATGCCATACTTTTTAGCCCAACAAATTAAAACTGGGCCAAACTAAATCTTAACTAACCAAACTCTAAATAAAGTAAGCACTATATCTAAACAATATTATTATTATCATTGTCAATGGGGAAAAGTGGTCGTTGTCGAAAACTGTTAATTTGATTGCGTTATCTGACCTAATTAACACGACAAGAAGAATCGCAAAGGACTTAATCAAAGATACAACAGTTAATTTAACAATTCTTATACATTGATTAATGAATAGCAATTAACGTGTATAATTTACTAAAAAATTGTATGAAGTACTGTTTAGCAGAACCTTATACTAGATATTTCACACTAAGGCCCTGTTTAGATGTCGGAATAAGTTATCCGAAGATAATTTATTTCATATAAGAATTTTCTCATATGATTGCAAATAAAAAGTTTGATTATTGCTATTCAAAGGTTTTGCTATCCATAATTTTATAGGAGAGCATATTTAATTACAAGATAATTTATTTTATTCAAAAAAATGACTTCAAGGTCGAATATAATATCCAAATTCTAAACATTTGATTACAGTGCTTATCAATCAAACTTATAAATTTTCCGAGTAAGTTAAGAAGATATACCGAGCATGATTCTTATGCATCCAAACAGAACCTAAACTAAATAGATTAACTAATCAATTAATTAATTGGAGCCTAGAAGCCACATGGCATACAACAACTATATATCTCTATGATCCATTCCAATTAATATTCCATATACTCTAGAACCCACTAGCAGGCTACATAAAATACACAATACATACATCAGAAATTATATACGTAAAGAATAAAAATCATTGTATAGTAGGTCTTGCAGCAATTCAATAAAACAGTCACTTGCATTTATCTGCCCCATACTACTCCTTTTCATCAATAATTAGCTTAAATATGTTTGATAACAAGCCATCATCTGATCAGTGCTTAACTTTTTTACTCTCTCATTATGATACTATAAACAGTTGTTATTGATCAGAAGAGAACAAGATACTGTAGCAGCTCTTCAGCTGCTTCTGCCATTATCAGTATTGACCATTACAAAAGATACTATATACATTATGCCTTTCTTTGGCTCTTAATTAATAGCACACATTTTTGCATTGTGTGATTTGTTACTGTTAATAAACTTCTTCGAGCATCCATCGTCACTCCTAGCATATGCAATGCATATAAGAGATATTGACACATATATATATATATATATATATATATATATAATGCTTGAGCACTACTACCTTTTGTTATTTGCTTCGCAAACTTGTTCTTCGATGCGGATATTGCTTTAGTTACGCAGTTGCCATCAGTCCACACTTCCTTCAGATATGACTCATTGCATTCTCCAGAATCGTGTCGCGAGATTGGTGCTCGAAGCGTCATCGACCACTATCTTTAGTTGCGCGCATCGATCGATCGATCCCTTGAGTACACTTCAAGACTCTCTTTTAATTATTCATGATGTTTACTCTAGCTAGCAAATGTTGTTAATGGTATATACAGTTCGCAGTTGTTGCTTTCAGTAAGATTGTGACTAGTTTCGGAGATCACCTTTATTTCGATCCACTATATTAGTATTAACAATATTTCTAGGAGCATGTATATATGTTTTTTTTCTTCTAGTGTGAACATCTGATGAATCGAGAATGTAGGTGTTGTTACCGTTAATTGTTTTTTTTGATAAAAGTAAACCTAGATGTTGGTCGAAAACCTCAGTTGATAGTAACATAACTCTTGTTATGATGTGATGGAAAGCAAATTATATATATATATATATATATATATATATATATATATATATATATATATATATATATATATATATATATATATATATATATATATATATATAAGATGTGCAGTTAATTCAGATAAAAATAAAGGGTGTTTGCAACATGTCAATTGCGCGAAAAGGATCAGTAGATTAGAGAGAAAGTAAGGTAAACATCTGCCTCATTACTAGGCACCATACAAAGGTGTAAAATCCCATCATGGTAAGTATGGTATACTTTTCAAAACCATGGGTGTGTGTGTGTGTGTGTGTGTGTGTATATATCGCTTTATAAGTTAATCCCCTTTAACGAATTTATTATGGGGAAATTAACACATTAATAAACCTCTTGATGTGTTGTTTTACCCTAGTTAAACTAGTTAATTGTGAGAATTTGAATTGTCGAAATCGTGTAGTGACCTATTTGTATATCCTTTTGTTCCTATGAAACTTATGTTCAACTTGATTGAGAGGGGAAAATGAAATGAAATAGTAATATATACAACTTTGTCTTGTAAAAAGTTAGGTGTATGTATACATGTGAGTTTTATTGGGCTACTATCGGTGGTAAAATGATTCAGTTTACTACTAATTTGTTTTCGATAATGGAGCTTCCAAATCGACGATCGGTACCGTTGAATATGATCTAGATTATTTAAACTATCTGAAAATTAAATTTCATGATTTTTGGATATTGTTCTCTGGTCCATCAAGTGGACAAAAAATGAACGGCTGAAAATAAATATCCTTAAAAAAGTGATGATACAATTTTCGTATTCGAGATTTAGAGTCTACATCTTGTTTTAAATAGTTTTAAAAAAATTTCTAAGAAATATTCACTTGATTTGGACTCTTTTATACCGTTAAACGAGCAAACGCATTGTATTCGCCATTAAAATTATAAATTTTGTGAGCCTTTGATCATGTAGTTAATGATGTTGATCAAAAGCATAAAATTTAATTTCTAGATAGTTTAAACAGTCTAGATCATATTCAATAATGCCGATTGTCGATTTGGAAGCTCTATCATCAAAAACAAATCAGAATCGTTGACTACTGATATATAGTAGCCAAGTAACACTCCATACATATAGTCCACACGCTTTAATTTTCAATTATTTTGACTTGAATCACTTTAGTCATTCAAATTAGGAACTTATCAAGAATAACTACTAACATAGCTATTGGCCATAGGAATCAATATTTTTCTTAGCTAAAAATACTGATAGTAGCCATAAGTTTAATAGACTTATCATTAAGTTTGATAAATTTTTAATTAATTTGTTGCAAATCACTTAAAGCAAAATAATAGACTTGTCATTATATTTGAGGGGGTCTCCATATATTTTCACCTAAAATATTCAAGTCTCTTGAAAACTACAACTGTTCATGAGGAATTAATACAGTTTGGTTTACAAGAGGAGAAATTTATGTGCAAATCATTAAGATATGCTAGAGGACACAAAACACATGATGTGGCCCAATGTATGTGGTTAGGTGTGGTAGGTAATAAACTGTTTCGTTCTCCTAGGATCTTTGAAATGTTTCTATCTCAACTCAAAAATACTCTCTCAATTTGGAATTTAAGCATACCAGATGGTAACTTGACGGCTGGTATCCGAGATCCTAATTAGTTCGAAACTTAATTATTTCACGTTTTCAGTGAAGCGAATAACATGCTAGTTTTCTCTGGGAAAAAAAAAAGTGCTAGATGAAATCCTAAACATGTATTTTCTTGATTAAGTACACATGCCAAAAAGCTAGGTAAAAATTAAGGCTAAATTACAAAAAAACTTCCATGTCAAGACCCACTTTTTTACTTTCCCCCTTCGTCATTCAAATACCTACATTTTGCCCCCTTAAAAAATAAAAAATGTTCACAGAGGGATACGGTGTGACAAAATGATCAAAATGCCCTCATTTTCTTCATCTCCTCCTCCCCAATCTTGCTCATCCCGCATCCCGCACCCTCGCCCACACCTCTCTTGACCCCAACTCCGACTTCGTGCGAGGGCGAGGCGGCCGAGGGCGAGGCGGCGGCCTAGGGCATATGTGTGGGCATGAATGAGGGTTTCAGAGATATTTTGGGTATAAAAAATAAGATATAAACGGAACCCTAACGGAACACTGACGGCGGGGGGCGAAGTGAACATTTTTTATTTTTTAAGGGGGCAAAATGTAGGTTTTTGAATGATAGGGAAGGAAAGTGAAAAAGCGGGTATTGACAGGAAGGTTTTCTGTAATTTAGCCAAAAATTAATTATGAGCAATATGGAGACACACTCCACTATAGGCAATTCTCAAAAGCCCTCCTAACTCATTTTTTTCTGGGAGAGTCTCTCAACTTTGAGTTGTTTTAATTTGCATTATTTGTATTTAATAAATTAGAAATTTTAATAAATTTCATTGTGATTTTGTTACATTTAATTAACGGCTTTATTAAATTTTCAATTAGCTGATAAAATTCTAATTTAATTAATGGTAAGTGGTTAATTTTAATAAAATTTTAATTTAACTCATGGAAGTAACTCATATCAAAATAATTAAAAGTTAGAAGTGGACCACTAGAAAACTTCAAATTTTGTTCATTTTTTTTTTAAAAAAAACAAAGCGAGTAGCAAGCATTTTTATCTCAAGTAAAAAAGTAAATGAATTGAACGCTTAGGCCACCTTTGGTATCATATTTATTTTTTATTTTTTAAAATAAAATTTTGTATATCAAAAAGTATAAAAGTGGACTGTGGAATGTTTGTAATCCTTTCATCCAAGATATTTATTAAGCAACAAAAAAAATAAAAAGTTAAAATAACTTAATTTGCTTACAAATTTCTTTTAAACAATTTATCATTTAGCCGGATGTATTATAAGTTGACTAACTATAACTACAAAGAAAAAGTCTATCCAACTACATAGGATTAGTGCTAAAAATAATAAAAAAATTGACAACGGTACCAAACGAGACCTTAATTTGGTAAGGATTGGTATATTTATTTATTTAATACCAATTGTAAAGTCCCATTATCTTTACTAGATGCATGAATGCAATAGTTTATAGCTTTTTTGAACTTTGTAATATTTATAAATTTATTGATACTAATTCTATCAATTTAATTTACAGTTTTAATCACTTTGCAATTAAACTAAAAATTTACATGAACATCTAACGACTAATAGTTATTAGAGCCACTAATGGATTAACTAATTTTTATTAATTTGGCTACTTAAAATAACTCAATTCGAAAAAGTTTAACAATTAAAGGGACGTAAATCAAAATAGGTGATCGAGGACGAGGTTAAGGAACTTTTAAATGGTCTGAGGGTGGTTTTAGTAATTCGTCGTCCTATAGTTCAAAAAGTGTACTTAATTATTCTGTAATTTAGTATATTTTTATTTTGCCACCTTGTGTAGTTTATACTTCATTATTCTATGATTATTATTAAAAAAAACTTTGTACCCTATTTGATAGTAGATTTTTTGATAAAAATAAAACCACAGAATGTTAGGATTTGATTAGATTTGTAGATGATTCCTAGTTGGATAAGAATTAATATTTAAATTTATTGGAGATAAATTAGGATTTAAATATATAAATCTATTGGAGATAAGTTAATTTAGATTTAGATATTAATTAGAGTCAAAATTCTATTATACTAGGATTATAGTACGTTTTAGAGAAACCATTATATAAGCACCACGTGGGTTGCTTTTTGAGGAGAGTAGGGCCAAAAAGTTGAAGCTCTTTGGTTGTGTCCTACCAGAGAGAGAATTGGCCATGGTTGCATGCACCTAGTGCACGGGTGCATGTGTGATCGAGAGAAAAAGAGAGTTGGCTTCTGGGTTTATAGAAGACAAAAAAAGGGTGGGAGAGATTCAGAAAGAGGGCTCGGGTTGTAGGAAGAGGAGTCATGTGTAATCTTCTCTTATTTAATGAATCTTATTTCACCCGCATATTTTTTTGTTTTGTTTTTCTCTCTTTTGTGATTGTATCAACTTTTGCTGAGGAGACGGATTTATGGTCAAAACTCGATTTGACGCTTCCGTTGAGGAATCCCAACAATCGGTACCGGATCAACGGCAGTCGGTATCGGAGCGGGTTGCGGATTATCAAGATCCGGTACCGGGGCGAGTACCGAATTCCCAACACAGAATAATTAACATGCAATTTTTTGAATCACGGTATGAAAAATAAAAATAAGCTAAACTGCATGGGATAAATTGAAGTTTACCCAACTTTGTACTTGAAATTTGAACAGTAGCAAAAACCTTAAGCTTTGGAAAATTCCTTCACATGTATCCTTTAAAAGTACCTGAAAATTAATAGTAGTAGTTCTCAAACAACTATGGTTTTGTGCTAATTAACTCAACTTACAGTCTGCGACTCCTCAATGACACTACTACTAATTCCATGATATCCTATTTGCAATTTATATGCAACTAGTATGCTTCTACTATGATTCACATCAACTTGATAATAAGAATGAAACATAAGCAAGAATGGATGGTATGTAGCATGCTTATGTTAGGAGGTATGCAAGAACTCAAGGTTCAATAGCAATGAGGCTACAGCAACTTATATTATGTATGTTGAAAAGTTAGGTAAGGTTAAGCAAAACGGGTGTCGCTAAACCTACTTCGGAGGGTGCACCCACCTTAAAATGCTTGCGACTACAACTTGCGCATGGCTCTTCAACATTCACTCAAACCTATGAAAAATATAACCGGGTCATAAACTATCATAATACATGATTCGTGATCAAAATAGCCTTTAAAAATTCATTACTAGAGATTCTAGAGTGTTAGGTTTCGGAATCTCCCTTGGCTTCCAAAACCAAAGGTTGGGTTCTGCACAAACAGAACCCTCATGCACTGTTTTATTGAAGTCTACCAGTACCAATCGTAGGTTTCAGAACCTAACCCCCAACTAAATCCCAGCCGCCACCAACTCCATAAAATTCACAGTGCAACATCAATTCGTCCGGAATCTTTCTCCAATCACTTGAAACTTTAGTAATACTCTAAGGAGAGCCGATAGAACTCGAAATTGCGAGAATCCACGATTAATTTCACAAAACGGGTCTTTCCTTCTAAAAACGATAATTTTGTCGTATGACCAACAAGTCTCCCAAAGAATCCTCTAATGATGCTCAAAAGAAGCAATGTGCACCCAATTAAGCGTGGACACACATCAAGCTTAGGAATTCATTGTGACGCCCCACTTTCCAAGGGGTCACCCATCCTAGAGCTACTCTAGCCCTAGCACACTTAACTTCCTTAACATCTTGGGCCTAACCACCGCCCAAAATATTATAGCCGAGTTTAGAAACATACAACCACCAGGCAATGTGAGGCTCGTCTCACTAGCCTTAATCGACTATGTGGCGAGCCACTCTCCACCCACAACAGTCGTTAGCTTGGGAGCTGCCCTACTTCCTAGGGGGGTCACCCATCCTAGAACTACTCTAGTCTTAACATGATTAATCCTCTTAACCTCTTGGGCCTAGGCACTGCCCAACATGCTATAGCCAGGTTAAGAAGCTCACAAGCACCTAGTAATGTAAGACTCATCTCTCTAGCCTTAGCCGACCTTGTTGGGAGCCGCGCTCCACCCACAGCGATCATCAGCCGGGGAGCCGTACTCTACCTGCTGTATAATCTTGGTCAGTCGAGACGAGTCTCACATTTTCGGTTGGTGGTTGGCTCTGCTACCAACTGTGACGCCCCACTTCCCAAGGCGTCACCTATCCTAGAACTACTCCAGCCCTAGCACGCTTAACCCTCTTAACCTTTTGGGCCTGGCCACCGCCCAAAATGCTATAACCAGGTTAAGAGGTTTAGCCCTATTATATCTTATATATAGGATTTGGAATAGTCCTATATATTATATATAATAGGGCTAAACCTCTTAACCCGGCTATAGCATTTTGGGCGGTGGCTAGTCCCAAAAAGTTAAGAGGGTTAAGCGTGCTAGAGCTGGAGTAGTTCTAGGATGGGTGACCCCCAAGAAAATGGGGCGTCACAGTTGGTAGCAGAGCCAATCACCAGCCGAAAATATGAGATGAGTCTCGACTGAACCAGTATTATACAGCAGGCAGAACGCGGCTCCCCGCCTAATGATCGTTGTGGGTAGAGCGCGGCTCCCCACAAGATCAGTGAAAAGCTAGCGAGACAAGTCTCACATCGCCTGATACTTGTGAGTGCGCCTGAGCCTGATGAAGACGTCAGAGCTTAAAGGGGGGAGCAATGTGACACCCCTAGGATTTGGAATAGTCCTATATATAAGATATAATAGGGCTAAACCTCTTAATCCGGCTATAACATTAGGGGCGGTGGCTAGGCCCGAGAGGTTAAGAGAATTAAGCATGCTAGGGCTAGAGTAGTCCTAGGATGGGTGACCCCCTGGGAAGTGGGGCGTCATATTCATATAAGTTAGTTATAGAAGACTAAGAGTTTTCTGTCTATTATGAAAACCAAGGCAAAAACACCCGCAAAGCTCATGTGGAGCTCAATACCCACGAAATACTCAAGAAACATCCAAACCCCCCAACTATATCAAGAATTTTGCTATAGTTACGTTGATCCTAGGTTTTTTCCAAACAAGGTAGCTCAATGCGGTTAAGGTCTCCAATGCCCAACTCCCAAAGCTTGATCTTTTTATAGAGGAGCTTGAGGAAGGAGAAGATGGTGATGGAGGAGGCTTCTTCACCCTTTAAGGAGAAGAAAGGTGTAATTTACTGAACTTTAGTGTACTGTACTAAACTTTGACCAAATTAGACAAAGTACAGTCAAGAGACGAATGTGGTCGTGCTCGAGATGGCTTCCGAAGGTTTTAGAATATGAGAAACCGATGGAGCTCTGGTAAGAGTGAAAATAGAAATTTTGAGATGAAGTCAATTTGGGCCATCAGACTTTCGAGATTCGGACCATGTAAGGAGGATCCGGACCCTGATGTTACAATTGAGAGGCCCCAAACATCAAAATTCGGACCCTGGAGGGAGGATCCAGACCTTCACTGCGAAAATTCTGAGATCAATGTTCGGGGTCCGAACCCTGGTTGGAGGATCTAGACTTTGACCGGGCAGCTCAAGATATACATTCGGGATTCGAACCCTGAAGGGAGAATCTGGATCCTCCACGGCCTGAAAGTGCAGTTCAGGAGGTTTTGTGCAATTGTTGCAATACCCTTTAAAAAGGGAACCCAACCTCTTTCTCCCTCACACGCACATAGTGAAAGCCCTTTATTTCTCTCCCTCTTACACTATTTCTTCCTCTCTCTCTCTCTCTCTCTGTAGAGATCATCTTCTACTTGAAGCTTGGAAGAGATCAAGCTAGGAGGAGGTTTGGAGGTGTGGTTACAAGCTTCTTGAGGAAAGAAGAAGCTTGGGACGCTTTGAAACAAGGTGAGTTTTTAGGATTTTGAGTTAGGCTTTTGGATTTAACCTTTGTATTTAGAATTTTATCAAATTCTAGACAAATCTAGGCTACAAATGGTAGAGACTTGCCATGAAATTTGAGTTTTATTGTAGTTTTTGGGAAAATCCTAGGTTAAATAGGAGTTTTTAAATTTAAAGGGTTTAAAAATATTTTGACCCTTTGGAACTCTAATTGAAGGTTAGAAAAAAACGTGGGATAACTTCGTTTCAAGGAATGAAAAGGGTTCGGTGATCGATTTAGAGTAATGAACCAATTTTGGGGCAAAGTAGCTCGGAGGTAAGAAATAGCCTACGGGAGCCTAATTGTAAGTGTCTATGAGCAATTAGGAGCGTTTAAGGTGGGTTATGTTTCACCTAAGTGATTTAGTCACTTCCATGTCTAAAGAGTAAACCTTATTTTAACTTAATACATAGTAAATGGATAGTTAACTTACAAATGTGCATACATGAGACATATGCTAATTTAGATCAAATTATTATTGTTGCACAATTGCATGCATAAGTTAATATCTATATGTACCTATGTTATGGACTAAGAATGTAGGTTGACATTCTCTAGGGATATTAGAGAACTCAACATGTGAACACTAGAGAACATATTGCTGTTGAACATAGGTTGAAAAAAATATAGTGGTAGGATACCACTTGCACAAGATGACTCGAACCTAGGAAGACTGACAATGTAGGGTTAAAATATATGGACTCTTGAGATCATGACAGGGGTGATTCTGGAATCCCAAAACCCGCGACCGGGAGTGCACGGAATGCCATCTAATGCCAAGGGGTGACTTGCTACCTATGAACCTATGGCCGAGGATGTGCTGCGATGCTACCTAATGTCGGTGAGAGGTGAGATGGATAAATTTGCTTCCTATAACCCGCAGCCGGGGGTGTGCGGGGATGCCACCTAATGCCAAGGAAAAAGGGGCGACTTCATTAGCTATGGACTTATGGCCGGGGTGAGCAACAATTCGCCACCTAATGCCAAGATGAAAGCGGTGTATCCGCTAATGATTGACTCTTAAATAGGGTCAGGTGACATATAGTTATGATAATGAAATAGTAAGTAAAAATAAAAATAACTTGCATGTATGATTTCATTACCGCATGAGTAGAGGCATCAGTATGGTTATTATCATTTACATATAGTAGATATTTATATGCTTATATAATTATATGTTATACACTTACAAATGCTTATGTTGCCTCTTTTGGACCTAGTAGGTCGAGCTCTTCCCTTGGATGGTCATACCCACTGAAAACTATATTTATAGTTGTGACGCCCCAACTTTCCAAGGGGTCACCCATCCTAGGACTACTCCCGTCCTAGCATGCTTAACTCTCTTAACCTCTTGGACCTAGCCACCGTCCAAAATGATTAAGCCGGGTTAAGAGTTTAGCCATATTATATCTTATATATAGGACTACCTGGGGTCTCACAATCTCCCCCCCTTTAAGCCCTGACGTCCTCGTCAGGCTCAGACTCACAAGTACCAGGCGATGTGAGACTCGTCTCGCTAGCCTAAACCGATTTTGTGGTGAGCTGCGCTCCACCCACAACAGTCAATAGCATGAGAGCCTCGCTCTCCCCGCTGTATAATCCTAGCTCAGCCGAGACTCTTCTCACACTTTCGGCTGGTAATTGGCTCTGATACCAACTTTGACACCCCAACTTTTCAGGGGATCACCCATCCTAGGACTACTCCCGTCCTAGCACGCTTAACTCTCTTAACCTCTGGGTCATAGCCACCGCCCAAAATGCTTAAGCCGGGTTAAGAGTTTAGCCCTATTATATCTTATATATAGGACTACCTGGGGGTCTCACAATAGTTCTCACCCTCATATTTTTCAGGTCCATCCGCGGATGACGTGGTGAAGCGAGGAAAGGGCATAGCACAATAGATAGCGGCCCTTCCACTTTTGAGGTCTACATAGTTGTACCCTTTTGAAAAATGTAATGAAAGAAGAAAAGTAAGTGTGTAGCAAATACTTTGGATTGTATTTGGAAAAAGAAAAAAAAAATGTAATGTAGACAATGTGGTGGAATGATGTAATAGAAAGTAGTTTTACTTTATGTCGTTTAATATTCTCCTTAAACAATCCTTGTATAGTATTCCTGCTTGGAATGTGATGATTATACAGGTTATAACGCCTTGGGCGAATAGAAAAAACTTTGTCCGTTCGTCCTGTGCACATGCCCAGTGAGTGCTTCCGTTGCGGGCTCAGGGCGTGACAAAAAAGGGAGTGGGACTGAGTGAGAAGGAGAGGAAGAAACTAAGATTGTGGAGAAAGAGAAGAAAAATGTTAGGCTTCTTATGGGATTCCATTTATAGAAGAGAAAAAATGCCAATTGTAAATAAGCCCCTTGAGATACCACTATTCGCAATAAAACCCTCACCCCACATGTAGCCTTCAACCGTCTAGATTCTGGAACCTCACATTGGTGTTCCGAAACCTAGTCACATTCTGGAACCTCTCAACAAGTTCTTTCAGAAACAGAACCTTTTCTTCTTAATTTCACTAAGATTTCAAAACCTGACAGCAATGTCTCAAAACTTGACACTCAAGCTGGAATTCCTCAAGTGTTTCTTCTCTCTCCCTCTCGCGAAATTTAGGGTATTACACCTACCTACTCATATAGATCTTGGCCATAGTCTGATGGCCCCTTCGACACCGACTTTTTTTAAAAAAAATCTATACACTTGGCTCAACCCCAAGAATGTCAAATACTTCAAAAGAGACAGTTATTATCGAGTTCAAGGTTGAGGCAGTCGTAGGCATGGAGGACGACATTAAAAGTTGTCAGACTGAACATGACACGATAGAGACATATATAGGAGAATAGATTGGGGACTAAAATTAAAAAAATAGATAAATGTTAGAGACCAATAGTGAAATTAATTTTAAATGTTAAAAATTCGATTGCCAGAAAAAAAAAGAGGTTGGGAGACAAAATAAAAAAAAATTGGATAAAAGTTGGGAACCAATTGCAAAATTAACCCGAAATAAAAAGCAAAAAACTATAATCAAGTACTTAGTAGGTCTTGATGACCATCACCTTTTGATGTTCAAAAATTTTGTTACTCACCATTCCTAGTACAAATAGTAAAGGGCTTGATTGTTGGTATTTGAAGTCTCAAGTTCAAAGCCTAGTTGTTTCACATTTCTAGCTAAATTTATTTGTTTTAAAAAAAAAGCGCGAATACTTTTATTTGAACTACTTAAGATTTAGTACAATTTAAGGATATCATTTGCCTAGTGATCAAGTAACCTCAATCTCACCTTATATTAGCCATTAAATATTATTAATTTTGAGACCACTCGAGTACTAGGCAAATGATGCCGTAAAATAGTAATATTTGAAACTTAAGAAGTTCAAATAGCCTAGATTAGGTTTAAATGTGTGGATCATCAATTTGGATTCCCAATCACTGAAAACAATGCGAAAGTAAACTCTCCCGTTTACTTCCAGAAGTATTCTCACTATACCCTATATACATATAACTGAGCTGGAATACTTTTAAAATAATACATCCTTAGTGTTTATAATTTTTGGTGCTTGGATTAACCCTTTGGCCATTTGATCAAAAAAATTAACAATGGTGGCTCTTGGTAGGCATCTCTATTGTGCATAATACAACAGCCAAAAGGGTTGATATAGGAAAAAAAAAGTCACCAAGAACTTGGGGCTTCTAAAAACACCTCAACTGGAGCCCTTATGATTCTAAATTTTCTGCCATCCATCTCTAAGATGAATGGTTGAATGTGGTTAATTTATTGGGTCTAAATTTAGAGAGTTAGCGGCTTAACAGATTTTTTTTTCTTTTCTCTCTCCTTTTTTCCTCTTCCCTCTTTTCTCTCTCTTTCTCTCTTCTTTCCCCTGTTACCCACCTCTCTACTACCTTTGCCACCATCGCCACCATAGCCCTTACCTTTGATTTCCACCCTCACCTTTCTACCCATCTGTAATCGTCATTGTCGACGTCGCCGCCCCTCCCCCTCCAATCTCTGACCCACAACCACCAACACCACCTTCCCCTACTGAAGTCGCGGGCCCTACCTCCGACTCATCCTACCTCTTCCCCTAAGCCCACCACCACCGTGGGTCACTTGTGAGGGAGGTTGGTGTTGGTGGAGTTGAAGAGAGTCACCACCGTGGTCGTGCCACTGCCCTCACCCTTCCAATCGCTCGTTTTTAGGCTACCTTTCCTCCGAGCTCTCCCTCCTTTCCTCCTTGAATCTCTTTCCCTTTCTATCAACCGCCTTTTTGGCTCCATCCCTGCCGCTCTCACCCCTTCTTCACCCTCAACGTCTCGCAGAAACTCCTCTCCAGCCCTATACCCTCGACAATGGCAATGGTAAGGATATTTCTTTTCTAGGGGGGAGGGGGTTGTTAATTGGAGGTTGCGACGACAACAACGACAGTGGTCAGGGAGGTTTGGAAGGGGGAGGTGTAGATCAGAAGTTGCAGCCTCTCAGGAACGGTTGTGGCAGCGATGGCTTTCAGGGAAGTTGGGAGGGAAGCATAGGAGGTGAGAATAGGTTGGATGTTTAGGGTTTAGGGTTTAGGGAGGGGGGTAGGCATAGGTCGGAGATTGTGGTGGTGGCAGGTGGACGGTCAAGGAGGGAGAAGGGGAGGGGGGTGAATTGGAGGTTGTGGTGGCAATAATGACGATGGTCAAGAAAGTTTGGAAGATGGGAGGCGTAGATTAGAGGTTGCAGCCATGACGGCTCTCAGGGAGGATTGCGACTTCAAGGAAGTTGGGAGGGAAGGTAAGGGGGTGGAGAAAGGTCGGAGGTTGGAGATTGTGGCGGTGGCAGTGACAGCGACAGCGGCATCGGCGGGCAGGCCAGGCGGGCGAACGGTCAAGGAAAGGGGGGTAAATCAGAGGTTACGGTTGTGGTCATGAAAAAGAGGCGGTAGATCGGAGGTCGTGACGGTGGCTGTCAGAGAGGTGTAGAGTGGAGGAGAGGGAAAGAAGAGAGAGGAAGAGAGAAAAAAGAAGAGAGAAGGAAAAGGAAGATTAATCTATTAACCCTTTAAACTACACCCAATAAAGAAAACCATATCCAACCGTCCATCTCTATGATGAATGGTCATAAATTTAGGAGCATAAGACTGTTGCTCTCCTATATATAGCGAGAGAGAGAACGAGAGAGAGAGAGATAGTGTGTGTGTGTGTATATATAGAGCGAGAGAGAGAGAGAGTCCGACTATTAAACTATTATGAGAACGATCGCCTACAGCTCATAAGTCGTTTTCGATAATAGCACTTCTAAATTTATGATTCATACCATCAAACATAATTTAGAGGATTTAAACATTCTAGAAATAAAATTTTATAATTTTTTGACATTATATACCTTACGATCAAAAAGCCTAAAAAACTGACAATTTTAGAGGCCCGTAAGGAGCGATTCCTAATTTAACGATGTAAAAGAATCTAAATCAGTTGAATTTTTGATAAAATTTTTTATTCACTATTTATATCAAGATCAATAACTCCGATCTTGAATTCAAGAATCCGCTCCTTTATTTTTAAAAGGTCGTTCGATTTTGACTGTTCATTTTATACTCGCTTGATGAACTTAACTATAAATTTAAAAAATTATAAAATTCAATTCCTAAATACCTCAGTCATCGAAAACAAGTTATAAATACAAAAGTCTCTATACTTATAAGAGTATAATAGTCCTATATATATATATATATATCATTCAAGAGTCAACTTTTTACAATAGTCTTATCACTTTCTATTTCTTAAATACTAAGAGCGCAAAAGGAATATACGTAAGATTTTCACTCAAAGAGTTGGATGCACCAATAGTATTTTTTCTATAAATGTTGGTTGTGGGGGACCAAAATGTTTGGTTGGTTGCAACTGTAGCTGACTGATCAAAACTAAGGTTGGAATAAACACTCCAACTAATGAACATTTGGAACTATCTAAAACCCCAAAACCATTTTTTTTTTCTTGACAGTTTTCTATTTTTTATTTTTCCTTATATAGTACAAAATACTACCTGTACATTTAGTAATTGGGTCTAAATCTTACACCCATCATCCAAAAGTTTAAATACATGCATCTTTGGAGGTTTTAGTATTGAAATAGTTTGATAAGACTAATAGAATATATATATATATATTAGCCTACTATTAGGTGTACATACAGAATTGCTTAATTTTTATAGCAAACCTACATCTGGACTTGAACTTCTTTCATTGTCATTAGCATTTATGAGCAGGACACAGTTTCCCAAGTTAGTTGGTAATATGTAGGAAAAACACTATTGCCAACCCTAAGACATCTTGGTAATAAATGAGGGAAACTTTTTCACTCCTGTGGTGATGAAGAGGTCCTTGACCAAGGGTATATTGCTAGAGAGAGAGAGAGAGAGAGAGAGAGAGAGAGAGAGAGAGAGAGGATCCTAACTAAGCACCTACCTAGAAACTAGTAGAGATGAGGTGACTAAGTAGATCATACCCATGCACCACTCTTTATTTGAACAAATGATCAGAGAGGAGGATTATTAATAACATGCATGATACTTTGTTTTGTTTCTAAGCATTTTTAGCTACCATGTACATGCTGAAGGGTGTTAGGCCAACTGTTGAAGTTGACCTTTCTTCTTTCACCAACACACAAAAAGGCAGAAGAAGCATAAGCAAGTAATTAAGCAGCAGTTCTTCTGTTGTTGACAATAAACTACTCCAAGAATGAGTCAAGCTAATTAACTGAAAAGTTTAATTAAAAGAAAAAGAATATGAACCACAAAACTAGAATAGAACTCTAATAGACAAAGACAATTGTTCCAACATTAATTTGAGTATTCTACAAGACTCTTCTGTAGTACAATATAAATATTCCTGGTATTACCAAACTTTTAGTTGTTTCTTTCTCAAATTATATTAGGTAAAACAACAAATCAAAGACTATTTTGAGAGAGACTCTTACAGCTTTATACTTTTAGTTGACACCTCTTAATTGTTTGTTATATTGATTAGAGTGTCTCGTGCACTTAAATAAACTGAAAATTTGTCTAAAATTCTATAGCTCTTTTAACTGAAAGCAATTTAACATTCACTTCCATTTGCTCAAATGAAATTAATTAGAGCCTCTAAATTTATTAAATTAATACTTACACTTGATTACTTCGATAGACCAGAAAAAGTAAAACGAGGCAACAAAAATTAAGAGGTGTCATTTGAAAATAATAAAGTTAATTTTAAACGATAATTAATTACAAATTTCTAGCGAAAGTTACGTACGTATTTCTCTTCAGCCTTGTTCACCCTCCTTTTATGATTTTAGAGAATTAATGGATATTTAATATATACTTACTTGATCCACATCATATAACACGCCAAATATATTTTCTACTTCGACGTCAAAAACACAAGAAAAATTTTGGACTGCTATGGTTTCATATGCTTGCCAACACATCTACGTACAGGTTACTAGGGGATAATTTTAGGGGCTCAAAAGCATTTCTCATTTTTTCCTTAAATGAGAAATTTAATTAGTTAGCTAATCATGAACAGTAAATTAGATTGCTAATCATTTAGGAAAGTATTTAAGTTTATTAGTTATGTTACGACGAGTACACAAACAGAAACGAAAAATGGCGATTCCAAAGTAGACAAATCACAAAACAGTAAATATATATATATATATATAGAACACGACGATTTACGAAAAAAATTATTTATAGAAAAAAATCACGGATGAAAGAGGAGAGAACTTTACTATACGAAAAAGGGAGTACAATATTGCGAAAAGTACAATACGCTATATTGCCTTTAGGGCAAAAAGAAGAAAGAAGTTCCTTAACAGGTTTCTTCAATATCGAATCCACCACAGACATTCCTTTTTGCCTTCACAAATTGTTTTCCAAATTTTGTTGCACCGCAAAGCTCTCAGTGAATCAGGGGCACAAAATCAAACTCGATAACCAAATTTCGAGACACATCTAACAAGTTAGATAGGTAATATATATCTTATTACTAAACAATAGCGCTTAATAAGCTATTGTAGTTTAAAGGAGGGGATAAAGAGCAAAAATTGCCCTTCCATTCACCTCTCGTAACGGATTATCTTAGAATAACCTGTTAAGAGCTTGTTAAGAGAGGAATAACTGTTCTTGATGTCATTTGGCTAAATAAGGAGGATAAAGACTACTATTTTCTATTTATCCCAAACCCAATGGGGCCTAACTTAATATTTTAATTCACTTAATATTTCATTAAAGCTAGCGCCTAGAGGTGTGGATGTTACCTTGAAGCTTCTGGATTAGGGCATTCTCCAAAATAGATAAATAAATAAATAGATAGATAGATAAAATTTAGTACCAGTGTTTCAATGTTAGTGGAGATATATAGATTGATATTTATAAATTTGAAATATCAATATAAGTCCTCTTTATAACCATGAGCTATACAACTAATTAAATGAGAAATCCAAATTAATTAAATAAACAAATGGATAAACAAATGGATAGGGGGAAGATAAGACGTATATTTCTTACTTGATAAATTGTTTTACCAACTACATTAATTAGTGAATTGATTAACATGCTTTAAGGACTTGACAAAATTAATTAACTAATTAATTAAGCAAAATATAATATAAGTAATCAATAAACAGAAAGTATTGCTTAATTAGATAATGCGCGCATTAATCAACTTGAAGGATTGATAAGCACATGCATAGAGTGACTTTTTAATTATATTATATGTACATGAATACGTACACAGAATTTAAGATTGGGCAACTATACTTCTAAAAGATTGAGTCATCTTTTCTTATCAAATTGTTTTCGATGATTAGATTCAAATTAACAATGCATATTGTTAAACCAAGAGTACGAATCCCAAGTTCGAAGCCTAATTGCTTCATATTTTTTGCTATGTTTATTATTAACAAAAAAGATAGTTAAATTATGTGAAACAACTATTATTTTTTACGGGCTTAAGCTACCAGAGAATGATGTTTTTATTATTTATATTTAACACTTTCTCTCACATCTCTAGTCGAGATTCTTTGGTAGGCCAAAGATACGGGATTAAATTAAATGAGAGAAAATTAATAATGTTAAGAGCCTAATGAGACTCGAATTCAAAACTTCCTACTCTTATACAAAGTTAAATTACTTAACTTAAGCTATCAGATAATGGTGTTTTTAATATTTATATTCAATAGCGGTAGTATGCTATCATTCTTTCTCTTTTAAAGAAAAACAATCCATACCGTTCGTAATGATATTGAGTTTTTAAAGTTTGTAGAAACTAGATTTTTTTTTTTGAAAATCATTTTTCTAATGATTAAAAGATCAAAATCGACAACTTTTGATATTGGTCTAGATAGTTATATAAATCATTAGCTTTAACAATGTATATCGAGCAACACAAAATTTGTTGAATTTTTTTATTATAATTTTTTTTTCACTATATATGCAGATGATGGACAACGACCTCTACCTTCAAATTAAGGATGAAATAATTTATATACGTCGGCCTCATAAAGGAATAGTAGCTGCGCTCCATAATTAAACGGTACGTATACAAACTTATACATCAGCATCGTTTTATCAATCACATCTTTTTGAGTCCCTAAACTTTTCATTGTATAATATATGCATTTAATTAGAAAAGTCTAATACTTTAGCATATATAGTCTATGCCGTTTCATTAATTAATTACAAGTTCTCAACAAGTTAACACATCTCAGAAAAAAGTTAATTAATTCAATTACTAAACTACTAAAGTAGCAAAATTAAGTCCTGTTTCAATTTATAGCAACAAAACCCGAATCACACCAACTACAACGTGGTACCCACACTTGATCTTTGCCGCATATGTTATTTCCGAACTTCCACCAGCAGCTAGGGTTGGCAATCCAGCTCGATGTTCGCAATCTCGAATGAACCTGAGATCGATCATTCATTTATTAAATGAGGCGAACACAAGCTGAATTTTTCAGCCCGAAATTTTAATGAGCCGAATACAACTTGGGGTTAGCTTACTTGTGTTCAACTCAATATATATATATATATATATATATATATATATATATATGTAAATTGGGCTGGAATACTATTAATAGTATTAGGACTCTTTTGCTATCGAGTTTTTAACCCTTAGATAGGGTTAGGATGATAGTGGTCCCCTATGATTTAGTGGGTGGTTGGTTGAATAGTATGATCTAAATGGTGGAATTGATTAAAGTGTAAATCTAGCGGCTCAAAAATCGATAGCAAAAGAGTCCAAATACTATTAATAGTACTCCAGCTCAACTCTATATATATATATATATATATATATATATATATATATATATATATATATATATATATATATATGCACACACACATTACAAATTTCTACTATTTGAATTTTAAGCAAACATAAATATAAAGAGGCCTATATTATGTGAATTTTAATTATTAAATTAAGATTCTAAATTTTTAAGTAGGGCTGACAACTTAACTTGTTGTTCACAAGTCAGCTCGTGTTCGGCTCGTTAAACACGAGCTGAATTTTTTAGCTCGATATTTTGACGAGCTAGCTCATGTTCGGCTCATTTAATAAACGAGTGAACACGAGCTGATCCCAGCTCGCTCGTGTTTGGCTTGCTAACAGCCCTACCTGCAGCTTTCAAGATTAATTTCTAGGGCAACTATTGGTTTAAGTTAGGTCTGAAAACCCCAACTAGAAAACCCAGCCACATCTATGTACTTTATTTTTTTTCCCCGCCTTTTATGTGCTTTTTTTCTTGTAATATAATCGAATAGATCCTTCTTTTTATGTACTTTTCTTTTCTTTTTCTTTTTCTTTTTCAGTTGCACGCAGCTAGTACTCAACTACTACTACATTTCCCTTGTTACACCTACATATTCAACATAAAAAATTCAGAAGCTTTATAGTATAGTTGAGTACGTACTTAATTGTACTAGTAAAGTTGATAGCTACGTACCCTTCGTGTATTTTTTATCGCTTGATTTAGTTTGGAGGGTAATTGATGGATTGACCCTTACGATCATAACCAACTTCTTTTGCTATACTAAACTTGCATGTCCGTAAATGTAGAGATACATAGAATAAATGAAGTGCTTTATTATTATGAGAAGTGAGAGAGAGAGTTTACTATTGGTAGAAAATGAGTTTCATTACTACCCATTTTGTTTTCGATGATAAAATTTCAAATCGACGATCGACACTATTGAAATAATTTAGACCAATTAAAATATTTAGAAATTAAATTTCATATTATTCCGACATTGTTCTCTTTTGCATCGAGTGAATACAAAAATGAACGGCTGAAAATGACTATCATTTAAAAATCAATGATAGAATTTTTGTACTTAAGATTAAAAGTGTAGATCTTATTTTAAATATGTTAAAGAATTTTCTAATAAAAATTTTAGCTGATTTGAATTTTTTACACTGTTAAACGAGCAAACCCTATATTGATCGATAAAATTATAAATTCTGCGACTCTCATTAGATTAATGGTGTAGAAAATGGATGAAATTTAATTTCTAAATATTTTAAATAGTCTAGATTATATTCAACGGTACCAATCATCGATTTGAAAACTCTATAATAAAAAATAAATCAGTAACAACAAAGTATATTTGCTACCAACAGGCCCAGAGAGATTTCAGTTATGATACGATTTAATAGTACATACTATCCACTTTTTCGCCCTTGAATCATTACAATTATACCAATCACCCACTCAACCCTAGCTAACAATAGTCAAAAAGTAGATAGTATCATACTATTAATAATATTTCACTACAACTATATATATATAGAGCCACACTATAATACTATCAATAGCACCAAACACTTGGTGCTACCAAGTTTTCCGCCGTTAGATTACTCCTTTGACCATTTTCACCCCTTAGATCATACTATTCCATCAACCACTCACTAAACCCTAAGGCTTCGTTTGGTTCGGGGTTAAGTAAGAACTAGTTATTCCAGGGATAGGATTAAGTTCAGGGTTAAGCCTGGAATAGACCAATTTTGCGTTTGGATGATAATTGAGTTGTTCTCGGGATTAAGAAAAATAGCGTTTGGATAGATAAGATGGAATAAGAAGAATAGTGGGTAGTTATAAATAGAAATAATAATTTCAACCCAATTATTATATTTGAATTTAAATTCTTTTTATTTTATATTTAAAATTTTAAATTTAAATAGATAACTTTTACAATTAAAAAATTCAAAATTAAAATCTATATTTTTAAATCTCAAATTTAAAAATTTAAAGTTATAAATTTTAAATTTTAAATCAAATCTAACAAATATAAAATTACAAATATAAATTGTCAAATTTAAAATTTAAATAATTAAAAATAACAATTTAAATTTTAAATTTTAAAATTTAAAATTTAAAATTTAAAATTTAAAATTTAAAATTTAAAATTTAAAATTTAAAAAGTTTAAAATTATAAATATTAATTTAAAGATTACAAATTTTTAAATTTAAAAATTTAAAATATAAATATAAATTTAAAATTTAAAATTTAAATTATAAATTTAAATTTAAAAATTAAATGGGTGGGATTAGTTAATCCCACCCCAATTCCATGGGGAGGGTGGGGTTTGTTAACCCCACTCTTATCCGGGATACCCCCCCCCCCAAAAAATTGGGGATAAAGGGGGGGATAAGTACCCCTCCCCCCCTTTATCCCCCTTTTAACTCTGAACCAATTAAACAGAGACTAAGGGACTATTATATATCATTCTAACCGCACATCAATTCATTCAAGAGCCAAAAACTTAATAGCACTAATGACTTGGTGCTATTAGTAGTATCCGAGCCTAGTTCTCTCTCTCTATATATATATATATATAATATTTATTTATTTATTTATTTATTTGTTTATTTATTTATTTATGTGTGTGTGTGTTAAGACTTAAGAGAGGGACGGGTTGGTTATAAGTAGACGTTGTAGGTTAGAAACATCGTAGAGATGTTGAAAGCAGAACGGAATTATTTCACCCCACAAAGCAAACCCCACCTTCTCTCTCTCTCTCTCTCTCTCTCTCTCTCTCTCTCTCTCTCTCTCTCTCTCTATTCTTAAATAAAATAATAAAATACAAGCATTTTTGTTAGCCTACACGTACCATCAACTCTGGTGTAACGATCTCCTAACCCTCTCCATTTTCTCTCTTACTAACAAGAAAAGTACTCTTCTTGTATGATTTCCCCTTAATATATATGTTTTTCTTTTTCCTGTATTTTTCCCCCTACCCCTGCTGATACCATTAATTCCTCCACTCCCCCTCAATATATATTATATATTATGGCCATACTAACACTTCTTATTCTTGTTGTTTGTAGAGGGCTCAACTTTTTAGCTATTGGGTCTTTCTCTTGGTTGAGCTAATCTATCAATTAAGCTAGCTACTTAAGAAAGAATCATCAATTCTCGCCCTTAGTTACTTTCTTTCTCTTAGAGTGTAAATTCCTTTTTGTTGCTTCAATTCGACGTCGATATCGATCAGATCATGTGTACCAGAGGCCATTGGAGGCCGTCGGAAGACGAGAAGCTCAAGGAGTTGGTCGCGCGATACGGCCCTCATAACTGGAACGCCATCGCCGAGAAGCTTCAAGGCCGATCAGGTGCGGTTATCGATTATCGATTATCATCATCTTTTCTTTCTATCGTTTGAAATCTAATTTTCCTTCTCTTTGTCACTTTTTTTTTTCCTTTTTTTGGTGTTTCTTTTTTAAGTATGAAAGGACTTCTCTTTCCCTCCAAACCATCATGCTTTTAGAATTTTTTTGCTGTTTTATCTTTTAGACTCTCTCTCTCTCTCTCTCTCTCTCTCTCTCTCTCTCTCTCTCTCTCTCTCTCTCTCTCTCTCTCTCTCTCTCTCTCTCTCT
The DNA here is from genome assembly GCA_016920855.1 of Puya raimondii. Lineage (NCBI taxonomy): Eukaryota > Viridiplantae > Streptophyta > Magnoliopsida > Poales > Bromeliaceae > Puya > Puya raimondii. Next base: position 213,930,409 of record JABWPP010000050.1, on the reverse strand, counting down.
CTCTCTCTCTCTCTCTCTCTCTCTCTCTCTCTCACAATTAATTAAAGAGCAAGTTTAAGTGAATATCATGTTTCTGGTATTGTCCTCAACTTCTTTTTTTCTTTTTTTTTTTCCATTCTCTCATCTATGTAACACTAATCACCATTTTCATCTCTATCACGAAACATTATTAGCAATCTAGTATTTATTTAATGTACATATTTGAGACTACTATTCATTTAATGTACGTATTTGCCATTTTCTCTTCAAGATATATCTCAAAATCTAGCTCTATCATTTCTTAATATAATATATCTCTCTCTCATGAACATAATCAGTAACCCTATATATGGATTAATTTACAAATGAGAATCTTTCTACAACCCCTGTGACACCCTAATTTAATCTCAATATGCATTTGCATGTGCATATTTGCATGTGCGTATTTGCTACTACGTGTAAAAAACTTGAGCATATACGTACGTTAGATATATGTGTACTATGTGCTCAATGATCCACTTACGATGCGCATGTAGCCAAATTGTCGAATCTTAAAAGATCGATATGTAATACTAGTGCTCGTGCTGAATTAAAATTGAAGCAGGAAAGAGTTGTAGGTTGAGGTGGTTCAACCAGTTGGACCCAAGGATCAACAGAGGCCCCTTCACCGAGGAAGAGGAAGAAAGGCTACTTGCGTCCCACCGAATTCACGGGAACCGATGGGCGGTCATCGCGAGGTTATTTCCCGGACGCACCGACAATGCGGTGAAGAACCACTGGCATGTGATCATGGCGCGCAAGTGTCGAGAGCAGTCGAAAAGATCGTCGAAAAGAGCCCCTTTCGCCAATATTAAAGACCAGAGATCGAGTCAACTCAAGGAGAGGACTCGATCGGAGATCAACAACATCATGGCAAGTTCATTCGTACTCGCGAAATTTCGTAGAGGATATACTTACCCCTTTGAGAATGACCTTCCAACTCACAAGCAGTTCTACTCAGAAAAAGATGGTTATCATTCTACGGCCATTGAAGGTAATTAAAGAAACTAATATATAATTAATTTCCATTGGTTTGTTTCCTGCTTATCCTCAATCCTATATCATGTGTTAACTGCAGGAACTAATAATAATTCGGTTGAGTTTTACGATTTTCTCCAAGTAAACTCGACCTCGAACGATACAAAGTGCTATTCAAGTGTAGAGGAACAAGAGGAGGACGAAGATGATCATCGAAGAGATGGCGGTGTTCAATTTATAGATTTCCTGGAGGTTGGAAGCTCTTAAATATAGATATTAGAATTGACACCTAAAATTAATGTTTCATGTCAAGGATCATGGACATTGCACATAGCCCTAACATCTTTTACAGTACTATATGAACTATACTTAAAATATGTACAAAGAACTGTGTAACTTATTTATGTAATTTACTTCAGTTATAAGAGAAAGGAAGATTCTCTAAATAAAATGAGGATCTGAAGATCATGCAATCTTCAAAGCTTGTTAACACTGAAGAGAAAATTGCACCTCAAGAAGGGTTTTCTACTTGCTACAAATTAAAATTCCTGTGTTTTGTAAGTTATGTCACAGTTATTTCTGCATCTAAATAATTTTGATTCCTTTTTTTCTCTTTTTTAGTACAACTAGATATATAATGCAGCACATGCCTTTGTGTTAAAAGGCTTCCCTGAATGAGCTTAATTAATAACAACCCTCCCATGTCTTCATGTTGTGCTTGCATATTGCCTTGGACTCACTCAAGGACTTGGCTAAATTAAAGCTGAGTAGTAGATGCTTTAAATAAAAGTGTTTAATTATATATGTATCATAATTTGCGAGGCAACCTAAATTGCGCCTATTCTTTTTCAGATATCGTTATACTACAGTGTTTCTGAGGAGAACATTCTACCACAAAAAAGGCATTTTCCTCATGAAATTGATAGTAGTGGTGGCCGGTAGATTGCATGTCTCTTTCTGTATAAATTAAATGCTACAATATATATACTTGCATTTGAAGTTGAGGTTTTAGATGAATAGGCTTATAGCCTTAGAACTTAAAAATTAAATTTTCTGTTTTCTGCAAAATTATCTCTTCTGTTTTTGACTAGCTTAAGACCATGAAGAAGCAGTACAGTTGATAAGTTTAATAAAAGCACACAATGTTTATCAAAATAGACAACCTAATGATGCCTTATTTTTCTTTTGGATTCTGTCGCGATCAACTTTTCTGTTGATAGTGCTTATAACGATTGTTCGTTAGACATCTGGTTCCGCAATGCGCAAGCAATGATTCAGTATTCAAAGGCGGCTAGCGATATCTTCCTTTCTCTGTATCATGTGATTCTTGTTGCGAAAATTCTAGATATGTATGATGATCACATCAAGACTATTATAACTATATTTCACGATCGCGACAAGAGAAGCTGAAATTCTCAGTGGCTGTCGACGGTTACATTATAGCTCTCCACTGAGCAATTGAATTTTACACGTTTCTTGCAGGTCATGAGCTTACAGCGACATTTTAACCGAGATTTTTTTCTACTTTTTTTCTTTCACTTTAAGTGAAAATGAAGCAATCCAACGCAATGACAAGACATTCAACAACCTCGTAAATTCGGCCGTTTTCTATGAGTTAGATCCTTAACGGCACCACATTAATAATGTTTCTTGACATGATTCTTGAAATGATCCCTATCGTGCTAACTAATTATTATAATTATATCGATAACAAGTTTATAGACTTGAGAAATCGTCGCTGTTTCTTTTAATATCTCGTGATAGCTGTTTAAGCATGTGCAGTCGATCCTGTGCCACTAACTACGTATATAATTCGCTAAGTCTCACCTAGATAATTTATATATTAGCTAAAAGAAACCTCAACATAAACAATCTTTTGTGAGTCACCTAGATAATTAAGTTATTCACCATGATAATCCCTTATATAATTTTTGTGAGTGATTACTTACTCACTGTTCTTCAGAAAAGCTCAATATATTCTCAATCAAAACAAACATGTATTGAAGCAGCTGTATTTTGCTGTTGAAAATGAGAATGTAGTGAAAATTGGTTCAGCATCTAGGTAACATAATTTATAAAGCTAAAATTAAAATTCAATTGGAAAACTGTGGAGTAACCTCGATCAATCTTTAAAAGGCGCTTTTTATATCTTTTCTATGCTTTCTCTCTCTTATTCCTGCTTAATTTATGTCATTGCGTGAACATATATTTGTTTGATTGCATTTTCATTCATTCAGTGCATCTTACTAATATAGCTTTTACTTCTCTTACTTTTCACGCACCAAAATGTGAATTTTGTATAAGGTTTTGCTAAGTTTATACAAGACATCTAATTACTTTTTCTTACAACATTAATCGCTACTAACGCAATTTTGAAACTGTTGTTACAGAGAAATCAAACTGTATCATTTGTATGGATGAGAATACATGCATTAATTCTCATGCATGTAATCACATGAAACTCGGTCGACATGTATGTTTGGCTCTTGAAATTAAGTCAAAATTAACTTAAGCATCATGTGGGCACAAAATAATTTATGTTGCTATTTAAACACTAAATCATAAGAATTTACATTCAATGAGATCGGAACACAAAGTATACCGTACTCGAAAATTGATGATAACAAATGATTGACTTAACACATTAACTTTGATGGCAACATTCAACCGGTTTAATTGCATTAGATTTCTTACTGATTTGTATATGTCTAACAACCGAAAATAACTCAACTTTAATTAGTTGATTATATATGTTTCTCACACTTTTTGTAGGCTCTTTTTATGTATTCAATACCATGAAATGCAACCATTTAGTTTAGGTAAACCATTTCCTTCATATATGCCATTTATAGGATAGCTACTGAAAATCTACTGCATTATTAATTTTTAGTCCCAAATCAACAATTAATAATGTAGTAATCGGTTGATTTAAATGTGTACCTAGTAATCGGTTGCACGAATAGTTCTTAAAAGTTGAGATGTACAGTGGCACGTTTTCTTGGCTAAGTTACCCCCATTTTGATGCATGCATGGTAATAGCAAATCTTAGATCTTTTATATAAATAAGAAAAGAGACACATGACCCTATTAACTCTAATCCAGCTATTCGAAAATTAATTTGTTCTCCTCTTTTTAGTAGCCAAGTAAACTACTGAATTTGGTGATATCTTTTTTTTTTTGAGAGAAAGGTAGCACGTACGCTACCCGCTTCGTTTTATTTCGTTTAGAAATAAACTTAGCTGGAAATGTGAATCAACTAGGATTCGAACTCGGGACCTCGGGTACCAACCACCAAGCCCTTTGCCACTTGCGATAGGGACGGTCGGTGAATTTGGTGATATCAAACTCACTTGTTAGCTCATTTAACTTATTTTGAGTTTAATTCAATAAGCTCATGAAGTAAGGTAATTGTTAGTTGATTTTGGCTTTAGTTGATTAGCCCATTAGTAAATCGGGTTAAGTGATTATGAGAGTGTTTTTTATTGTGTAGTAGGGAGTTATATATCCTTCCTCTCTAGGGCTCTTTTTTCTTGGTGTAGAGAAGAGAGTCGAAAAGAGGGTTGGAGAAGGCGCTTTCTTGTTCTTCTTACTGGATGCAAATCTTTCATGGTTGATTTGAGGCATTTCAAAAGACATTCTAAGATGAAATTCGTAGGATCGGAAGAGGCTTCAAAGAAGGTTTAGCAAAAAGCGTTCTATATATTTATCTCATTAATTTGAATGGTTGTATCTCTATTATAATAGAGCGATAATCTCTAGCCAACTTTTATAATCTACTTATTTTGATAATGAATTTGATCTTCTCCATGCTATGTAGTCTGGTGTGGGTAAACTATGTAAATCTCATATGTTTGTGGATGTGCTTAAGTTTTCTCTTTCTATTTGATTTTACTCTAATTTCTTTCACATCTTAGTTGTCGAAAATTTAGATCCAACCCATTATTTAATTAATGTGGTCGGCGTGTTGATAGTACAGGTTTCGTCATTATTGCACTAAATAAACATTTTACTTATTCAAAGAGACGGATCAAACTTGCTCTTAGCAGTAAAGTCATTAAATCCATTCATCCATATCTCAAAGTCCGCGAAAAATTAATATGTTCAATGTTGTCAAATAGTGGAAGCTGATATCATGTTAAATTTAAGATTAATCCACAGTGTTTACTTGTTTGAGTTTTTCTCTTATTAATAGAGTGTAAGAGTTTCAGCAATTATTTCTCACACAAGACAAAAATAAGGTTAAATAATAGAAAACCCCCTTATAAATATCCGTTTTTCACTTTTCCTCTCTAATTTTTAAAAACCTACATTTTACCCCTCAACATTTCAAGTTGTTGCATTTAGCCCCCTCCGTCAGGGTTCTACTACTATTCCGTCCATTTCTTATAATTTATACCGAAAATACCCTTCAAAATGACAGAAATATATTAAAAAAAAAATCTTATAGAAAAAGTAAGAGTAATTTGGTCATTTTGTTCTCTCCATAAATGATGTACTCCCCTGAAAATATTTCTGAAATTTTAAGGGGACAAAATGTAGGTTTTTGAAAGTCAGGGAAGGAAAGTAAAAAAGCGGATATTTACAGGAGATTTTCTGTAATTTAGCCAAAAATATATATAATATCTACACACAAAAAAAGAAGAAAAATAATATATACTTGTAAAAAAGCCAACAAGACATGCACAAAACCAATAAGATTTTCAGGAGCTAGAATGCAATTTCACATATTTGTGGGGGTATATATGCAAAAAAATTCTTCATATTTCCTACTTAGAGGCTCCTAGCTACAATCATATGCATGCTATTTACTTAACAAGTTATCCAAATTCTTCAAATGTAAGCTTAGGGTGTGTTTGGTTCCACGTAAAACGGTGGGAAAAAAAATTTCGTGGAAAAATTTTTTCGGAGGAAAATAAGTTTTACGTTCTTTAGCGTTTGGTTTGTAGGAAAAGAAAAATAATTTTTCATTACGGTTGCTTGGTTGGAAAGAAAAAAAAAATAACTATTTGATATATTTTTATATATTATAATTACTATACTATATATATTATTATTATAATTTATACTTATAAAAATAAATTATATTATATAATAAATATATAACATAATATATCAGAAATATATATTTTCTCTTATTTTATATATTATATATTATTAATATATAATAATTAATTATGTAATATAATATATAAAAGTATATATTTAACACTATAAAATAAATTACTTTATATTTATAAATAATATATTATATAGTAGAATTTTATATTAAAAATAAAATACTATTTCTAATATATATATATATATATATATATATATATATATAGAGAGAGAGTTAGGCTGGTATACTATATATATATATATATATATATATATATATATATATATATATATATATATATATATATATATATATATATATATATATATATATATATATATATAGCTAGTCTCCTATACTATCTATAGTACCGGGGCTCCGGTACTATAGTCACTTTTTCGATCTTAGGGTGTTTAAATCAACGATCCACACCGTTGAAACCGATCTAGAATATTTGAAGTTCTTAGGAATAAAATTTTATAATTTTTCGACGTAGTTTACTTTGTGATCAAACCGTTTCAAAATTGTCAAATTTCAATGGTTATTATGGCGAGTTTGTAGTTTAACGGTGGAGAAGAATCTAAATTTATTCAAATTTTGATAGAAAATACTTTAAACTACATAGATGAAGGTCAACATTCTTGATCTTGAATTCAAAACTCCTATACTCAAATTTTAAGGATTATTCAATTTTCACCGTTCATTTTGACATGATTTATTTACTAAGTAAACAATATCGAAAAAAACTAAAATTTTATTCCTAAGAACTTCATATACCCTAGATCAGTTTCAACGGTGTGGATCGTTGATTTGAACACCCTAAGATCGAAAAAGTAACTATAGTACCGGAGCCCCGGTACTATAGATAGTATAGTAGCCTCATTTTATATATATATATATATATATATATATATATATATATATATATATATATATATATATATATATATATATATAAAAGAAAAGAGGGAGGGCTCTCGCGGTCCACGAGGTGGAGTGCACCTCGTGGACCGCGTGCCGGCCCGCTTCCCCCCAACGCTGCGATTTTTGGGCGAGAGTTTTCGTTTTCCGCTCAGTTAGAGCGGAAAACGAAAATCTTCCTTTTTCACAGAATCCGTAAAAAAAAAAATTTCGAAAAAATTATTTTACGAGCAAACAAACACTGAAATTATACTTTTCATCGGAAAAATAATTTTCGAGGTGGTTTTACGTGGAACCAAACACACCCTTAATTTTGTTAAGGATTTGTTTGATTCCTCAAAAAAAATATGAAATTTTTTTTAACAACAAATGCATGCTAATATTTTTTTAACAACAAAGTGTCTTCCTTTTTTTCGTCCTCTTTCCAGACAGATTATCCAAAAAACGAAAAGAAAACTTTTTTATATAATCTGAAAATTATTTTCAGAAAAATTACTTTTTATTGAAAACCAAACGGACGAAAAATATTTTCTAGCCCAAAAACTATTTTTTGGAATATTTTTTGGAAAACCAAATACTCCCTAAGGTAGTGAGCTTATGTTAACATCGCGCACGCTCGCACACATATACACACAAAAAAAGAGGTTAAAAAAATTAAAAAATATATATATAAAGAACCATTGACTTATATTTCTAGAATTTAGATGTGCGTTTAGCACTACAAAAAAGTTATTTATAAGTGACAGTAAAAATTTGTCACCAAAAATAAAAAATTTGTCACTAATAATTTTAGTGACTATAATATCGTCACTACAAGTTGTCACAGTAGGCTCCGTGGCAAATAAATTTTGTCACGAAAAAAAAATTATTGTTACTAAAAACAGTATTAATAACAAGTTAATTTTTGAAAAACAACTATTGCATGTGTGGTATGGTGGTTGAGAGGGGTTGAGGAATTTCAGAGGTTTCGGTTTCAAGCTCTATTTCATTTGAAATTTAGTATTTTTTTATGACAGCCTTTATTTTGTCTTGTAACTAAAAATTTTTTTTGGTGACATATGAAATTTAAATTTGTAGCAAATACACTGCTTTTTTTTAGTGTAGAAATTTCCTTCTTATTACTCCTTTATTTTGTCTTGTAACTAAAGATTTTTTTTGGTGACACGTGAAATTTAAATTTGTAGCAAATACACTACTCTTTTGTAGTGTAGAAATTTCCTTCTTATTACTCGTGGAAACATATGGCTTATTCTTTGTGGAATCATTTTATGTTTCTGCAATAGGGATGTCACCGTATTGGTTTAGGAGCAGTTTTTGCAAAATCCTAAATCAAACCCAGATAAAAAATCAAATTTCAAAATGTACCCGGACCCAATCAAGTACAAAATTTTAAATCCCAAAATTTAAACCCCCTCAACTTTCTTTTTTTTTTAATTAAGAAATTTTAGTTAAAAAAATTTAGAGACTTTATCAAATTTATTGGTGATTTTACCAAATTAAGTAGTTCATTACGTTTTAGCAAATAAAATTAGGTCAATTAAAAATTAATAACTAATAGAGACATTAAGTTTGATAAAATGTATAACTTAATTAAGTGTAAGAAAAAAAAAACATCAAATAAAAAAAATTAGAAGTTGAAGCAGTCTCAATCAAATATAAACAATAGTTGAGGAGTCTTTTTCACAACGGCCTATTGTTCAGGGTATCTCCATACATTTTTACCTAATTTGGACAAATGACAAGATTATTATTTTTTTTTTGCCTAAAATATATAAAAACTCCCTTTAAATACCCGTTTTTTCACTTTCTCTCCCTCACTTATATTTTACCCCATCAAAATTTTAAGTTGATGTAATTTAACCCCCCTCAGTTAGGATTCCGTCACTATTCCATCCATTTTTTATAATATATATATTAAAAATATCTTTGAAAATGACTATTAATAAATTAATTTTTTCTTATAGAATAAATAAGGATAATTTGGTCGTTTCATTCTCTCCATTAACACCGTAATCTTCTGAAAATATTTCTAAAATTTTAAGAAAGTAAAATGTAAATTTTTGAAAGTCGAAAAAATAAGTAAAAAAATGGGTATTTACAGAAAAATTTTCTATATTTTAGCCTCTCTTTTTTTGCAATATTTACATATCTTTTTTTTATATAAAAAAAGTAAAAATAGGCTTGATTTTTTTTTTATCTAAATATCAGACCAACTTGTTTAGGCTACAGGAGGAGTGATGGCACCAAAGGGCTCCTCTGGCGGCCCCCATGCATCCCGGCGACAACCCACCCGCAGCAGCTTCCCCTTTGGCCTTTCTCCCCAAACCCATTGTATTACACCACTTTCCATACTATCGGCCCAACCTCCACCTTGCTTTGGGGGAACACGTGTCCGCCCTAACTTCTCTTACAAGGACGCTACTTTGACCCCACCTCCAAACCGCCCTCCTCTCAAAGCAACCTCCAGATCTTCTGTCTCCAACCCTGCTTTACCTCTCCACCCTCCCAAATTCCTCCTTAACCCTTCCCTCAAGGGACGCTGCTTCAGGTGTTTTGAGAGGGGTCATTGTACCGCGCACTGCAGAGAGCCGCGGTGTTGCCTTCTTTGTATGAGTGTCGGCCATTCAGCTATTTACTGTAGTTATCGGCAAGCTTCACAACGCTACACCATGGAGTCTGGTCCCTCCTCCGGTCGCCCGCGCTTCACTGAAGCTTTCCTCCCGTTCATACCTCCCTCTACCGGGCAACCTTCCCTTTCGGGTTGTGTGGCGTTGGTGGAAGCTCTAGGCCCGCATTCTGACAACATCAAGGACGTTTATCTCACAGTCTAGTGGCCAGGTTCGGGGGGTCCAGCCAGGATTACAAGGTGGCCTCCTTTCGATCTCCTTCAATGGCGATCTTCTTCCCCAATTGGGTGGTGCGCGAGTCGGCCATAGATTGGAGCCCCTTCAAGATTGAGGATACCAACTTTCGTTTCTCCAATTGGGTGGAGGTGGGGGAAATGGAGAGGGGTCACCTCCAACACAAGGTTTGAATTCGACTTCACAATTGGCCGATTCTATGCTGGAACGAAGAAGGCGTAAAGAGCAGCCATTAGTGGCTTTGGAGAGCTCTGGGAAATTGACCCTCTTAGCGAAAGGCGGATCAATGTCTCTTTCTTTAGAGTAAACGTCCACTGCCAGAACGTTCGAAACGTCCCAGAGACCCTCCACCTGATGGTGGAGGATAGGCAGCTCCTGATTCCTGTCGAGATCGAATCTTGGCAAGAGGCCAACCCCATTCTGCTTGGTGAAGATCTAAACGGACGACTAGGTCTTGACTTATCTGAATCCCATGAAGACTTTCTCCGGCAAACGGATTTCAGCTCCACCCTTGCCTTAGGGAATCAGAGGAGGTCATGTGCCCTCCAACAATTAAAAGAGGAGCCTCCGACGAGCGGCGGCATGACTCGGAGCTTCGCCATTCCTGGCACGAGTGGCGGCCACTCTCAGGGAGGAATCCAAATTTGAATCAGAAGAACAACCATCACCTCTAGTCATACGTATTGTGACGCCCCAACTTCCCAGGGGGTCACCCATCCTAGGACTACTCCCGTCCTAGCACGCTTAACTCTCTCAACCTCTTCGGCCTATCCACCACCGAAAATGCTTAAGCCGGGTTGAGAGTATAGTCCTATTATATTTCATATATAGGACTACCTGGGGTCTCACAATCTCCCCCCCTTTAAGCCCTGACGTCCTCGTCAGGCTCAGACTCACAAGTACCAGGCGATGTGAGACGTCTCGCTAGCCTGTCATTCAGACTCTGGCTCAGCCGAGACCCATCTCACACTTCCGGCTGGTAATTGGCTCTGATACCAATTGTGACGCCCCAACTTCCCAGGGGGTCACCCATCCTAGGACTACTCCCGTCCTAGCACGCTTAACTCTCTCAACCTCTTCGGCCTATCCACCACCGAAAATGCTTAAGCCGGGTTGAGAGTATAGTCCTATTATATTTCATATATAGGACTACCTGGGGTCTCACACGTATAAACTGCCTTGAACAGTCCTGTCCGTTACAGTGGGGTAGGTGAACCTCTGGATCCTCTCTCTTGTCCGATGGTTGCACCAGTAGTCTCGGGATGCCCACAAGCATTTGCCCTGCTTCGAGCCAAGTACACCAGGGGCAGTTTGAAGTTGTTGTGGACCAGCCCATTATCGATTCAAGCCAAACTGCGTCCACGGTCGAAATTATCGCCCCTCACTGCAAACCCGCTACCTCTGTGGGCCCCAAGCCCATCGAACTTCCCATTGTGGGCCCTAATAAGAGAAGTTTCTCCTTGGCCTTGGACAATCGCCCCCTCTTCAGCCTAAGTCTCTTTGTATGGACCGTTCAGCTCCAGAAAAGCTCTTCTCTAATGGATGAAGCCTGCGCCTTGCTGCCAAAAACAAAGGAATTAAAAAAACTTCCCTTAAAGAGCTCAAGAACTCATGTGCAAGAAACTTAAATTGGCGAGATTTGTTTCCAAAGCAGCTCGATCAGCCTCCTCTTCATCAGCAGCTTCCTCATCCACGGATCACTCCCACCCGACTCGTACCCTGCAAGCAACTGGTGGGCTGCATTCTGATTCTCACACAACTTACTTAGGGAGGGAAGAGGCAACATCACCAAGGAGGGACCTCGCGTATCCTATCACTTTAGGGGAGGTACAACAGATCATGGCTTCCTACGGAATACTTGATGGGGGGATTGGGACCTCTAATGCACAGCCTACTACTGCGACTGCTAGTGTAAACACCACAGGAGGCAGCAAGGATAGAGTGTAGCCCCCAACTAGGCTCTCATGATGTGGTCCTTTTGTTCTGTGGCTAGAAATAAAGTATTCTATTTTTGTCGTGGATTGTTAGAGGCCTTAATGATTAGGCCAAGTGCACTATTGTCAAGTCTTTTATTCGAAATAGTAAAAGTTGTTTGATTTGCCTCCAAAAAACCAAGTTATTTTCTATCTCTTTTGCCAAGTTTCATTCTATTTGTGGCTTTCATCTCCAAGATTTTCGAACCTTAGACGCAGATGGGACTAGCGGGGGTCTTTTAACAGCATGGAATTCGTCTCTTTTCGAGTGCTTAGAAGAATGGATTGGTTCATATTCGCTTAATATAGTGCTTAAAGAAAAGGTTAATGGGAATGTATTCATGATATCTAATATATACGGCCCCACCTGCACTGTTCTAAAAGCTGACTTCTTCCAAGTGCTTCAATTCATCTGTGAACATTCTCAGGGCGTGTGGGCAGCTTTTGGCGATTTCAATGTCTTGCTCTCACTACATGATAAAAATGGATTACCGTCGAACACTTCTGAAATTCTGCTTTTCAGGAAAGTTGTGAGTGAAATTAGGCTTATTGATTTGCCCCTTCAGAACAAATCTTACACTTGGACTAATGGTAGGCGCAATCCAACTCTCGAGCATCTTGATCGCCCCTTCATATCGCAAGATTGGCATCTCTATTTCCCCAATTCCACCTTAAGGGCTCTTCCGCGACCTCGGTCCGATCACACCCCGTTGATTCTTTTCGCCAACATGTTTGTGCCTTCAGCTCACTTATTCAGATTTGAGTCTTTCTGGCTCCGCTACCCGACTATCTCTTAGGTGGTATCTAATGCGTAGAACTCGACATTGTGTAATATTGAGCCCGTAAGTCATTTTATTTCAAAAATTAATTGTGTTTAAAAAGCTCTACGATCTTGGAGTACATGCCTCTCCACGACAATCAAGAAACAAGCTACCTTGTGTCTTCGGTGGATAGAATGGCTCGATATGATAGAAGAATGCAGGATTTTAACTGACATTGAATGCAAATTGAACCGCAGCTTAAAGGAAGATATGAGGAGCTATGCTTGCAAGAGGAACTAAAGTGGAAACAAAGATCAAGAGTGTAGTGGCTACAGGCTGGGGATGCACCTCAGAGCTAATTGCCACAGGAATAAAAACTTCATATCATGCCTCTTCGACGGTAACGCCTCACTATCCTCACCTGGGTCCATTGCAAGTCATTTCTTTTCCTTTTATCACAATCAGCTAGGAGTCGAGCATACTCCTCGTGCCGCTGTCAATCTCTCTTGGATCTATGGCAATGAAAGCACTGACCTCTCAAGCCTCCAGTCTCCTTTTAATGTGGAAGAGGTAAAATTTTTCGTCTTTCCAGTGCGCCGGGAAATGCACCGAGACCGGATGGACTATTGATGTTGTTTTATCAACACTTTTGGACCATCTTAAAGGATGACATTATGGAGGTCTTTGACAGCTTTTACAACGGTCTTTCCAATCTGAGCGGGATTAACAATAGTTTGGTATGCCCCATTTCGGAAAAAAAAAAAAAGATGTCTCATCCGCGAGAGATCTTCATCCAATCAGCCTGGTACACAGCATGGCTAAACTCATCTCGAAAGTATTGGCTACCCGACTACAAAGGTTCATGAACCAGCTGATCAGTCCCTTCCAGGCAGCATTTATCAAGGGGCGTTATATTCTTGATAATTTTTATAGTGCCCACATCCTCATACACTACTTACATTCCACTAAGCAACATTGTAAGATTTTGAATTTTTTAAAACTTTTAAAATTTGTTTTCTCTCTCTCTCTTTCTCTCTACATGTATATATATATATAAGTATATATGTGTATATATATGGGTATTGGACGGCTTTTGTTGCTAATCGGCGATCGTTTCTGGAGATCTAAAATCGCAGGTTCGATGTTTCGGCAGTGCTGATCGCGAGGGCGCGATCCGTTCGTGAATCCGACCGTCGCATCGTGAGATATCGCGAGATCATCGCCGAGAGGTCGAAAATCACTTTTTGATCTTTTCGCGAAAAGGTCCATATTTTATGTACCGTTTCATGTGGGTTCGTACGTGGAGGGGTGTCGACGCGTTTTACACGCGCTGTGGAGGGCTGATGTTGAAATCCTAGGGTTTCAGGGTTCTTTTTGCATTTATACCGTATGTGTATAAAAGTGCATGTTAGGGTTTTGGCTTGAGGAAACCCTAACCTAGCTCCTCCCTTGCACCCGAGCCCCCTCTGCCGATCCCCTGCTTGTGCGCCGTCCCCCGCGCGCAGCCGCCGCCATCGCCGACCTGCCCTGGCCGGCCGGAGCTGCGGCCGAGCTCTTCTTCTTCTTCTTCTCCTCTTCCCACCTTCCTTGAACCGTGCCGCCGCCGCCTCCCGCCGTCGCAGCGACCTTCCTCCGGCCTCAGGAGGACCGCCGCCGCCGCAGCCTGCCTCCCCAGCCGCCTCCGTGCCGCCGGAGTGCCGCCGCAGCCCATGCTACCGCCGCTGGGGCCTTCTCTGGCAGTAGCGGCCGAGGCTTCCAAGCTGCCGCCACCGCCCCCCTTTGCCGTCGCGGTCGCCCTCCTTCTGGCCTCCGGCGACATGCCGCCGTCGGTGCTCGCTGTCTCGACCACCGCCGCCGTCGTTTGGTGCTGGTGTGAACGTGCTCTAGCCGACCCGAGAGCGAGGTTTTTTTTCCCCTGCGCCGCCGCTGCCGCTCCTCGTCACCGGTTGAGGTGAGCTTCCTCCTCTCCTCCTCCCCCGCGTCCAATCTGAGCCGCCATGCGCGCCGCCTGGCCGCTGGCTACCAGCCGGAGCTAGTTGCTCCGGCTGAGCTCGAATCCTTGCTTGTTTGGAGCCGCGCCCACTGCATCGGGCCTCTGGCTGCCTCCCGATCTTCGGGGAGGTGAGCACGGTGACCACGGTGACGCACTGATCATCATGCTCACCTCGATTGACAGCAGGGTTGCCCCCGTTTTGCTGTTTTGGCAGTGTCGAGCCCTATTAGTTTATGTAATTGCTGTTTTCTTGGGTCGTTTGAGCCCCGCGACTATTTTTGTCGATCCGGGCTCACGCTGTGTCGAGACCTGTCCGCTGGTGTTCACGGAAGGTCGTGCGGATGAGCGGAGTGCTCTAACGATCGTTTTGAATGCTTAAGTATGTATATAATTGATTGTTTAGGGCTTTTGTGCGATTGTCGCAGCGTGGCGTCGCTACGGGCAACAAGGGTTTAACCCTTGTGACCATGTGGACTGGTTGTCCAGACTCGAGACGCCCTCGCGGAAATCCATTTTGATTTCCGACGCGTTTTCCAATAAATTAGTCGGCGGAACGCGCGTTTCGGTCGTGAGACTCACTTGTTGGGATCGTGAGCGACCTGGCTTCGTTGCAAAGCCTTGTCGGCTGTTCTTCTTCACTGTCCCAAAGCTCCGAGGACAGCGGGTGAGCGACAGAGGGTTCCAGTGCCAAAATCGGCATCTTTCAGAAATTCGAAAAGCTGGTGCGTTTGTGTTCGTGGCACCCCGGACTTGTGTCCGCTGTCCAATCACCCTTTTTTTGGTGTGGTTGCGGACAGCGGATGACTTGCGTTGCTTGTTGGTACCCCTCTGGGGCTTGGTTTGGGTTCGTAATCGTTTTGGTGGGTTTTTTGGACATTCCGACGTTTTCAGGTTTGTGTGTTCTTCGTGTTTGGTGTCGACTCAATGGACCTTGACCTTGTGAGTCTTTCGTAGGTCCAGTCGACGTTCCTGAGATCCGTTGGTGTTAGGCTCTTCCATTCTTCACGTGGGTGCTTCGATCCGGAGTCGGTTCAGTGGAATATCGGTGATACCTTTCTTCCCCCTTCCCTTGCATGATTGGTTATTAGTTCACTAGACTCTCGTATTCTCTCTGCTTATGTGAGCTTGCCATCAGTAGAGTAGTGTGGATGTTGTATGATTTATTGAGATGGCCTGGTTGGCCGGTGGTGATCGCCTGTTGTTCCGAGCGATCCTTGGACTTGGTCCCGTTGCTATTCTCGGCTTGTTGCCGTCCTGTGGATTGAGCATTATGCATCGATCGTCACAGCTCGTCTAGCACTTTACGTACACCACCGGTCTGATCCACCGCAGGAGGGTGTTCTTTTTCGAAAAAGGGTCGTGCGTTTCTGACCCATGAGCCTCTTGCCAGCTGTTTCTGCAGAGGTTATGTGCCGGTGGGTGAGCGTATTGTGACAGTGCCTGCAATCTGCGGATCTGGGGGGCACGGTGATGATTGGATTTATTCATTTACTTATCTACAGTTGATGCATATGCTATAGTTGAGGTAGCTTAGTCTTTCATACCTGTTATATTGTGTTTATCTGTGCTACTGCTTTCGTATACCTATCTATCTGTTGATCCTCCTTGCCGGTGTGTGCACCTCACCTTCGTCGGCTTGCGGCACCCACTGGGAGGGGAGACATGTTTACATGTTCTCACCCCCCCGCCATCATTTTTCAGGTGATTTCGGTGGTGGGAGTCGGGACGTGGTGAGGCGCGATAGCTAGCGAGCTTAGAGGTCCCGACCAGTATCTCGTATGATTTGATTTACCCTGACCCTCTCTTTTAGTAGACATTACTTTGTGGTTCAGTTACACTGTTTGCTTGATTATCGTATTCGATGATTATAGTTTTATTTGTCCATTGTGGACTTGTGACTTTCCGGTTGTTCTTACTTTGTGGATTTCTACCCCTCGTGGTAGCTGATTTTCAAAACAGGGTTTTCTTGTGGGAAACGGTTTTCAAATATGTTTACGATCGATCGGCTTTTGGTTTTCAAAAGAGAGTTCCCGTGTGGGGAACAGTTTTAAAATAATATTTAAATGATTGAAATTAGGGTTTCAAAATAAAGCTTCCGGGTGGGAAGCACCTTTAATAGAATGTTCTATTGTACTGTGCATTGCATCATCCTTCGCCTAAGGAGTGCTTAGAGGCATGCAGGTATATAAGGATGGCTAGCTGTATGAGAACTCTTGTGTGGATGTTTGTGTATGGTAGGTGAATGAATAGTGATTGTGATCCTGTAATGTTTCGTGGTACGCCGTGCAAATACAAGGGAGGCTCTGTCTATGTAGACAGAGGGACCTGTATTTGTGGCGAGTCTGTACGTCGCTCGGGCTAGGCTTTCAAAAAAAAAAAATTTGACATATTTTTTCGCAACTAAAACTAGCCCGGGGCGTGACGAACATGCACCTCTTTTAAAGATTGGCCTCGGATGAGTTTTCAACCACGTCAACTGGAGTTTCTTACTTGAGCTACTCCATGCGAGGGGTTTCAGCAGCCAATGGAATGGCTGGATAAATGGTTTGCTGCAATCTACTTCCATGGCTGTGTTACTTTATGGAGTTCCAGGCACGCCGTTCACTTGCAAACGAGGGCTTCGTCAGGGGGACCATTTATCTCCTCTCTTTTTATTTGATGCGTTGATGTGCATTTTAGATGCTTCAGGTAGCAACTATCTCTCATTCTCTACCAGCAGTAGGAATATGAGATGTCAAGCTTCACACACTGCAATTTGCTGATGACATACTTCTATTCTTTGACAGCTCTAGTAGGTCGGGAGCTGTCATCAAGCTTATTCTAGATGCCTTCTCCGTGAGCTCGGGACTCAAGATCAACTATAACAAAAGTTCCCTCATTCTAATCCACCTGTCTAGCTATCAAGCTTCAGCTTTAGCCAACTCTTTTGGATGCTCCACGCAAGGATTCCCCTTAACTTACTTAGGATTACCCCTCTTCCCAAAGATGCTACGTAAAGCCTAATTGAAAAGATTGACAATCACTTGGCCGATTGGAAGGGACTTACGCTCTCAAGGGGTGGTCGACTCGTTCTTCTTAACTCGGTTCTCTCTAGCATCCCCCCTTATTTTTGCTCAGCTTTTCTATTACCAACCTAGGTTACAAAATCTATCGACAAAATTCGTCGAGGCTTCTGGAGGGGCAAGAAATTAGATAACGGTTTCCACTGCCTAGTTAAATGGGAGCATGTGTGTCGCCTAAAAAGACTTGGAGAGATTGGGATTCGAAATTTACATTCTATGAATTCCGCCCTCTTGATGAACGGACTTTGGAACTTCTACAATTCTCAGACTTTACCCTGGGTACAACTACTGATGCAGAAACATTACAAACATAGGCCACCATCACTTGCTATCACTAAACCAGCTGGTTGCTGCCCCATTTGGAGAGGAATCCTCAACTTTGCTGCATATTTCCATACTTCAGTCTACTTTTCACTCGGCAACGAAAAGGTAACGTCCTTTTGGAATGCTAGATGGTGTGGGGATTTTGTCCCGCGAAACCGCTTTCCTAACCATGCTTTATCGACCCATAAACTGCTCTCAGTCACAAATTGGATTCAGCACTTCGCCTTGCACACCAACCTGGGATTTAATCCACCACTAAGCCTTGAGGAACAGAAAGAGTTTCAGCAGCTCGAAGCGTTGATCCACAACATCTCACTATCTAATTCCAATGACTCACTAATTTGGCGATGGAACATTACCGGGAGGTTTTCGATACAGAGCGCCTATGATTTTCTAGTCTTCGACGGAATCAACGATTGTAAAATCCCTTTCCTTTGGAAACTCAAGGTTCCTCTTAGAATTAAACTATTCATGTGACTAGCTGCGAGAAATAGAGTTTTGACAGTCGTCACACTAGCTAAGCGTTGTTGGCATGGCCCCTAAATTTGCGTGCTACGCAATTCAAATGAAGATACCCTGGAACATCCTCTCTTTCACTAAACTTATGCAAGGTCCATGTGGAATTGGCTTCTCCAAAGTATTCCAACAGCACAGCAGTTGACGTCTAATTTTCTTGGGGAGATAGCGGTTCGATGGAGTCAAGTAAGGATGGCACTGTCGGGGCAATCAAAAACTACATTCGATCTCTGTTTTACAGCGGCTTGCTGGGAGTTGTGGAATGAGCGGAATATGAAAATTTTCCACAACCATCGGGGTCAAAGTGAGGATTTGAGGAGACAAGTTCTTTGCACAGTGAGGCTATGGAGTTGTGTGCTAGGGAGTTGAGACTGCTTATTCTCTTTTGTTCTTTGGTTGTTTTTTTTTGTTTTTTTTTTTTTTTTTTAGTGTTATTTGGCACCGTTTTGCTGGGTTGCATTCGCTTTGTGGACCAAATAGCCTGATGCCATTGTACACTTTTCTCAAACAGAGTATATCCCTATTTAATCAAAAAAAAAAAAAAAGTAGAAACCTTCAATTACCATCTTATCATTCAACACCTCACTTGGCTTAGATGGTAAAAATAATACAATGTATTTATTCACAGAATATAACATCATTCAACATCTTACAATACAAGGTTTTTTTGAGGGAACAAAAGAAGAAAAGCAACAAATTTACTTAATATACAAAAAAATCAGTGCTTATTTGGCCTGTATTGAGCAAAAAATAATTAATATTATTAATTACAGGATTAAGCAAAAAAAAAAACATTGAAAAGCGAACATCAAATTACAAACAAGAGCAATGGAACAAATTACATATTGGGTTCCCATTATTGATCCTCTGGTGGAGAAAACAAATGGCCTCACACCTGATTAAAATTAAGCCTACTCGGGGAGTCGATTCTCATTACTTCTTCGCCGCCCGAGTCGTCGTCGCTCGAGTTCTCCTCTGCAGGAGTAACTTCTGTTCTTCTTACAGGCGGTGGAGGGATTAGAGAAAATTTAGCTGAACTCATGGACTTTATCCTTCTTTTCGTGCTGCTCCCTTCTGACTGGACACAGATCAAAGTTTCCGAGTTTCTGGTCTTCGACGGAACCCGAGGATAAGAAAAGCTGTGCGCCTGATTAGCTCGCGAAGGCCGCCGGTGCCTTCTTTGGGCACCGTACATGTCATTCACCTGCAGTTTTATGTCCCAAAACCAAAGTTGAAATTAGTATCATAAGAGACCGTAGAGTTAAGGGTAAAGTTTGAACCTGTTCCAGCTTCTTCTGAAAGTTTTGATTTCAACAACTTTAGTTGCTAAAGTTTGTCCCGTGTAATAATGAAGGCCTCGTTAGTCTACAGTCTACGAAAGATTCCACCCATGCATCGTCATACGGTTCGTCGGCGCGATAATGTTTGGGACTCGAGATTTGAATGATGATTTATTGACATGATATTTAGTTTTAGACAGTAGACTAGCGGGGCTTGAATTTTACACGAAATAAAGTTAAGGGGACTGAATTGTTGAAATTTGAACACTTGGAGAACATCATAATTGAAATCGGAATCTATGACTCGACTTACCATGCTTCCATACATGCTCAGCTGCAAAGCTCTGGCAGAGAAGCTAGTGGGCTGCTTATCAGTTTGACTGGTACTCTGGTGATGCTCTATTTCTTTGTAAAAGCTCTCTGGCCAGCTGAGCAAACCAGTATGTTCTCTGCTTCGGGTTCGCAGGGGTTCAACTGCAGGTGAGACCATTTTTGACATGGACCTCCTTTGAGACAGAGCATTCTCTACCTCATATCTACCCAAGTCGAAGATAATCACCCTCGCTCTCGGCTCCACCTCAAATTGGGATGCCACACAACAGAAGTCTCTGTTGTCGAGAGCTGAAGCAAAATAGAGAGCAGTTCAACCAAGAATGAACGCGCACATACACACACGCACATTTGCGCCAAAAACAATAAAAAAACAATAAAAAAAACAAAAAGCAGTGACTTAATTGAGGAAAAATCCTCCAAGAAAGATTCCAGCCATTATCAAAATTTGAATAAAGTTGTTAAAGGTGTCAATTGGCCATTATTGTTTTTCACTGCAGTGACAAAATTACTCCATATCCTGAATTGATGCAATGAAAAATTCGATATGTTATTCAGTAATATATATAAACGAATAAGCATTAGACTCGGTATGATACTAGGGGTGTCAATCTTAACACGAACCCATTGTGTTAATCGGACCTGACCTAGTTGGGTCGGTTCTGAGTCATCCATTTTTTAAGGCGATCAGTTTTAGGCTGAAAAATATCAACCGGAAAAATTCAAGTTGGTTTCGGATTTGACCCTCAGTCCATTTTCAGTCATGGTACTTGCACAAGATGGAGAGGTTAACAGATGGTTTGGGTCAGATTGTTGAGGTGGGTCAGGTTGACAGGTTGGGGTCGGATCAATTTAAGGTCCGCTAGACCTTCATCCAAAACGAGTTGGGTTGGTTTCGAGTTGATCCATGTAGCTACTATTATCTGAGTTCCACGTAACCTGAAACGGACACAACCAACCATCCATTTTTATAAGGTTGCAGAATTTATACCATTCATTTTTATATCTAGTTTGTGGAATTATAGTTGTAGGGAAAAATCAAAATACCCCTTGTAGTATAGCCTGATTGCACTTTACTATATATCTTGGTTCAAAGGCCCGTTCAATAGTGCTTAATCATGCAGAGTTGTGTGGCGCAAATCCGTTAACCCGACGGCATTGAAAGCATCTCTACGGATGCTTTTACTAACATAACAGTGGATGCAAAAATTGAATGTAACTACCATCCCGTCTTCTTAGGGATGCACGCAAGAGAAAATTAGGTAATCAGGATTGAGAACTAAAACAATGTGGCATGGATAACACGACTTGGGCTGTCATGATGCATGTCCAAACCGTAAAAACCAGATGGTTTGTATTTCGATTTCACATAAAGATAACGTTGCAACATGATAAAGTGACTAAGTCAGCATATGAAAATCACTCATCTCCCAAAAACGCTATAAATGTAAGGAAAAGAATTTCAGAATTTGGCCCTACAGTGTAGCTTGATCTCACTCTACCAAAATGAGATTAAAAACTGAAGATGCCAACCTTATTAACGACACTTTAGAACAACTAACAGTGACAGCCTAGAGAATATACATAGTGAGCGTAGTTTAGTAAGCTAATGTGTCTATCTCAGTACAAGGGCATCCCTAAGTCACTTACAACTGCCGTTGGACTATTTTAAATAAATATGCACTTAAAAAATTATATATATCTCCCTATCAGACAAGAGTACGGCATTAGGCTTACTTACCCTCAAACCAAACACATTCTCAGGCAGCAAGGGTTGCCTCCTAGAGCTCCTAATGAAGAGGTACACCAATAGCCCTTACTCTATCACATGCAGAGGCTCTTCCCCGAAATTGTTAATGATGCCTCTTCACCCAAATTGTTGACGTTATATTATCTTTCTTTAAAGTTTCTCATGAGCGAGGATTGCCCAAGCCACCGTTGCCACCCTATGCCAACTGTCCCGAACTGTATCGAGGCCGTGCCAACACGTGGCACAGGTTTGTACCAGCATCATATCAAAGAAATGGTTTTCTTGAGTGTTTTTGCGATTATAATAGTTTTTTTAAGGTGAAAAATGCCCAAAAGGTTATTTCTTACTTAAAATATGTAGATCTTATATTTTACTACCATTTGGAGCAATTAATGAATTCCATTACATAATAAGGGATAATTGCCTATATACCCGTCAAAACTTCTGAAATATCTGATATATCGCTACTTCTTCTTTTTTCAAATATACCCCTCGTATATTTCTCCGTTATTCAAAAATACTCCTGCTATTAGTACCCGTTAAGTCATCTCGGGTTAAACTTGGGTTAAATTTCTACCATAGTTAAAAAGAAATCAAAATACCTCTTTTGCCCCTGATTTAAGGCAGATAAGAAAAGTTGGTGATGGTAGAAGATTATATTTGAAAGGGAAGAAGTCAAAATATCTATTTTTGCCCCTAATTTAAAGGCAAATAAGAAAAGTTGGTGACGATAGAAGGGTATATTTGAAAGGGCAAAATAGTAATTTCACAGAGATAACAATTGTTCCTAACAGTTTACCAACAAAATCTAGCTCTAGGGATATATTTGAAAGAATTTGGAACATTAAAAGGGTATTTTTAATATTAGCCTTCTCAAAGGGGTAAATAAGAAAGTCGGGAACCTTGCAGGGATATATAAGAAATTGCCCCTACATAATAAGACTAAGTTCTAGCCACAAAAAAAAAAAGAAGATCTTCTCTAATTTTTATTGTCATTTTAGATCTAATGAATTTACCTATAATAGTATTTTTCAGGTTTTACAAAATTATGACTTTAATTTTGTTTTCAGGTATGAAAACAATCTTTTTAGTTGTTACAATATTTATGAATCTATTATCACTAACTATTGTGAGATATATCACTTTTCATTTTTGTAGTCATTAGAGACATCAATACTCTAAAAAACTATTTTTTAAATAAAAATTTGACAGAAAAACATATGCCAATTACTTGCCAGTTGCGTGCTACTTGCATAGAAAAACATGCTGGCATGGGGTGTCCACTAAGCCACACCGTCCTAATGGTACACTAGTACACCCGATGCTAGTGGCATGACAATTCTTGCTCATGAGCATGTGCAAGAAAAACAAATAATCAGATTTTTAATTTTTATTATTAGTGCTATTTAATAGGATATTTATGATTGTTATCGACTTACTTAAAAGGTCATCTAACTGGCAAACGTAATTATGTAGCAAACCTTATGAATCCTGGGTAGTATGCAAACCTACAATTGCTTGATTATTTAATTAGTAAAAAAAAGATCGAGGGTCAAACAATCTCTTGCTGCAAACGGAACAAGGTTTAAATTCCCATCCCTTACAATCTTATGAACTAATATTCATAAAACAATATCATCATCAAATAGTAATCAAAATTGTTATTGTTGGCCTAGTGGCCTTAATCGACTAATAAAATTTGATGATCACAAATAATGTGTGATTATGGAACTAATCTTTTTACTTGAATTTGACCCTTATATTAGTAATCCTTAGCGAACTCAAGCATAGTGATGCAAGATGATTTTGAAAGAAGGACAATAAACAATACAATCTCCAGAGAATTCAAGAACGATGAGCAAAGCAACGTAAAGATGGAAGAAGAGTTAGGAGCTAAGGTGCTAAACAAGGAACAAAAGTGCTATCTAAGCTATTTTGCTTAAGTTGGTCAAATTGATCAAAATGAGGAGATTTGGGCTTAAATATAAAAATGGTAATTTTGAGCTTAGAGAGAGACAAGAGGACCTGAAAGAACTATCTTTATCCTCTACTAAGCACACATGGACCAAATTGGTACATATATCTCAAAGCGTGCTAAGATGAGCCATAAAGCCATTTATACACTATTTGGAAGCAATTGCTTAAAATTGGTGTTGATCTGACAAATGGAATAAGCATCAAATTGATGTGAAATATTTTCTACTTGATTTTTTTTAGAGTTATCTTTCCAACGCCTTTCGAATAGTGCAAATCTGAAATCAGATCAGTGAGATATCGTGATTTTATCAAAATGTGTCAATGCTGAGAAATTGGACGCCTGGAAATAAAGTGGGAGCCCGAATCCACTCGTGAGTCGTGACCCTCTATTTGGGGAGAATCAAGTGCCCGGAACAGTCTAGGGCGCCCGTATGGAGAATGTGCGCCTTGGAGTAGTTGGCCTGCTTCTACGCAGAAGCGGGCACCCGAAAATTTTTCGGATGCCTGAATTTTTGAATTTTGAATTCAAAATGAGCCCAAATCAAGTCAGATTTGGTCAAGATTTGCAGCGCCTGGCTTGTGTTAGCTAATGGATTGGTTCGGACGCCCCAAAGTAGATTCGGGCACCCGAAATTCAATTTCGCCACACATCTGTCCAATCAATGCGGTAAACTGTCGGGCAGTTTGTGGATTTAGGGCATCCGAATTGGTTTAGAGCTTCCAAAAGTGCAGAAAGCCTGTAACGGCTAGTTGCGTGTTTTTGACTATAAATAGAGACTTGTATGGCTTGAAAAAAGTGGCCTGAGAGGAGAGAGTTGTAGGAAATTCTTGAGAGATGTTTGTCTAAGTCTCCACTCTATCTTAAGCTCAAGAGTGCCATCTATATGTGTAAATCCCTAGAATTGAGAGATTTAGATCTTTTATAGGGATATTCTCTTGGAAACAAGTGTTGTAAAGGCTTGGTGCTTACCCGTAAAAGCATCGGAGAGCGAGACTCTATTGTAAAGGCTTAGTACTTGCCCGTAAAAGCATCGGATAGTAGAAATCCAACTTCTCAAAAATGGAGTTGGCGGGGATGTAGCGGGGATGTAGGCAAAGGGCCGAACCTCGAAACAAATAGCCATGTGCTTATTGAGTTTGCATTTCTCTACTCTCTGTTCTTACTTTATGTGAATTAATTTTGCTTTACATTGTTTTATCTTAATTAATTTTGGTAGATACAATTAACTTGCAACTGTTATCTTAAAAACCTAATTCACTCTTCCTCTTAGGTTGCTATTTCAATTCTCAGTTATAATCTTCTGAACTAACATTCATAAATACTACTAGAAATCATATACTCGTATTGTAAACAAAACTCATGAGTTCCTTGTACTTACCTGAAGATTCAAGACCATAAAAGCTTGTATCAGTATGTGGTGGCAACAGTACTGCAGGAGGCATAATAAAATTTTGCTGCTCTTCTTTGATCCTCACAAATCCATCTAATAAAATGGCAGCAGAATTTTGTTTCAGTTCTATAACCTCTCCTCTTCCATAATTTTTCATCGTTGATCTTTCGGCAAAAACCCCCCTCAATTCATGCATAGCCATCTCTTCGAATATTTGGGGAAGCAAGAG
Organism: Puya raimondii; assembly: GCA_016920855.1. Taxonomy (NCBI): domain Eukaryota; kingdom Viridiplantae; phylum Streptophyta; class Magnoliopsida; order Poales; family Bromeliaceae; genus Puya; species Puya raimondii. The sequence continues at coordinate 213,904,947 of JABWPP010000050.1, read as the reverse complement.
CCTAGCAATGACTAAAGCACATTCCTGCAAATTAAAGGTGCAAATTGAAAGAACAAAGTATGAGGATTTCAATGTTAGTTGTTATGATACCATAAATGCATAACATACTAAAAGAAGTCAAGCTTACGGAAATTAATAAATGTAACATGAATAATATGACCCCACTGCTCATATTCCTCAGAAGACTTTGTTTGCAACATAATTCAAAAAAAAAAAAGTTGCCAAAAACGGTACCTAACGGCTTTCAAGATTGCATGACTAAGTCCATCTTATGTTAAGTTGCCATAAAAAAATGTGAAGACCAAAATTTTCTTTTATGATTGTTTGACTTCCTTTTCAGTGTTATCCTGTGTATTTGGATTTTTAACTTGCTGGTCAGATTTTAGAGAAAAATGATTTAAAATAAAGTTTTTACGCGATCTTTAAATATGACTTAAAATGAATAGTAACCGGTGTTTCCGGAATGGACCGAGAGAAGAGAAGGGCTTCGGACGCGAATCGAACTTCGATTCAGGCGTTCCAATAGCTCGTTTTCAACGTCTCGACTATTCTGGAACCAATGGTGCTGACGGTTTTTATGTTTGATGCACGATTTTCGAGGAAAATGGGTTTTATCTCTGGAAGGGCTTTTATGCAATGATGTTTTTGCTTTTTAGAAATGTTTGGTGTTTTGGTAGATCGTGAGAAGATGGGTTTGTCGCGAACCGGCAACCGTTTCTGGTGATCCAAAATCATGAGTTCGATGTCTCGGCAGTGCTGATCACGATGGTGTAATCCGTTCGTGGATCCGACGGTCGGATCGCGAGATATCGCAAAATCATCGCCGTGGGGTCGAAAGTCCGATTTTGGTCTTTTCGCGAAAGGGTCCGTATTTTATGTACCGTTTCGCGTGAAATCAGACGTGGAGGGACTTTGGCGCGTTTTGCACGCTCAGCGAGGGACTGGGTTAGAATCTTTAAGTTTTTGAGGGTTTTCGTGCTTTTGTGCACTTGGTTTATAAGTGCATGTGTGTGTGTTTGTGGGCTATCCTTGACCTAACCCTAACCCTAGTTCCCTGCTGTAGCCGCCTCCCTCTCCAGCTCCTTCCCCGTGCGCCGCCGCCGTTGCCGGCCACCCTGGCCACCGGAGACACCCCCCTCTCCTGCTTTCTTTCTTTTCTTCTTCTTCGTCCTGCTCTGGCCGAGCTCTGCGAGGAGGACCCCGTCGCTTTGGGACCCCCTCGGGCTTGCCCTCCGACCGCCGGCGACTCCCGGCCCCGCCGTCGTCGCCGCGCACCGCCGAGCCACCATGCGTGGCTGCTGCTGCTGCCGCTGCTGCGTTTGGTGCGGGCTGCGGGTTCTTGACACGAGCCACCGCCACCCTCCGCCGCCTTGGGTGTGGAGCCCCGGCTTCTGGGGGTCGACCGCCGCCGACCTGCACCTCCCCGGCCGTTCCCCGTGCCGCCGTGGCCGTTGGTTGCTGCTCGGCCGTGCCCTAGCCTCGGCCGAGAGCGCGGTTTGTTCCAGCGCCGTCACCGCCGCTTCCCGTCGCCAGCCGAGGTCAGCGTCGTGTTCCTCACCACCCCCGCACCCGACCTGGGCCCGCGCGCGCGCTGTCGTGCCGCCGGCCGGAGCTTGCTTGCTCCGGCGAGCTTGCTTGCTCCGGCCAGGCCCAAATATAGGGCTGGTTCTTGGTGGTGCGCTGTTCCGGGCCCTCTGCTGCCTCCCGATCTTCGGGAAGGGGAGCACGATGACCGCGGTGACGCGCTGATCATCGTGCTCACCTCGGTTGACAGCAAGGGTGCCCCGCTTCGCTGGTTTTTGTGAATCGAGCCCTTTATTGTATGTTTGTGTGGTTTTCTTGGGCTGTTTGAGTCCCGCGACTATCTTTGTCGCTACGGGCTGTGAGCACGGCTTCCGCTGCATCATTCCCTGTATGCTGGTGTTCGCGGAGGGTTGTGCGGATGAGCGGAGTGCTCAAACGGCCCATTTATTGCTTTTATTTGTATTTATGTTGCTTGTTTGGGCTTGTTGGTACTTGTGGCAGCGTGGTGACGCTGCGGGCAGCAAGGGCATGACCCTCGAGGCCCAGTGGACTAGTTGTCCAGACTCGTAGCACCCTCGTGGAAATCCGGTTTGATTTCCGGTGCGTTTTCCGACGAAATAGTCGGCAGAACGCACGTTTTGGTCGTGCGACTCACTGGCTGGTTTCGTGAGCGACCTGGCTTCGTCGTAAAGCCTTGTTGGCTGTTCTCCTTCGCTGTCCCGAAGTTCCGAGGACAGCGGATGAGCGACGGAGGGTTTCGGTGCCAAATTGGCACTTTTTGGGAACCCGAAAAGCTGTTTTCGGGCGCGTTGGTGTTTGTGACACCCCGGATGTGTGTTCGCTGTCCGACCACCTTCTTTGGTGTGTTTGAGGACAGCGGGTGGCTTGGTTTGTTTGTTGGTACCCCTCTGGGGCTTGGTTTGGGTTCGGAATCGTTCCGGCGGGTCTTTCGGATGTTCCGACGGTTTTGGGCTTGTGAGCATCTGTGTTTGTGTCGACTCGGTGGGTCTTGATCCTGCTAGTACTTTGTAGGTTCTGTCGACGTCCCTGAGAGCCGTCGGTGTTAGGCTCTTCTGTTGTACAGGTGGGTACTTTGATCCGGAGTCGGTTCAGTAGACTAGCGGTGATACCTTTCTATCCCTTTCTCTTGCATTCCTTGTTTCTAGTTCATTTGACTCATGTTGTCTCTACTTATGTGAGCTTGCCATTAGTAGAGTAGTTTGGTTGCATAATTCATTGTGATGACCTGGTTGGTTGGTGGTGATTGCCTGTTGTTTCGGCGACCCTCGTTTACTTATTTATCAGTTGCTATTCTCGGCTGGTTGCCGTCCTGTGGTTTAAGCATATCGCATCGATCGTCACAGCTCTTTTAGCACTTCACGTACACCAACGGTTTGGCCACCGTGTGGGTGTTCTTTTCTGGAAAAGTGGTCGCGTGCATCCGACCCGTGAACCTCAAGGCATGTGCATTTGCGGAGGTTATGTGTTGATGATTGAGCATGTGTTGGTGGTGCCAGTGCCAGTGGTCTGCGGTGCGTTCCATGTGGCCTGGTGGTGATTGGGTAATATTTGTGGTTACTTACGTTTGATGCATGCGTTTCATATCGGCGGTAGCTTAGTCTTGTCATATCTGGTTATTTGTGCTAACCTGTGCTACTGTTCTTGTTTATCCATCTTCTTGTTGACCCTCGTGCCGGTGTGTACACCTCGCCTTCGTCGGCTTGCGGTACCCACTGGGAGGGGAGACGTGATTTATCATGTTCTCACCCCCCGCCATCGTTGTTGTTTTCAGGTGAGCCGGGTGGTGTGAGTCGGGACGTGGTGAGACGCGAGTAGCTAGCGTGCATTAGAGGTCCCGACTAGTACCTCGTCAGATTTGGTTTACCCTGACCCTCTCTTATAGTAGATTTATGTTTATAGCATGGTTCAGTTACATCGTGGTTATTTGTTTAGCTGCATGTTTGGATATTTGGATTTATTATCGTCTGGTGGATTTGTGTCATATCTTGTGATATCGTTTTATAGTGGGTTTCTACCCCTCGTGGTAGCCGAATTTCAAAATAAGGATTCCGTGAGGGAAACAGTTTTCAAAAAGATTTCTGATCGATCAGTTTTGGTTTATCAAAAGAGAGTCCTCGTGTGGGGGACAGATTCAAAAGGATATTTGAATGATTGAACTTAGGGTTTCAAAATAGAGCTTCTGGGTGAGAAGCACTTTTCTAGAATAATTTGGTGTAATATGCATTGCATCATCCTTCGCCTAAGGTTTTGTTTAGATTCATGCAGGTGTTAAGGATGGTTAGCTGTATATGGTGATTGTTGTTTCTGTGGATAAATGGATGATGTTTGGGATCCTGTTATGTATGATGGTACGCCGTGCAAATATAGGGGAGACTCTGTCCGTGTGGACAGAGGGACCTGTATTTGTGGCGGGTCTGTACGTTGATCGGGCTGGGGCTTTCAAAAAAAAAAAAAAATGGTACGCTTTCCGCATCTAAAACTAGCCCGGGGCGTGACAAAAAATATACCATTATCAAAGAGAAACATAAAAACAGCTGAACGAACTATACCTGCCACAGGAAATCTTCAACAGCAGAGCCAAACTTAAGCAATGACTGCAACTTTTCAGCTTCTATAAAGAAGCACTGTACAACAGAATCTGCTATCACATCACATACATAAGGCTTTCTAGTGAGCACTTCAAAAAGGCCCAAAGTGCTTCCATGTGAAAAAACTGGATGCAACGAGTGCTTGCTGCTGAGCCTCCTACTTGACCACTATAGCAAAATGAAGAAAACAAATTTAGTAACAAATCGAAATCCCACAACGCTAGAAAATATGGTTTTAAAAAAAGAGACTGACCTTTACAACTCCAACTGAGATAAGCCAAATGCCATTTGGCCTGGAACCCTCCTTATATAAGGTCGCGCCATTCGATTTTAGAGTTTCTTTCATAGAAGCTTTCAGAGCATCACGCGCCTCATTAGGCAGTGCACCAAACATAGGATGGGCACTTAAAAGATCGCTTGCTCTGGGCATTCTCACCAATGGTGGATTTCTTAGAAGCTTCTTTAGGTCAGTCTGGTTCAAACAGTACATAAATGTTAGTTTAGAAGAGAAAATATTTCCTGCACCTGGGGTACTACGTCAGCCATGCACCGTGCTGATACCGCCTGTCCCATCTCACACTTGCAATCCAACTATCCAACTAACTTATAAAGAAAATAATTTGTAAATCAAGAAAACGTTGCAATAGGCGGCGTCCATCCCATCTCATACTTACAGCCAAACTAGCCAGCCTACTTTCTAAGGGAAAAAAAAAAATTTAATCGATCAATGGATGGAACTCATTGAGCGATGTGGACTAAACTATGAGATAGGAATGGATGGCATCACACCGGACAGTGCACAGCTGGCATGAAGCACCTGGCGTAGGCAATAGTTTCTTGTAGTAGAAGAAAATTAGTTAGGTGGAGAAATACTGTATCTTCCTAACACAAAACTTTTCACCTACCTGCACGGCATCATCAAGATGAAACGTTTCCTTCTCTTCGAGTAGCCCGACCTTCTGAAGATTTTGCACGTACTCACTGAGATGTTTCAATATTGAATATGTTACTTGCCGAGTCTTAACCACACGGAGGACCTGGAAATATTTTACATACAATTCACAGATAGTTGACAAGCCGTGAGAAACATGTCTGAATATAATAAAAAACCCCACAAATATAAACATATTACAAGATATAAAACACTGGCTTCACTAGCCACAAGCATATCACAAATGTAACAATGAAGTTTCAAAGTCTAGCAATATTATTTTAAAAAAACATGCAGTGGAAAATTTTTAGAAACAATTGGAAAGGAAGACAAACCAAGTGAATTTAATAAAGTTATTACTACACTGGAACACATTAAAGCCAACGCACAACAAGATTGCTATGCATTGACGTCATCTTATAACTGCATATAAGTGTTACAAACCTGAGGAAATGTAAGACGAACATTTTCCAAGAACTTCCTAGCTTCCTCTCCTTCGGCATAACTTTCATCAATAACAACTCTAGCAATCTCGCTATCACCTACAATGAAGAGTTTAACTTTTAAGCAGCAAAAATAAATTATTGCCAATAACAACATTGGAATTGCATTTAATGATGGAAGAAAGAGAAATGTAGAAATAAAAAAGATAAGATACACTGTAAAGTTTAAAGGTGGGATTGCATTTAAACTGGTCAAATTACTTCAAAAATAGGAGAAAAACCACTCATATGAAGTTTCCATAATCCTCCTGATAACATGTCAAAAAGGATAAATGTAGCGAGTGAGTTTGCCACCACTTCAGATAGCTTTGTGAATCAAACATACACAAAACTTTATGACATAATAGGTTGTATCAAATTACTGGACTTACACAAACACTCATTAATCCTGTTAGCCACAACTGCAACAAGTTACCATACAGAGAAAAAGGGTAAATTGCATATGGGTCCTTAACCTTTTAGTGCGTGTTTCAGTTCGGTTCTTGGCCATTAAAACATAACAAATTCAGTCCTATGCCCTGTTGCAGTTTTTGTCCTACCATAAAATTTCTTTGTTAAAATGAACAGAAATGTCCACATAACTGCTATGCAAGCAAAATCAACCCTTTACAAACAAATAAAGAGTCCATAAGTTGCTCAAGTAGCAGTTATATGGAGCTTACATGGTGCAGTTACATGGCACATTTTATCTGATAGAATTATTGGATAACTAAGAATTAATATTTAGGGGTTACATATCTACCAATAAAATCATGAAGTTGCCTCCTTGCTATCCGATGTGCACGAAGAAATGCGGCGCATATATAACATTGAGACTCCAACCTTTCCACTGTGAAAAATGTAATGATCCTTTGCGGTAACCTGCTCATCTGAAGGAACGTATAATAGGTGGGAAAATGGACATTGGATCGTAATCCATTCCAATCACATAAAGGTTCGGTTGATACGACATCCATAGCTTCATCGACAGAAGTCATTAAAATAATTGCAGTATTCTGAGCAATTCTTCCCTCTTCAAGCATTCCCCAGTAGGCAGCCTGAACACCTGCGATGAAATCTTTGTCATTTGAATATAATAGAAGAATGTAGTTTTTGATAGATGGGAATATCATATGCCGCACATAATTGCAAAAAAAATTAAAGCAAGTCATGGCAACTGAACAAAGAGATCATCTTAAAAAAGTTATTGTCAATGGGGAAAAGGAGAAAAACTTCATTCGAAACATCAGGTTAGCTTAACACTAGTTTTTCTTTGTTATATTTGAAAGTTTTGCACTAGGGGCAAATATGCCATAAATGAACTTTATATATGACAAGAGATCTAACAATGATCTTTGAAACCAAAAACACTATGAAGTTCTCATATTAGGCTTCATGAATTTGGTAGACCAAAAGAGTTAGCGTTGCGAACAATATGATTAGTAAATAAGGGTATTTCAAGATTCTTGTCTGCATTCTCCGTATCATGCCCTTAGGAGATCATTGTATGGGGCGTAATTATAGACAAGCATTACAAAAGGGTTTCTGGTAATGATGGCAGCTGATGCCATCACAATTTGGTTTAATGCTAAACAAATTTGGTTTGACATTCAACATCCGACATATTATAATACTCAATACTTCAGAACAGTTCTCCTTGAGGTGCAAGCAACAAAGAGGCACTTTAGCCTGCAAAAAACATTGCCTTCTGCAGGCATAAATGAGAGCAGTCTGATCCTAACAGTTACCAATCTCTTCGACTTCGCGTGACAACAAATTCCCAAAGAATAAGACAAAAGCAGTCAAAGTACAAAATAGTATCAAATTAAGACTGTAGAAGCAGGCAACCACGGCAGGTATTCTTGAATTAAAAGCATAGCATAGCAGAATGAAGCATGCCACTATTCCAATGAAGGTATGTATAAATTAGCGAGCAGGAAGAACCATATGTAGAAAACAATGATATACCAAAATTTCACGAGATACAATTCAAAAAAGTAAGACAAACTATCAGTATGTTGAAAGAAGAATAAAAGTGGTGATTCAGCTTACCATTCAGAAGACGTATTCGAATATCTCTAAGCGTCATGTTACGTAGATGATGGTCACTCTCAGAGACATTATGAGGATGCACCTGTTCTTCTTCCAAATCATTCAAGCATGTTATATACCTCTTGACAGTAGGCCAATCAGATGGTCCTAATTCTTCGTCATCCCCGAGATCACCAAACGCCTCAAGTGCCTTGTTTAACATTTCATACCGCGTATAGTTCAATATCCGAATCTGCAATAGTTAAAATATCAAATTAAGCAATTGCAGTAAAACTATATTAGGTAATTTAAATATTGCAAAGTGAGATCCAAAAGATAGCACGAATTTCGTGGTTAAAAAGAAAAAGACGACAGTAAATGTAAAACCGATACATCGTAAGAGAGATATCAAATTACATAAGGAGGTCGAAGTTGTACTATCTACTTCAGCCGAAAATAACAGACACTGGTGGTGAAAGTCTCAGTGCTGAAGTAAGCATCATGTAACAAACTCTAAAAAAGAAATTTAGCAAAACAATGAAGAAGCAAATTCTCCAGGAAAGCAACTCAAAACTTAGACCAAATCTACTGACAACTACAAGGCATGAGATAAAAGATGCTGAGCCCATAGATGTAAACGGCACTACTGATGAACTACACAGCAATATAAAATCAGAAACTAGGGTAGGAAATATAGGTGCACAAGAATCGATACGTTTAGGAGGGCAGTTGACAGGCTATAAACAGTTCCACAGAGTTTCACCAACTTAAAAATAAAATATGGAATAGATGATAATGAAGGAGGAAATCTAACCTTTGCCGCTGACAGTTTATCCATTCCCAAAAGATGCAAGAACCATTGAGTAGTTGACCCATTCACAATCAGTGTTAGGAAAACAATGCCACCCGTGAAAAATACAAACTGAAGAATTACAGAACCATGATTATTAGCGTTACCATGATCACAAAGATTTGCATAGTCATGGAAAAGCTGTGCATATACGTACCAGAGTTCCTACTTCTGGTTTAAGATAAAATTGATCTGGGTTGTCGCTAGCACGCTAACAAGGATTAAGAAAGGAATTAATATGTCAAGTCAAAGATAGTAAAGCAGCATTATGATATGTTTAACTAAATCATACTTTAAAGAGACAGCAAATTGTAAAGTGAGTGAATTGTATGAAGCATAACGAGTTCATGAAGAAACCAAATTGTAAACAAGCAAAAATTAAGTGTCTCACCAGCAAACAGAAAACAGAGGGAAAAAAAATACTTAAAAGAGTATTAGTATATGCAGTCAGGTACATTAGGTAACAGGTACTGTTTTACCTTGCCATAAGTTCTTACTGCCACTTCATTAGTACAACTCACCTTGAACAGTGACCAAGTTTTCATAATATATCGTTTACCATTCCTCCACTTATAATAGATGGTAAACATCAATATCATCCAATTTTATTTATGCAAATTGATACATTTTCAAACTGGTTTTTACCATTCCTCCACTTATCATAGACGGTAGATTATTGGTCCTTTACACCCATGTCAACCAATTTTAGCCATGCAAAGATGAATGGGGTGGGAAAAATGCAGGTGCAATTAATTGGATTGCACCATATAGACTAGATGTGACAACAGATCTCTCTGGATGAGTAGAATTTCAAGTGCAACAATTTGTTACAATTCACAATAGATGAACAGATCGATTTAAGGACAGGACTACCAAATGTTTCAAAATGGTACGGAATCAGGCAAGTGGACAAACATATATTTGCACTATGTAAAAGTATATGGAGCAAATTAAGTGATTACATACAGGAAAAAGAGAAAGCAAAACAAATACTACTTACTTTAACAGATAGCGATAGTGCCAAAGCCACAGCCCCTCGCAACCCTGCCCACACAAGAATAATTGATTCTTTCCAGTCCAAGCCATATCCGAAGTATCGCAAAAGTGGATAGAGCACGGCAACAACTATAATTCGCGAGAGTTGAACATAGACATACAGCAAAACGAGATAGCCCCATGAAGTGCCTGAACAATAAACAGAAGACAAATATCTTACAGATTTCAAAATAAAGAATCAAGTTAAACAATGAGATTCATTTTTAAGCAGTGATATAACACGGATACAATAATCAACAAATGAAAGGCTAACAATGAAACTATGCAACACAACTACGTATTGAACCATGCAACACAACTATATACATGCCATCATTACTTTTCTTAAAACCCACTCTGAATTTAAATGTCTTATCCAAATGTCTAAAACATCTAAATCCTTCAGACAAGGAGTAATATGCCATAAAAGCTAAAGCAAGCATGGAGTAGCACTATCATATAATCTTTTAGCCAACTCAAATGTTATGATAAAATCAAATAGTAGCACAAACTTAAGAAAGTAATTCACAGTTTTAAATATGTAATAGAAAAGAATACTAGATGCTCAACTAACTACAGGAAAATTAAAAATTGCAGAACATACCATGTCTCTCAAAGTGATTGTCGTTGTTTAGGACACCTTCAGCTATTACCACCCCACTGACAAGGAGAAAATAGAAAGTTAGCAGAGCAGTGCGTATGTTAGAAATGTTCTAAGAAAAGCAAAGTATCTTCACAAAGGAAGACAAATTTGGAACCAGCAAGGAAGATAATAGAAGATGTTTTCCCGATTTAAGGGTAGCCACGCAAACACAAGTTGCACAATTCAGAAATCATTATGCTAGGGCATGTTTAGGAATCTAGATGAAACACCGCTACCAGCACAAATCAAGTGTAAGACCTATTAACCAAATGCCATTGTAGTACTCGTCAAAAAGAATGTACATTGATGCTTATAGAAATGAAAGCTGAACTTACAAGTTCGCTTATTAGAAAAAGTTTTTCTGCAGTCTTTCTCCTTCACTTTGCCATGTTTTCATGGGTGTTTTCTCTCTTTTTCATATTTGTTTAATTGACTGTTAATGCCTAAGAAAAACCTGAAGGTACCAAACAGAAATTTCTAGAATCATACAAAATTGTAAAGATGAAGCTCCTAAAACAGTTCTTGGAAATCATATACCACCTCTAATTTCAACCAGTACACATAACGGACAACAGCGTGAGCATTCACGCTTGAATAGCATTATACCATAAGTAATGGCTTTATGATGTAAAGTCACAAGACATAGTTATTACCTCAAAATAAAAATTAATGTATTGGCTATGTATGCCACCATTTCCCTGAAAAAAAAAATGAAAATTGGAATAAATGGTCTAAAATATAATAACTCTGTAACAAAGAAATATTATGCTTCATCTGAAAGTTGGCAAAATATACTCTTTATTTCGTTCTTATTTCATGTAGGACAGAATTCCAAAGAAATCCACTACTGTAGCAAAACGATCATACAAAATGCAAAACTATGAGTGAGGTGAAAAATAAGCAGGACATTGATATATGGACCTGATAAATCAACCTCACCCAGTGAAAAAATAAAATAAAAATAAAAAATTGAGAAATAGTTTTAAACAATTAGAATTTTAGAAAAAAAAATTTCTCAGCAAAGATGTCACCAGACATGATATTAAATGTTAAAAGAGTTTTAAATAAAAATCTCTTTCCTTCATCCTCCTTTAATAAAAGCAACATGATGGAGAAACGGAATCGGCTATAATAGAAGCACCAAATTGTAGAACTTGACTGACTTATTATTGTCAACACTAACACTAGACATAGGATAATATAACAGAACGTTCGCTTCCGGTTTGTGATAATCAGGAAATTCTCCATATTTTCTATCGAAATATTCAAAATAATTACCATGCAACTCAAGTTGGGAAGATTGGTGATGTTGTGGAATCATCATAGATTTCCTAGCATATTATAATACCATGGGTTAGGGGGTTGACTGTTCATTTCACCAATTTATACCATTCCTTTATATTTGGAACGGCACCAACTTACCAAGCTGGGACATGTATATTCTTGTCAATAGCCAACTCATGATTCCCATCAACTATGGGAACGACAAAAACTCCAAAGCCATGGCATTGTTATATGCCACGCAGTTAGGAATCAAGAATGATTCCACCACTTCACCAACACCTCTTACAACTTCCCAACTTGAATAGCACGGTGATTACTTAAATATCTTCAATAAAAAGTATGGACTCCCAGAATATTACAAACAGTGAAATGAACAGCCCATATCAGTAGTCCAGTCCTGGATCATGAACAACAAAAGCAGCATTTGTTTGCAGGAAATGGTCATGAGACATTACACCGTCTGTAGAATTTGTTATAGAAACAAGATACAAACTGCTCACTTAGTGCATTGCCTCAAAAAACAGGTATACCACCTTACCAGAAATGATGCAAACTTTCTTGGCTATCTCCCTTAAAAGCTGTTTTTGCAGCAGCTGCATAGAACCTGTCCAAGCAAAATAAAGCTATCCAATTTAGAATCGGTCTCAAGGATATGGAAAGCTAGATGACAAGACAGGAGCAACTAACATTCCTAAAGTCATAACAGTCAAGACACCAGAAACCTCCGCTGCATCCTGTGCCTGTCATGAAATGACATGGAGGTGAGAGATTCTTCAATATGAGTATCAAAAATAAAGTCAGGTCCTTATGTAGCTTTAATATTGTATCTTGATCAAATGGCTACATTGACGTTAAGGTGACTGGCTTTCTAGTATTGCAAAGAAAGATGTCTCCATCAATTAGCCTCATATATCACTCTTTCAAAATAACAAATTGAAGAAAGGTGGTCGGTGAGCAATAAGCATTTGAATAACAATCTACAATAGATGCAAACATGACATAGCACCAATGACAGTTATGATCTTACAGTGAAGTAAGCGATGTAGCTAACAGCAAGAGTCAATGTGATCTCTATAACTGTGTCGTTGAAAATAAAGCCCAGCCACAATACTGATGCTATTCCAAAGACTAGTCCCACAGCCACACTAGTCAAAGAAAGTACTCATTAGCAGCGCACCATTTAAGAGGGCCTGTTTTCAGAGGGAAAGAGTGCAATACATACGCGCCAAGTGAAACTTGTGAAAGAAACTTTATTATGTCCCCCACGTTGAAGCTCTGTCCCATCACCATTTTATAGAACAACTGATAGACGACAATAGCAGTCCTGTACAAAGCACGATAATTAGCTCACATAATGAAGGGAAAAGTGGCATTGCATAAAGCATTTGTTGCAGGTTTCAAGGAAACTAGCAGTCATATAAGATTCCCACATTATGAATAACAGTTTCTTGATATAAAGTCACAGAAGTGCCTTCCAGAAATCCTTCTATCCACATAGAAACATCAAGCAAAACAATGATCTCATCCCTCACTCGATAGGCAAGTTTTATTACTACCATTCTAACATTATGTCCTTTAAAGATTGTGTCTTAATATTAACTGATTTTAAGGACGAATTCTTAGAAATATAAATTATCCTTGGGGAAATTATAGAAATCTTGGTGCCGGAAGAACTTAAAAATAATTAGAGGAAAAAATAGAGATGCTTGCAAACAAGAAAAAATAGAAAAATGAGTTCTATATTGCCTCATATAGAATATAGCAATTCAACATGTAGATTAAAAATCAAAAATGCAAATATTAACTCAACAGAGATTTCCAGTAACCTATGGAAACTACTTTTTGAGTTGTTAATTCCTGTTTCCACGACATGATACAACTGCATTGTGCTTTGCCCAAAGTTATACTAAGGTGCTCCATATTCAAGTCATCCTAGCCATATCAATGTCTATCAGGCTCAAATGTCGAACATTTATAAACATGGATATAGATTTATATAAAACAATTGTTGCACCCTACAATCTATAATTCCACTCCCAGCAAAAAGCAAACAACCCAGGCTCCCTGAGCCAAAGACAATGCACAACAACATTAAATAACTAAGAGAAATGGACTAAAATTAGTGCATTAAAAGTATACCCGTCGTTCATTAATGACTCTCCCTCAATTATAGTGCTTAGCTTTTTGCTTGCTCCAAGTTCTTTTAGCAATGCCACAACAGCAACAGGATCGGTGGCACTAAGCAGCCCTCCAAGTAACAATGATGTTTTCCAGTCCCATTGATAGGGAAAAGTGGCCTATATCATATAGCTCGGATGATTACCATAACTCAGCATCTTCAATATTCAGGTTTGGATGCATACCTTCAATGCAGCTCCGAGGCAAAAGGTCGATATTAGCACACCAGGTCCAGCAAGTAATAGCATTTGCACCATGCATTTCTGCAACAAGAGTTTATAATTATCATTTCATGGGAAGTACTTCATTTAGCCAACAAAATATAGTAATAAGAGCAACCACAATATAGCAAGTTCTTCAACAGGATAAATCACTTTGAAGAAGAGCAATAGAAATGGACAATTAAGGGAAAAGAGTAGAGTGCTAGCAGTTTTAGTATCAAAGAATACAGTGTCTTTTAATGGTCCAGCAAAGTAGTACAACTTAACATACATTTATATAAAAACAGCTCCATCCTAACTCCTTACAGCCAATGAAATAACCCTTCTTCACTTTCCAAAAGTTGGTCCACTATTGACTCATAGTACACTTGCTTGAATGTGGGGTGCAGGAAACAGCACCATTTTGTGAACATGCAAAAAGCAAGCACATGCACATGCATACAAACATGCCCATATCTTAGTTTCCCGTATTTAAAGAGGCCCTGCTACCACTCATTAACTGCCACAGCACATTGGATGAAGCAACTACATGCTGCCAACATCACGCTGATGTGTTTTAATTTTCCACCATAAAACCATACTTTTCATGCATTTTTTTGTGACAAACATAAAGAAAGAGAACTTTGACAACAATCCCAAGCTTAATTACCACAACATAAGAACAGATGGGAAATTTGTGCATAAGCCAAATAGTCTGAGACATATCGACACAACAGCACCACAAACACTCCACCCACAGGAATTAAGGGCAACCCTCTTCGTATATGTACTAAGATGCATGCACGTTCACATGCATATGCATAAAGACCACCTAACAGCCCCTCGCAGAAGCACACGTAGGCACTTCATCACCACAATGGATCATTTATTCAGCATGTATCATAAGCAATCTTCAGTGTAGAGAGTTATGATAGTAAATCGGAAAAGAGATTTTTACTCTAGCTGGGGCAAAAGATATAATCTCCTTTCACAATACATGCTAATCATACAGGAAATTTTTACTGACGAAGGGATCAGGTCACAGTTATGTCCTATCTAATATTATCGTCAACACAAACACACGTAGGAATTAAAAGCAAAACCAACATGGACTTCCTATTCTACGATAATCATCGATTGATCAAAATCATGATGCACAACGGCCAGATGTGCTACCATAATGTAGAACAAATGAATCAAAACGTACATGCCAAGAAAAGATAAACATATATTACATACCTTTATTTGGTGCACATCCATGGCAAAAGAGCTCTCAAACAGAAGAGCAGGAAGAAAAACGGCTAAAAGAAGATTTGGGTTTATGTTTGCCCCTACACAATAGCACAGTTAATCAGCTCAGTGCAATTCAAAGAGAAAAACCTTCTATTATCAATTTTGGCCACATGCCATTCGAGAACTAAGCTCTTCAAACAATGACTTACAAAGACGAATGCCAGCTCCCACTTTGCCTATGCCATGTTTTGTCCCATATTCTAAACAAAAAATAGAGCAGAACTTTTAGACACTATTTATTTAAAGCATAAAAGTGCCAGCAACTGTAAATTTAAAGATGAAAATTATTATTGGAAAAAAAAAAAGTTTGTCATATGGTATGAATCAAATGGTAAACATGGAAACACCAAATTACATGCTTAGTCACTTTGATAGTTTATGGTTATGATCTCAAATGGCTAATCTAGAGGACGACAGGGTAAGAGCAAGATACTGTACAAAATTTCCCCCTTTTTTTTTAATACTCTTTTTCCTTTTAATACAAAGACTAGGGTAAAAGCATGAGCAAAAATTTCAGAGGAAAATAATCAGAAATATGCAAGTAAAGAGCTGATAACATGACTGCACACCTCACAACATGCATACTCTACCAACATAAACAATCCACAAGAAAAATCTCAACAATTCTTATAATTATAATGCAGTATTAGCCAGACGACAAACTCCAATAGGTTTACTAACTCCAACTACAAAACATTTGCAACTACATCAATCTAAATGGGCCCTCAAAGAAGATAACAAAGCAAATGAACAGCTTTACTATATATTATTATGATTTTCGTGATTGTTCAAAGCAATATCATATATTCTATGAGACTTTCCTGAGCCCTTCTTGATTACTATTAATAGCATTAAATCCCAGTTCCTCATCTCCTTTATGAGTAACAGCTAAAACAGTTTACAAGTACCACTCTTGTACAGATACAACACAACATTTATTCCTGTCCATTAAGAGCCCGTTTGTTTCACCGAAGATAAAGTTCGGGTTGAAGTAGACTTTCGGGTGAATTAGAGTTCACGTGAAAATTACTTCCCTTCTGTAGTTTGTTTGTATAGCTGTGGAACTGAAGTTTTTTCAGTTATGCTATTTGCTTGGCAGAAAGTGAGTGGCGTAAAAGTGGGAGGTGTGAGATGGGTTAATATTTTTTTCTCACTTTTTTTTTTTAACATAATTGACTTCAGTCTGGGTATGCCGAAGTCAATTAAGGTATTTTAGAGTGTTTCAGTTTCCACCAAAGGTAAAATTACAGTCAAAAAAGTGGGCATTTATGGCCGAAAACCACCTCACTCCTCTTCACTCTTAGTAAAACAAACACACCTTTTTTGAAAGGACAACACTCGCAAGTCATCACAATCAAGCCCCTTTCATCAAAATGATCACTAATTCAAACGAAAATTGTCACATAATAGCTTGCCCCATGGCAACTTTCAGCAAGGTTGGTGTTTTTTTTTTGACGCGAACGACTTGATTGAACTAAATGACAAATATTAGGAACTTAGTCGCAAAAATTAAAAGATTAACAACAAAATCAAAAACTTCGACAAAGGATGGAGTAAATAACCCAATTCGTGAAATATTTACTGTGTGGCCCACACAAGAATATATAAGTACGGAGATTAAAAATCAAATATAGAAAAGGGGCCAAGGGTTTTTCCTCTTTAAAAGAAAAAAGTGAACTTCAAATTGCCAACCTATAGTTTAGTCATTTTTTACTTTGTCATCTAATGGTTCAAGAAGTTATACTTAACTCTTACGCAGTTTAGTGCATTTTTATTTTGTTACTTCGTGGTTTAAAAAGTTGCACTTAACTATCTTATTGTTTAGCGCGTAGTTTTTCAAAAAATTTATTTTGCCACCTTATTTGACAATATTTTTTGATGAAATAAAAAAGGACTTTTTGTCAAAATAAGCTTATAAAAATTCATATTTGGATAAATAATTCTCTGAAGAAAAAAAAATTTGGCATACTAACCCTCCTTTTGCCAACTAGGCATTCAGGTGGAATTTTTAATTAAAGGCGGTGAATTATTCACCGTCTTTTCGTTCACATACGCTCTTTCCTTTTTCTTTTTCCCATATATATCCTAACAACCATATAAAAATTTCAACAAATTAATTCAATCTTAACAAACAAAAAAAATCTTAATAATCTATCCATATAATTCTAACAACCAAATAAAAACTTTAATAATTCACATAAAATCCTAACAGCCATATAAAAATTTTAATTTTTTTATTTTCCATATATAATCCTAACAACTATATAAAAATTTCAACAAATCACATTTTTCAATTTTTCATATATGATCCTAACAAACATATAAAAATTTCAACAAATTACACATAATTTTAACAGCCTAAAAGATCTAAGAAGCAATCCTTTAGAAGGCGGTGAATCATTCACCGCCTTAGTAGGATATTATGAAAGCGGTGAATCATTCACCGTCTTCTTAAAGATGGTGAAAGATTCACCGCTTTTAAAATAAAATTTCCTTCCATACTGACTTGGCAAAAGGAGGGTTATTTCACCAAATATATTTTTTGTAGGGTTATTTTGCTAATTATAATATTTTAAAGGGTTATTTATGAAAAAAGTCCAATAAAAAACAAAACCACATATTAGTTAAATGCAACTTTTTAAACACAAAATAGTAAAATAAAAATGTCCTAAACCACATAGAAGTTAAGTATAACTTCTTAAACCACGAGATGATAAAATAAAAATGAGTAAAACAATAGGAGAGTAAAATAAAGTTTACCCAAAAAAGAGCTATACGCATACACTCCTAAGTGAATATAAATCATACATCCCATCAGTCCAATAGGCTATGGGGCTTTTTTTGTATTTAGCCCCCTTAAAAAAAGGTTTCCTACAAATAGCCACAAAATTTATATTTGCAAGATTGGCTCTATCCCCACCACGCAAGCGCCACGCGAGCGGTAGGCCAGATTAAGTTGAACAGGCCAGATTAAGTTGAACACGGTGAATCATTCACCGTGTTTAGACACGGTGAATGGTTCACCGTATTCTTCCTAAATCCTAAATCTCAAATATTAAGTAATATTTGGGGTTTAGGGTATTACGTAATATTTGGATTTTAGGTTATTACGTAATATTTGGGGTTTAGATTATTACGTAATATTTTGAGTTTAGGGTTTAGAAAGAACTACGTAATATTTGGGGTTTAGGATTTAGAATATTACGTAATATTTTGGGTTTAGGGTTTAGGAAGAACTACGTAATATTTGGGATTTAGGGTTTAGGGTATTACGTAATATTTGGGATTTAGGGTTTAGGAAGAACACGGTGAAACACGGTGAATGGTTCACCGTGTTGCTCGCATGGCGCTTGCGTGGCGAGGATAGGGCCAATCTTGCAAATATAAATTTTGTGGGGCTATTTGTGAAATATTTTTTTTTGAGGGGGCTCAATGCAAAAAAAGTCCGTAAGGTTTCTCTACTGATCATATCGATATGACCGATAAAAAAACTACACTCATAGAATAGGTGAGATGCATATCATACACCCCAAGGGATATATACACTTTACCCAAAAAAACAAATATAGAAAAAAGTTAATAGCACTAGTGGTCCACCAAAACCTTTTTAACTTTTTTTTTCATTTCGGTCCCTAATCTTTTACTTTTCTACTTTTAGGTAACTAATAATGTATGTGACTTGTTTCAGGAAAAACCACTTTTTGGGTCCAAAAAAAGGGAAGGGTTTGGGCACTGTCGTGGTCGCTCAGAGTCATTTATTAGAGAACAAGGAGAAAAAGGAACAAAAACAAAAACAGAGAGTTGATTGTGGGGACCAAATTGCGAACTCGTGAGAGAGATACTGGGGACCCCTCTCCCCCAACGGTGCTTTTAACCCCGAAAGTGAAAAAAAAAAAAAATAATAATAATAATAATGATATTGTATTTACTCGTCCCAAATCGAATTAGGATAATAGCGTTAAAACAAATTAACGATGAGAAGGAGAAGGAGAAGGAGAGGGAGAGGGATCGGGAGGGAGAGAGAGAGAGAGAGAGAGAGAGAGAGAGAGAGAGAAACCTAAGGAGCCGAGGGCGACGCCGAGGACGAGGAGCGCGACGGTGTAGGGGACGCGGGTGCCGCGGAGGAGGTGCCGCGACGCGATCCCCAGCACCAGGGAGATCCCCACGAACACCACCGCGTCCTCCGGCGCCGGCGCCGCCGCCTCCGCCGCCGCCACGCCGCCGTGACCGAACGGCGCCTCCGCCCCCACCGCCGCCGCCGCCATCTTCGCGCCCCCTCCTCCTCCTCCTCGCCGCCGCCGCCGCCGCCGCCGACGAAACCCTAAAAGAAGGGTTCAAGTCGAGAGAAAGAGAGGGAGGAGGAGGAGGAGAAGAAGAAGAAGGAGGTGTTCTTCTTAGGGCATGGCGCAATGTGGAGGGTTTAAGAAGAGAGAGGGAGGAAGGGAAGAGGAGGGATTTGAGCGAACTTTCGTTTACGACGATGAAACATCCGAATCGACTACTGTCGATCCCTCTAAAAATATAATATGACGATATTATTATTACACTCTAATAATTAATTATTAAACGAGTTGAGCTCAGCTCATGTGCTTTTAAAAGCATATGAACTCAACGTACTTGTGATTATTTAATCGTCGGATCCTCCTGCACGAATCTTGAATCTTGAGACGATCTAACGGCTAACAAGTACAAGCACAAATATTTTCGTGCTTTCACAAATATAGGAGCTCTCTCAATGTATCAACAACAATATAGAGTAGTCAAAAATAAAGTATCCCAAATATTTCTCGTCATAAATTTAAGTTGGGTACTAATAAAAGATGAGTAGAATAGTAGAATCGTTATAGATTTCTGAAT
Organism: Puya raimondii; assembly: GCA_016920855.1. NCBI lineage: Eukaryota > Viridiplantae > Streptophyta > Magnoliopsida > Poales > Bromeliaceae > Puya > Puya raimondii. The sequence continues at coordinate 213,885,030 of JABWPP010000050.1, read as the reverse complement.
AGAAAAATCACTAGATTATTATGGATTAGAAGGTATTCTCATTTTTATGGTTGATGGGAATTATTAGTAGTTCACTAATAAGAATAGGTAAAATCATATAGAACTTATCTGAACTATATACTTATTTGAGTCGACTACCCAGCCTTTCAAAATTTTATTTTTATTATTCAATCATTCAATCTGTTTGATTTGAATCAGTCAATGGCACTTTAACTTTAAAATTTGAATGCGTCGTTTATCTTTACAAGTTCAGTTAGCATATTTCACGCAATTCTCACAATTACAAGTTTATTAAATTAAGTAATTAACTTAAAATTTGAGGTATAAGTACTATTGTCTGATTCAAATCAAACAAATCGAAAGGCTGGTTAGTAAAATCAAAATTCTGAAAGTTCACACATTTGACTCAGATTGATCCGTAGTTCAGGTAAATTTTGTATGTTTTCACAATAAAAATATATTATTTCTTAACAACCTCGCAAACTAAGTTGCTTGATAAGTTAGTAACAAACTTATCATTCTAAATATAAATGAATATACAACATTTTCTTAATATTACAAACTTTGAACCAATCGACCCGAAATATAATATATATTTGATATCATTTTATTATTAGATAAATATTTGTCAAAAAAGATTAAAAAAAAATTCTAAAAAGTACAAGCGTGACAATCATGTTTAAAAATGTTCTAACCCAATTCTAATTACACTGTTATTATTAAGTTACATAATTATTTTTGTGGTTTACGTTTTAAATTTTGCAAGTTTTTTGTTAGATTTCTTTTTTCTCATAACAAATTACACGGTTTGTAAGTTAACGGGTCACCAACTTTTCTTATTTATCTTTAAGTTAGAGGCAAAAAAAGTATTTTGACTTCTTTTTAACTCTGATAGAAACTCAATCCGGATTTAACCCGAGAAAACTTAACGGATACTAACATGGGGCTATTTTTGAATAACCAAAACAAATATGAGGGATATATTTGAAACAAAAGAATGGAAGTATATAAAATATTTCAAAAATTTTAAGCGGTATATAGGTTATTATCCCAAAAAAAATACATGATTTTGAAAACTGTTATTTGTATCCAACAAATCAACTTTTTAAACATTATAAAACATAATTAATAAAATAATTATTTTTGTTGTTTGTTTTGACGTAACTATGCCAAAGTATCGCAATTGAATATACTGTAAAGTCAACTTTCATAGCTCTTCACTTTTCCTAAAATTTATTAAAATACTATCAATCAAGCATTATTAGTCTAAAAAATGTTTAAATATTTTTATAATATACTAAGATGCCTACCAAAAGCGTAACTAAGCCCAACAAGTGTATAGACTTCTAAGAATGATCAAAATTAAAGTTATTTCCTGCACCAGGTGTATCGATAAATCTCATGCACCACATGAATTATCTTAATTTAAATAAATATTACCAAGTAGATGTTATCGCCACGTGTGTAAAGACTTTTTATGAACAGAGTTGGTGGTGTGCTACGTTATGTTTGTATCTGAAAAAGATAAGTTATTTTGATGCATTATTTAATTTTAATAAAATAATAATAGCATAGTTTAAAAGTCATAAAAAAAAGTAATATTTGTTTTGCAATTATTAGGGCCCTGGCATTTGACCATAAATATTCAAATGCTCAGTTATTAAGCCAAACAAGATAATGAATAATATTGAGGATCTTTATCCAAACCCTTTACTTTTTTAAGATAATTTTAAAAAAAAGTTTTTAGTCTTTTTAGTTTTTCAAATGAACCCCTCAGTTTTATGCCCTTTTTTTAAAATAAAAAGTCTCTGCTAATCTCAATATATTCTATTCATTTTTTCAACTTTTTATTCATTTATATATATATATATATATATATATATATATATATATATATATATATATATATATATATATATATATATATATATATATATATATATATATATATTGCTGTTAAAAAGTGATAAGCAAAGTGTAAAGTGGTAATAAACGAGCATTCTTATATAAGCAAAAAGAAAGGGATAAAAAGGTAAACTTGCAAAAAGAAAATGTTTTGACCCCTTTAAAATTCGAGACTTATTTAAAGCAATTTTTTTTTAAAAAAGACCAATTTACATTAAAAAATATATCAGTTTTATGTTTTTTAAAAATAAATTTATTTTACAAATTAGATCTGAATTTTTAGTAAAGTGATTAAAATACTCTTATTCTTTTTTCTCTCTCCTTTCTGTCTTCATTTTCGTTTTTCTCCTCCCTCTTCATCTCCCTTCTACTTGCTATTCCTTTCTCTTTTTATCCTCCCACTTCTCTCCCTCCTCCTCCTCCACTACCGCTCCCACAGGAAGTCCTGAACGCCACACTCTTCTCTCCTACTCGCCCACAACTCCGCCGACGCTTGCAGCGACGACGCGGGCTCAGATATGGCATAGATCGTAGAGGTGAGGTTGCGGCAAAGAGCGTGGCCGTAAACGACGACGGCAAAGAGAGTGCCGCAAGATTTAAGAATGACTAGTAAGGAGAGCACATCGCAACAGGCGGCTATTGCGGCAGAGGGCGAGAGAGAGGATGTGATAGCGAAAACGGATGCAAAGGGTGGGGAAAAAAGTTAGAAAATAAGGAAAATATATATATTCTCTTGAGAAAGCTATCAGGTGCCATGACCGATATAGGAAAGGCCAAGAAGTTGAAAAGAAAGAAGAAAAAGTTGCATTGCTTTATACTAAGTTGCATTGTTTAAGATTAATTTGTATTATTTAAAACTATTTGAAACTAAGTGCATCATAAAAAATAGAAGTTGCAATATTTGAGACTAAGAGACTTAAGTTGCACCATTTAAAATTATTTGAGACTAAATTGTAACTTCTCAAATAGTACAACTTAAGTCTCAAACATTGCAAATTAGTCTCAAGTAGTATAACTCATATTTTTTGTGGTGCAGTTTAATCTCAAATTGCTTTAAATAGTGCAATTTAGCCTTAACAATGCAACTTAGTCTCAAATAGTGTAATTTTTTTTTTGGTCTTTTCTATAACTGTCACGATAAATAATGGCCTTCTCAAAAGAAGATATATATATATATATATATATATATATATATAGAGAGAGAGAGAGAGAGAGAGAGTCCGGCTATTATGCTATCAATAACACCAAGCGCTTGGTGCTACCAAGTTTTTCGCCGTTAGATCTATAAGTATAGTAGCCTAGCTCTACATATATATATATATATATATATATATATATATATATATATATATATATATATATATATATATATATATATATATATATATATATATATATATATATATTCTTTTTTTCTTCTTTCTTCCTCTTTTTCTTTCACCCTTTATATCTTTTTCTGCTACTACGCTCCTCTCTCGCCCTCTACCGCAGCCACCACCCCCACCCAATGTGCTTTTTCTCGCTGTCATTTTCAAATCCTGTGCACCCTCGTCACCGTCCACGGTTACGCCCTCCGTCACAGATTTACCTCCGCAATTTGTAGCATATCCGAGTTCTCATCGCCGCACCGGTGTTGGCGGAGGTGTAGGCAAAGTAGGAGAGAGGAGTGCGGCATCGACGTCGGGGTGGTGAAGGAGAGGGATGAGGGAGAAGAAACGGATAAGGTGCAGTAAAAGAAGTGTATTGGAATAGAATCCATGATAAGGTGCCTTCATTTGGTACACTTTGTGAGTGGTAGAGACAAATTAACTTGAAAGAATTAAAGGACTGCTTCTCCTATTAATTTTATCATATTTTTCATGGGTTTTATCATATGGTGAAGGGTGAAAAGGATTGGTTTGATGATTTGGTGTGCTCTCAAACGATCTTCATTAAGATTTGGAATTGATAGGCATATTCACAAGAGTAATGTTACAGAATTTCTCTTACCTGTCACCACTATGCTGATTTATACTACACAGGTCAATTGGCACGAAACATATATATTACCATATAAGTACATCATAAATTTGCAAGCTAAGTATTTCTTTTGTAATTAAATTTGCATGCTGCGTCCCTTTCTTGATTTCACAAATAGAAAAATCGTCAATTTTTATTGAAATTTTAAATCTTGAGTGGTATGTTCGCCCTCCAGGTAATAAAAGGGATGCTATTCCTGATGAAGCAACAGCTAACACTATTCTTCCCTCTGAACGTAATTTTGTGATAATGGTTTTCCACATATATGTCTTACCTGTCCCGCCATGGCCATAAACAAATATAATATTTTTAGTATTTTGATACACAGATGCGAGGACACTATTATATATTATTTTATGCTCCCCATTTAATCCACCAATCAACTCGGTATGTTCCTGTAGCAGTTCATCTCTATTATAATCCAACTCTTCTGTAAGTAATCTATTATTCAATTCATTGAAAATTAATCTATTGGGAATTGGAAGGTTGTAATGTGAAAGCGAACTACTATTCTTGTTGAATAAAACTTCTAATTCAAATAGGACATGATTTTGAATCTCAATCTGAGGTACTTGGAGATTTTCGATTTCAAGAATACGCTTTAATCTATATAAAATAACATCGGCCATTAATTCCCAATATTCATCCCATAATTTCAGAGGATCTACCACCTCGCAGTATATCACCAATGTTGTGAATAGATGTCTGAGTTCAGCTGAATCCGACCAATGCGAGGCTTCTTCCAATGCTTCTCTCCATTCCCTATCATCACCAAGCAAACTAAGGGCATCACATGCAGCACGAAATGTCTCATGCATGACACCATGAACGGTCCTAATTTCTGCATAACTTCTTGGACCTCGGACTACATTTAAAAGCATCCGTAAGAAACACAGTTCTCCTGCATTTGGATGAATGTAAACTATTCTGCCTATGCGGTATCCTTACTTTCGCCTTGACCAAAATTTATCGCTTGAATGCCAAACCCATTTAGTTGGAATTTCTGCATACGTAAGTTGTCGAGCATCATCATAAGTTTGGTTGATATGCATCCATTTAGTAAACATAGTTTTTTCAATGTTAGGACGATTCAATACATCAATTAGATTCTGCGAACCATGATATGTAATATTATTCATCATGGGTAGGTGAACGGCTAATCGCTCGACGGATGGTTGCCTAAAGTGAATATCAAATTCAAATAATCTCCATATTGCTTCATACGCTGATAAGTACTTGCAATCTAAGTATTGTTTAATTTCATCAACATGCCTATACTGTCGCGCAGAGTCGGAGTTGTTATAATGGACATTATTTTCTATAACAACAGCAGATCTGTCTGGACCTTTATTTATATATTTGAATAAATATTTGATTAGCCTCGACTTATTACACCACTCAACATTGATGTGGGCTTGATATTTGATCACCAATTGTACGTTGTGAGGTACAACAAATCTATTGTCAAGCTCGATACTGTTTTTCAAGACATGGAGTCGACTATCTCTTCTCCTATAAATGGGAAATCCATCTTCAGCTATAACTGTTTCACTTTTATATTCCTTGGAAAAATATTTCGAGCACCGTCCTTTAACCATACATAGTTCTTCTGGTTTAGCTGAGCGACATGGACCGTGCATCATAAATTTTGCAACAACAACATATCCGATAGGATCGTTAACTTGATCAGGTACTTCTGCAGAAATAATTGAATTTATTTCTACAGGCGTCAAATATTACGGTCAGCATGTAACCATATTAGCATGTGAACGTCAGGAAGGCCCTGATAGATCTTTATAGGTATGTAAAATAATAATATTTAATTACATACCAAAATTCAGGATCATAAACTGAATAAATAACTCACATAGCGCCATAAAGAAGAAGTTCTTTATCAATTTGCGGAAGCGGGAAGTCCGGCTATGATCTGGAAGTCACCAACCGACCTTGGGTAATTCGGTTTCTCCTCCTTTCTCAGGCACTCTCCTTTATGGTGTGGAACCGATGGTAATTCTTCACCAGAATGCACATGAGAAGGTGGCAGGACCAATACCCCCTTTATATAGAGTCCAAATCGACTTCCCATTAAAATCTGATTAGAATTTTATTTAATTTAAATAGATGGGAACAGAATAAGATATAGCATATCAAGCAGTTTTATATCTATTAAGATTGACCTTATCTATAGTAAATCTAGATTTGAATATGATTAATATTGGGCCACATTTATGGAAATCCTAACAATCTCCCACTTGGCTCATATTAATCATACTTCATGAACGACTTTTTTATACTCCAAACTTTATTGCGCATTATTAAAAACTATATGGTCAATACATTAAAACTTACTTGATCTTTAACTCAAACTAAAAGACTACAATGATAGGAACTATGGCGGTCCACCTCTTCATAACAAAATTTTCCTTCCATAATTATCATATCATCTTTATCTCCTAGCCAAGTACTTTATATGGCAAATTTTATGAATGAACTTAAACTATATGTCCATTCGTTAACAGACAAAACTTTATGTCTATTAAACGGTCCAACACAGCTACATTAAAACTTTAACTTTATTGAAAGAAGATAAAATGTTATAATCTTATACGTCAAAAGAACTAATCAAACACATACTGCTAACATAATCTTTATATAACCTAGGTGTTAGCCCCTGGTCATTGAGTTTGCAATCATACACTTGGTACTGATGTATTCAATTGTAACGTAACCTTATTCTATCTTCTATCTCACAACAAGATGTTTGGTGTCCAAGTGTTTACAACCCGCTGTAATCTTGTTGTTATTGGCAAAAGAAACCGCAGCTGAACTATCATAGAAAATTTTTATTGGACGAGCAATAGAGTCCATAATCTTTAAGTCTGTGATAAAATTTCTAAGCCAAATAGCTTGAGATGTGGTCTCATAACATGCAATGTACTCTGCATATGATCCAAAGTTCTCTTCAAGTACCTCATAACCTTCTTAGCAGCCTTCAAATACTTTATGCCTGGATTACTTTAATACCTGCCAAGTAATCCAACGGCGAAAGCAATATCCGGACGTCTGCACGTCTGTGCATACATAAGGCTACCAACTGCAGAGGCATAAGGTATACTTTTCATCTGTTCAATTTCTAATTGGTTCTTAGGGCACTGAAAAGCATTAAGCTTATCCCTTTTCTGGACAGGAGCAACACTGGGCTTACAATTATTCATTCAAAATTGTTTCAAAACTTTCTTTATGTAGGCCTTTTGAGATAGACCGAGTAAACCTTTATGCCTATCTCTTTTAATTTCAAAATTTTGAAAAAAAAATTCTTTAGTGTTATACAATAGCCCAAGATCATTACTGGCAAGCAAAATATCATCAACATAAAGGACTAAGAAAATTACTTTACTCCCACCAACCTTCAGATAAATACATTGATCAATAATGTTTTCCTTAAAACCAAAGGTTAAAATGGTTTGTTTAAACTTTAAATACCATTATCGGAAGGCCTGCTTTAGTCCATATATTGATTTCTTTAGTTTGCATACCAAGTGCTCCTTTTTCTTTTTTTTTTACGAGATCCTTCAGGCTGATTCATATACATCTCTTCATAGAGATCCCCATTTAGAAAAGCAGTTTTAACATCCATCTGGTGTAGCTCGAGATCGAAATGAGCAACCAGAGCCATAATAATACGGAAAGATTCCTTTCTTGATACTGGAGAGAAAGTCTCTTTATAATCAATGCCTTCTTTCTGAGTAAACCATTTGGCCACAAGACGGGCCTTGTATCTCTCTATGTTACCTTTGGAGTCCTATTTGGTTTTATAAACCCACTTGCACCCTACGGGTTAACTCATATAGGTAACTCAACAAGATCTCATACCTTATTGTGGTTCATGAATTCAATCTCATCCTTCATGGCATTGTACCATTCCGTAAAATTACTATTATTTATGGCTTCGAAAAAACTAAGAGGATCTTCTAAACTCTGGCCATTCTCGTAAAGGTAGACAATATAATCACTAGATACAGCCGGTCTTCTCTGTCTTGAGGATCTTTTTTTAAATCTATCTGATTATCCAACTATACATCTTGATGCAGATTATCCACTTGTACATCTTGATGTGAATTATCAATGATAGGTTCACAATCACTTTGTGGTTCCAAAATAACTTGTTGTTCCACTGGAACAGGAACTATCAAATCGTGAGGGACAATAGTGGGTCTGTTCTGTACAGAATCTGAATGCTCTTAAATTTCCTCAAATTCAATGAATCGAGATTCAGAGCTCCCACTGATTGTACCATCCTTAATAAACCGTGCTGTTTTAGTTTATGCAATCTTTATAGAGAGCGATGGACAGTAAAACTTATACCATTTGGACCTTTCTGAATAACCAATAAAATATCCTGATATGGTTCAAGAGTCCAATTTCTTTATTTGTGGGTCATACAATTTGGCCTCAGCTCGACAACCCCATGTATGAAAATGTCTTAAACTGGATTTCCTACCTGTCCAAAGCTCAAAGGAGTCTTAATGACAACCTTAGTGGGGACCTGATTAAGAATATATATGGCAGTTTTGAGTGCCTCACCCCACAATGATATCGAAAGGGTAGAATTACTGATCATGCTCCTGAGCATATCAATTAATGTGCGGTTCCTTCGTTCAGTTACACCATTCTGATCAGGTGTCCCTGGCATGGTGTACTGTGGAACAATTCCGCACTGCTCCAGAAACTTAGTAAAAGGCCCAGGAATTTGGCCCTTATCTGTTTGTCTACCAAAATATTAACCACCCCTATCTGACTACTTTTATCCTTTTCTCGAGTTGATTCTCTACTTCAGTCTTATATGCCTTAAAGGCATCTAAAGCTTCAAATTTTTCTTTAAGCAAGTAGAGATAACCATATCGAGAGTAGTCATCAGTAAATATGATAAAATATTTATGGTCAGTAATTGAGAGAGGAAGATGACCGCATATATCGGTATAAATCAGCTCTAATATTCCATCACATCTTTTAGCACCTTTAGAGGAGGTTTTGGTCTGCTTTCCCTTTATGCAGTCCACACACGTTCCAAAGTTAGAGAAGTCGAGATTATCTAAAATGCCTTCTCTAATTAACTTTTGGATTCTCTGTTTTGAGATGTGTCCCAACCTCTTATGTCATAATATGGATGACCTTTTATTATTAATGCTACGTTTTGATCCAACATTTTTCTGCATGGTAAGAAGGATTTCACTATATGAACGATCTAACAATACTTTATATAGATTATTTTTCAAAACACCAGAGCCAACTATCTCAGATCTATATGACAATGAAAAGGTTTTATTATCAAAACTGAAACCGTATCCCAATCCAACAAGTTTTGATATAGAAATTAAATTTTTAGAAAATTTTGGGACATAAAATATGTCAATTAAAGCAAAAATATGACCAGTAGATTGAACTAATCTAAATATTCCTACAAATTCTACTTTAGTTGGATTTCCCTCAGCAGTATAGATAGTGGCTTCATCTTTACTGGATTTTCTACGATTTTGAAATCCATACACGAAATTCGCCACGTGGCATGTGGCACCAGAGTCAATCCACCAGATATTAGATGGAACAGTAACTAAATACAACTCATGCATCAAAATTAGAAATTTATCCTTATCTCGCATTTCAATAGTATACTCGTGAATCGAGCCATTTCCGGAGTAATTTATATCATTAAGTATAGAAACAGAATTACCAATAGGAGCAAAAGATGGAGTCATAGCTGAAAAATAAAATGCATGCTTTATCAACAAAATGCCACATCTAAAAATTTTTCACACCAAAAATTAAAAAAATGCACCTTATATGACATCATAACACCTTCTTTGGAAGTAGAATTATGAGCATAAGTATTTCTCTTTCTTTATGCATATACTTTAAATGACATCGTAACCCCTCCTTTGGGAGCAGAGTTACGAGCAAAAATATGCAATATCTTTATCAGAGATTAATTTCAACTTTCTGCAGGTCTTGATAATTTCGAGTTTCTCATATGAAAAAATTGTCAGCTTTGGCCAGGCAAAATTTTCCAAACGAGTTATAAGAAAATTACCATCCTACACCACTCATGTACCTTTATGTCTAGACTTCCTTTGGGAGCGGACTAAACATAATATTATGGTACAATTTCTGCATGCACTTTTTTAAAGCAATTAGTTTATCTTTTCTACTGGTCAAGGCCAATTTGGCTTGCACTCGAACAGTTGAAGCAATAAATTAATTCTACTTAGTGCTGCATGAGTAACATGAAAATTATCCAGAAGCGCTTCTTTAAAGTAAATTAATTTTTTTTTTTTTAATTAGGGCCGCTTTGGCTTACACCTAATCAATCGAAATAATAAATTAATTTAACTTAGCGCCGAATCTTAAATAATCTAAAACAAATATAATTATTTAATTTTTTATGTTATGTCCGATCAAAATAAGAATATAGATGCAATAATTTAAAACATAATATTGCAACCAAAATTAAACTTTATATATTCTTATTTGACCACAAAAATAAAATAAAAATATTTATAATAAATTAATATTTGTATATAAGATTAAATATTTATGTCAACAAATTCTTTATATTCGCAATACTTTAATAAATACGAGGACCAAAATTTTGATGAAAAAAGGTTAAACAAATAATAAACATAGAGTTAACCGGACCCTTGCAAAAGAAACCTTGCAATTAATTAATAAGCTTTGAGTTCCGATGTGGAACCAAAGAAAAGTTTGATTATGATTGGCTAAAAAAAGGAAAGTGTAATTTATCTTTTAAAAAAATTTATAAAGATAATTTACCCTTTTAAAAAATAAATAGTTAGACTCCTTAATAAAATAATTTAAAATGTTACGGATCCTTATGCAAACTATCCATTAATTATTGATTATTTTTATTTTGAGATTGTTTATGGGACGAGACTATGGCCCCATATAGCCTACATTCTAGAAAAGTGATTTCTGCAAAATTAATTTTAGTTTAGAGAATTTATTTTGGTTAAAACCTGTAAAACGTTTGGCTGAATTTAGATGAAAGTGTTTTTTAAATAGTATTTTTTAATTTTTTTACTGTTTGCAAATAATAAATTTTTTACTAAATTTTATTTTTAAATAATGTAAAATTTGAATTTAAATTTACATTTAAAATTTAAAATTATAAATTATAAATTTGCACAAATATTGAAAATTTGATAATTTAATATAAAATATAAATTCAAATTTTAAAAATTTAAAATTTAAATTTTGAATTTAAATATAAATTTAAAATTCTAATATGATGTCACGCTCCACCGTGCCTTAGCACCAAGTAGATGGAAAGACAAACCGCACGGGCGTGTGCACAGACCCGCCGAACGAACAGAATTTTTCATATACGTCCAAAACGTCACAATCAGTACAATTCAAGAGATTCCAAATAGGAACATAATTTATACACAGATTGTATAAGAAAAATATCATAAACTACTATACTATTACAAGCATTCTCAATACATGCATCCACATGCTATATTTTTCGTTCTTTCTTTCTAAATACAATCAAATCGTTATTACATTTCCTTTCATTCTAATACCCTTAAGACATACGTAGTAGATGGTATTTCTATTCTGGCCACAAGTGGTAGGGCGCTCTATATGAAATTTAAAATTAAAATTTAAATATTTAAATTTTAAATTTTAAATATTTGAAATTTTAAATTTGAATATTTAAAATTTGAATTTTAAAAATTAAAAACTAAAATTTTAAATTTTAAATTTTAAATTTTGAAATTCGTAATTTAATAAATAAAACTTATAATAAAATTTTATATTTTAAATTCTAAAAACTTAAACTTTATCTTTGAAATTTGAAAATTAAAATTTGTTTAATATCTAAATTTTTAATTTTTAATTTTAATTTAAAAGTTAAAATTTTTAATTTTTAATTTAAAAATTCAAAATATAAATTTAAATTTGAATTTAAAATTTGAATCTAAAATTAAAATAAAATTTTAAAATTTGAGTCTAAAATTAGAATCAGATTTTAAAGAGCAAATTTTAACTATGTCTGATTTTGGGTCTAAAAACTAATTTTGAAAATTAGAATAAAATTTTGAAAATTAAATTATCAAACGTTCTATTGAGCCACAAAATAACATCGATGTGTGCGTCTTTGGCGCCTTCTGTGAGCTGTTTAATTCACCTGATTCTTTGGTGTAACGGTTATATATCACGGCATTTGACAATGACGTCAGGGCCACCTTTTCGGTGTCACAACCGTGATGTACAACCGCTATACTGAAGATCACGTGGCGTGCGTGATTCTAAGGCGTTTCCATGTTGCCACGTGTACCTGATGATGTGTGAGAGATGTGATCATGCTGCGGTAATAAAAGAAAAAAGATGGTCAAAAATTTAAAAATATTTTCTTTTGACATTTAGCCCTCTCAATTTTTTTATTTGCAAACGACTTTATTAAAATTATAAATAAAGAAATAGTATTTAAACGTGGTAAATAATATACCATGTTCAATATTATTAGGTTAACATGGTAAATCATTTTTTATCGTGTTCAGTTTATTTCGTAAACAAGGTAAATAGTTTACCATGTATATATAGAATATTTATTTCTATCCACCGTGGCATCTATATGGATAACATAGGGTCATTTTTTTTATTACAATTTTGTAGTGATCATTTAAGAAAAAATAATTGTGAGGGGCCTAAAAGCGAAAAAAAGGTTCTACGAAATGAGTTTACAATATGCACTGCATGGCGGCGATGCGACGGTAGTGGTGGTCGAGTGACGCCGAAGGCGACGGTTGGAGTACCGTGTAAGTCGAAAAAAGGAGAAAAAGAAAGAAAGAGAAAAGAGGGATACAATTAAGAATCATTAAAAAAAATTATTTGGTCAAAAAATATATTTATATGTAGGGATACGAATGGGGCGGATTCGGCTGAAGAGCCTCCCCCGTACCACCCCAATTTCTTGACAGGTCAGAGAAAATTAGGGGCGGGTTGAACTTCATTCTATTTTTTGCCCCCACTTACCGCTCCAATCGTGATGGGTCAGGATGGGAATTGATTTTTGACGGATTGAGATGGATCAAAGGAATAAAGAGGTCCTTCGCCCTCTGCTCCATTTCTTTGTGGATTGGGTAGGATTTGGGCGGTTGGCTCCCACCTAATGCTCGATTGAAGGCGGTGCAGATCAGGATGAATTCGCCACCAATCCAGGTCCGTATAACTTGGAAGTATAATAGATGTAAATTTTGTTAGGGAAAATATATATATCTAAATCTGATTGTAATAAAAATTTAACTAATTTTAGCTATAAAGATAAAATTAAACTTACACATAAGCGCAAAAATTTAAATAAAAAATTTGATCTATCCGGAAGCATGCGTAGCACTGTCATAAGGCGTATTCTTTTTCGTTACTAGAAAGAAACGAAACCGACGGAAGAAACGGAATGAGATTCCGTTTGGCGCAAGAAACGGAACGGAAGAAAATCCCGTTGGATTTCTTTCGCGCTAAGAAAGAGAATAAAATAAATAAAATAATAATTAATAAATTACAATAAATAGTAAATAAAGAAATTCAAAATTTAAAAAAATAAATTCAAGAGTTTTCACCAACAAATTTTGCACTTTATATAAGTATAAATTTTACATTCTAGGAGAGAATAGCGTGCTGTTGAAAGGCACCCATTTATTTTCAATAAAAAAAAAATAACTAGGTCTCCCAATGCTTTCTTCATCATCATCTGCTCAAATTATAAAATAGTATAAACTATCAACTAGACCTTTTTTTTTTTTTCCAACTCATTATTGCACATAATTAATCTATGATAAAAGTCAAATAACTAATAATAAACTAATAAAGTACACATGTAGTCATAGGACACTGTACATGCATATGCTCTTAAATTGTAGAAAGAAAGGGTAAATAATTACTTTTGAGGTTACATGTACTTCATCTAACTTAAAGTATTCAATCCAAGCTATCAATTTCATTAACTTTTTCTGAAAGAATTTGCATTCAATCTCTAGTGATAAACTTTTTATAGCATTTATGTCTACAAAAAAGTGAGTGATGGATCAGAAAAGTTGGGGGGGGGAGAGATGAAAGACAGATCATGTACCCAATTATTCTCCTTTCTTTGTTTCCTACTTTGGCTCGTCTTGTAAGCTTCTTAAACGTCACAACCCCAAAGTTATACGTATAGAGGTTGTTTAGTTCAGGGTCAAGTAATAACTAGTTATTTCAGGAATAGTGTTAAGTTTGAGGTTAAATCTGAAATAGATCAATATTGCGTTTGTATGATAATTGAGTTGTTTTCGGGATTAAAAAAAATTACGTTTGGATAGATAAGATTAAATAAGAAAAATAGTCGGTAGTTATAAATGAAAAATAATAATATTGTCTCATTTATTATATTTGAATTTATATTTTATATTTTATATTTAAAATTTCTAATTTAAATAGATAACTTTTAAAATTAAAAAATTCAAAATTAAAATCTAAATTTTTAAATCTCAAATTTAAAAATTTAAAGTTATAAATATTACATTTTAAATTTTAAATCAAATCCAAAGTTACAAATATAAAATGTCAAATTTAAATTTAAATAATAAAAAATAATAATTTAAAATTTTTAAAATTTAAAATTTAAAATTTAAATTTTAGATTTAAAATTTAAAAATTTAAAATTTAAAATTTAAAATTTAAAATTTAAAATTTAAAATTTAAAATTTAAAAATTTAAAATTTAAAATTTAAAATTTAAAATTTAAAGTTTAAAGTTTAAAGTTTAAAATTAAAAATTTAAAATTTAAAATTTAAAATTTTAAATTTTAAATTTTAAATTTGAAGTTTAAAATTTAAAATTTAAAATTTAAGTTTAAAATTTAAAGTTTAAAATTTAAAATTTAAAATTTGAAGTTTAAAATTTAAAATCTAAAATTTAAAATCTAAAATTTAAAGTTTAAAATTTAAAATTTAAAATTTAAAGTTTAAAATTTAAAATTTAAAATTTAAAGTTTAAAATTTAAAGTTTAAAATTTAAAATTTAAAATTTAAAATTTAAAATTTAAATTTTAAAATTTAAATGTAGCCATTGAAAACTTATTTAAGTTTCTCACCCCTTGTCCTTATTGCTTTTCAAAGCCTACGATCGCGGTGAGGCGCGAGACTGTGGTAAGGATATCACGGAGTAGCTGGATAGTTGTTAGTCGGTTTAGTGTACCCTCTATTTAAGAAAATTAGAAACTTGTAATATTTTGGAGACAAATGTTGTAAACTCTTTGAAATTAAAATAGTTGTAATGGTTTTAATTTAGTAGTAATTACCCTCATACTCTATTATATCCATATTGTGCATGCTTTGTATAAGTTAGTATATATTTTCGCTTCGTGCGGATAGTGAAAATCTTGCATGTTCGGCTTGGAAAAGTTTTGAGGTAGGCTTGGTAAACACTAAATCTGTCAGATCGAAGTAAGGGGACCGGGATAATGTCCACTTGGCTGCCCACTGTTTGAACAAGTTGGCCCACAGGTAGTGGAAGTGGAGAAGAGCAAGCGAGCCTACACCGTCTTGCCACCTCCGACGCGGGAAGAGTTTCGGATACTCCTCTTTGCATCCTACTTTCCCAACAGCGCCAAACAACAGATGGAGGAGTGCGAGAGAAATCAACTCCCTACGAGGTATTTGGGGGAGCTCGAGCAAATCAACCCTATTTACCTAATGATTGGAGAGGAGTTCGAGAGCAATCGACTCTCCATGAGGTGTAATGAAAAATGAAAGCAAACTACTAAGTTGGTTAAAGTAAAGGGATAATTGGGTGATATGAAATGGAATGGGTAAACATGTAACCAATGACATAGTGACATTGTGGTATATTATAAATGTTGAGGTATTATAGTGGTATCTCAAATTCATGCATTTCTTTCATAGAAATAAATGATGTTTATTATAATTATCTACTAATGTCCCATTTGGACTGAGTAAGTGTAGAGTGCCACTTTCGAGAGTTGCACCCACTGAAAACTTATTTAAGTTCTCATCCTTTTTGGTTTATTGCTTTTAAGAGCCTACGATTTTGATGAGCGCGAGACCGTGGTAAGGACGTTGCGGAGTAGCTAGTCATTGGTAGTCGGCTTAGTGTGTACTCTCTATTTCGAAAAAATAAAAACTTGTAATATTTTGGAAACAAATGTTATAAATTCTTTAAATTTAAAGTAGTTGTAATGGTTTTAATTCAATAGTAATTATTCTGATGTTTTATTGTATTCATATTATGCATGCTTTGTACAGGTTGATATATATTTATGTTTCGTGCGGATAGAAAAAATCTTGTCCGTTTGGCGGATCTATTACACGTGCCTAAGCGGACCCAATTGGCGGTCTCGGGACATGACAAGAGTGGTAAGATTACCTCCACTACATATAAAATAATTATATTTTTTTATTCATTATGTAATCTTTCTATCTATGAATAAATAAGTGAATATATATAACTTCTTTATATTTTTCAATAGTTTTCAACTTATTACTCAGCACAATTTAATTTTTCTAATTTATTTAACTTTGATAGATGAATCAATCTTATATAAACTAACTATTATTCCTTTTTTATCAAATTAAAAAAATTTAATTAATTAATATTTATTAATTAATTTATAATTTTTTAGATTAAATTATAAAATTTTAAGTAGCAGTCAAGGATAAATAAGTAAAAATCCTTTTTATATGTATTCCAAAATAGCTCCATTAATAATATAACGAGGGAGCCCTAGTGGAAAGGCTAAAGTATTTGGATTTGAGAATCATGCTGTTGAAAGCGACACATATGTTTTCAATCCCTAAACCCTAAACCCTAAACCCTAAAACACATACGTTTTCAATAAAAAAAGTAACTACGACTTATATATTTTCAACCAAAAGAGCAACCAGGCCCCACACCACTTTCTTATTCATCATCTATCGCATTTAATACTCAAATTATAAAACAGTATAAACAACCAACTAGACCTTTTTCCCCTCATTATTGCATAAGAATCTATGAGAACAGTTAAATACTTAATAGTAAACTAATAAAGTACATATATATACATTATTGCATAAGAATCTATGAGAACAGTTAGATAATTAATACTAAATACAGTACACTTATACTCATCGGACATTGTACATGCATATGCCCTTAGTTACAGAAAAGTTAAATAATTACTTATAGAAGATTATTATGAACTAGGCTACTATACTATTAATAGCACCAAGTCATTGGTGCTATTAGGTTTTCGGCCCTTGGATGAAGGAATGTGTGGTTAGCACGATAGTGGTCCCCTAGGGTTGAGTGGGTGGTTGGTTGAATAGTATAATCTAACGGATAAAAATGGTCAAAAGTTTAGATGTAACGGAGGAAAACTTGGTAGCACCAAGCTCTTGGTGATATTGATAGCATAGTAGCCGGACTCAGATTACTATATGAGGGGAAGGGGTTATCGAGATCGCAGAGAGACGTCCATATATTTTATCTAGAGTGTAAATTTTACATCCTGACCTCATATTAATTTTTTAAAATATTAATTTTTAAAAAAAATTTATAAAATTTTTGGATTAAAGGAGCGTAAGATGTACACTCTCTAAATGGAGTATATATATAGTATTTTTCTTAGACAAGGAGCAATACTAACCATACACTTTATACTAAAGTGTAAATTTTACATTCTAGTGGTATATATTACTTTTCATATCAATTTAAATACTAATTTTTTTTGTGGTATTATAAATCTTGGGTCAAAGGGGTATAAGAAGTAATTATCTATATATCCTTCATAATATATGTCTTTTATATTTATTTGTATAGGTTTTAAGTGATAAAATATATTCTTCTAAAATTTTAATTTCTTTCCAATATAGGCTAAAAGTTAAGATCATGTTAGTCCACTACATCACTAAAAGTCAAAATCTGTTAGTCCACTATTAAAAATAACCGATAGTTCTACAAAAAAAACTTATTTACCTTTTCATAAATGCCATATTAAAAGTGTAAGTGATAAAATATACTTTAAAGTTTCAATTCTTTCAAAATCTACCTCCACTTAAACCCAGTGTTAGAGTAAGAATGAAGCTAATTTGAAATTAATCTGAGATCAACCGACAAAATGACATATATAAGTAAAACCTTTTTAGATGATTCATCACTTAAAAATTTCTTAAGGATAAAGATGGAGAAAATTTACTCAATACCTTCCAAACATTCAAAATTAAGTTTAAAAATGTCACATGCATTTATACAGATAAATTATGGTGGGTATAAAACAATACTTGTTACTAATAGTCCGTCAAAATTATAGCAAAATATTATTTTTCGTCCTTAATTTATTTATTATTTTTCTTTTTTTCTCCCTTTATCCATAGTGGCCCTAGCTTCTTCCCATCTTATTAAGAGATAATGCTCACATTGATAGCTAACTAAGATTTATTTTATCTGTAAATGAGTAAAATAAAGAATAGAATAAGAATCTATGTTAATTTAAGTTAGATAAAACTATTTATCTTCTTCAACAAAGTATTGTTTGGTTTGCTTCCATGAGAATGTCCCAGAAGTATTATCCACTTCTCTATTATCATTTATCTTTTATCAATACACCATAACAAGTGTGCAGAGTGTGATATGATATTTGTTGGAGGTTTGCTGCTGTAATAAGAAGCATAGTTTTTGTTGCAGCTAATAATCGGTATCATACAGATACCGAATTTTCTAACAAGTGGTATTGGAGCCAATGGTTTGAAGATCCAAAGTTTCTATGATTCAAAGGTGTTCGTATTCTTGAGACTTAACCGTTCAGAGAGAAACTGGAGATTAGATAAGTATGATAGATTTTGATACTTTTTTCAAAATGTCTTTCAATTTTTTAGTTATGATTTTGATTCATAGAGTATAAAGTTTAAAGATTTTTTCATATCTAAAGATTCATGGTACTTTAGAGGGTGATTTTTCAGAGAAAACAAATGATATAAAATATCTGAGAAAAAATAAAGTTGTCCTGATATATTTATATCACGCGATTGACGAAAATATTTTTGAGAGATTGCTGCCGGCAACTATGATATTTTTGTTCGTATAAAAAATTTTGTTGATGAAGATATGTAGCTGAGATTGATTACTCAACAGAGACGGATAATGAAGACCGATTGAATTAATGAGATTAATACATATGGAGCATTAATGAACAAAAAGAATAATATTAAGAAAGTGGTTGACAAACTGGCAGATACAGATGCATCGTAGCATATTTATCTTTTTGATTTACAAAATTATGATTTGCTGCTACCGATTGTTCTAGATTTTGAAATTTTTAAGAACAATTTTTGTGATTAGTTCAACATATTTGACCCGCGGGGGTGCCAACTTTATGCGACTGCCAGCAACACCAAATTATTTTTCCGGACGTACAAATGAATTGCAATTTCTTAAAATTTTAAAATTTTATCCAATACAGGTTTCTGACATGGAGAGATCGCTGAACCGAGATTATATTACACAAGCATTATACAGCAAAAGAGATGACATCGACAACTTTAGACATTTCACGGCATCAACAAAGAGCTCACATTAAGGAGGCGTGTTAAGAGATAATGCTCATCTTGATTTAGAGTCTAGTTAGTTAAAATTTATTTTATCTATAGTTAAGTAAAATAAGGATTAGAGTAGAATTTTATGTTACTTTAGGCGATGTTTGGAAGCATGAATATCTTGTTTGGCAGATCTCCTTGATTTGCTTGAGAAATTTATGTTTTTGTGTAAGATTCTGAATTTTGAAGTTCGTTTTTCTTCTCTCTCTCTCTCTCTCTATATATATATATATATAGAGTTGTGCTAGAATACTTTTGGAAGTATCATGGGGGGTGGTGCTTGTGGGTTTATAGCCATTGGATGGAGATTTGGAGGGTTGAGATGATGGTGGTAGGTGGTGGTAGGTGGAATAGTGTTTGATCTAAAAGTTATAAGTAATCAAGAAGTAGATCCAAAGGCTAGAAATGTGGAAGCACCAAGGGGTTGGTACTTCCAAAAGTATTCTAGCTCAACTCTATATATATATATATATATATATGTATGTATGTATGTATGTATAAATGATTGTATTTGGTTTGTGTTGCTTGTTGGAGATGAAGGGGGATGGCTTTTGTCGCGAATCGGCGACCGTTTCTGGAGATCCAATGTGACGCCCCAATTTCCCAGGGAGTCACCCATCCTAGGACTACTCCCGTCCTAGCACGCTTACCTCTCTCAACCTCTTGGGCCTAGCCACCACCCAAAATGCTTAAGCCGAGTTAAGAGTTTTAGCCCTATTATATTTTATATATAGGACTATCTGGGGTCTCACATCCAAAATCGCAAGTTCGATGTTTTGGCAGTGCTAATCGCGATGGCGCAATCCATTCACGAATTCGACCGTCGGATCGCGAGATATCGCGAGATCTTCGCCGAAGGGTCGGAATGTGGATTTTGAATCTTTTCGCGAAAAGGCCCATATTTTATGTATCGTTTCGCGTAGGATCGTGCGTGGAGGGGTGTCGACGCGTTTTACACGCGTTGTGAGGGACCGGGCAAGAAATTCCTTGTTGTCTTAGACTTATGTGCAATTGTGTGTATGTGTATATAATGCATGTTTAGGGTTAGCTTGAGGAAAACCCTAGCCCTGGTTCTCTTGTGCCCGAGCCCCCTCAGCCGACCCCTCCTCCTCCTCGTGCACCTTCTCTCGAGCGCCGCCACTGCCGCCGGCCTACCCTGGCCGGCCGGAGCCTCTCTTCTTTTCATCTTCTTCTCTCACTCATTGTTCTTCTTTTTCTTTCTTCTTGCCGTGTGCATCTCGGGTGAACCCACGCTTTTGGGTCTCTCTTTGGTGGTGCCTGACATCCGGCGACGTTGCCCCGCCGACTGCTACCGTCGCCGCGCGCCGCCACATCTACCGCTGTTCGGATGCTGCTATGACGGGCTGAGGCAGGCAGGGGTTTCTTGAACCGCACTGCCGCCGCCTCCCGCCGTCGCAGCGGCCTCCCTCCAGCCTCAGGAGGACCGCCGCCGCCGCAGCCTGCCTCCCCGGCCGCTCCTGTGCCGCCGGAGCGCCGCCGCGGCCCGTGCTGCCGCCGCTAGGGCTTTCTCGGGCAACAGCGGCCGAGGCATCCAAGCCACCGCCGCCGCCCCTCGCCGTCGCGGTCGGCCCCCTTTCGGCCTCCGGCGACGTGCCGCCGCCGGTGCTCGCTTCCTCGGCCGCCACCGCCGCCGTCTATGACCGTGCGGGTGTGCCCTAGCCACCCCTAGCCGAACCGAGAGCTCGGCTCTCTCCAGCGCCGCCGCCGCCGCCGCCGCTCCCCGTCGTCGGCCAAGGTGAGCTCTTTCCTCCTTGCCTCCCCCATGTCCGATCTAAGCTGCCGCCCACGTCGCTTGGCCGCCAGCTGCCGGCCGGAGCTAGCTTGCTCCAGCCGGGCTCGGTTTGTGCAGGGCTGGAGCAGCGTGCGCTATTCCGAGCTATTCGCTACCTCCCGATCTTCGGGGAGGTGAGCACGATGACCGCGGTGATGCACTGATCATCGTGCTCACCTCGGTGGACAGCAGGGATGCCCCACTTTGCTGTTTTATCGTTGTCGAGCTCTAATATCTTATATTTGTGCTATTTTCTTGGGTCGTTTGAGCCCCGCGACTATTTTTTTCACTCCGGGCTGTGAGCATCCCTTCCGCTGCGTCGAGACCTGTCTGCTGGTGCTCGCGGAAGGTCGTGCAGACGAGCGGAGTGCTTTAACGGCTAGTTTGTTGCTTACTTTTTGTATATAGTTGATTGTTTAGGGGTTTTGTGTGATTGTCGCAGCGTGGCGTCACTGCGGGAAGCAAGGGTTTAACCCTTGTGGCCTTGTGGACTAGTTGTCTAGGCTCGTGACGACCTCGTGGAAATCCGTTTTGATTTCTGACGTGTTTTCCGACAAATTAGTCGGCGGAACACACATTTCAGTCGTGGTACTCGCTTGTTGGGATCGTGAGCGACCTGGCTTCATCGCAAAGCCTCGTTGGTTGTTCTTCATCGCTGTCCCGTAGTTCTGAGGGCAGTGGATGAGCGACGGAGGGTTCCGGTGCCAAAATCGGCATCTTTCGGGAACCCAAAAAGCCGTTTTTTGGTGCGTTTGTGTTCGTGGCACCCCGGACTTGTGTCCGCTGTCCAATCACCTTATTTAGTGTGGCTGCGGACAGCGGATGACTTGAGTTGTTTGTTGGTACCCCTCTGGGGCTTGGTTTGGGTTCGGAATCGTCCCGGCGGGTTTTCCGGACGTTCCTACGATTTTCGGTTGTGAGTTTGTGTGTTTAGTGTCGACTCGGTGGACCTTGACCTTGTGAGTCTTTCGTAGGTCCTGTTGACGTCCCTACGAGCCGTGGTTGTTACGCTCTTCCGTTTGATCAGGTGGGTGCTTCGATTCAGAGTCAGTATAGTGGACTAGCGGTGATACCTTTCTTCCCATTTCCTTGTATGATTGGTTATTAGTTCACTAGACTCATATATGTCTCTGCTTCTGTGTGATTGCCATTAGTAGAGTAGTGTAGATATTGCATGACTTATTGATATGACCTGGTTGGTCGGTGGTGATCTCCTGTTGTTCCGAGCGATCCTTGGACTTGGTCCTGTTGCTATTTCTCGGCTTGTTGCCGTTCTGTGGATTGAGCATTTTGCATCGATCGTCACAGCTCATCTAGCACTTCACGTACACCAGCGGTCTGATCCACCGCAGGAGCGTGTTCTTTTTCGAAAAATGGTCGTGCGTTTTCGACCCGTGAGCCTCTTGCCAGGTGCTTTTGCGGAGGTTACGTGCCGGTGGGTGAGCGTATTGTGACAGTGCCTGTGATCTGCGGATCTATAGGGCACGGTGGTGATAGGGTTTATTTGATATCTACAGTTGATGCATGTGCACTTACCTGCAGTAGCTTAGTCGTTCATATCTGCTCACACTTATGTTTTATTTGTTGCTACTGTATTCGTATACCTATCTACCTGTTGCTCCTCCTTGCCGGTGTGTGCACTCGCCTTCGTCGACTTGCGGCACCCACTGGGAGGGGAGACATGTTTACATGTTCTCACCCTCCGCCATCGTTGTTTTTTTTTAGGTGATCTTGGTGGTGGGAGTCGGGACGTGGTGAGACGCGATTAGCTAGTGAGCATTAGAGGTCTCGACCGGTTCTTCGTCTGATTGGTTTTACCCTTATCCATCTCTCTTTAGTAGACTTGTGTTATGGTTCAGTTACACTGTTTGCTTGCTTATCTATTGGTTGACTATCATGTTATGGATGATTATGGTTTTAATTATCTCTTGTGGATTTATGACATCCGGGTGTTCTTACTTTGTGGATTTCTACCCCTCGTGGTAGCTGGTTTTCAAAACAGGGTTTCCTTGTGGAAAACAGATTTCAAATGGTTTTTTTGACTGATCGGCCTTTGGTTTTCAAAAGAGAGTTCTCGTGTGGGGAATAGTTTTAAAACGACTTTTAAAATGATTGAAATTAGGGTTTCAAAACAAAACTTCTGGGTGGGAAGCACTTTTAATAGATTGTTCTGTTGTACTGTACATTGCATCATCCTTCGCCTAAGGAGTGCTTAGAGGCATGCAGGTCTTTAAGGATTTCTAGCAGCTGTATGAGATGGTTGTTATGGATGTGTGTGGCTGATAAATGAATGGTGATTGTGATCCTGTTATGTGTAGTGGTACGCCGTGCAAATACAGGGGAGACTCTATTCGTGTAGACAGAGGAGCCTGTATTTGTGGCGGGTCTGTACGTCGCACGGGCTAGGCTTTTCAAAAAAAAATGACTCGTTTTTTCGCAACTATAACCAGCCCGGGGCGTGACATTTTGACTGATAAGAAGTGTGATCAAATGTTTAGAATAAGATATAATATTTAGAATAAGATAAATCATCTCGCTAAGTAAAATATGCTATCTTACCAAATCGTAAATAGCAAAACCTTTAAAGAAGCAAAAAAATCAAACTTTTTTCTTGCAATCATACTAAAAAATTCTCATACGAAATAAGTTATCCTTGGATAATTTATTCCGACACATAAACTAAGCCTAAATTAGATAAAAATTTTATTTTTAACCACTCAGTATGCTATTTATCTTATTTAATAAAGTATATTTTGATTTACTTCCATGAAAATATCCTAGAAATATTATCCTTTTTTCTAGTATTATCTTTTATCTTTTATTTATACACTATAATAAGTGTATAGAGTGTGATATAATATTTGTTGGAGGCCTGTTGCTGTCACAAATAGCAGAGTTTTTGTTATAGATAACAATCAGTATCATAATGGTAATCTTATCTTAGATATAGAAATAATTACCTATATACCCCTCAAAACTTATGAAATACCTTATATATTCCTCTTTTTTTTCAAACATACACCTTGTATAGTTTTTTGTTATTCAAAATACCCCCGTTGTCAGTACTCGTTAAGTCATCTCGAATTAAATTCGGATTAAATTTCTACCAGAGTTAAAAAGAAGTCAAGATACCTCTTTTGCCCCTAACTTAAGAACAAATATGAAAAGTTGGTGGCGGTAGAAGGATATATTTGAAAGAGCAAAAAATTAAAATACTTTTGTTGCCCCTAACTTAAGGGCAAATAAAAAATAAGTTGGTGATGGCAGAAAGATATACTTAAAAGGGCAAAATAGTAATTTAACAGAGATAAGGGCTGTTCCTAATAGTTCACTAATAGAATTTAACTCTAGGAGTATATTTGAAAGAACTTGAAACATTAAAAGGGTTTTTTTTATATATATATTAGCCTTCTAAGAAAGGTAAATAAGAAATCTGAAACTTTTCAGAAATATATAAACAATTGCCCCTATATTATATTGTCAAGTCAAACAAACGTAACATCTTGTTACAATTATGATGTAACTTGATTATGCACTAGATAATGAACTTGTGTACTAATCTATTTGTATAAACAAATCCACACCTTGAAGTTAGGTAAAAGACTTTTAGTGAAGTCTCATTTCGATCACTATTATTGCTTTGAATCAAGTCACTAAACTTTAGTTTCTACTTCAATCAAATTATTTTATTAAGTTTCTCATAATTTTTTTTAAAAAATGCTATATGTACACCTACTAATAAGTATAAATCTAACACCTCATTCACATTAAGGTCCACAAAACTGGTCATTTTTTGTAAAAAAAATAGTTCTTTGTGAGTGGGTATAAGATGTAAATCTAATCTAGGAGTGTACAGATAATATTGCTCATTTTTTAAACATGTATAATAGTAGTGATTTCAGTTATCGCATCATACTTTATGTTTTACGTATAACTGTAATTTGTTACTTAGAAGTAATCTAACTACTAATTTAGCTATCAAATTATCTACTAGAGATGATGTAACAATTAAACAATAAAAATTTTGAGATAATTTAATAGCTAATTTGACTATTAATCATTATCATGTAATTTTTCAAATATTTAAATTATCCTTCCTATCATTACTTACAATAGAAAAATGATGAAATGAAAGCTCACGTGATCAAATTGAAATAATAAATAAAGTTTAATGACTTGATTGAAAATAAATAAATAAAAGTTCAGTGGCCTAAACGGAATTTTATTTTATGAAGTTAGTGATCAACTGTGTAACAGTGTAAGTTAACCAAATAACTCAGACGCCCTGTTTCACCGTAAGTGGGGAGGGAGGAAGTAATTTTCGGTAAAAACTGATCAATTCCGCTGTTTGGCTTACCGTAATTTTATTACGGTCGTAAGTGCAGTTCATCCAAAATGGAGAAATTGACTTCGCCCTCCCAAGAGGCGAAGTCAATTTCGGTGGGGTGAAGGAAGTAGTTTGGGAACTTAATTTTTAATATATCTCTTATTTAATTTATATATTTCAAATATTTGTTAAATGTTAATAATTTTTTAAATTTAGAATTTTATTTGTTTCATTATTATAATTATATTTTATTTGTTGCATTATTATAATTTTATTTGTTAATAATTTTATTTTATAATTATATATAATTATATTTATTTTTTATTTATTATAATTTATTATTTACTAAGTTAGAAAATAAAAAGTAATATCACTTAGGAGGTAAGTTTACCTGGGGTATACAGATTAAATAGCTTTCGGTGAAACAAACAGCGGAAGTGGAGAACTGCACTTTCTACGTCATCTATTTACTACCAAACAAACAGCAGAACTGCTAGAACTTCACTTCCACAGCTACAAACAAACAACGGAAGTGAAGTAATTTTTACCTGAACTTCACTTCAACCTAAAGTCCACTTCAACCCAAAGTTCACTTACGGTGAAACAAACATGCCCTAAAGCTGTTTTGAAATAGTCTCCCCAAATTTTTACAGTTTTTTTTTTATTAACCAATACTTTTTAAATTTCTATTTTTTTTAGTTTGTATTAATATAATTAGTACAAGCTAAAAATTTATTAAATTTAATGGTTCTACAGCTATAAATCGTCCATTATTTTATTTTATGTCACGCCCCGCCGGCCCTTTAACACCAACTAGGTGGAAAGGATAATCGCACGGGCACATGCCCCAAACCCGCCGAACGGATAGAGTCTTTTCTACCCGCCCAAGGCGTCACAACACAAGCTTATCCACAATGTTCCAACTAGGAACGGAGCACAAGAGTTGCACAAGGAATGCATCAACATAAAGAAGTTCTACTTCTATTACATCACATGGCACAATATACATGTCCAAATTTTTCTTTTCATTCCATACATCATGTTCCAAAACTATGGAATATACAACATTCATACGAGAATGAAAATTCCCTATGTTATCATAATCCAAAACTAGGGGTACACTCTAAATATCACCAAAATGGAAGGGCCGCTATCTAGAGAGCTAAACCCTTGCCTCGCTCCGCCGCCTCACTCGCGGAAGGACCTGAAAAACGTGCGGTGAGAACTATAAACATAGTTCCCAATGGGTAAGGCCACCCAAGAGAGAAGCTCGACCCACCAGGTCCAAAAAAATACTATATGCATAAGTTAGATCACATATAACTATGCAACAATTATTTACATGCTTGTAAATAAACATAAAGGATGCAACCAAATGAAATATAATTTATCATTCTCTCCTAGGTTCATCCTATGTCTCACATTGACTAAGTTCATTTACTTGTCATTTACTTATGGTTTCGGAATCGCCGTCTCACCATAATTGTTCCAACATCCAAGGAGTGAACTCGTCACCTCCTAGTTCGAGTAGCGAACTCCTCGCATACTCGGGATAGCAAAATCGTCGCCTACCCCGTCTCAACACCGCCATTACATGGCATGGATAGCGAACTCGTCGCATATCCGGGAGAGCAACCTCGTCGCACATCCCCTCTCGACACCGCCAACTCAAGGCGTGGTAGCGAAATCGTCGCCTACCCGGGATAGCAAACTCGTCGCACATCCCGTGTCGATACCGCCAACTCGTGGAATGGTAGCGAAATCGTCGCCTACCCGGGATAGCAAAATCGTCGCACATCCCGCTCAACACCGCCAACTCATGGCGTGGTAGCGAAATCGTCGCCTACCCGGGATAGCAAAATCGTCGCACATCCCGTTGTTCACATTTTTCACTTGCCAACCTAAGTCTCATGACCTTAGGTTCAAGTCATTAAGTCTCGCCTATGTTCAATAACACTAGGCTTACTTTCTCATTATCAACCTAGGTTCCATGACTCTAGGTTCCAATCTCATGTCAACCTATGTTCAATGACACTAGGTTTCAATCTCACATGTTCCAACCTATGTTAAATAACACTAGATTTCAATCTCACATGTTCCAACCTATGTTCAATAACACTAGGTTTAACCATACATGCAACCATGCAACAAGTATTAATATTTGAATTATACTTGAAATATACATCATGCAATAGGATCTCATTGTTCAACCTATCATGATTTTTACCTTTGCCAACATACAATTCTAGGGTTCACAACACATACCATTTTATCTTTAAATGGATATTTACCCTAGACATGGAAGTGACCTAATCACTTCGGTAAACACAAACCCACCTCAAGAGCTTTCAAATTCTTGTATTATTCAAGCTCCTAAGTGTCCAAACCTTGAGTTCTTGCTTCAACCCAAGCTTCTACAAGAAAACGGTTCGTTACTTGTTACGAACCCTAAATTCAACTCAATATGTGAAATCAAGTGTTCCAACATGATTTCCTATGCCTCAATTGCAATTATCGAAGGTCCAAATATTTTTAGAACCTCTCATTGCAAAAACCCTCATTCTACCTAGGGTTTGCATGCATGCAAGCCAAACCCTAGATTTCATGGCCAATCTCCCACATTTTGTGCTTTAGATTGCCAAGGGTTCCCAAAAACCTCATTTCAAAGGATTAAATCTAAAGTTTGAACCCAAAACGTGAGGTACTAACCTTAATCACGAAATCCCCAAGCTCCTTCTTGCACCAAGAAGCTTCTTTTCTCCTTTGGAAGCTTTTCCCAAGATCAATCCACCCTTTTCTCCAAGTTTTGGAGAAATCTCTAGAGAGAGAAAGTGGAGAAGTTGGAGAGAAGAAATGGAGAAGAAGGTGACTGAGAAAGGGGGGTGTTCCCTGCCTTTCAAACACCTCCACGAGTGTGAAAAGACCAAAATGCCCCTCTCCACACTTAACACTCTCAACCAGCCAAAACTGGGCATTGTATACCGGTATGCCCATTGAATACCGGTATACGGGTGTGCTGGTTCCGGTATACCTCGGGAAATTCCGCAGAACCCGAGATCTGGTTTTTACTGTTTCGGCCATCACGTACCGGTATCCTCTTTCACATACCGGTATACAGCGACATTCCGGTATTTCCCGGAGCATTCTGCAAAACCCGAGAGCTGGGTTTTCAGTTCAACCATGGCATTCCGGTATTCCTTATGCACATACCGGTACTATTCACTCCAATTCCGGTATGGAAGTCCACATACTGGAATCCAGTGCAGATTTCCCAAGTTCAGCAGTTTTGACTTTTCGAAGTCCATTTTCGCGCTTCAATTGCGCCGAAAACACTTCGCACAAGTCCCGAACTTGGCCAAAGCCTCACATATAGCCTCTCATTCTATTTTTCCACCGGAACTCTACAATTTGCAGAGTTCGGTACGATGCACTGAAATTCAGTGTACTACATTCCACCCCCCTTAAATAAAGTTTCGGCCGCGAAACTAAAATCATACCTCAGCTGGACTCAGCGAAGAGATAAGGAAACCGCTCATTCATCGAGCTTTCCAATTCTCACGTAGCTTCGCGCTCACCGTGATTCGTCCATTGTACCTTTACATAAGGAATTTCACGGTTCCTCAAACCTTTCACCTCGAGATCCATGATACACAAGGGAAACTCCTCATAAGTCATATCCTCATGAAGTTCCATAGGCACATACTCGAGGACGTGCGTCGGATCATACATATACTTGCGGAGGGTCGATACATGAAACACATTGTGTATCCCCGCAAGTTTTGGCGGCAAAGCTAGCCGATATGCCACGGATCCCACACGCTCCAAAACCTCACAGGGTCCAATGTAACGGGGACTCAACTTACCCCGAACACCAAATCGCTTCACCCCTCTCATGGGTGATACTTTCAAGAAGACGCGATCTCCTACCGCGAATTCCAAATCTCGTCGACGTCGATCCGCATAACTCTTTTGTCTAGATTGCGTCGTCGATAAGCGTTCGCGTGCCAAGCGGACCTTTTCCTCCGCTTCACGCAACACGTCCGATCCTAAGACCCTTTTCTCGCCGACTTCGCTCCAATGAATAGGAGAGCGGCATTTTCTTCCATACAAGGCCTCAAAAGGTGCCATACCGATGCTAGCTTGATAGCTATTATTGTAAGCAAATTCAGCCATCGGTAAGTGAGTAGGCCACGCACCCTTGAAGTCCAACACACACGCTCGCAGCATATCCTCCAAAATCTGAATTGTTCTTTCCGATTGACCGTCAGTTTGAGGATGAAATGCTGAACTGAAATCGAGCCGTGTACCCAAAGCTTCTTGCAAGCTTTTCCAAAAATGCAATGTGAAACGGGGATCTCGATCTGAAACTATCGAGGTCGGGACCCCGTGCAACCGCACAATCTCGTCCAGGTAGACTTGCGCTAACTTGTCTCCCGACCAAGTGGTGTGGATTGGCAAAAAGTGTGCCGATTTTGTCAAACGATCCACCACCACCCATATCGCGTCGTGGCCACCTAGCGATCGAGGTAAGCCCACAACAAAGTCCATTGCGATATTCTCCCACTTCCAAACCGGAATGGGCAAACCTTGTAATTTTCCCGCCGGAAAGCGACGCTCGGCCTTCACTTGTTGGCATACTAAGCACCGTGCTACAAAGTGTCCAACATCAAGTTTCATCCCCGGCCACCAATAATGCAATTTGAGATCCTTATACATTTTGGTGCCGCCCGGGTGAACCGCATAGGGAGAAGTGTGAACTTCTTTCAAGATCTCCCCACGAATATTCTCGACTTTTGGCACGCATAATCGATTTCGGAATCGAATTGCGCCCTTCGAGTCTACATGAAAATTACCGGCGCGCCCGCTCTCGATAGCACTCCGCACCTTTTGGAGTTCCGGATCACCGGATTGCTTTTCTTTTATTTGCTCCAACAAAGTTGGCCAAATCTCGAGATTCATAAGTCTAGCGGGGATGCCCGGGGCCACGACTTCCAAGTCAAATCGGCCCATTTCTTTGATCAACGGCATTTGTCCCGTCATCTCAATTGCGAAGTTCTCCACGGATTTTCTACTGAGCGCATCGGCCACCACATTGGCTCTACCGGGGTGGTACAATATGGTCAAGTCGTAATCTTTTATCAACTCCAACCACCTCCGTTGCCTCAAGTTCAACTCCTTCTGAGTGAATAAATACTTTAAGCTTTTGTGATCCATGTACACCTCACAATGTTCCCCGTATAAGTAGTGTCTCCACAACTTGAGTGCGAAAACCACCGCCGCAAGCTCTAGGTCGTGGGTGGGGTAATTTTGCTCATAGCTTTTCAACTGTCAAGAGGCATATGCTATTACTTGTCCTTTTTGCATAAGCACACCCAAGACCACGTCGTGATGCATCACTATACACCACAAAACCCTCCCCCGCAATCGGCAAGGCGAGAACCGGAGCCGAAGTCAACCTTTTCTTTAGCTCCTTAAAGCTTTGGTCGCATTCCTCGCTCCAAACATATTTGGCTCCCTTGCGGGTAAGACGCATTAGTGGACTGGAGATTTTTGAAAATCCCTCCACGAACCGCCGATAGTACCCCGCAAGACCCAAAAAGCTTCGTATTTCCGTGACATTCGTCGGGCGAGGTCAATCCTTGATTGCCTCAACTTTCATAGAGTCTACTGATACTCCTTCCGCAGAGATCACATGACCCAAGAAAGCGACCTCACGAATCCAAAATTCGCACGTTTTCAATTTGGCGAATAACTTGTTCTCTCGAAGAACTTGAAGCACAATCCTTAGGTGCTCTTTATGTTCCTCTTCACTCCGAGAGTAGACAAGAATATCATCTATGAACACAACCACAAATTGATCCAATAGTGGTTTGAACACACGGTTCATTAAATCCATGAACGCTGCCGGGGCATTGGTAAGCCCGAAAGGCATAACCGTAAATTCATAATGTCCATACCGCGTTCTAAACACGGTCTTATGCACATCCTCCGGTTTGATCTTCAATTGGTGATAACCGGATTGCAAATCAATCTTTGAATACACCTGAGACCCTTGCAATTGATCGAACAAGTCATCAATTCGGGGTAACGGGTACTTATTCTTGACGGTCACTTTATTCAACTCGCGGTAATCTACACATAACCGCAGCGAACCGTCCTTTTTCCGCACAAATAGAATAGGGGCTCCCCAAGGTGACACACTTGGCTTCACGAAACCCTTGTCCATTAAATCTTGCAATTGTGCTTTCAATTCCTTCAATTCCGCTGGTGCCATCCTGTACGGGGCCTTAGAGATCGGCGCCGTACCCGGGAGCAAATCAATTACGAATTCTATTTCCCGATCCGGTGGCATTCCGGGCAACTCCGTCGGAAACACATCCGGGAACTCTTGGACTATAGCAATGTCCTCGAGCCCCAACACTTCCTTTCGGTGATCCACTACCGTCGCCAAGTAGGCAATGCATCCCCTAGCAATAAGCTTCCTTGCTTGCGACGTGGACACCATCGACGCAAAAAGCGAACTCCTACACCCACGGTACACAAACTCCTTGTGCCCGGGTTCTTTAAACTTCACTATCCGGCTCTCACAATCAATAGTGGCGTGATACTTCGAGAGCCAATCCATTCCTAGGATCAAATCATACTCATTCATTCGATTTAACACCAGCAAATCAGCTGGCATGATCCAGTTCTCAACCCTCACAGGGCAATCCATACACGCATGATGTATACAAAAAGTATGTTCAGGTACTTGCACAGTTCTTGCATGCGTGGCTTCTACGATTTCTATTCCATGTGCAATAGCAAATGATCGAGCAATGAATGAATGCGATGCACCGGTATCAAACAAAGCTCTACATCGAATGCTTTTAATTAACACAATACCTGCCACGACGTCATCCTGGGCAGAAGGCTCCTCCACCTGAGAGGCGAATACCCGCCCACTGGGCACGGGTCGCTGGCCCTCCACTGGTCTCGGCGGCTGTGCACGGCCCGCCGACATCGCCGCGGGTGGGATGCCCGCAAGCTGCCTCGGTGGTGCAAACGCCGACGCCGACGACGGTGCTCGGCTATCATCCATCGGACAGTTGTACCGCATGTGGCCCGGCTGTCCGCACTTGTAGCACCGGCCCTCACGATAGTCACACTGCTGAGGGTGGTGGGGGCCGCTACAAATCGGGCACTGGGTCGAGGGTCGATTCCGCCGGGACCCTCGGGACTGATTTTGCGACTGCGAGTGCTTCGGGGGTCGCTTTGAGCTAGACTGCCCACCCGAGCCACTCGCCGGTCGTTTCTTTCCTTTTTCCTTATCTTTCCCTCTTTCCCAAGACTCGCGCTCCTCGCGCGCACATGCATTCCCGTGCTCCACCCAAAGAGCACGGTCCAAGACCTCCGCAAAGGTCTGTAGCTTGAGGGCGTGCACCGCCCTAAAGATTTTCGGTCGAAGTCCGCGCACGAAACAGTCGACCTTGTCCAATTCTCCGCGGACAACGTGCGGTACGTAATTTATAATGTACGAGAACTCCCTCTCGTACTCGCGCACGGTATGGTTCCCTTGTTTCAATTTCCGGAACCTTTCTTGCAGTTTCCTTTTCTCGCTAT
Source organism: Puya raimondii (assembly GCA_016920855.1). Taxonomy (NCBI): domain Eukaryota; kingdom Viridiplantae; phylum Streptophyta; class Magnoliopsida; order Poales; family Bromeliaceae; genus Puya; species Puya raimondii. The sequence continues at coordinate 213,851,741 of JABWPP010000050.1, read as the reverse complement.
CGGGGAAGTAGGGGCGAACACCATACCCCAAAATTCCTCCCATGTCGGTGGCGGAAGGCTAGGGAGTCGATCACGCCGGACTCCCTTCCACCACACCTTCGCCGATCGCTCTAAACAATGAGCGGCGAGATGCACCTTATCCCTCTCCAAGGTATAGAGATCCTCGAAGAGCGTCTCTAACGTGTCGATCCATGTTTCTACATCCCACGGATCCACATTCTTCCCGCTAAAAATAGGCGGGTTGAACTTTTTGAACCTCATGAGAGCCGAAAGTGCGCGCTCTCGTTCCGCGTCCTCCATCTCGGAGTCGGGCATAGGAGTACCCGACCCACCGGCTATAATCGGTGATGCCGGTGGTGCCACAGCCGGCGCCGGTGTCACCTCCTCGGCCGGTGCCGAAGCAGAGGCCGGAGGTACTCCCAACCTCTCCTCCCTAATCGCAGCCGCTTGCTGCGCCATCTCATCTTGGAGCTTTTTAATTTGCTCCTCCTGTCGCTGCATGTCTTCGGATTGTCGCCGAACCACGCCCATCAACTCGGTCAACTCATTACGAAGACCCGAGTTCTCGCCCTCCCCGAACTGTTCGGGAGCCGCGCTCGCTCTCCCGAGCCCAGCCCTCAAAGGAGGCCGTCCACGTACCATTATCCTGCAAACACAACGACTTTGGTCATTTCGTGACATTCAAAGTCATTTGTAACATAACGTTTCACGAAAATAAACGTGAACCCAATCTAGGCGAAAGTCACACAAGGGTCCTTATTCCCCTCACTTGGTTTTCATGTTGTCGACCGCCAACACGAACACACTTGGCGAAGAATAAGACACACCTCGAATCTACCTCTATTTCCAACTAGAGGTATAAGGATATAACCCAATCACTTATCTTTCGCCACAATCAAAGATCTCGTCACTCACGAGCCTACACTCCTAGGGTCTTTTCCATCCTAGGGTTTCTTAGGTCAACCTAGACCGTTTCTACTCTCTGATACCACCTCAGTCTGTCACGCCCCGCCGGCCCTTTAACACCAACTAGGTGGAAAGGATAACCGTACAGGCACATGCCCCAGACCCGCCAAACGGATAGAGTCTTTTCTACCCGCCCAAGGCGTCACAACACAAGCTTATCCACAATGTTCCAACTAGGAACGGAGCACAAGAGTTGCACAAGGAATGCATCAACATAAAGAAGTTCTACTTCTATTACATCACATGGCACAATATACATGTCCAAATTTTTCTTTTCATTCCATACATCATGTTCCAAAACTATGGAATATACAACATTCATACGAGAATGAAAATTCCCTATGTTATCATAATCCAAAACTAGGGGTACACTCTAAATATCACCAAAATGAAAGGGCCGCTATCTAGAGTGCTAAACCCTTGCCTCGCTCCGCCGCCTCACTCGCGGAAGGACCTGAAAAACGTGGGGTGAGAACTATAAACATAGTTCCCAGTGGGTAAGGCCACCCAAGAGAGAAGCTCGACCCACCAGGTCCAAAGAAACACCATATGCATAAGTTAGATCACATATAACTATGCAACAATTATTTACATGCTTGTAAATAAACATAAATGATGCAACCAAATTAAAATATAATTTATCATTCTCTCCTAGGTTCATCCTATGTCTCACATTGACTAAGTTCATTTACTTGTCATTTACTTATGGTTTCGGAATCGCCGTCTCACCATAATTGTTCCAACATCCAAGGAGTGAACTCGTCACCTCCTAGTTCGAGTAGCGAACTCCTCGCATACTCGGGATAGCAAAGTCGTCGCCTACCCCGTCTCAACACCGCCATTACATGGCATGGATAGCGAACTCGTCGCATATCCGGGATAGCAACCTCGTCGCACATCCCCTCTCGACACCGCCAACTCAAGGCGTGGTAGCGAAATCGTCGCCTACCCGGGATAGCAAACTCGTCGCACATCCCGTGTCGATACCGCCAACTCGTGGCATGGTAGCGAAATCGTCACCTACCCGGGATAGCAAAATCGTCGCACATCCCGCTCAACACCGCCAACTCATGGCGTGGTAGCGAAATCGTCGCCTACCCGGGATAGCAAAATCGTCGCACATCCCGTTGTTCACATTTTTCACTTGCCAACCTAAGTCTCATGACCTTAGGTTCAAGTCATTAAGTCTCGCCTATGTTCAATAACACTAGGCTTACTTTCTCATTATCAACCTAGGTTCCATGACTCTAGGTTCCAATCTCATGTCAACCTATGTTCAATGACACTAGGTTTCAATCTCACATGTTCCAACCTATGTTAAATAACACTAGGTTTCAATCTCACATGTTCCAACCTCTGTTCAATAACACTAGGTTTAACCATACATGCAACCATGCAACAAGTATTAATATTTGAATTATACTTGAAATATACATCATGCAATAGGATCTCATTGTTCAACCTATCATGATTTTTACCTTTGCCAACATGCAATTCTAGGGTTCACAACACATACCATTTTATCTTTAAATGGATATTTATCCTAGACATGGAAGTGACCTAATCACTTCGGTAAACACAAACCCACCTCAAGAGCTTTCAAATCCTTGTATTATTCAAGCTCCTAAGTGTCCAAGCCTTGAGTTCTTGCTTCAACCCAAGCTTCTACAAGAAAACGGTTCGTTACTCGTTACGAACCCTAAATTCAACTCAATATGTGAAATCAAGTGTTCCAACATGATTTCCTATGCCTCAATTGCAATTATCGAAGGTCCAAATATTTTTAGAACCTCTCATTGCAAAAACCCTCATTCTACCTAGGGTTTGCATGCATGCAAGCCAAACCCTAGATTTCATGGCCAATCTCCCACATTTTGTGCTTTAGATTGCCAAGGGTTCCCAAAAACCTCATTTCAAAGGATTAAATCCAAGGTTTTAACCCAAAACGTGAGGTACTAACCTTAATCACGAAATCCCCAAGCTCCTTCTTGCACCAAGAAGCTTCTTTTCTCCTTTGGAAGCTTTTCCCAAGATCAATCCACCCTTTTCTCCAAGTTTTGGAGAAATCTCTAGAGAGAGAAAGTGGAGAAGTTGGAGAGGAGAAATGGAGAAGAAGGTGACTGAGAAAGGGGGGTGTTCCCTGCCTTTCAAACACCTCCACGAGTGTGAAAAGACCAAAATGTCCCTCTCCACACTTAACACTCTCAACCAGCCAAAACTGGGCATTGTATACCGGTATGCCCATTGAATACCGGTATACGGGTGTGCTGGTTCCGGCATACCTCGGGGAATTCCGCAGAACCCGAGAGCTGGTTTTTACTGTTTCGGCCATCGCGTACCGGTATCCTCTTTCACATACCGGTATACAGCGACATTCCGGTATTTCCCGGAGTATTCCCCAAAACCCGAGAGCTGGGTTTTCGGTTCAACCACGGCATTCCGGTATTCCTTATGCACATACCGGTACTATTCACTCCAATTCCGGTATGGAAGTCCACATACCGGAATCCAGTGCAGATTTCCCAAGTTCAGCAGTTTTGACTTTTCGAAGTCCATTTTCGCACCTCAATTGCGCCGAAAACACTTCGCACAAGTTCCGAACTTGGCCAAAGCCTCACATATAGCCTCTCATGCTATTTTTCCACCGGAACTCTACAATTTGCAGAAGTTCGGTACGATGCACTGAAATTCAGTGTACTACATTTTATTTGTTGAAAGATAATTAAGTTTATAATATTTAATATAATTATTAATAAATTCAATACAATCTCCAATTAAATTTACTTAGATTAGCCGATTCAATAAATCAACAGTTAAGAATATGTAAATAAATAATAAAGGTAAACTTTAAATTGCCTCCCTGTGGTATAACTTATTTTTTACTTTGTCATTCTGTTGTTCAAAAAGTTTCGCTTTTGCCCGCTTGTGGTGTTTATCTCATTTCCACTTTGCTACTCCGTTGTTTAAAAAGTGTCACTTTGCCTCGCTGTGGTTTAGCGCATTTTATATTTGGCCAATTTGCATAAAAAATCCACTAGTTTTGAGCTTTTGCAAAACTGGGCCGCCTTTTTCGATTTTGCAGATTCGGTCTGAATTTTTTGCCGCCTGACGAAAATGCCCCTCGCACCCCTCCGCCTCACCTGTATCCCCGTATACCTCAGATACGTATACTGTTCTGTACGGCGCCTGCCAGGGCAATAAATGCGCTCCGCACCGGGTTACGCAACCTCCCATTCATTGGGACGCGAACCAAAGCGGCCCCGCTATTCGCCAGCCGCGGTGTTTGCTGTTCGAATTTTTGAAATTAAAATTTGTGAAGCTAAATTTGGAAGTATATGCGGCCGGCAAAGGGAATAATGGTGCAAAGATAAGAGAAACGGTGCAACAGCACTTCAAACAGTGCTCATAATAGTGCAACCTCAGCCGCCAATAGTGCAACGCAGTGCCAACCATTGCAACATTCCATTCCCCCGTCAGTCCGTCTTCATCTTCTTCCTACACGCTCGGTATTTGCTAAAAAAAAGTGGAAGAAGTTCAGCACCGTCGATAAGAAATAGTGGTTTACTCGTGGTTTTGCAACGACGTATCATATGCCACTGCCAAGCAAGTTGTGCAACTTTACAGGAAACGATGCAATAATATTTAAACCAGTGCAACTTCTGCCCTGTACATCGTAGTAATAGTGCAACATAGTTGTAAAAGGTGCAACAATTTTCTAAGCAGTGCAACGCAAAGTGAAAAGGTGCAACAACCCTTCTAACAGTGCAGGGCGGACCGCATAATAGTGCAACTTCCTGCTAACAGTGCAACGCAGTGCCAACCAGTGCAACATCTCACTCGGCCGTCTATCCGCCATCATCTTCTTCCTTCCCACACGGTCGTTACTCCCCACTCCCCCGTCCCGTGCTCCTTAGCTATTTCTATTACATCGTGCACGCCTGGCAGTAAATTCCATCACTCTTCAGCACGCTCGTTGTTTGCAAAAAAGAAGTGGAAGAAGTACAACAGCATGGATTAGGAAGAGGGGTTTGGAAGTGGGGGATGAGGACAAGCCGCTCGGTGTTTGCAGCAGCGGTTCCACAAGTTACGGTCAAGAAAGTAGTGCAAAGTTTTTCTTTCACCAAGTAATAGTGCAATTGAGATGTAAGTTGTGCAACTCTTCTCTAAGGAGTGTATTATTTTCCATAAATAGTGCAATTCATATTTATAATAAACCATCATTTGCCGGTTGTGATAGTACACGTTATATTTTCCTCCCGGAGTAAAAAGGCACTGTCAGTTTTTTCGCGGATACAACAATTTTACAGCGTACGTTTCAAATTTTGAATTAAATTAGGGCAAACTATCCGGAAAAAACCCCAACATCTTTCCCTCTTCTCCAGCTTCCATTACAGCTACTGTAGGAAATATTTGCGCAGATAGTGCAGATGTTGCACTATTGCACAATAAAATATATTTTATTCCTAATTAGCACTGTAGGAAATACGTACGATATCTGGAAGGTACGTAATTCAAATTAATTTATTATACACCTTCGGTAATGTTGGTTTTAAACCATAGCTCTTCCGTATAACCAATTTAATGCGATAGAAAATGATTGTGATGGATTGAACGTTTCGTACAAGCAACCCAATACGGCCAAATTTTAAGCGGTTTAGATATTTTTGAGATTAAATGGTGTAATACTTTTCAAAATAGTGTAAGATATGTTTAAATTGGTTAATTCGTCTGTCCATTTTAAATGGAGCGCTTTACGCTGTTGACTGTTTTGTGTGCTGACGTGTTAGTTTCTTACTGGAATCTTACGATGTTTGATGTCTAGGTTGTCCCCATCGAGCATCCCACTAACTATACCCATTATTCCGTCCTTTTCTCTCAACCGCCTCACAGTTAGGGGTGGAAACGAGCCGAGCTTGAGCGAGCTTGCCTCAGCTCAAGCTCGGCTTGAAATTAATTTCGAGCCTAAATTTAGGCTCAAGCTCGGCTTGAAATTAAGTCGAGCCGAGCTCGAGCGAGCCTAATTTCGAGTTGAGCGAACTCGAGCCCTAAACGAGCCGCTTGAAATTCTTAACATCATGCAATCTATAGTTTAATTTTTATAAAACATTATCTAAATTTTGATACAAAAAGTCTAATAATTCATCATACAAAATAAATGCATGAAATATAATATTATAATATGAAAAAATTTTAGAAAAGCGACTCTGCGAGCAAGTGAAAGAGAGAGAGAGAGTAATTAGAGTGGGGTTTTGTTGGTTTGGTTTTGTGGGCCAACATATATGCCCAATAATCTAAACACTATAAACATATAATTAAAATATAAAATATATATTATTATATATAATTAAAATATTATATATATATATATTATATAATTATATATATTTATAAATATTTTAATATATATAATATAGTCCAACTATGGTGCTTCCGAAAGCATAAAGAAATTGGTGCTTCCAAGATTTTAACTCTTGGATCAACCCCTTTGATCATTTTTAATCCTTGGATTAATATTATTCTCCTAGAGGGACCACTAAATCCTAAGGGGAACCGCTATCATCCCAACCGTACAGTTCTTGATCTAAGGGCTAAAAAGTCGGAAGCATTAAGTCATTTATACTTTCGAAAGTATAGTAGTTATTTTGAGCCCCTTCGATCACTAGGCAAATAATATCGAAAAATCGAGAAATTTATTTTCTAGGTACTTCGAATACTCTAGATCAAGTCTAACGGAGCCGATCGTCGATTCGAAAGTCCCAACAGCGAAAATGACTTGAAAGCACGGAGGGCTCCGTGCTTCCAGAAGCATACCAGCCTCTCTCTCTCTCTCTCTCTCTTTATATATATATATATATATATATATATATATATATATATATATTCGAGCTTTTTGAGCCTAATTCGAGCGAGCCCAGTAATACTCAAGCTCGGCTTGAAATAAATTTTGAGTTTTTTTTCTGTTCAAGCTCGGCTCATTTAATTTCGAGTCGAGCTCGAGCGAGCTGAATTTCGAGCCGAACGCGAGCCGAACGCGAGCCGAACACGAGCCGGCTCGCTCATTTGCCAGCCCTACTCACAGTGTTCCCTTTCCCTTATTCTCAAAATTTTGCACTGTTTGTAACCAACGTTGTCCGCTTTGAAACCCAGTCGCCGCTACACTCTCGTTTCGTTGTTGCATCTACGTTCCCTACAATGGCATCGAAGTCCTCGGAGTCTACTGATTCTTCGTTTGACGCCGCACCGAAAGCGCCGTCGAGATCGATTACGGGCGGCCCGAGCAGTAGGTTCATAGTTAATTCGAGGTGCTTCGTCGGAGCATACAGGAAGACTTACGCGTCTGTCGTGAAGCCCCATTCCCGTCGTCGAGAGTACCATTTTCGCCAACATCTTGCATTTCCCCGACATCACCTCAAACAGGCCCATGCTGGAGTTCATCCTACGGCATTGAAAGAATGGTGTAGACTTCGAAATAGGCCCGCAGACCCTAAGCTTCACGCCCCAGGAGGTTGCAATTCTTATTGGATTACCCCTGGAGGGCCAAGTTTTGGACCGAAATCTCAAAGTCGAATCAGAGATTCAGAAGCGTTACCTTGACGGGAAGAAAATCGACCGCAAGAACCTCGAGGTGGTATTGAAGGAGATGTCCCCAAGGAGGACGAAGACGACATCCGCGACTTCGTGAAATTACTTATTCTCTACTTTTTTGTTGCATTCTTTTTATAAATACCAATAATGTTTGCCCCAAAAGTCTCGTGGCTCTTGTCGATGAACTCTCCGGTCTGGGACGCTACAATTGGCCGGAGGTAGTACATCGGCTTATCATCGACAGCCTATGCTCCGTCGCTATAAAATTGCAAGCTAATGTGAAGCGGGTGGGATACGTTCTTGGATGCACCCCTCTTCTCCCTTGTTGGGATAAAAAAAAAAGAAAGGGAGGAGAAGATAGCAAAAAAAAAAAAAGGAGAGGATAGCATAGGGGGAGGATAAAAAAAAAAAGATAGAGAGAAGGAGGATAAAAAAAAAAGATAGAGAGGAGAGGATAAAAAAAAAGAAAAAGAGGAGAGTGCCACACACTTCTATGTACAAAAAAAAAAAATCAAAATGGAAAGGAGAGATCTTCCCACCGCACCGCTCCATTCAGTCCCTTATCCAATTTTTCCCCCGATCCGATCACAGGTAAAATTAAAAATAAAAAAAAGAAACTCCCTCTCCTCTTAGCCGTACGGCTTAAAAGGGGGAGAGGGAGATCTCCTCTCTCTCTTCCCTCAAAATAAATAAATAAATAAATAAATAAATAAAAATCTCCTTCTTCTTTTCCTTTTTTTGCCCCGCACGTGTCACGCCGCCGTCGCCATCCGCGCCGTCACCGCCAAATCCCATCTTGACGACTTCGATGGGAGAGGGGAGGAGGATCGCCGATCCTCCGTTTCTTCGGACCCCTCCACCCCATTCAAAGTTGTTAATTAATGGGACGGGTGGTTCCTTGTCACGTCGCCGCAACCGCCTTCAACCTTGACTTGACTTTTTCGAAAAAAGAGGGGAGGAGAATCAATGGTTCCCCGCTTCTTCGGATCCTTCAACTCCTTTCGAGAACGTCGAGTCAAGATCGCCGCAAAATAAAAAAAAGAAAACCACGAAATTCCAATGCGGGTGATTTCTTCGGACATCCGTACTCAAGGTTCATTCATTTTAATCCAAACCGGTTCAGATGATTTCTTCGGACATCTGGAATTCGGCTCAATTCAATCAAAATTGTAATTTTAAAAAAGGGATTTCTTCGGACCCCAAAATAAAATTGCGAATAATTTTCAAAAGGGATTTCTTCGGACCCCTAATCAAAATTACAAATAATTTTTAAAGGGGATTTCTTCGGACCCCAAAATCAAAATCGTAATTTTAAAAAGGAAATTTCTTCGGACCGCAAAATAAAATTACGAATAATTTTAAAGGGGATTTCTTCGGACCCCAAAATAAAATTGCGAATAATTTTCAAAGGGGATTTCTTCGGACCCCAAAATCAAAAATCACAATTTTAGAAAAGAGAATTTCTTCGGACCCCGAATCAAAATTGCAAATAATTTTCAAAGGGGATTTCTTCGGACCCCAAAATCAAAATCGCAATTTTACAAAGGAGATTTCTTCGGACCCCAAAAATAAAATTGCAGATAAATTCAAAAAGGGATTTCTTCGGATCCTAAATTTAAATTTGCATACGTCTAAAGAGGCCTTTCTCGGAGTATGCAAGACAGCCCACAATTACATACGGGCTTCAATACAAACCCAGTCCACATACGGGCCCAAAATTCAGTCCACATGAAAATGAGACCCAGTCCACATACGGGCCCAGAATTTGGTTCATATGAAAATATAACCCAGCCCACAACGGGCCCAGAATTCAATCCACACGAAGATGAAGCCCAATCCACATACGGGCCCACAACCCAGTCCACATAAAAAAAATCCAAACCAAACCCACATAAAAATTCAAACCCAAGTCCACATAAGAATCCATAACCAAGCCTACATAAAAATCCAAACCCAAACCAAGTCCATCATAAAACCCAAACCCAAATTCCAGTCCACAAATAAAGCCCATCCCAAAAATGAAACCCAAACCCAATTCTCTTAAAAAAATAAAACCCAAAATCCAAACCAAACTCATATAAAAACCCAAACCAAGAATCCATAACCAAGTCTACATAAAAACCCAAACCCAAACCAAGTCCACAAATAAAACCTAAACCCATTTTAGCCCGCAATGAAACCCAAATCCAATGAAGTCCACATAAAAAGCCCAAATCCATTCTAGCCCAAAATAAAAATCCAAATCCAATGAACTCCACAATGAAAATCCAAACCCATCTAAATCCAAACTCATTCTAGTCCACAATAAGATCCAACCTACATCTAGTCTACAATAAAAGTCTAACCCAATCTATCCCACATAAAAATCCAAACCCAATCCAAGTCCACATAAAAATCCAAACCCAAACGAAACCCACATAAAAAAAAAACCCAAACCCAAACCAAACCCACATAAAAAAAAATCCAAACCCAATTCCACATAAAAATCCAAACCCAATCCAAGTCCACATAAAAACCCAAACCCAAACCAAACCCATATAAAAATCCAAACCCAATTCAACACAAAAATCCAAACCCAAACTAAGTCCACCATAAAACCCAAATCCAAACATAGCCCAACATAAAAATCCAAATCCAGTCCACCATAAAAAACCCAAACCCAATGAAGTCCACATAAAAAACCCAAACCCAATGAAGCCCACAATAAAAATCCAACCTACATCTAGTCCACAGTAAAAGTCTAACCCAATCTAACTCAACCCAATCTATTACACAAATAAAACCAAAACCCATCTTCAAACACGGGCTTTTACCATGAACCGAGAATGGGTTATTATCATGAATCATGAGCCAAATCCCATATATCAAGTTCATGAGCCAAATATCATGAGCCATATATTCCATACACCAAATCATATGGACCAAACTGTATGGATTACGAACCAAACCCCATACCCATATCTCATGAACCATGAACCAAGTTCATGAGCCATATATCCCATACACTAAATCATATGCCCCAAAAACATAACCAAATCTCATAAACCATACACCAAGTTCATGAACCAAATCTCATGAACTATACATCAATTCCTATGAGCCATATCCAAATCTCATGAATCATACACCAATTCATGAACTATATCCAAACCTCATGAACCAAATCATATCCAAACCTCATGAACCAAATCATATCCAAATCCCATACACCAAATCCTATGAGTCATACACCAAGTTCATGAACCAAATCTAATGAACCATACACCAAATCTTATGAGCCATACATCAAGTTTATGAACCAAATCCCATAAACCAAACCTCATGAACTATATACCAAGTTCATGATGAACATTTTCTTTGCCCTAGCCCATATACCTAGAGTGAAAATCAAATAGAAAATCGACTAACCCTAATACATATACTTAGGGCTAAGTCAACCCCATCGCCTTAGCACATATAATTAAGGCAATATCATCTCCAAAACCGACAGAGTTTTAAATTACATACTTGAAACTCCGTCAAATCCATATGCAATTGAACTCTGATACATATACTTAGAGATCATTCAAAACTCGACTAACCTTAACACACATACTCAGGGTCTAGTCAGCTTTTTGCTCTAGCATATCTATCTAGAGTGAAACCTATATCCAATCGAGCTCTAATACATATACTTAGAGTTCATTCTCACTCTAGCACATATAACTGGAGTGAAAAATATATTCGGTTAATCCTGATACATACACTCAGGAATTAGCCACTCTTTACCTTCGGGTAACATCAAATCCGACCTACCTCAATACATATACTTGGGGTTTGGTCACGTCTTCATCTTGGAACATACAACTAAGATGAAATCAAATATAATTGGACTCTAAAATATATACTTAGAGCCAATTAGACTCTAATACATATACTTAGAGTCTAATGACGATTAGATCTTAATACATACACTTAGGACCTAGTCAACTCCATATCCAACGGAATCCTGATACATATATTTAGGATTCAATCAATCATTGAGATACGATTCATTCCATCCTCCCTATGAAGGTCTCTTAATCGAAGGTGCCCCAATCTTCAGGGGGTAATTAACAATAGATGCTTGCGTCTATTGAAAACCATGGACCAGCAATACCTGATACCCATATAAATATTAATCTGAATCATGAATACTACCCCACGGAAAATCCATCGAACCGTGCGAGGTGCGTCATTCGTGGTGGCAGACATCCCTGTAAGTTTAAATTGTGCAATTTTTTCCAGTTATGTAAAATAGTGCAAACTACTAGAAAATTTGCGATATTTTTCAACTAATTGTTCAAACGGACTCCGTTGTCTATACTAATAGTGCAATATTGCTGATTACAGTGTAAAAGTGTGCTATTTAGTGCATTATTTAGTGTAACAGTGTGCTAATTAGTGTAATATTGTCTTACTGCAATCAGGTGTGGATATACGAGCACACTGGGTACAGATGTCCTCTACCTTCCCGACGTGCAATAATTCCTCGTGTCTAGAGGTGGGATACGATTAGATGGTCTCAGCATTCACGGGGTTCATCGAAAGTGAAGGACGACTTTAAGTTCACTAGGTGCTGGCGCAGGCTCGACCTCTCCTCGGAGAAGCATCGACTGGTAGGAGTCGGAGCTGATGTTCCACGTCGTCGGCGCCCCAGGAATGAAGAAGAAGAGGGTGGGTATAAATAGGTGATGGCGGCAATTTGCGGTCTGGAGGGCGTCGTGTATAGTCTGGCCAGCTCCGTGGCCACTATTCTGCGCAATCCTCTTCTTCTACCAGCACCAACATCTTCGCCAGCGCGTAGAGGAAATAAAAGGAGTAAGCACGAAAGCGTGCAAGTTCCAACCACCCCGTCGTCTACCTCTGGGCGCTCGTCAACACGTTTGAAAAAACAAAAGTTATCATCACCCGTGTTGGCCATGCCGGCACCGATCTCGGCCCAAAAGATGAAACCGGAAGTCGTGCAAGAACGAACACTGAGATCGTCCCAATCTAATAAGGATCGGGCTCGCCCCAAACGCCGCAGTCCCCCTCGAGTTCCCCATGAGTTCCGTAAGAAGCGCACGCCGGGGAAGGGGATGCGGCACAGGAGCCCGTACCTCCTCCGACCGCTCTAGGGACGGAGGAACAAAGTCGACGAACTTATCGCCGACGTATGTAACGCGCTTATTATTTTACATTCTCAATAATAGAGTTTGTAGAATAATGCAATTGTCATTGTACCACTCTGACTTTAATAACACCATGTTCTATTTCTTTCTTGGTGCAAACATAAGAGTAATAGTGCAAAATCTTTTCAAGTAGTGTAACATGCAACCGCATATATTTAATGCAGGTTGTGCCGCCGAGAGAGAGCGCACACCCTCTAGCGGCTAGCGATTTCCTTTCGCGATCGTTCAGGCGAGTTGAAGAAAAAATCCAGGAAGATGGCCGTGCAACGGGGGATCTGTTAGCCGGGGACGTGTTACTGGAATGCGAAGAAGTATGTAATCGTGTACTTTTGGTGTAAATAGTGTATCTTTCTTACTAATAGATCAATCGACCATACTATTTTACACATAGCAGCTGCACGACGTCAGCGTCCACATATGTGAGGACGTCGAGCCATTATCTTCGGTACGTACAGCCGAGGTGGTGGTTGGTGCACCGCCGCCACCGAATGCGGCGGCGGAAGAAGAGAAGCCCGCCGAGGCTGTGGCACCCGCAGTGCCGAAATCGAAGGTCGCGATGGAGGAAGACGAGAAGCCCGTCGAGGCAATGGATGCCGCACCGCCGTCACCGAAGGCGGCAGCGGAAGAAGAGAAGCCCACCGAGGCGGTGGCCTCCGCACCCGCAGCGCCGGAACGAAAGCCCGCCGAGGCGGAACCAAGACGTAAACGGGCTAAGCGGGTATGTGAAGGGATGCAACATCCCTTGTAAATAGTGCAATATTCGTCAAGCCGTGTAAAATTTGCCAAATAATCGTGTATTTCTCTAAATTTTGCATTCTTTGATAAATATGTCAATAGGCCCCCATAGTGATCGACATCCCCCCCCGGCGGCGGAGGAAGAAGAGAAGCCCGCCGAGGCGGTGGCACCCGCAGTGCCAGAACGTAAGCCCGCCGAGGTGGAACAAAGACGTAAACGGGCTAAACGGGTAATGTTGCAACGGTTCCTGTAATTAATGCAATATTCGTCAAGCCGTGTAATATTTGCAAAGTAATTGTGTATTTCTCTAAATTTTGCATTCTTTGACAAATATGTCAACAGGCGGTGCCCTCCGCACCGCCGCCACCGAAGACGGCGGCGGAAAGAGAGAAGCCCGCCGAGACGGTGCCTCCCGCAGTGCCGAAATCGAAGGTCGCAGCGGCGGAAAAAGAGAAGACGGCCGAGACGGTGCCTCCCGTAGCGCAGGCACCGAAGGCGGCAGAGGAAGAAGAGAAGCCCGCCGAGGCGGTGGCACCCGCAGCACCGGAACGAAAGCCCGCCGAGGCGGAACCAAGACGTAAACGGGCTAAACGGGTAATATTGCAATGGTTCCTGTAATTAGTGCAATATTCGTCAAGTCGTGTAATATTTGCGAAGTAATCGTGTATTTCTCTAAATTTTGCATTCTTTGATAAATATGTCAACAGGCGGTGCCCTCCGCATCGCCGCCACCGAAGGCGGCGGCGAAAAAAGAGAAGCCCGCCGAGCCTGTGCCTCCCGCAGTGCCGGAACCGAAGGTCGCGGCGGCAGAAGAAGAGAAGATGGCCAAGATGGTGCCTCCCGCAGTGCCGGAATCGAAGGTCGCAGCGGCAGATGGTGCCTCCCGTAGCGCAGGCACCGAAGGCGGCGGAGGAAGAAGAGAAGCCCGCCGAGGCGGTGGCACTCGCAGCGCCAGAATGAAAGCCCGCCGAGGCGGAACCAAGACGTAAACGGGCTAAACGGGTAATGTTGCAACGGTTCCTATAATTAGCGCAATATTTGTCAAGCCGTGTAATATTTACGAAGTAATCATGTATTTCTCTAAATTTTGCATTCTTTGATAAATATGTCAACAGGCGGTGTCCTCCGCACCGCCGCCACAGAAGGCGGTGGTGGAAGAAGAGAAGCCCGCCGAGCCTGTGGCACCCGCAGTGCCGGAACCGAAGGTCGTGACGGCGGAAGAAGAGAAGCCCGCCGAGACGGTGCCTCCCGCAGCGAAGGCACCGAAGGCGGCGGCTGAAGAAGAGAAGCCTGTCGAGGCAGTGCCCTCCGCACCGTCGCCACCGAAGGCGGCGGCGGAAGAAGAGAAGCCCGCCGAGGCGGTGGATCCCGCACCGTCGCCTCCGAAGGCGGCGGCGGCAGAGGACAAGCCGGAACGAAAGCCCGCCCAGCCGGAACCAAGACCTAAACAGGTAGGTGAATGTTGCAACGGTACATGTAAATAGTGCATTATTCGGTCAAGTCGTGTAATATTTGCGAAGTATTCGTGTATTTCCCTAAATTTTGCATTTTTTGATAAATATGTCAACAGGCCCCCGTAGTGATCGACATCCCCCCCTCGGAAAAGGAGAAAAATGCGAAAAAAACAAATAGTCACAAAGAGTTGTGCGAAAAAGGAGTTGAAGTACTATGGTAAGGGCGTGCTACCGACGGAGGTTCGTAGCGACACCTCCGTGGTACGCGCGCCCTCGAAGAACATTGACATAGGTCGGAAGGATCTCGTGGACCTTACTAGCCACATGGCGTTCATCAGCTCCGACATAATTGACTCCTACCAGCATCTCCTGGAGGTGAAGGCCATCGGTGCATATACTCCCCATGCTTCTTGTACCAGACCATGGATACAGATTTTGGCACCGAGATGTTTACGTCGAATGTGACCGAGGGGGCTGTAAAGGACGCGAAGTATTGGTTCATCTCGCTCATCGACTTTGAGCACTGGTACTTGCTGCCGGTCGATCTCAAAGAAGGGAAGTACCTTCACTACTTGTCGATCATGAATGCTAAATATAACAATGTGTTCAAAAAAGCTGTAAGTAATCCCTTAATAGTGTAATATTGTGTTAGGAATATTCTATTCTCTGCTCTAATTAGTGTAACTCCCTCCTCTGTAGTGTAAGTTTGTTGAAAATTTTGTAATGGATAAATTTTCAGACCTGTTTAGCAGCAGCGCCCGGCGTCCACTCGACTGGGAGATGATCAACGTAGAAGGCATCCCAATTCAAGATCAATCCAATGACTGCACAATCTTCCTGTTGGCGTACGAGGAATACTTGTAGAAGGGATGGAATCTTAACTTCTTCCAGAAGGATATAACGAAAAAATGCGGCAAAGTTGCCGCAGAATTTTTGCGTGAATTTTACAAGAGTTGATTCGTTTTTTCATTTCTTCCATTTTTTTGGACATATCAACATTTGTTGAAAGTGTAAAAAGCATGAGTTAGTTTTTTACAGTGTAAATACATTCTTTAACGATGTCAGATATGATATTCTTTGATTGTAATGAGACAGTATTTTAAGTATTAGTGTAAGAAGCTATAATTTTTTTTCCAGTAATGGTGTAACAAATCACCAAATTGCACATCTTGCGGAAAATAGCGTAAGTTCGCCCTTAAGAGTGTAAATACATTCACTTAAACGGTGTAAAATTTTCATTAATGGTGTAACAAAACACCGAGTTGCACATATTGTGGAAAAAATAATGCTACAATATGGATGGGCGATTTGGCTGGCTTTTCTGCGTTGCTCCTGCAGAGGTCGTCGCGCAGTTCGGGGCATCCACCGGCTGCTTGCCTTTGGGTTGAGGAGGGTTCTTGCATGACCGTTTGTTGTGACCCCACCTTTGGCAATTCCCGCACCGCTTCTTTACCAGGCCATTAGCAATTGACTCTCTCCGCGCAATCTTCCTTCTCTCCGGTTGTATGCGCACGTTTGGCGGCCGCGGCGGCACGACGGTGCTTGGTAGAGGTGGCCAGTATTCCTTGCCTCTGGTGGGGGGGACGTAGTCGCTGTAGGTTTTGCAATAAGTCGTGGTCTTGAACCAGTCTTCGACAAACTCGTACGGATCCGACCGCCTCATTGAGATTGCTCCCATGGCGTGATTACATGGGATTCCGTCAATGTCCCAACGCTTGCAGGAACATGTCCATTTAAAAAGATCCACAACCTCCGTGCTGGTTGTAGTGATTACCTGTTATGGAAAAACATAAGCCATAGGCATTAGTGAGACAAATACGCAATGAGTAAAAAAATAGTGCATAAATATTGCGCAATAGTGCAACTTTATATGATTTAATGCAATATGTTTCGACATTATTGCAACTAATGGTTAAAGTAGTGCAAAACACCTGAAAAAGCACATCTGTCTAAGGGTTCAGGGTGTAAAAACGAGACGCTTCCCTTGAGCTCTCTATTATCTTCTCTGGATACGGCGTTAAAACACTCGTCGTCTTCTCCCGCTTTTCTCCGATAAAAGTACGATGCTATTTTCTTTCGGGTTTTCTCTACCAGGTATGTAATTGGAAGCCCCTTTAAAGGTCGTGTAACGCTGTTTATCATCTCGGCCCAGTTGGAAGTGAGCATTGAATAATGTCGTCCAAGGAAGCAATGGGTAGCCCACCTGTGTCGAGGAAGCTTTGCCACATATTTGAACTGTTCAGGGTTCAAATCTTTCATCTCCTCCATTACCTCGTTGAATTCGGAGGCAGTGTAAGCACGCGCAGCAGCCCAGAATCTTCTCTACGCAGTGGTCTTTTTAGGCACGTGCAGGAGATTGGTGGACAGGTGGTACATGCAGTAACCATGAGCTGCTTCCGAAAAAACATCACCTACAACTTCAACAAGACCCTTTTGTCGGTCGGAAATAAAAGTGAGTTTACTGTTTGGTCCATGGAGCTCAAGGTTTGCAATGATACTTTCCCGCATCCGTTCCAGAAACCAGTGCCAGGAATATCGATTTTCACCCTCCACAACTGCCCAAGCTAATGGCAGGATACAGTTATTTTCGTCAATACACGAAGCCGTCAGCAGAGCCCCTCTATACTTACCAGTTAGAAAAGTACCTGGAGGTATGGCAAATAGTGTATGTTAGGTCATAATCGTGCAAAACATGTTTATTTTACATCAATATAATATACAATAGTGCAACAACTATATAAAAAGGTGTGATTTCTACCTTATTGGTGCAACTACGTACCATCCAGTCCAACCAGCGACCTGCAGTGCTTCTGGAATGCACGAATTGATGCACCAAAGGACCATAAGAACTGGTGGAAACGTCCTTCGTCCTGGTATTCTAGCTGAACACATGCATCTGCATCGCCCGTCTTCAGCTCTCGCATGTATGATGGAAGTGCAGCGAACGAACCCTTGAAATCTCTGCGGACCAACTGAAGTACCCTTTCTCTGGCCCGGTAGGCTTTCCAATAAGATATTTTTGCACCGTAGGAGCGCTGAATCTCGGTCTGAATCATCTTCGGCGTGTATTTATCGTTCGCCATGATCTGCTCCCGAATTACAGAGGCGATAAATTTCTCGTCGCAATTTCTATTCCCCAAACCTCCTATTGCCCGGCTGCACGTATGTTTGGAATCAAATTTCTTCACCCACCACTGATTAAGTCCTGGTAAGTGCCGAGCCTTGATTCTCCATGGGCAATCCACGACACGGCATCTCGCCGTTATTTTGCTGTCGTTGCACTTTGTGGGGAGGTACTCGAAACCTCTTTTCATGGCATAGCTTTTGATAGCTCTCTTAAAGTCTGCTTGCGTACTGTAAATCTGGCCCTCATGGACATCATCCACATCTACAATAGTACCAACCGCCTTGGGAGTAGCGCTGTTCACGACGAGATCTTCCTCCAGCTCATCATCGTCGAATTCATACGCCGATGGATCCAATGCTTCACATTGGCTCAACGGGGCAACATCATGGGCGTTGTACGTCCGGTGAGAGAAGGGGATGCGACAATACAGAGGCTATCGTCGGAATCCATGTCATCCTCCACATCAAAAATACAAGTACCACCGTCGCTATTTGCCTTGTCGTCGATGATAATAGGATGACAGGATCTGCAATACAGTTGCAAAGCCAATGGTGCAATGTAATAAACTGAAAAGTTGAAATAGTGCAATTTCTTACAAGAACATTGCATTATTGATAAGAAACTGCGCATTTCGGGTGCATCATAAATAGAGTACTAGTACAAAACAAAAACAATGGTGCAACTTACGATCCAACTAGTTCAACATTTGACAGTTTAGGCGAACAAGCATCTATCTCGTCAGGCTCACATGTAGGTACCTCTCTCTCATCTCTGATACTCACGGCATACAACTCCATCAAAAATGCGCAGTTTCTATACAATTTTGATATGCTTCGGATATCATCGTCATCTACAATATCGATAAGGTTGTCTATTTTTTCACCGTAGCTAAGTTTAATTTGAATTTTACACCGCTCCTGCGAAGTATTCATGAATTTGAAGAACCACGCTTGCAGCGCCTTAAAACTCTCTCCTTCACCAACAAAAGCGAGCCGACAGTTTCCTCCTACATACTTGACGTTTCCTCCATCCTCCTGGAAGAAACCATTAAAATGACAGTGCACTGGTACTTCAGCGTTCTCCATGAGGTGGAAGCAATTAAGTTAGCTGAAAGTAGTGCAATAGCATACGTGTATACATATATAATCCAGTTCGTTTAGATGAGTAAAGTTTTGCTAACAGAGAAAAATAGTAGGTCCGTTCGCGCCATAATTCGATTTCGAGAATAAAATAGCTGAGATGGTAGCAGATTGACAATAGCCTTCTCTCGCCGGCCGTCGTTCCGACCACCTAGCTTCAGTTACACCATTTAGCCCGATCACTACATTCCGTTGAAATTGTTTTACACTATTTTGAGGTATGATGTACCAATAGTTTAAAATATTGTGCAGATAATTTTACCGATATTAGTGCCACTTTTTACTTTTTAAAAGATACCTAAATAGTAAAAAAACGTCAGCGAAATCATTACGATTACGCTCATTTCCTCGAGGTATGTTATTGCATCGTAAGAAAAATGTTACAACCCTTTTTATCCTCGGAAAGCAAAAGCAGCGGCTACAGAACCCAAGGATACTTTCCCGTCTTTTCGCCTATTACCTAACTGTTCTTTAGATGTATTGTACGTTACATTACTGCTCAAAAAATTTGCACTGTTCAACACATGCATTGCACTATTTTCGCTCCCGCGGACACAACCTTTGCACTACTGTGAGTGTTATTGTACATTTAATGCAATAAAGTAACCCTTCTTAAGGGATGTTGCACCATTTATAGCCTGTTTAACTTCAATCGTTTACGTCTTATGTCGTACTGTTGGATATAGTGTTTCCACTAGGGCTTTAGGATAATTCTAGTATAAAAGGAGGTAAAGACGACGCTACACTTCATCAAGGAGGTGAAGGTGACGAAGGGCGTTCCCCGTAAACGCAAGCGATGCGGCGGCGGGGGACGAGGGTCGTCTTTATCCTCGTCCCCAGTCGTTGTGGAGGCGGCGGCGGCAGGCGAAACTCTTCCTCGTATTGTTTCTTTCGGTGGCGGCGACGGTGGTTACGCGGGCAAAAATTAGAGTCGTCGTGGTTGGCGGCGTTGGTGGACCCGACGGCGGCCGCCGCGGAAGGGGAGTGAGGCGAAGGATGGGTCGAGGAGGAGGATGCTGTTGGGAAGGGTAGGAGCAAGCAGATCAGTGTTAAGATCGATTCACACTATCTGGAGTGCTTCAGTTGCTGCGAGCCCATTGGCCCTCTTCTCTTCCAGGTTCGAATGATTTTCCAGGTTTTTATTGATCTTGCTCGATTCTATTTTTATACTGATCGTTCTGTCTGTTTTCGAATATGGTATAGCGGAGATCCAAAGGG
Organism: Puya raimondii; assembly: GCA_016920855.1. NCBI lineage: Eukaryota > Viridiplantae > Streptophyta > Magnoliopsida > Poales > Bromeliaceae > Puya > Puya raimondii. The sequence continues at coordinate 213,831,324 of JABWPP010000050.1, read as the reverse complement.
CTCGCAGCAACTGAAGCGCTTCAGATAGTGTAAGTTGATCTTAACGCCGACCCTCGTCCCCCGCCGCCGCATCGCTTGCGTTTACAGGGAACGCCCTTCGTGGCCTTCGCCTCCTTGACGAACAGTACTCGCCCTGCGCTTGGAATTGTAAATCCCATCTCTTTTCTTTCTTAAATTATTTTGACAAAATGTTATCTTGTATGCAAACCTGTCTTATATGTTGCAACACAGTATAAATTTGTGTAATTTTCATCAAAGAAAATGTAATCATTGTTTTCAGATTAATAGAGAGTGCATTTTCTGTTTCAATCTTTAATCTTCTTCTTATTCTTTTCCTTTTATTTTCTGTCATTTGCAAACTTATACTGGTTCTACCCAAGCAACACTCGGCGAAGATGACGAGAACATACGCTGAACGGGAAAACACTGATCGAAGAGCGGAGTTGCACTGGTTGGGGACTAGTTACACTATTTAGCAAATAGTGTTGCACTATTTTGGTCTTCGTTACACCATTTACAGCCTTCTTTGCACTATTACCTTCATGTTAGCACAAAATACAGAGAAAAATTTGCACTGGTTCTACCCAAGCAAAACTTGGCGAAGTTGATGAGAACATACGCGCAGCTAAAAAACACTGAGGGAAGAGTGCATTTGCGCTGGTTATAGACTTATTGCACTATTTTTGTCAAAAAAATTGCAATAATTAGGTTAATGTTACACCATTTAATGCTTCTTTTGCACTACTACATTCGCGGCAGCACAAAATACAGACTATAATTTGCACTGTTTAATATTTTATTGCACCGTTACCGCCAAAGTTGCACAACTTGCTTGGTCTTGTGTTACCTCTTTGCAAATGAACGACTCTCCTCCTCCTCCACTTTCTAACCCTAAAGCCACCTCCCTCATCCACGCTTGCATGGAGGAGGGCGAGGGGTTTCCAAATAGGGTAAGAAGCACGGCACGCCGGTGAGGGGAACACCCTACGAATTAGGAAGAAGACTGACTGACGAGGGAGAGCGTTGCACTGTGTGCGGCGGATGTTGCTCTATTATGTGGCCCGCGGCTGGCGAATAGCGGGGCCGCTTTGGTTCGCGTCCCGATGAATGAGAGGTTGCGTAACCCGGCGCAGAGCGCATTTATTGCCCTAGCAGGCGCCGTACAGAACAGTATACGTATCTGAGGTATACGGGGATACGGGTGAGGCGAAGGGGTATGAGGGGCATTTTCATTAGGCGGCGAAAAATTCGGACCGAATCTGCAAAATCGAAAAAGGCGGCCCAGTTTTGCAAAAGCTCAAAACTAGTGGATTTTTTATGCAAATTGGCCTTTTTATTTTGTCATCCAATGATTTTAAATTTTTTTTTTTGCTTTGCCACCCTTTTTCACATAGAGTTTTTTGGTGAAATAAAAAAATAAATCACATAGGGCAAAGTGAAATTTTTTGACACGGAGTGACAAAATGAAAAATGAGCTAAACCACATGGGACAATATCAAGTGTACCCATAAAATAATAGGAAAAATAAAGTTGGACCTTGACTAATTTTTAGGAAAATTCTAGGATTAATTTCATACAGGTCCCTGCAAACATAGTGAATTGCAAATATATCCCTACAAAGTTTAACTTTCATATGTTGTCCCTGCAAAAGTTCTAATATTTTCAAATATGTCCCTGCCGTTAGAATCTGTTAGAAAATTTTAGTTAACCATAGGTTAAATACTTAACTATGGTTAGTCAATTGATAACTTGATATTTTTATCCCTCTTATATTATACCTTCTTCTCTCAATCAAAATCCTAGCAATGAGAACTCTTCTTCTTCTTCCTCTTTCTCTTTCTCTTCGTCTCTCTCCTTCATGCTAGTTTCGAACCCATAACTAGAATTTCTCCATCTCCATTAATCCACGACGGGTGTTGCTTCGCCCATATCAAACGCGTGTTGCTTTTCCATTCAATTTTCTCTATGATTTTTTCTTTTTTTGTTCAAAAGAAAAAGATTTCGGAGAAAATGAGTGAGAAAAGAGGTTGCAACAATGGTGGAATGTGTTGGATTTTTTAAAAAAAGAAGATGAGGAAGAAGATGACCATTGAAATATTTTTGAAGGGACATTTCTTCACAATTATAGCTGTTGTGGCTTTTGGAGGGACATATTTGTGATGGCAAAAAGGTCATTTCACTTATCTGCTCTTAAAAAATAAGCAATGCTTTAATAGTAACAAACCAGAGGGACATTTAAAAACATCAGGACTTTTGCAGGGACAACATATGAAAGTTGAACTTTATAAGGATATATTTGTAATTCACTATGTTTGCAGAGACATGTATGAAATTAACCCAAAATTCTATATTAAGCTGCTAATATATGGGCTGGGCTTATCAAAGCCCAACCTTATGGATGTAACTGCAATTTAGCCGGGCTGGGCTTATCAAAGCCCAACCTTATGGATGTAACTGCAATTTAGCCCAAACCCATTCACACTCTTAACAGGGGAAAAAATTGGATCTGAATAGGATTCGGATCAAATAATATTTAATTCAGCAAATTCTCTGCATACCCAGTTGCATACAACCTGTTAGAAGCCCCCAATTAGAGGTAACCATGTGGCATTACAACCTGTTAGTATTGTTTTAATTAACAAAAAAAATAATGCTTTTTTTGAGAAAAAAGTTAGCATGTCATCGTTTCATTCATTTAAGAGTTGAACTAAGCTACATATTGAGGCAACTGAGCATCATAGAGAGAGATGAAAAAAAAGAAAAAAAGAAATCTACTTAACACAATAAAGGTTCCACAGGTTTCTTCAAAGGCGAATCTTCACCATCATTTGACTCGTGGTGTGCTTCTTTTTCTCGAAAATTCTTCTATTTTGCTCCAACCAAATAACCCAGCACAAAGATGCAATTGTTGCTAACTCCCTACCCCCTAAGGCGTCACCTTTGAGTCTGCTCACTCCCCAAAACCTACCCACTGAAATGTAATTAGGAGAGATATCTTATTAGGTAATTGGCCCTTCAACAGCAGTCTGTTAGTTTCGCAACCCACGAAAAGATGGTCGACCGTCTCTGGCTCATCCATACAGAGGACACAACCCTCCTCACCACACCAACACCTTTTTAGAAAATTATCCACTGTTAGTATCTTTCATGTGAGAACTATCCATACAAAAAATTTAACTTCAGTGATTTCTTATCTTCCAGAACAAAACTCATGTTAATGACCCCACCATCTTGCAGAAAGTTATAGAACAAGTTATCCAAAAATATTTCGGACTGGGCCTATTTCCATCTGACTTCATCCCTTTTATTAAATAACGTAATGTCAAAAAGCGACTCTTTTAGCTTTAAGATTTGATCTCTATCGTGCTGCGAGCATGGGACGAAACCTAACAGAATTTTACGCCACTTCTACCCGTTACCTTCGAAACAATCCCTCACACTGCTGGTTTTACTCTCTACCTCGCTGAAGATGCTAGGGTAATTGGTCGGTAGGGAGGACTAGCCGCTCCAGATGTTCGACCAAAAGCTCACTCATCGTCCGTCTCCAATCGAGTAAGTAACTCCACACTTAAAATGAGCCCTAGTCGCTAAAACACTCTGCCAACACTGTGAGTAAGGTCTGAAGGAGGCACATTCTCTAAGCAGTCTCCTCAGTAGTAAAAACTTTTCAATAAGGGAGCCCCACTCACGAGTCTTATCTTAGAGAAGCCTCTACTACCATTTCGCCAGTAGAGCTATATTTAAGTTTTCTAAATCCAAAACCACTGATCCTCCCTTCTTTCTACTTCTACAAATTGACTTCCAACCAGACATTGTCCCCCAACGGCATAAGTCCCTCCTTTCCAGGAAAAGGTACTCCAGAGAGCATCTATGCGACGTATAACCATTTGGGAGCTCTAAACACCGAAGAAAAGTATAGAGGCAGATTCAATAAAACAGAGTTCACTAGGGTTAACCTGCCTCTTTGTGAAAGTAGTTTAGCTTGCCATCCTGCGATCCGTCTCTCAATTCTACCTATAATGGGCCACCAGTCTTCTTTTTAAAGTCGTCTGCTCGTAAGAGGTAATCGGAGGTAGCGAATCAGGAAAGACCATAGTTTGCACCCTATAATCTCAACAAGCCTCTCACCCTGATGGTCGCCTCTACCCAGATAGAATAACTCAGACTATTCTTATTTATCTTGAAACTAGACGCTTACTCAAATAATTGCCATATGAAGAGAAGGTTTCTCACTTGGCTTTTCTTAGCCTCACAGAAAAAGATTGTGCCATCTGCATACTGAATGATAGCAACCTTGTAATCCTCAGTAGGTCCAACCCTTCTCAGCAGATTCTTGTTGACAGCTCTTTCCGTCATTCTTGCCGGACCTTTCGCCACCAGAAGAAAGAGGTATGGGGAAAGAGGATCATCCTGGAGTAGCTCGTTTTTAGCTTTGATCCATTTAGAGGGAACCCCATTAACCAAAATTGCAACTTTGGTGCTAGATATACACTGCTCAATCCAACCACACCACTTGTCGTTCGCCCCAAGTCACGCCAAGATCTTTCTTAGTAAATCCTAGCGCACTCTGTTATAAGCCCTTTCGAAATCAGCTTTAGTTCTGACACTTTCCATTCCTACTCTTGAGCACCAACTAACAATCTCACTAGCAATAGAAAAGGAGTTCAGGATTATCTGGCCTTTTAGAAAAGAAGCCTAGGAAAGGGAGATGATCTCTTCCACTACCCTTTCAAGTCTGTTTGCGAGTATCTTGAGTATAATCTTTTGAACACTGTTGATAAGACTGATAGGCCTAAAATCCTTAGCCGATTTAGCCCCCCCTTTTTCTTGGGAACTAGGCAAATGTAAGAGTAATCCATAGGCCAAGAATTCATTGAATCATCATATAAGTCCCGAAAAATATTAAATAGGTTTAGTTTAACCACTTCTCAGAAAGCTTTAATAAAACCTGAAGTTGAATCCATCCGATCCCAAGGCTTTTTTTCCATCTAACTGAAAAATGGCCTTTCTGATTTCTTCCATAAAAAAAGGGATTGCTCAGGACATAGAATTGATCTACCCTTAAAAATATTACTCCTATTGCCTCAAACAATGCAACTTAGTCTCAAATAGTTTTAAATGGTGTAACTTAAGTCTTAAACAATACAACTTAGTCTCAAACAGTGCAACTTCTATTTTATATAGTGCAATTTATTTTCAAATAGTTATAAATGATGTAACTTTGTTTCCAACAAAGCAACTTAGTATCAAACAGTGCAACTTCGTATTCTTCTTCCTTCTTCTCTGCTTCTTAGCGTTTCCTATGGCGGCTACGATATATGTTGGCTTTCTCAAAAGAAGAAATTTTTTTTCTTATTTTTTTTAATTTTTTTCTTTATTTTTCTTCTTCCACCCTCTGCATTCTTTTTCGTTATCGCACCTTCTTCGTTGCTAGCTGTCGCAGCCGCTGCCCCCGCCCCGATACGCTCTCCTTCCCCATCGTGCTCAAAGCCTGCGACACCCTCATCGCCGTCGACGTCCACGGCCATGCCCTCTGCTGCAGCCTTACTCCGCAATTTGTGGCATGTCTAAGCCGGCGTCGACGGAAGTGTAGGCGAGGTAAGAGAGAGGAGCGCAACATCGACGTCGGGGCGGTGGAGGTAGAGGAAAAGGAGAAAGGAGAGAAAGCAAGAGGAGAAAGGGAGAAAGAAACATCGAGGAGGAGGGAGACTAACTGGGCGGAGAAAGACGAATGAGAAAAAGAGAGAGAGAAAGAAAGATGAATAAGGATATTTTGGTCAGTTTACTAAAAATTCGGACGGAATCTGTAAAATCCAAAAAAAGGTCTATTTTTGCAAAAACTCAAAATCGTTAGATTTTTTATGCAAAATGTCCACAATATATAGCAATCAAATATCATTTAACTAATATATTGTATGAAAAACTAAATATATTTAAAATATTTAATTAATTTTAAATATATTAAAAATATTTAATTATCTTTCTATTTTTATAAATAAATTAATAATTATATAGTGTATATTATTTCGTATTTTTTTTTCACCCCCCCCCCACCCCCTCCCCCCAAGTGGAAAATTCTTTTTTTTTTCGATTTATGTTTTTTAGAGACAAAATTCTCCCTATCCTCACCCTATTCTAGATGGATCACTGTGAAAATTCGGTTCTATGGAAAAAATTGCCTTTGCTGCTAAGGCCTATTTGTTTGGATGAAAGTGAAGATGGGTGAAGTCGTTTTTGGCCGTAAACGATCACTTCACTTCCGTTGTTTGTTTCGCCGTAATAAAGATACAGTTGAAACTCGAGTTACGCGAAACAGCGTAATTGACTTTAGCCCACTCCGGGCCCTAGTTAATTATGGTGAAGAGAGGTGAAGAAAAAATAATAAAATAATACAATGAGTAATGCTAGTAATATTTAAATATATTTAATTACGGCACTAATTACTCTTTTATTTAGTTTGCATATTTAAAATATGATAAAATTTGATTAGTTAAGTTTTATTATTTCCTTCATTTAGTTTGTACATTTAAAATATGATGAAAATTGATTAGTTAAATATTTATATAAATTTGTTTATAATTTTGTTATTGTATTATGATAATTTATATATATAAAAATAATTTAGTTATTTAGATTAAATTTTTAATTATATAGGAATATAATTATATTATTTTTATTTATTATATTATATTTATTATGAAATAAAAAGCAGTGGAGGAGTACTTTTCATCGAACTCTACTTCAACCCAAGTTCAATTTCGGTGAAACAAACATGCTCCAATAATCCGTCTCAAATCCCTCCTCGGCCGGGCCATTACCAATACTAAGCCCACAAACAATTGACATGGAAATTATCGAGCTATAAATATAATAATAATATATATATATATATATATATATCTTGAGTACGAGATACGCTTTTGATCAACCGTATATACTCCCCCCTCTCTCCCCAACGTTTATTCCACTGCAATGCTCCGTCGCAAACCAAAACAAAATCAAAACGAAGCCCACGCCCAAATCTCGAATCTCAAAGCGCCAAGCTTCCCCCATTTCGTCCCCCAAAATCTCCCCCACCACCACCTCCTCCGCTGCCTCCGTCGCCGCCCCCTCGCCGGAACCCTAGCTTCCTTCGATCCGTGAGTAGCACCCTCTCGTCCTCTCTCTCTCTCTCTCTCTCGATCTCCTCGTCCATGTCGCTCCTCTCCTCCCCCCTCGCTCTCGGATAGCGAGCTAGGGCTTCGCTCGAACCCTCCTGGATTCGCCCTCCCATTAGGGCTTGTCGGCGAGGATCGGGTTAGGGTTTGCGCGCGCTGGTGAAATGAGAGATCATGGAGCAAGAAGAGGAGTGGTTTTGATCGGTTTGTAGTTGGCAAAGGACTCCTCTTTGGATAGGGATTTGGGTGGTTTGGTGGTGAATAATATGGGGGATTCGGCTGATCTGGTGCTGGAGTTCTTGAGGAAGAACCGGTTCACGAAGGCCGAAGCCGCGCTTCGAGTCGAGCTGAACAGCCGCAGCGATTTGAATGGGGTTCTCCAGAAGCAGAATCCGGAACCTGGGGAAGAGATTGGGGTAGCTAGTAGGGTTACTCATCATGGGACAAGCACAATGAGTGGTGGAGAGCTCTCGAATGAGTTCATTGTGAAGGAGATTTCAGAAACTGAGAAGGGTTTCGGTACGAATCGAGTTCAGCAAGAGAGTAGTTCCGGAGATCTTTACCCTCTAAATTTGCCTTCAAATTTGGGCAAGGACAATGGGAGCATCGAGGAGAAGTTTACGGAGCTATTGTTGTCTGAGGAACCAAAACATCGTCGTAATGGGAGGGGTAAAGTTAAAGGTGAGCTTGAGTTAGACATTAATCAGAACTCTGGTTTTACGGCTAACAATTCAGAGAAGGGTTGTTCAGTGAAGACGGTTTTCCCGTTTCCTAATGTAAGTGCAAGCGCCTCATCAAGTTATGATCAAGTCATTGGTCATGGCAATGATAGAAATGATGTGAAGAAGAAAGAAGAGTTTAACGATATTAGGGAAGAGAGAAGTGAGCACCTAAATATTGCACAGAGTAATAATTTGCGGAGCTTTGATTTACCGCTCTTCGGTGAGAGACATAGGGAAGACTTTCCGAGGCTGCCGCCTGTACGGATTAAGTCTGAAGACAAGCTAGTTAATATGCATTGGGAAGAAAAGGCTGACCGGGATGGATCTGGAGTGAAGCTCTGTAGTGCGGACAATACCTTTATGATTGGGCCTTTTCTTGATGCTCCGGCTGGACAAGAGATGAGCGCATCAGGTATGTTGGTAATTTAGCCCTCTGTTATCCTTCGAGAGTTAAACGTATGCATAGACCCTTCACTAGCTCACATTGTGACATAGTCCCTAAACTTTTCACTTAGACATTCAAGTTTCATCCCTAACCGTAGAGAAGATTGAAGAATTTGGAGAAGATCGAAGAATTTTACCTTCTAGGAAAAACCACGTGCCAGAAGCAAAGTTCCAATTGTATGAAATAAATATAGGGAATAAAGTGTTTTGATAAAATGTTCATAGACTAAGTTGCAATATTGGAATAGTATAGGGACTGTCCACACATTTTTACTACTTTAAGCTCTATGCTGTGTATTTTTAAAGTTCTTTAGCAGCACTCTGGTTGTTTTCTTGCCTGACCTAGATCACAGGATTCCTCTCTGCATTGCCTTTCGTTGTTTATGTTTTCTCCTATTCTCATGTTTTCAATTTGAGTTTGCCAAATGAATAGTGTCGTTTAACTTGCTATAAAAGACATGGTGTTTGCATTCTGTAGCACTAAGTAAGGTAGTCGTCTACAAGTGACACTCTGTTGCATAGTTCAGATTTTTGATGGGCGAAGTCTAGAAGTGAATCTCCTAGGGATGTCAATGGGTATGGATACCCGAAATTTATCCGAACCCGAACCCGTATGGAGCGGATTTACCGAATGCTAAACGGATATGGTTTCAGATATGGATATCAAAAACAAAAATCCGACGGATATGGATTTTGACTGTACCCGAGGTCCCGAACCGAACCCTAACCCGAACCCGAACCCGAACCCGACCCGAACCCGAAATTATTTTATATCATATATAATATCTATATAAATATTTGATGTTATATTTAAATTTGCATTTAAAAATTTAGATTTAATGTAATATATTTTGAAATATTGAAAAGAGAAATAATTGTTTCGGGTTCGGATTTTCGGGTTCGGGTTTGGGTTTCAGATTATTGGTCGGATTCGGGTTTGGATATGGAGTTCTAAAATCAGTCGGATTCGGATTCGGGTTCGGGTTTCGGGTTTGGAGTCGGGTTCGGGTTCGGATTTTTTAAAATCCTCCCCGAATCCGACCCGTTGACATCCCTAGAATCTCCTTGTCAAGTTCAGTCTTTGGGTATGCTGATTTTCTAGTGAAATCTTGTTAAATGAACAAGAAACTGAATGATAGGGATAATGGATAGATTCTCTTTTATTCTAAAAATGCAATTACTACTCATCAATAACTACCTTTATTTGATTTGATGCCTTATTAGAGATACATTCCAAGGAGCTTCTTGATCATGTGACTGATTTTAATACTTGCCTTTTAAGGTTTTCTTCACTAATCTTTACTACGAGTAGCATTTACCTCAATCATCATTGTAAAGATACTGACTTTCTATTCTTGTATCATTGAATGATCTAATGAAGTTTTGAGTTTTGGGAGATTGCATAAGATTGTGGTTTTAAAGCTGGAAGATTCAATTGTGGGTTGTAACTTCCGATCTATTGAAGAGACAATTTAATTCGAGATCAAATTCAAGGAGAGTCTTTTAACTCTTGGTACATGCCTTCCTTTGATAAAAAGAGTGTGTTAACCCTTGGGACATCCCATGCTTTGATAAACATCTGAATATTTATTTGAAATTTTATCTCCAGAAATTACTTCAAATGATGACTTTCCAGAGACCAAGCAGCCATGTTGTATCACTTTTTATATTTCAGATTATGATAGATTTGAACATCATATTTGTAGCATCTGATAAGAAATGAAGTAAGTACACATCATTTCTCACTAGGAATAATAGAATGTAAACGAAACCGCTTAAAATATCTCTAAAATAGATTTGTCTGTTAGTTGATTGTTGCAAGTTACAGCAACCTATTTCCTTGAGCAAAATGTTTTAAAAGTATACCTTTAATAATTTTCCCTCTTAGGCTGTCTAATTTGTCAAACTCCATTATATGTCTAAGGTAAACAACTTGCTTCTCGTCTTTCACTTTTTTACTGCTACCCGCAAAGAATGGAAAAGGTTGATGCAGTCATGAGGCCAGATTTTGCCAATACAGTGAGATATATATGCCTCCAAATTTTTTCTGAAATGGGGTGGTGCTGGTTGGGTCCATATTGAAATGAGCACTGTTTATTTAATTGCTATGTCTTGTAGAAGGAGATAATATAAGATGACTGTCGGGCATAACTTTGGTTGATATAAGGTTGACTAGATAAGAGATAAAAGGGCTGAAGGATGATAAAGTTGGAATCAAAGATTGCTTTGTTTGAAAAACAAAATGATATTTTCCTGTGTGGAGACAGAAATTTCTTGGTTGATTTTGACGTTGGTTTAAATTTTCTTTGGTCATTAAATAGATGATGTAACATAGATAAGAAAACTGGCTTGAGTGGTCATTTAATGCAAGGCATGTTACTCAGTTAGTCCCATATAGTAAAAGCAATCTGAACTTGTAAAACTGAATTGCAGTCTGAAGTTGCAAAAGTGAAAATCTATCTTGTCATGCAAAACCCTTGTGGGGAGATGGGATGTATGTTACTTTGTGTTGTTGTTTGACTTCAAGCTCTAGCTGACAATTTAGCTTTTTTACTTGTTTATTCTTTCCTTTCTTTCTTTCTTTCTTTCTTTTTTTTGTTTTGGAGAAACCAATTCGGGCTTTATGTTTTTCCTGCTTTGTTTTTCTCTTATAAGGCCAAGTTGGCCTGCACCACTCTAGAACATAGTCCTTCTTGTTATTGAAATATCATCAGACTATCTAACAAGTTACATTATGATATCTAACAAAATCATATGTAATTCAATAGCGCTATTTGTACACTCCTTAGTTTCCGTGGTATTTGTTTTCTGCATTTATTAATTTGTAAAATGTTGAGAACCTGTTGGATTTGTCATGATTTACATTTTACCTGCTCTGATAATTAAAATTTACATGTAACCCCATGTTTAGGGGAGTAAAGGGCAAATCACATATTTTTAGGGTGGTGCCTGCGTTTTTAGCCTTAGTCAAATTTCAACTTTGTGTTTAAACCTTTTTGATTTGTATCTTCAGGTGGGAAGCGGACAATTGGAACTAGTTGGTTGTCTGTGAGCCAAGGCATTGCTGAGGATACTTCTGATTTAGTATCTGGTTTTGCAACTGTTGGCGATGAATCAATTGACTATCCAAATGAGTACTGGGATTCTGATGAATATGATGATGATGATGATATCGGATACACACGACAACCCATTGAGGATGAAGCATGGTTTTTGGCTCATGAGATTGACTATCCTAGCGATAATGAGAAGGGAACCGGTCATAGTAGCGGTTTCGAGCAACCAGATCGCCTCCCAACAAAAGATGAAGATGACGATCAATCTTTTGCAGAGGACTCTTACTTGTCAGGTGAACAATATTGTCGGGAAAAGAATATTGAACTAATGGCGTCTTCTGAGGTGCCAATAATAGATGAAAATTCTTTGATAGCTCAATATGATGGGCAACTTATGGACATCGAAGAGCTAACATTAATGCGGGGAGAGCCAGTTTGGGAGGGTTTTGTTACACAAAGCGATGAACTAGTTTTGTTAGGAAATGGGAATGTTTTAGATGATTCTGAGCAGGCTCGGGTCAATGGTCCTTTGTTAGAAGGTGATCAACATGATTCAGTTCGGTCAATTGGCGTGGGCATGAATAGTGATGCTGCTGATATCAGCAGTGAGGCATGTGAAAGCTTGGAAGGAGGAGACATAGAATACGTTCATTATAGCAATGTTGGTAAAACTAGTAAGACCAATCTGAATAGTTCGAAGAAAGAAAATGTAAAGGTGACAAAACAGGACCAAGATAACTATATTTTGGCTTCTGAAAAGGGTATTTTTCCAACAGGAACAAGTACTCTTGATGGTGGGTTTTCTTTCCTACCTCCGTTAAGTACTGGAGACATAGCGAATGCGGACTCTGGTAAATCATTATGGTCTGAGGAGGGTAATGTTTTTGTCAGCGATGATGCTGATGAACATGCAAATGGAATGGGCACAGATGATATGCTTGCTGCATGGAGAAGAAAAAGTAGTGATTCTTCCCCTGTAAGGAGTTCAAGAGATGCAAAAACTTCTGATGTTAATAGATCAAGAGACTCAACTGCATCGTCTGCATCGGATTATGCCTTTGCTGAAACAGAGGATATCGAGAAGCTGAGAGATCACAAAATTGATGGTGCACGGGAAGACGCTGTGGCAAATTTGGAGGATGAAGAAGTGGCTGCATTGCAGGAACAAGTAAGGCAGATAAAGGCTCAGGAGGAAGAGTTTGAAACCTTCAACCTTAAGATTGTGCATAGGAAAAACAGGTATATTCAGTTCTTATTCCACTTTTTATTTCATGAACCTGGTTAATAAGGAATCCACCTATCCATTTTCTTTGTTAAAATAATTGGAGACCCTCCCAATTACATGCTTGGGCTGGGGATTCAATTCAATTTGAGGAATTGCTGCCAAAATTAACAGAATCTGCGAGTCAACTGAGTAAAATAGCTCAAACAAAATCATCAAAATGTTGATGGGGTGTCAGTTAAAAAAAAAAAAAAAGAGAGGAGAAAACAGACTTAAAAGTGTCTATCTCCAAATGGCCTATATTTTAGGCGTGTTTGCACTTTTTCTACTGTTTCTTTTTTGCATGTGACACTATCCTGGATTGTGTAATTCATGATATATAACTTCTTCCTCTTTCATATTACATCAAATAGCTAAACAGAGTTTTCTTCTCGTTGTACATTTGTTTTTTTAATGTTTGCCCTCCGTCCTTTTTGCTGATATTTTACCAGAACTGGCTTTGAAGAAGACAAGAATTTCCATGTTGTTTTGAACTCTGTTATTGCTGGGCGATATCATGTTACCGAGTATCTCGGGTCAGCTGCCTTCAGCAAAGCTATTCAGGCACATGACTTGCACACCGGAATGGATGTATGTGTGAAAATTATAAAGAACAACAAAGATTTTTTTGATCAAAGCCTCGATGAAATCAAGCTTTTGAAATATGTCAACAAGCATGATCCGGCGGATAAGTATCACATTCTGCGCTTGTATGATTACTTCTACTATCGGGTAAAAACTATCAAACTCTCTCATTTCTATTTTGAGTATTATACTACTGTGAAATTATTTTCTGAAATTTCATTAGTAGTGATTTTGGATAACAGCGTGGTTAAGTGAAACATGCTGAGATAATGGTAGATGTAAAGGAGAATAGAACACCTTTCGTTGTACTACACTAGAGTTGCTCTAGAGCTTGTTTAATTTAGACAGTCCTCTTAAGCTCTTAGCCAGTGTTATAATGGCATCACCTTAAGAACCTTGATTATATCATGGCATTTCATTTAGGGCTTGTTTGTTTCACCTATTTTAAACTATGTAATCGGAATGGAATTCATTGATTCCAATAGTTGTTGTTTGTTTTACAGGAATTGGATTCCAATTCCCATTCCAAAGTGGAATGGGAATGGCCTAATCCATTTATGGCCCAATCTGGCTTTGAATCCCGGATTGGCCCATTCCAAAGTAAACTTCTCTCACAAACATCTCCCCCTCCTCTCCCTTCATCACTCTCCTCTCCTTTAACCAAAACACTCTCAAATCCTAGATGTTCATTCCGATTTTCATTCCAATAATGAACCAAACATTTTTGGATGATTCGCAATTCCATTTCCCATTCCAATGCAGTCCGATTCCATTTGCCATTCCCATTTCAATCATGAACCAAACATGCCCATAGTGGAGTGCATAGTCATCTCATTATCCTTAGGTCATATTGTTTTTATTTTCTTTTTTGTTGTCATGAGACTCGAAGATTTCATGATTTGCCAGTTGGACCTGAGGTAGTCCAATTTAAATTTCTATGTTTATGTCACTGTTCTATCATCCAGATCAAAACGTTGAAACAACATCCTTCCCAAAATTTTTGACATTTTTGATTAAACTTGGGAAACTGGACAGTTTTAGTACACAACCTTTTTTTTTTTTTGTGAAGTTATATGTATATATATATATATTCTAGCTTGACAAAATTTCCAGTTGATAAATCTGCTTCTAAATTGATATTCCAGTCTACTGGGCAAACTAATATGCTTTAATGTCAGAAAGGTTTGGTTAGAAGCTGGCCCATTTGTAATCTTTTTCTTCAAACTGTCTCCTAGTGACCAAACTTGTACATTAATAACTAGGTAACTTCTTTAACTTTACCTTGCAGTAATTAGTGCAGTTTAAGTACATGTCAAGTACCTAGCCTTGTGCGACTTTTAAGAACATACAATTTATGTACTTTTTCAACTGCCCAGTCATTTCTCTAGCATTACTTGCGCAAATAAAGCTTCTATCATGTCATATATGAACATGCTTAGTGAAGAATAGGAGTTGGTTCCTTTTGGGACTATGAAACTATTCAACTTGCAACTTTTCTTTGGATATGAATAGGCACGACTACGCTGGTTATCAACACTGACTGGAATAACCAGGTTGTAGCCTCTTTCATGGATTCAGAAGAAGTTTACAAACTTGTGTATATGTATCTCGTGTAGCCATCTAGGCGTCACGGATACTGACATGGGACACGGGACACGACACGATTCGGACACGGCGACTCGGCAGCTTTCAAAAAATTAGGACACAGACACGGCATGGACAACGCTGATAAAATATAATATTATTAATATAATAATATATATTTATTATATATAAAATATTAATTTTGATAAAATATTGTTATATTTCTCATACGAATGAAAGTTAGTAAAATTTTTATTGATAATTCATATATTTTAGGAAAAAAAAATTCTGCACCATACATATTTATTTATATTGTCAAAAAAATTTGTATGCATTTATCAAAAAGCTAAAATATTTACCATCTTACATTTATAATGCATAAAAAAAGTAAAATAAAAATATGTATATCTCCTTTTTAATTGTTTGCGCTATAGATTGGTATTAAACGCGCGTCCAAGGAGTGTCCACATCGGGCACGTGTCCGACACGGACACGCGAGTGTCCGACACGGACACGCGAGGCTGATAGAAGTGTCCGTGATACATAGGTAGTCATTGGTGTGACAAATTAGCTAGTATAAATGCCCTGGTATGCTTCAAGTTGCTTTTGTGTCCAAAGCAAGAATGCGACACATCCTTACCCGGAGATGGGTGATATGGTACGCAACATCCTAGTTAGCCCTTGCTCATCTCTTAATCCTGTGATAGAACTGTACAGAGAACCACGAATTTCGGTGTGGTAAATGTCTTTATACCATACACAGCAAATGTTCCAATTATATTATTAGCTCGACTTTGGTGTGTCAGTCATCTTCCTTACTATTGTCTGTTATCTAACACAACTGGTAATATTAGATGGCAATTGGCAAGCACTGATAGTTGCTTGATGCTCTTTCAACCTATTCGTTTTGTAACTTTTTGTAATTTAGTCTTTCCTCGACTGTTGCTTGTTTCTTGACTTTTAGAGTGTAGATGGTCTTCCCATGAGTATAGTTCTTTCTTTAATGTTTTTTTATTTTTAAAACACCTATAACCCTACACTAATCCAAAACCTGAAAGCGCACTATTTGATTATGGTGCTTAGCAGACAGCAACACTCACATGCACAAATAAGCTAGTTTGGTAGGAGAAAGGTCATTTGGCGACAATACTGCTGGTAAGATGAAGGCACTGTGGTAAGGGAGAGAGGGAAGATGAGGGCACTGTGGTACTGCTGTGTAGATTAGGGTTTGATTAATGTTAGCTAGAGCCATTATATAAATGAATTGATTGTTGCGAGACGTATGGCACTTTGATTGAAGATCATTCTATCAGAAATTTCTAAGTAGGGCTCTATCAAGTATGTGGGCCAAGTCTAAGGAGCTTTTTTGGGAAACCAATGCTAAAAAGCCTATCAGACAGGGCCTTGTTTCTGCCTGGACTGGATACCAGCTCTATATATATTTCATGGTGCCAATAGACATTGATAGGACTCTAGCTGATGCTTCAGTTAATTATCTTTTTAAGCCGTTGCCTTGTACATCAGATAACATAGGAGAAATTCTAAATTTATCTTCTAAATTTGGAATCTTAAAACCTACAGATAACATGGGAAAACTTTCTAAGTGATTGTAAGTTTGGAATCTTAATCAGAACATGAAGATTAATAATGTCACATGCAACTTCTTAAGAATTTTAGGCTGTGAAATTTTTTCATGCTGCCTTTTAGTTTTATGCCATTTCTCTATGATCCATTGTTAAGCGGAAAGATCTAGTTCGTTGGGTGTGAAAAGAACAAGAGAATTGAGAAAAAGAGGAAAAATAAAGCACACAAATATTTACATGGTTCAGCCACTAGCTTATGTCCACGGGCGAAGACGGAGCGTAGAATTTCATAATAATCCAAACAGAGTACAAAAGATGCTTCTCTCACAAAAACCCAGCCTTCAAAGTACAGCCGCGCTCTCTCTCATCTACGGCACCAAATCAATGGAATAAAAGATATATTTATATTGGTGACTAAAATCCAATAAGACTGAATAATCTCAGTAGGATTAGGCATAATCCTAGCTTAACTTAATAGGTTGTGAGAAATAGAACAGGGTTAGGAAACTTTGTGGTTCAAGAATTCGAGACATATCTATCTCCACCTTGTCTTGAATTCTTCGTCTTTTGCCACAACCCCAATGGTTCCTCAAGTGTTGCTGCACATACAAATTGTCTATGGAATATTGAATTTGGTCATCGAAAGAGGCTTGATGAGAAAATCCGCGAGGTTTTCTGGAGTACCAATCTTCTTCTTCTTCAGTAACGCCTTTTGCAACCTTGTTGCATTAGAACGACTTGCATCTCAACTTGCCGAATAGCGAAACTGCTAGAGCAATCAAACTTCTTGATCTCAAATTTCATCAA